>CM031381.1:12467472-12508024 GCA_018290095.1 Polypedilum vanderplanki | reverse complement strand
ATATAATATGTACTATATACTTTTAATTTGCGGTCAACAGAGCTCCCTAAATGACACACCTTCAGGGTTTCATGAAATTTTATTAGGTGAAAAATTGAAAAATGCTTGAGAAAAAAATAATGTTTTTAAATGTTTTATTAACTTAATTATCATCAAAAAAACACGAGAAAATATTAGAGTGCAATTTTTAAAAAATCTCCCTTTCTAGAATATCAAATGCATATCTTACCAAAGTGCAGAATTTCCTTTACTGTATCTTTTTTGAAACTCATTTATAAAATACGATATTTTGTTCAATAAATAGGTAATTTTAAGACCTTTCCAACGATATATAACATGCAATATTTACTTGTATTCTAAGCTCACCAGAGTGCCAGTACTGTTGTCACTTTGGTTTTTTAACAAATTTAACTCGGTAAAAAATTCATAAAAGCTTAAAAATATTTATTTTTATGTTTATAATTAATATTTTAAATATATTTTATACAAAACATGAAACTTTTTTGTTAAAAATGCTTTCTCTATAAGACAGCATTCCCTACTGCTTGTGCTGTCGGTAATTGCAAACGTTTTCAAAAAATATTTTAAAAGTTCTTGATATACCTTTAAAATGATTAGAATATCTTAAGAAAATTGGTTTTTAAAGTTTGACTGTTTTTTGCTTGCCTTCACCTACAATACATGCATTAGGGAATGCTGTCTTATAGAGAAAGCATTTTTAACAAAAAAGTTTCATGTTTTGTATAAAATATATTTAAAATATTAATTGTAAACATATAAATAAATATTTTAAAGCTTTTATGAATTTTTCACCGAATTAAATTTGTTAAAAGTCCAAAGTGACAACAGTAATGGCTTTCTGGTGAGCTTAGAATACAAGTAAATATTGCATGTTATATATCGTTGGAAAGGCCTTAAAAATACCTATTTATTGAATTAAATATTGTATTTTATAAATGAGTTTCAAAAAAGATATAGTGAAGGAAATATCTGCACTTTGATAAGATATGCATTTGATATTCTAGAAAGGGAGATTTTTTAAAAATTGCACTTCTAATATTTTTCTCGTGTTTTTTTGTTGATAATTAAGTAAATAAAATAATAAAAGTATTTTTCTCAAGCATTTTTCAATTTTTCACCTAATAAAATTTCATGAAAACCTGAAGGTGTGTCATTTAGGGAGCTCTGTTGACCGCATAATAAAAGCATATAGTACATATTATATATTGTTAGAAAGGTCCTAAAATAACCTTTCTAACGAGCTGTCAACCATATTTTTCTGATAAGTCGATCAAAAGTTATTAATTTTTGAGTTATAACATAAAACATGCATGGCTTTTAAGGCCTCCACAAGCCGAAATTTTACAAAATTTTTTATAAAAATATTTTTCCTTTTGTTTTATATTTATGTTAAGACTAAAACCACCATAAAACAAATTTTTTGAGAAAACATAATTTTTTCGCCTTTTGCCTTTAACAACTCTGTTTTTACTGGTTTTTTGAAATTCAAAATTTGAATTTTAAATTGAACCTTAAAAATTCTAATAGATTTCTTTAAGGTCCGAACTTCGAAGATAATAATTGATAATTTAAAAAATTTTTAGGGTCTTTTCAAATTTTCAAAAATCACAATTAACGGTTTTTTGTGGAATTCAAATTTTGAATTTCAAAAATTATTGTCAAAAATTTTTTATTTTGAAAGTTATCGAACTTTTATGTTAATTTAAAAAATTTTTAAATTTTTCTAATTTCAAAATGTCAACAAAATTTTTAAAAGTCTAACTTTTTTAAAATTCTTAATTTAACGGTTTTTTTAGTATTCAAATATTGAACTCAGATTTGAATTTTATTATTTGATCAACCCCCAAAACAAAGTAACAAAGAAAATAAATTTCTTCATAAATCAACACAAAATTTCATTTAATTGACACAAGAGACAAAGCATGAACAGCAAACAGCAAATGTGTTGACTCTTACCTGTCAATCGTATAGCACTAGAGATGACAATAAATGAAAGAAAAGAGAGAAAAATAAAATTAAATTTTCATCGTTTCTGTTTCTCTTTAAAAAATCATTCATCGCATCGAATTTTCTCCAACACACACAATGATGATGAAATAACAATTTTTTAATCAAAAAGAAAAATATGTCAATTCAATTGTAGTGAAATTAAAAATAAACAGAGAGACTATGCTATGCTATGTAGGAGTGTATTATTATTATTATGTATGTGTGTTTTATTTTCATTGAGTGCTATAGTATAATAAAAATTGCTTATAGACAGGCGAAAAAAGTGAAAAAAGGGTTAAATTATAAATCATGTCACGTCTAATTTACTTTTAGATACAAAAATAACAAGAAAAGAATTTTTCTCTAATTTTTTTTCATCCCTCTTTCTGACTGTCGCGTAATTTGACTGAGTCAGTAAATTGGGTGTGACATGATTTATATAATCTGACAAAAAAAATCGCATAAGCAAAGCCCGGCCTATCTGTTTTACATCCTAATTACTCACCCGGCAAAGAACATCATAAAAAACCAAGAGCCTGGCACGGCAAAGCACAGTAATTTCTCTTCCATTTCTGTGTTGCCCATTATACGACAGGGAATGCATGATAGGATCAAGAAGTTTGAGATGAGAAAAATTGCTTTGGCCGGTGCTTGCTTTAATTGTTTCATGAACGCTTTTAGACCCTGATTTTTCAGTTCGTCGCCTTGCTGAAAAACCACAAAGCTGATAACACCCGCAACGGTTGCACACTCGCAGATATACCGTACAATTGTGGTCATATCTATGTCTAGGCCAGCTTCCATTGTTAATGCCTCCGAGACAAGTTCACTGTCAGTTGCACCATTACCACTTCCATCATTTCCATCATTATTTTCTTTTGAACTTATTCGAGTTGGTCGTGTATAAACAGATATTGACATAAAGAAAAGATGAATAAATAAAATAAGAAGACGTTTTAAAAATTGCTGTTGTGCAAATGTCTTCCATTTTTCTTCCAACAAACGTTCAATAATTCCACCATCAAGCATATCTAAATGTTCAGGTTTTGTTCCATTTAAAATTAAAATCAACGCAGCGTTCCAATCTAGATAAAAGAAAAGTTTTTTTTTTATTTTCTATGTGTGAGACAAAATTCGTTTGTTCTTGTTTGGAATTTCAATTTGTAATCAATATGCGAGAGTGCTGCTACTTCTACTTTCCATATAATGATGTTAGAAAGTTTCAACAGCGTTAGATTAAAGTAAATTGATGAATAAAGAAGAAATGTTTTCCAAGTATGAGACACAAAATAAACAGAAGATGATGAGAAAAAAAGTAAAGTGACGCTGGTTAAGTTTGCCATTCATTGACTTCGATATATTTTCATGATTGCTTAAGATCTTTTAGGAAGATACTTTGTTGATTATTTATTAACAATTTAAAAACAGTTAAGAAGAAGCTTTTTAAAAAGTTTCTTTATTTTTTCATCAAGGTTAACGAAATTTATTTTTTTAATGTCAAGTCATTAAAAATTTTCGTAAAATATTCTTTTTAACGAAAGAAATTTTGTGAATTTTATCAAAAATAACATTTGTTCAAAATTCGTCAAAATATATTTCGTTAACCTCGATTGAATTTTATTTTCGTCAAAATTTTATTTGTTTTAATTTTTTTTTAAGTCGTTATTCAAAAATTTAATTAATCTTTCGTCAAATATTTTTCGCTTAATAATTTAATTATTAATTTTTCATTAAACCTTTCTACTTTAATAAATTAAATTGATTTTTTTGCCAATAAAGTTGAAATTAATTTTTCTTTTACATTTCTCTCTTATCTTCAATAGCAAAGAGAAGAAACGGTTGGTGATTTCTATCAAAGTGAAATTCAATCTAACTCATTAAATAAACTCTTAAGAGACAAATTTTTTCGATTTGAAAATAAATTTTCCACTCAGCATGACCCAATTTCATCATTATCTACTCAAGATCCTTTTTTGCTTTTTCCTAAGATGTAGACACATACGCACATTAAATATTGAGCGACAGGGTCGTCTAAGAAGCAAAGTCTCATTCCTAGTCTCATTAACCATTATCTAATGACATTTTAATGTCATCTTAAGGAACTTTTTCCTCCCAAAGATGGTAAAGTATACTCAGGGATGTTATTAATGGCAAATGAGTCACATCCTATTTCTATCTTCCGCTCTCGTCCAATTGTCACTTTAAATCACATTTTAAGCTATGCGATTACATTTCAACATCTGGGACATACAAAAAATGGTAACACAAAATGTTATGAGCAAGATTGATAGAAAAAGAAGAAGAAGCAAACAAAAATTGATTAAAATAAAGGAAAGAAGGTGAAAGTTAACATATAAGAAAAACCCACTTTACTTAATATCACAAACAAGTTTAACCTGATGATTTGATTACATTTTGCTACTCCACAATCACGCTCGTGTGCTTGAAATTTGATACTTTTACTATTTTTTTTTCTCTATTTTGCTCTAGTAAAGCAATGTTAAAGATTGAGAAAAGTAAACTCTACTGACTTTGATGTTTACATTTGAGAAAAACTTTTTATGGTTGAACTTTTCGTGTGTATTATGAAAAAGCTTTTATAAATATGAATTTTTTAGAAACTAAACAAAATAATTTTTTTATCCGTTATAATTTGAATTTTAGATAAATAAATCTAGAATATAAATTTTGAACAAAAGATAGAAGCTTTAGAACATAATTACAATAAATTTTAGAACACAAAAAAAATTATTTTAAAATTTAAGTTGAAAATTTTTGTTAATAAAGAAAAAGTTTCAAAAGAAAACATAAAAACTTTCGTGAAAGTTCTTTGCAGAAATCTTAGAGAAAATTTACAATAAAATTTCATACGAAGCCAAAAAAAGAAAAACTTATTTATGAAATTTCAAATTTTTCCATCAAAAATGTTCAATTACTTCTCGCATGAAAATTTTCCAAGAATAAACACTTACTTGTACTGCCATCAGGCTGTATTGTGTCTAAAGCGTTTAATGGATAGGCAGAGCATGTGATGTTACTGTAGCGCCAAAATTCACGACAGCTCAACTCCAACATTTCACGAAACACTTCACTGCGACCGAGCTTACAAGCGAGTGTTAGTGGTGTCAGACCTTGACGATTTACAATTCCATTCTTTGCCGGTTTTTTTGGATGTCTGTTGAGGATAAAAATAAGCAAATTTTTTTCTACAAAACATTGAAATACAAACCTTAGAGCGTAACCAAACATTTCGAGCTTATCGTTAACGACAACCATGTGCAAAATCATATTTCCAAATGAATCTTGTGCGTCGGGATCCCCACCAACTTCCATCCTAAAGAAAATTGAAAAAGGACTTGTTAAAAATATATCTGTGGGCAGAATGTAATGAGAGTAAAAATAAGTTAATCGTTGTGGAATTTTTTAGAGTAGATCTTAAATTACATGCCGTGTTCTATGAAAATTTAAATTGAAAACTGTGGGAACTTAATAAGAGTTTTTTATAAAAATATTAAAGCATTTACGCAGCAACATACATGGAAAATAAATTTAAAAAGAGCTTTAAAATGACAATGACAAAATAATCCGATTTTTCTTCTTTTCTTCTAAAGTCCATATACATATAATACAAAAATCGATTGCCTTAATCTCTTACTGCTGCTGCTGCTCCTTGCTAGCTGTTTCTTGTTGTCCAAGGTTAGACTATTTTTTTTTCTTCTTATTTTCAAGTATTTGGACATAATTTATCCTCAAAGGTGTCACTATTGAACAAAAGTTTACAAAAATTTTTTCAATTTTGGATAAAAAATATTTTGTAGACTTTTCTAAAAGAATTCTTTTAGTAAATTTTGTCATTTTTTTTTGCACATTTTTTAGCCTTTGGCTGTCTCTTTAAAGAGAGAGAAAAATTTAATTCAATCTCAAACGATTACAAAATGTTGTTTTCAATGTCACAGTCCTAATCTCTTTTTGAGCACCCACACAAACACGAGAGATGCTTTCACAGAACTCACATGTATACCAAAAAAATGAAAATATTTATTTATTTTCTTGCTTCAAATGAAATCATTAATTTTAAAGGTCAAATAGAAAAGAAAAAAATATGGAATGATTTGGTCAAATATAAAAATGTTTTGTTTGTTTTTTCATGAAATTTACAGCTTACTCATCACAAATAAAAAATAAATATAAAAGCAGATTTTCTCTTTCAAATACTCACAGTAAATTATAAGCAGACTCATTGTTTGTGCAAGCTGAAAAAATATCAAAAAAATCCTTCAACATGAGTCAAAAAAAATTTTTTTTTATTTTATTTACTTACCAGCCCAACTGAGTGGAAATTCTCCAAAATAAGCGAGTCCTTCATAGTCAGTTTGATTTGATGGTGTGTTGCTTTGTTGATCACGTGGCAGGAAAAATCGTCCGATTGCTCGCTGATTTACATCGGCGCCAGCATCAACTAAATCACTCACAAGTTCACCATTGGAATAAGCTATAGCTAAATGAAGTCCACTTGCTCCTAAATATTCTTCACCCTCCATGACATCAATTGCTAACTCAGGAAATACTCGAATCAATAAACGTGCCAATCTAAGCAAAAAAAATAAAAAAATCGATAATGATTTCTGTCAAGGCCAAAATAACTTACTTGGTATGAACTTTTGTATCGCAAATTATAAGAACATGTAAAAGACTTTCGCCCAGTCGTCCACGATATTGCATTTGCCAGCATGCTTTATGATCGACCCATTTTCCCAATGGATCATGAGATGAAAGTGATGCTTCAATTGGAATTGATACTTCAGCATTTTCCATATACTTCCAACGTAAATATTCAGCGCGATTAATTATCTGTCCCTTGCCGCCTTTATACATAAACACACCAAATTGTTCACGAATTAATTCCTCTACGGCATACTGACCACCAACATTGAAAGCGTCAATTAAATCACCACCTAGAGTGAAAAAAGGAAAGAAAGAAAAAAGAGAAAAAATGATTTTAATAATTTGTTGCAAAACTTTTCCTTTTTTTTAAATTGTTGATCATTTGCAGGCAATTTTTTATAATTATTATGTGAAATTTTATAAAAAGAACTGTTTTATGAATTTTTAATTTAACGGATTTTTTCAACTTGAATTTTTAAAATTTGCTAATTTTGAAAATGCTGAAAATGAAAGTATTTTTTTTTTTTGATAATATTCGCTGTGAAAATGGTAAAAACAGCAACTAATGGTAAATTTTGGACAAATTTAGTTCAAAATGACAAAATGTTGCGTGCGGCTTGTAACAAATGTTGTATGTGTCATAACACATATGTGATGTAGACAAGAAATTGTTTGTCAATTTACAATAAAGCAACAAAATCAATTAGAAATAAGACATAAATGATTTTGTAATTATTTCAAGTTTAAATTAAGGCATACTAATTATTTTATATGAAAAAAGAAAAATTCCAACAAAAAGTTATATAACAACTTTCTGAGAAAAATGAGAGTAAAATTTCTTTCTTACCTAACTTATAATTGGCCAACTTGTAAAGTAAAATTTTATTATTCGGTGAACATGACTCAGAGATGACTTGATCTAATATAGCACCACCTTGAGCGATGTGTTTTTTCTTGCGAAATGCCTTGCAATTAAATAAATTAAATTTCATTTTTCACTCACAAGAAATTTTCTCTTGTTTTCACTTGAAAATCATTTGTTGAACTGTACGAACGAAATTTCTATTTACTCTACTTCGAATGAAGCTGAAAAGTTTGATCGATGATTCACATGGGAACGTCCTAGATCGTTAGCCCAACAACGGAAAAATTATTGAACAATCAAGCGTGATAAATCACTTGTTGCTTTGTGCAGCCAGTGTCGTTGCCTCGAGCTGATATTTGTGTATTAGTGGTTGTAGTGGGTTAAATAGAATTTTTTTAGATGTGCATGACCTAGACAAATTTTTTTGTATGAAAATATAAACATATGAAAATATTTCGCATGTATGCGGACAGCATACCGTATATATGCGAATAAAAAGTAATAAATTTCAAACCTTTCATCAACACGAAAAAATGACAAAAAAATTCTTTAATGGTCAGGGAAGGATAATGAAAAGGAAAAACAATGACCTTTTATACCATTCATCTATTCATAACGTTCATTTATCAGCAGTGAATTATAACTTTTTACAGCTCTTTTACTTCATTATTACCATCATTGTTGTTGTCAGGCACGAAAATTTCTTTTACGCATAAACCTAAGAAAGAAAAAAGTGTAAAGGTGGAGAACATTAAAGAATAATTTTTATGATGTTGCTTCCATCTTTTGGTATATCGGCTCATACATACTGCCTCGATAACTCGAGTAAAAAAGAAGCAAAAGACAAAGCACCGGAAAGGGCAAAGGAACGACATTCATAAAAAGTAAAGTTACAGCTTTTGTTGCTGCTGTTATTTTCTCTCTAAGGAAATTCCATGAAGGCTGGGAAAGAGAGAGGAAAAAATTGCTATCGTTAACTCACATGGAGACATTTCAACATGCTCTATGTTGTGTCATGGGGGATACAAACTTAAGTAAAATTTTGAAAAAATTAACTTCGGCAAAAAAAAACAAATTTGGCATATTGTGTCGCATGCAACAGATCATACACAACAAATGTCACGTATCATTGTAAACAACAAATAATGTTTTTAAAATTTTTAAATAAAAAAATCTGAAAATCATTTAAACGTTTTATCAAAATTATGAGTTGAAACTGAATTTGAAAAATGAATGAATTTTTATCAAAAAAATTATGTTTATAATTTAAAAATAACGGATATTCAAAAATAAATTATTTGTTTCATGTAGCATGTCATTTTGTCACGAAAAATAAAAATTGAAAAAAAAACACAAAAATTAGGCATATTTTGGCAAAAATTGACAAAACCTTTTACCGAATCGTAAATCCCCTTGCTCTGTGTTTTCTCTATGCTCTATTTAGGTGGTATGAGAATAAAATGAAGAATGAGTAGAAATTTAAGCTAAAAATGTAATAAACATTAAATCAATTATTTTTTAAAACACGATCCAAAAATGTTTTCCTAGTTAAACAACACAATTGAGGATAAAATTTATTTCTCAAGCGTCCTTGACCCAAAAAATTTTTTTCTTCTTCCTTTCTCCCTTTTTCATCCCTTGTTTTTATCTCATTTTTTCTAATCTTTATTGCTGACTTTGTGTGTGTTTCTCTTTTTCTTTGTTATTGATGGTATAAAAAAATCACAGTGCAATGTCAATGTCGTCTATTTAACCTCAATTTTATTTAATTCTCAAATCTCTCTTTTACTCTTCATAAATTTTTAATTCTAGCATGTTGCGAGTTTAATGTTGGAAAATTAATAATTCTATAAAAATAGGGGAAAGTGAAAACTGAGTCAAAATGAGAATTATGGACAGAAAAAAAAGAAACTTTTAAAAAAATTAAACTTTTTCGAAATTCAAAATTTCGTTAAAAATTTTAAATTTCAAAAATACGTTTTTTTGGATATTAAAGAACTTTAGAAGAACCAAAAAAGTTTTAAAAATTCTAATAATCAAAAATTTGTTATAAAAAATTTTTTAAATTCAATTTTTTAGAAAAGGTTAAATTTTAACTCTCAAAAATACGTTATTTTTTCGAATTTTTAAAAAATCAAATAATTTCTATTTTCTTGACTTGAAAAAATTTCATTGAAAAAATGTCCTTCAGTCCCTCACGAAAAAAGAACATCATTCGTTTTTTCACACTGCAATCGTTGTGAGCATCTAGAATTAAGAATAGAAAAAGAAAAAAAATCTTTTGTGGTCATGATAAATTGATAACAATTTATAAAATTACTCACAAAATAGAGCGCAAAAGACGGCAAGTGGGAGAAAAAAGAGAAGGAAAAAAATTAATCAGATTGTGAATCAGAACTTTTTTTTATTTTTTACCTCCTCCCTGACAGAAGAAAGGAACTTTTTTTGATGAGTTTTTTATAGCATCCGCACAAAAGCACACACACACACAGAGATGAGATGATTTACGAGTGTCGATTGTGATAGTTCACATATGAAGGGAATTGTTGTCGTGCTATGCCATGAAAAGGCATTTTTAGGTTTTGATAATGGATGGGAGTTCTTTGCTATATTTACATCTATCTCACTACATGCCCATAAAACTTCCGAGTCTATTAAATGTGCTACAACACTCCACCTGCGTCTTTCACGACGACAAGCTTTCACAATTTCCCAATACAACTGAGCTTCCTTTCTCTCACTGTTGCAGCTTGCTTGATGCTTACAGGCATAAGCCATTTTCAATCACACAATTGTTATGACAACCATACATACATAGAGCGAATGACACAATATGTTATGTGTTTTTGTATATATATGGGAAAAAAGAACAAAAAAATGATGAAGAATATTTGATGATTTTTTGACGCTTTCAATCATTGATTGTGTGTCGCAATTTATTATTAAGACATGACATTCTTTTAACATATGTGAATGCATATGAGAAAATAATAGAATTTTCTTTATCAAGTATGAGAAATTTTCCAAGGGAATATAATCATTTCCTTCAATTTGGTAATTAAAAATTTAGAATTTTTTTTGTCATTTTCAACAACAAAATGTGTATTTGTGGCATAAAAATATTTTTGCAACACAACAAATGTTTTTGTGACATCTTACATGTTGTTTTAGTTCAAATATTCAATCAAAACCAAAATTATGCGGTGATTTAGTCCTGTTTTGATTAAGACAATCAATAAGTTCTTGTTTATAATTTATTCTTTAGCTTTTAATTCAATATTTATGACCTAAAATATTTTAAGCAAATTTACATTTGTTAACAAAACATATGTCACATACGACATTTTGCTACAAGCAACATTAGCCAAACAAATATGTTGCAAATGTTATATTCTAATAAGAATCTTAGTGAAATTATTTTGTTTACAATTGTTCTTTAAAGAAACCTATACAAAAGTTTGAAGGCATGCGGACCATAAAATATTAATATTAAAATCTTTGGAATTTTTTAATCAACTAAAATATATTTGAATTCACGGAGAAAAAAACTTTATAGCGCTTAGAAATGATTTGTCTCTATAAAGTCAAATTATAACTGGCATAAATTTTCACTTTCTGCCAGATATAAATTTTACTTTATAAGACTTATAAAGTCAAACTTTTTTTTGGCATAAATAAATTTATGAGACTTAAAAATTAAAATTTATTTCTGGCATAAAGTGCTTTTTAAGTGTAAAAAATTAACTTTCTAAAAGGCAAAAATTTTTTGAGTTATTCTATATACTTCGCAAGTGGAAATTCTAATTTTTTCTATAGGTCATAACTGAGAATTGAATTTTAACTCAACTTGCTGAAATTGATTTTTATACTTCTAACTGATGTGTCTGTAAATGATAAAACTTTATTATGATAAATTTGGCAAAATGTTCACCATATTAAGCAAATAATTTTTTTTTGAATTTAAAATTTAATTTTAATAAATTTTAATCACTTTTAAATTTAAAGTTTTTAGAAGAAAAATATTCACAATGAAAAAAAACTGTAAGAACTAATTTTTTCAAATTGGGTTTTTGGTAGCCCTATGCTTTTTAAAGGATCAGATATATCAGGAAAAATTAAAACTTTGTTCAAAAAACTACAAAAAAAAGCAAATGAAAACTTTTTATGTTCTAAAAAAATAATTTTTAAGTCTTAAAAAATATTTTATAACAGTTAAAAAAAGTTTATAAGAGTAAGAAAAAAATTTATGAGGCTTAGAAAAAAATTTATAAAACTTAGAAATACTTATTAGACCCATAAAACTTTTGAAATTTTTAGAACTTATAAAGTTTTTTATAAGTGTTAAAAAGAGTTTTATAACTCTTAGAAAAAACTTTATAAGTCCTAAAAATTTTTGAGACATTTATGCCTCCTATAAAGATTTTATAAATGTTATAAAGACTTTATAAATGTTATAAATTTTTTTATAACTGTAAAAAAGTCTTTATGCCAGTTATAAAATATTATTCTCCGTGAAACAGGCAAATGATTATTTTTATTTGTAATTCTTAATTACTTTCGCTTTTAAAAAAATTTTTTGATTAAAAATTTCATTTGTGCAAATATAATTTGAGAAAATAAGCGATAAAGTCCACGAGCGGACAAAGAGATATTATTGCATGCCTGGTCATTTATTTATATAGCATTGTTTTTAAAAACAAAAGTAATTAGGAATTGCAAATAAAAAACAAAATACTTTGTGTGCAATATTCGCAAAAGTAAATTTGGTCTATATAAACTTTTCTCTGTTAAATACTTTTTCAGTATAAGTTCATATTTCAAAGATATTGAAGCAAGTTAAAAAATTATAAAATTTTAAATTTTCTAAAAATTTTATTGATTGAAATAAATAAATCTGAAAAAAGTATTAAATTAAAACAAAAATGCTTGCAATCGATTTCAATTCAATTCCTTCATCAGCAAGTGTAATTTTAATGACACTTTTAACTTTATCTAAATTAAATCCAGATTTTATTTATCCAACTGACCAACTTACAACTCAAATTTGCAGGTAAATGTTGTAAAATATTTTACTAAAAATTAGTGTGATTTTGTGAGTTTGGCACTTGATACATATATGCGGATTTTTTTGTCAAGTTGTATGCAAGTTGATTTTTCTTAAAAATGTCTCTAATTCATTCAAATTTTATTGAACTTGGTCAAAATCTGGTAAATTCATATAAAATTTAATGTTTCCTATTCTTACAAACTATTGACCAAACTTAAAATTAATTTGATTGAATTAAATACATTTTTTTAAGTAAATCAACTTGCATGCAACTGAAAAAAATTGCACATGCATCAAATATCGAATCTTAGTTAATATGGAAAAATTCTTAATTTTCTTAAGATTTTTCCATAATCTTTTAGTTTTATAATTCAATTTCATTTAGGTATACCTCATATATGAGCAAACAGATACTGGATTCATTAAAGTTAAATTACCATGGACTGAAAAATGTACTGAAACTATCTGCAATCAAGTTAAAAATAGAAAAGGTAAAAATAAATTAAAAATATCAATAAAATAGTTAATTTACTTTTTTTTGCAGCAATTGCATTTGACTATGTAATTATTGGTTCAGGACATTCTGGTGCAATTCTTGCTTATCGTTTGGCTCTTGCTCAACCTGATAAAACTGTTTTGCTTATTGAAGCTGGTGGTGATCCTTTGGCTCAATCTGTTGTATGTACTTTTCGATCTTTTAATATAAGTTTTAGGATCATAACATTTTTGAAATTTTTTAAAAAAAATTTAATGTTTAAAAAAATTAATTATTCAAATCAAGTTCAGATTAAATTTCAAGATCAAGATCAAATTTGAATTTCAAAATCAAAAACAATTATTTTATTCCAAATCATTTTATTAATTTTTAAAATTTCTTCTAGTCACCTCGACTTGCTTCATTCTCGTCCAACAGTGCAGCTTCATTTGACTATAATGCTGTTCACAATCCTAATGCATCGCTTGCTTATGAAAATGGAGCACGTTTAACGCGTGGCAAATCTCTTGGTGGATCATCGAGTGAGAAACATTTTTTTTATAAATTTTAAAAAATTTTCGTCCTAAAATTTTTCTTTTGAGCCTTACCAAACAGTGGATCAATTTGTGGAAGTCCTCGTAATTTTGATGAATGGGCAGAATAACTTCATGATGAAAGTTGGAGTTACAAACATTTTAAGAAATATTTAAGCAAACATGAAAATATGCTTGATAAAACATTGACTTGTGGAAAATGTGCAAACTATCATTCAACATCTGGTATGATTGCAGTTAGTGATGTTGGTGATAATGGTGATTGGTTTGGTTCAACAATTAAGAATTCTTTCAATGAAAAGAAGTATAATTCTATAAATGATATCAATTGTGGTGGTCCACAAACTGGGTAAGCATTAAAAAAATTTATTTATTTTTTTATTAAAAACATCATTATTTTTCATTAATTTAGTTATGCGAATATTCGAATGTACGTCAATAATGGTCAGAAAGAGACAGTAGCACATTCATGTCTTACAAAATTAAAAGACAACAGCAATTTCGTATTGATGAAAAATACTTTAGTTAAAAATATCATTATATCAAAATCTGATAAAGGAATTGTAACAGTTAATGGTGTAAATGTTCACACATCAGAAGCTGATTGTAGTGATTTTTCTATCACTGCAAATCATGAAATTATCCTTTCTGCTGGAGCTGAAAGCACAGCTAAAATTTTACTTCAAAGTGGCATTGGAAGGGCTAAAGATCTTTGTCCAAATACAAAACAAGTTTTAGATCTTAATGTTGGTTATAATCGCATTGATCATATTCGAACTGTTCATTTTTATATTATCCCAGAATCAAATAATCCACCAGAAGTTCAAATTGTAAATGTCACAGCAAGATTGGCTGCTAAAAGTGAAAAATATTTGAAGGAAAGAAAAGGTTATTATAGTACTTTTGATCGTTCAAATTTGCAACTTGCTGTCAATCTTCATAACAAGTCTTCAGCTCATCCTGATATTATTTATAATTTTATGCAATATGATCAATGTACACCAGAATTTAATATGACTTGTAAAAATTATGGCTACAAGCAAGAATTTTGTGACCAACTTTATCGAGCTAATCAATATTATTCACTTTTAGTTGTCACAAGTACTTTACAAGAACCAAAATCAAGTGGAACAGTGAAATTAGGTTCATGTTGTGATCCATTAGCTTATCCTACAATTAATACTAATTATTTAACTGAACAACATGATATTGAAATGCTTATTAAAGGAATTGAAGAATTAAATGAATTTATGAATACAACAACAATGATCAATAATGGTGTAAAAGATTTAATGATAAACATCACTGAATGTAATGCATTTAAACGCAATTCTGAAGATTATTATCGTTGTTATATCAAATATTTCTCAAATGGTGATAATAATGTTTGTGGAACAGCAAAAATGGGTAGATATTATGATAAAGATGCTGTTGTTGACTACAAAATGAGAGTTATGAATGTTACCAAATATCCAAATACTGCAAATTTAAGAATTGTTGATGCAAGCATTTTTCCTACTATTACTATGGGCAACAGTCCATGTGTTAGTTTTGCTGTAGCTGAAAAAGCTGCTGATTTGATCATTAATGATCGTTTACCTAAATATTCTGAAGAACGAAGAAGAAATAGAAGAGATTTTTAGAAAAGCATAATTTCTTCTTCACTAAAAGTGCCCAAAATATTTTGTTTTATAAAGAAATTTATTGAAATTTTCAATAAATAAAATCTGAAATGATTTCTAAAAAAAAATTTAAATCAATTAATTAAACTTTGTTATATTATTTTACAGAATAAATAATTTTTTAAGTGAGCGATTTCAATTTTCATCTTTGAATTAATAACAAAAGTATTACACGATAGTTTTTATAGAGTTAGAAAATTTTGCTATCAAAATCTATCATTAAAAATTCAAAACAATCTTATTGTTTTATAGTTTGTGTAGAGACGATCGGCAAGCAGAGGAATAAAATAAAAAATGACCTATCTGTACGAATTACGAAAAGAGACTGTCTCCTGTTATATTTTATTTATTTTAATTACTCATTGGGTCAATACATTCATATATTTCTCTCTTTCAGTTTACAGTTTGCTATCGCGATAGTTGATCGTACCATAGTTTTACTATCGTATTTTATTGTGACGAGAGGAACTATCAAAATTTTTACCATTTTAATTTTTTTCCAACAAGTAAAGAAACATTCAAAAGAATAAAAATTTTCATACGCCACGTAAAATTTTTCACTTTCAACACAATAAATGTGTTTTTGTGACATGTTGCACTAAATTTAATAATTTTCATCGACAGTAAAATTACAAATTAATTCAGTCTTGTAGTGATTAAGAAAATTTAAGTACTTTTTTTTAATTGATTTTGCTTCAATATTAACTTACAAAAATTTTGAGGAAAAAATAACTATCATTAAACACAAATGTTCAAATCACAAAGGTAACATGCAACACATGTTTCACGTGTCACACGTAAAGTTTTGTTTTTTTTTTTGCTAAATTTTGTTAAATTCACTATTTATCAGAATGAATACTCAAAAATTTAAATTTATTTTTAAAAACAAAATAATTTTCCTGAGTAGGAAAAGTAGATGAACTTAGACAAAGTAAGTAAGTTATGTCTATTAGTAGGAGTGATCAAAATTTTCGAAATTAATCCCTGCTTTTCCAACTCTGGTAATAATAAAAAAATGAATTGCAAACAAACAACACACTTGTCGATAAAACATCTTTCTCTGTTCAATACTCTTTCAGTATACTTTCATATTTCAAATAAATTGGAGCTAATTATTAAAACTTTCAAAGTTGTAAATTTTTTATTAATCATAAACAAAGCAAAAAATGCTTGCAATTGATTTCAATTCAATTCCAATATCTGCATTGGCTCTTTTACTTGCATTAATCGCTTATTCAAGTATTAACCCCGATTTTACATGGCCGACTGATCAGCTAACAACTCAATATTGCACGTAAGATTTCAACAAAGGATTTTTACCTTTTTTTAAATAATAATTCAATATTTTCTTTAGCTATGACACACAAAGCGTTTTTTCTTACAATATCAAATTGCCATGGACAGCCAAATGCACAGATACAATTTGTACTCAAGTTAAAAATAATAAAAGTAAGAGAATGATGTTTTTTACCCCTTAAAAAATGCCTTGGAATATTCAAAATAACAGACGTCAATTTTATTTACTTAAAACTTCTGTTTTCTATTCTTAGCTATTTCATTTGATTACATTATTGTCGGGGCTGGTACTTCAGGAGCTCTTTTAGCTTATCGATTGGTTAATGCTCAACCTGGCAGAACTGTTTTGCTTATTGAAGCTGGTGGTGATCCTTTGGCTCAATCTGTTGTATGTAATTTTTTAACTTTTTGTCATAATTTTAGAGCCCATAGCAAAGGATTTAAATCCATTTTAAATTTTCAAACTTTTATTTTACTTTATGTTTCATATTTATCCAGTACTTTGACTATAAATGACTAATTTATTGATTGAATCTAATTATAAATATTAAAATATTTTTTAAAATTTTTTGTAGCCACCAAGACTATTTCCAAACACTTTAAACAATTCTGCAACATTCAATTTTACTGCTGCTTTCAATCCTAATGCATCACAAGCTTATGAAAAAGGATCAAATGCTAACAGCGGCAAAGCTCTTGGAGGATCAACTAGTAAGTGATTTTTTTTAAAAATTTATTAATTATTAATTTTTTTCTTTCTTTGTTAGCAACTTCAACAATGACTTCAGTTTGTGGAAATGACAAAGATTTTGCTGAATGGGCAGATTTAGTTAAAGATTCAAGTTGGAATTATGCAAATTTTAAACAATATCTTAAAAAGCATGAAAATATGCTCGACAATTCTTTAACTAGTGGAAAATGTGCCAATTATCATTCAACTTCTGGTCCAATTGGTGTGAGTGATGTAGGTGAAACAGTTGATTGGTTCAGTCCAACCTTAAAAAATGCATTTCAAGAAAAAAACTATAGTGCATTAAATGATATCAATTGTGGTGGTCCATACACTGGGTAAAATGGAAATTTTTAAATTTTCCATATTTTTAAAAAATTTTGAATTGTTTTCAGATATGCAAATGTTCGAATGTACATCAATAAAGGCCAACGAGAAACAACAGCTCATGCATGTCTTACAAAACTTACAGAAAAAAGCAATTTTATTCTTCTTAAAAATACCTTCGTTAAAAGTGTCATAGCATCGAATATTTTAGGTGTTGTCACAGTTAAAGGTGTCAATGTTCATACAACTCAATCTGGTTGTGAAAATTTTCAAATTTTTGCCAATCGTGAAGTCATTTTAACAACTGGAGCTCAAAATACACCAAAAATACTTCTTCAAAGTGGCATTGGAAGATCAAAAGATCTTTGTCCAAATGTTTCTCAAATTTTATCACTAAGTGTTGGCTATAATCACATGGACCATGTTTCTACAATTCATTTCTTTTCAGTACCAGAATCAAATAATTCTGAAATTGTTCAAACAATTAATTTTACTGCAAAAGCATTTTCTGAAGGTGTAAATTATTTGCTCACCCAAAATGGATATTTTTCATATTTTTCTGGTTGGAATCTTCAAGCATTTGTGAATGTTACACAAAAATCTTCATCATATCCTGATATTGTTTATAATTTTGCTCGATTTGATCAATGTATTGGTGATTTTAATTTGACATTGAATAATTATGGATTTAAGCAAGAATTTATAAAACAAATTTATGATGCAAGTCGTACAAATTCAATTTTAATGGTTTCAAATATTTTACAAAAACCACAATCAAGTGGAACTGTGAAATTAGGTTCATGTTCTGATCCATTAGCTAATCCTACAATTAATGCAAACTTTTTAAGTAATTCAAATGACACTGATACATTATTAAAAGGAATGAATGAACTTTATGCACTTATGAATACAACAACAATGGTCAATTATGGTGTAAAAGATTTAATGATAAACATCACAGAATGTAATGCATTTAAACGCTATTCTGATGCTTACAATCGTTGTTACATGAAATATTTTTCAAATGGTGAAAGAAATGTTTGTGGAACAGCAAAAATGGGAAATTCAAATGACAATGATGCTGTTGTTGACAAAAATTTGAAAGTTTATGGAGTTACAAAAACTCCATTTACAGCAAATTTAAGAATTGTTGATGCAAGCATCTTTCCTAAAATAACTATGGGTGATATTTCATGTGTTGTTTTTGGTGTTACTGAAAAAGCCGCTGATTTGATTATCGCTGATAATCCTTAAATGTTTTTATTATTTAACATTAAAGAACGCTATTTTACTTCGATTTCTTAGAAATTGAAGTATTTACTACAATATTTTATCGATGCTTTAAAGTAAGCGATATTTTTTAAAAGTTGACTTAAAATATCAAAATTTAATGTAAAATTTTTTTTGCTTAAATAAAGAAACAATAAAGTTTCACCTTTCTTTAACTAAAACTTTTGTTTCAAATTAATAAACTTAAATGCAAGGTTGAAAAACGCTAAATTGATTTTCTTTATTCCTTAGAATTTTTAATCTCCATTTAAAACTAGGAAATTGGATAAAATATAAAGTCTTGATAATTTTGATATAATTAAATTTTTTATAATTTATTCCAATGTCATGTATCTGTCTTAATATTTTTAGCGCATTTTTGCAAAAAAATACTTTTATGGGTAAGTATTGATCTAAGGGTGGTCCATCACATGCATGTCCATCACATGGACCAAAAAATTTTTTTCACCAAAAAGTCTTAAAATGTCATGAAACGTCGAGAAAACATGTCAAAAATCTTTTTTAAAAAAAAAACGACTTACAGTCAAGAAAATAGTACTAAAAACATGAGAAATTTTGTTATCAAACACTGATCTGTTAGGCAAAAATGCGCTCTAATCGTCCGACCATCCAAGGCGTCGAGATTGATATACTTTTTTTAATTTTTCTTTAATAAAAAAAGCTCTTTCCATATGTAAGTAAGAATAAAGAAAACAAGTATTAGATTGCCCAAAACATGCACATGTATAGATTGAAAAGCTTATATAACCCATCATATGTGACTTAGCAACGATGAAAATAAAAGAAATTAGGTTTCAAATTTTTTAAGGGATGATAAGAGCTTTTTTGCTGTGTTTTTTTCATCTCATCATTTCTCTTATTGGTCGATCGACCCAAATAAAAAAACACCACTGCCATCGAGAAAATATGTTGAAACTTCATCACATTGAAGAGAAAAAAATTTGTATGTGAAATGAAATTCATCATTTTGTACACATTTAAAAAGAGACCCAATTTGCATTAAAATCTAATTTTCTTCTCTCTCTTTTTATCTGTATTTTTTTTTTGAATAATATATCGAACCCGGCATTATTCATATCAACTTTTTTTTCTGCCTCCGTTTTATTATTTATGTGTGTACTTTTGTCGAATGGTTGACTGAATATCTTGATATATATAAGTACATACAGAATAAGAAAAAATATATATTGATGGAAGAGGCAGATTTTTATGTGAATTTAGTCGATTGAAATTGATGTTAGAAAGTGAAGGAGGGCTTTAGAAAAGATAACAAGCCTCAAAGTGAATTCATCTTAAGGCATTAAAAACAATATTGAAAGAAAAGAAAAGTTAGAGGGGAAAAAGAAAGTTTTCAAAGTCATAAAATTTTTTATAGATTTTCTAGAATTCATTTTGTTGGTCTAAGATTTTTTTGGAAATTTTTTATTCAACAGCGTTAAAACTGAAGAATATCAAAATGTAAACAAATACAAAATTCAAAACAAAATAACCGTTATGTTTAGGAATTTTCAAAAAAAACGGTAAAAATCGTTCAATTTATCTAGAAAACTTCACTTATACACTTTTTATGATTCTTTCATGATCTGCATATTTTGTTCTTTTCATTTCACACCAAAGGCGCCTCAATAAAGTTTAAATCATTTCCACACTGTTGATCAGAACGAGTGAGGTGAAAGTAGAAGACTTATAGGCACATACAAAATGCTCATATAAGTAAGCTTCATATATGACTTTCCTATAATTCTTTTCTTTCTTTCTTTCGCCTATCGTATTTTATTTTTATGTATGGCATACATAAATTTTCATATACTTTCACCCTCAAAATGATGACACGAAAAAAGTAAAGAAAATTCATTTCTAAAAAGGAGAAAAAATTTTAATAATGTAAAAAAATATATGAAGTGAAATTTGAGTTATGTAGACAGGTGATGAAAATAGAATAAACATAAAAGATTAAAGGTTCATTTTTCTTTTTTTTCGTCCTTTAGTCTAAACCTGACATGTTTTCATATTTTTCCATCACATCGATGAAAAAAAATAATTTTTTAAGATGCAAAAAGGTTGCATAATTTGATACTAATGATCTTAAAGTTTTTTTTTATTTATGAATGTAATTTTAAATATTTATGTGGGATTTTTAAATTTTTTTTTCGTTTTTGTAATTTTTAAAAGGAATTTACCAATTTTTTTAAAAGTTTCTTTAAAAATTCATCAACTAACATCAAAAACTTAAAAATTATAACAGCGTAAAAACTTCATAATTTTCCACGAAATTTAACAGAACAAAAAGAACTCTTCTAAAATATCTAAAGACCATTAAGGTAAATTGCTTAGCAAGAACGTCATCATAATTTCAAACTCAATGAAAACATGTAAAAATGAAAAGGTCATGGAAATGAAGCTTGATAATTAAAATTTTCTTTCAAGGTTTTCTTTTACCTCTCATTAAATTATGTGAAAGTGAGGGTTTTTTATGAATTTTTAATGAAATTTTCTTAGATGTGGAAATATTAAAGAAATTTACTTTATTGAATAAAGGTCAGAGAAAATGACAAAATTTTGAATATTTGATCAGTGAAATGAATAAGTTGATGTCTTTGTAAAATAAAACATTTTGAGTATATAGAAAAAAATTTACAAACATAAAATTTAAAAACAATTTCGTTAAATTTTTAAATATTAAAAAAAGATTTAACAAAGTTTCGTTAAGTTTTTAAACTTTCTTCAATTTTCATTTTTGATTAACGAAAAATTTGCAGAAACTTATTTTTTCGTCGTATTTAAGTTAGTTTCGTTAAGTTCAAAGCAATTTCGTTAAATTTTTTAAAAAAGTTTCTGGCTATTTTAAAAAGATTTAATAAAAAATTTTAAAGCACACTTTTTCAAAATTTACAAAAAGTTTTTATATAACCAACAAAATTATCAGTCATTATAAAACCTTTCCACAATAAGGTCAACCACAGAAAAAAAAATTATTTCGTAATGAATTATGCTGTGGTATGGTAGCAAAAGTAGCAACAAAAAAGGTAGAAAAATTCTTCATCTTATTTCATCCTAGACGAAAAATAAAAGAAAAAGAAGCAGTGATGTTTATGACTAACGCCTTCACATAGATTTCAGGAAGGAAAAGGCAAAAAATCGTGTGAAGCGGAAAATGAATCGAAGAAACCTCATTAGGTGAGAGAAATGCGTCCATTAGAATACCTAGCAGTTTGTTTCCTTCAAGACGCTTCCGAAATCGTTCATATAAAAGAAGAAATTTAAAAAATTATTTCACAATATCCGCCAAGGCATTTCTCAATGTATAGCTGAAGAAAAACCTCCAATTTCCTGAAAATGTCAAAAAGCAATTGGAAAAAATGTTTCGCCTGTCCTCGCTTCTAAAGCTTACAGTAATCTCTATCTAAAAACTATTTTCTATTTTTTCCTACCATGTGTTTATGTCTATAAATCTCTAAACTAAGAAATAAAGAGGAAATTGACCTGAAAATGAAAAAGGATTTGAGAAGGTAAAATTTTTGCTGATTCAATTTTGATGAAAAAAATTTTCAACTGAATATTTTTTATACACTTTTATTGAATTTAAATTTTGTGTCCTTTTTAAATGTTATTTTCTAAGTTGATAGAGTTTTGAAATTGATAGAGCTCATCATTCCATAACATTATAATTGTAGGGTAAAGGACCTATTTTTTGACTTATCCTAATTTTTAACCTATTTTAAGTTTGTTGAAAAATGTATCTAAATAAACCATAACCATCATATTTCATATATAGATCAATTACAAATCACATTTAAACACTTTTTATCACTTCACTCATGTTATAAAAGCAATACTTCTCAAGAAATGTCCATTTTCCAAAATTTTCAATAAATATGAAAATTTTGTAAGATTTTTATCACTTTACAGTATGTTGCCAACCGATTACAATATTTTTTGTTTTATTGATTTCTCAGCATAGAAAATAACTAGAGTCAAACGGTTTACTGCATTTTGTAGCTTGTTTTATTGTTGATTTACAAAGTTAAAACTTCTTAACTCAAATGATTTCTATTTTATAAAAAATTTCATTTTTCCAAATATGGAGGCTTTTTTAAAACGAAATTTTTTAAATAATTATTCGTAAATTTTTAACTAAACATCCTACAGATCTCAAACTTTGCCATAATCATCCTATATTCAATGGCAATAAATGCTTAAACATTCAAAAGTCAACAAAATCTCTTTGTTTAATTATGAAACAAAATGTCCAAGAGTGAAAGAAATGACAATAACTTTTGAATTAATGAATCAATTCTGATGACTCACTAACTCAAAGACTTGTAATCAAATTATCTTTCAGTAAATATATTGATATTTGACATTTGCTCTTAGGTTTTTGAGAATATTTGTTTCGAAGTTCAAAAATGGCTAATTTTTGAACAAACATTTTAAATTTTTCGCATTTTTCTCATAAAAACTCTATTGGGCATATAGATTTTTATTACTGAATCTTGTGAATAGAGTAATTACGAGTTTTTAGCAGCAAACCGGAAGTCTCTGCGTTGTCTAGAAGCAAAACTAGAAACGCTAAAAGCTGACAATAACAAAGATTTCTCTTATTTACAAAAGTCAATTTCCAAAAACCACTTAAAATCAATTTTATACTCTCTAATACTTATTGATTTGTTTTGATTGTTCTATTTAATGATTTTATTGATCATTTACAACAAGTATTAGAGAGTAATAAAGTTGATTTTAAGTGGTTTTTGGAAATTGACTTTTGTAAATAAGAGAAATCTTTGTTATTGTCAGCTTTGAGCGTTTCTAGTTTTGCTTCTAGACAACGCAGAGACTTCCGGTTTGCTGCTAAAAACTCGTAATTACTCTATTCACAAGATTCAGTAATAAAAATCTATATGGCCAATAAGAGTTTTTATGAGAAAAATGCGAAAAATCTAAAATGTTTGTTCAAAAATTAGCCATTTTTGAACTTCGAAACAAATATTCTCAAAAACCTAAAAGCAAATGTCAAAATATCAATATATTTATTGAAAGATAATTTGATTACAAGTCTTTGAGTTAGTGAGTCATCAGAATTGATTCATTAATTCAAAAGTTATTGTCATTTCTTTCACTCTTGGACATTTTGTTTCATAAATAAATAAAGAAATTTTGCTGACTTTTGAATGTTTAAGCATTTATTACCATTGAATATAGGATGATTATGGCAAAGTTTGAGATCTGTAGGATGTTTAGTTAAAAATTTACGAATAATTATTTAAAAAATTTCGTTTTAAAAAGCCTCCATATTTGGAAAAATGAAATTTTTTATAAAATAGAAATCATTTTGAGTTAAGAAGTTTTAGCTTGTTAAATCAACAATAAACAAGCTACAAAATGCAGTAAACCGTTTGACTCTAGTTATTTTCTATGCTGTAGAAATCAACAAAACAAAAAATATTGTAATCGGTTGGCAACATACTGTATTTTCATATATTGTTCACATTTCACACACGTTTTGTCTTTTAAATATTTGTAAAAAGGCTTAAACTATAATATGAACCCATAAATTAAAGAGAGAAGCCACTTTTAACTAATGAAATTAAATTACAAATCGGGAACCTATTGTTTGACCTATTTTTGTTCCTAATTTTTGACCTATTTGTTTACAAGAATTTTGTCGACAAAATGTAAATCGCGCTCAGTCAAAAAGCGTAAAACGCGCTCAAAACAGTTCAAAAAATTAAAAATATAATTTATTGCTTTCTAAAGCATTTTAAGAATTGGAAATCATGAATAAAGTGAATAAATAATAATAAAAGAAAGAAATATTTTGTTTTTGAAGTGTTTGGAGAGATTTTGTAAGAAAATTAAAATGTAAACAACTAGGTCTAAAAATAGGAACCAAAATAGGTCAAAAAAAGGTTCCGTAGGTCAAAAATTAGGTTTCGTATTCAAAGTGAAATTGTAATTAAACTACTCATCGTCGGCTTACAAATGACGTTTTGATGAAAAGTGCTTCACATTCTACATTTAAAACTTTAACCAGAACAGAAATTGAGTGAATAGTTTGTGAAATATTATTGGTTAAAGTTGAAAATATGAAAATAGGTCGAAAAATAGGTTCCTTTACCCTAATAGCAATATTTGCACAAATTTTAAATTTAGTTCTAAAATTTACCACTGATAGCGCTGCAAACTTGTGAAAAAAACAGTTGCATGTGACACGGTAAAAATGTTGTGCAACATAAAATTCAAAATATCATTTGATCGTTAAATTCAATAAAAATTATCTAAAAATTCATTAAAAACATCATGAGTTTTCTAATAAAATGCTTGAAACAAATTTATTTTTTACTTTATAGTCGTTTTTAGAATTAAAGTATGGATATAAAAATTTTAAACTTCATAAAATTTCTTTTTCGATTATTAAACTTGTCAGAAACTAACGAAATGTGTCAAAAACTAATTTCCTCAATTCCATTGTGTCGTTGATGCTGAAATAACAAAAGAAAGTCATTATCAAAATGCAAATTCATTTTTCGACTGTTTCATTCTTCTCTCGAGAGAAATTTCTCCATTTTTTATTATGAATTCAATTTCAGTTTTTCACGATTTTTATAAAATTACAATTGGTTTCATCCAGTTTGCTTAAAATTGTTAATTTTCATTCTTAGATTGCTAAAGAGTTGAGAAATTTGAAAATTTCTGCTAATTACACAATTATAATAACAATAATAATCAGAGAAAAAAAATAATTTCTATTATCATTAATAATGAAATGAAAATAATTGAAGATTCATTGCGTCTTACATTTTATTACTCCCTTGAGACTTCATTATCATCATTTCATTGAGAGAGTATGAATGCAATTTCTAGAAAATTAAATTTATTCAATTCTCATCTTTTATCAATTCAACAAAAAAAATTTTAATTGCAAAAATAATAAAAATTTTATTTGATTTTTAAAAATTTCTTTTTGATCTTTTTACACATTTAGTTAAACGACGTCTTTTCTAACAACTTTTTTTCTTCAGTTTTTTAAACTTAATTTTTATATGTATATTGATGATATTACTTTTTACGTAAGTGTGTTTTTCTTTTCGTTCTTATTCTCTGTGTTTAATTTTTATCAAGATCAAAATGTTTCGATTAATTGACAATTATAATAGAAATTAAATCTTTTAAGAAAGTTCATTGATTCTTTGTGCTAAGGACTTAAATTTTTGTTATTTTTGCCTTGCAAATTTCGAAGAAGAAATTAAATTTTCAAAATTGTTTGTTCTTTGTTTTTATTTTAAGTTTTTGTTTACATTTAACAAATTTAAAATAAAAAGTTTTTTGAAAGCTTTTGAAAGTTTAAAAGCGTAAAATTATTTATTGAGAAGAATTTTATATTTTTAAAAATTTCTTTTAATAAAATTCATTAAATTCTGCATGTTTCTTATAAACATTTTTTAATTGAAATTAATCGAAATATTTTCACCTTGAAAAAATATTTTCTATTTCGTTATGATAATAAATTTTATCTTTTTTTCCTAATTTTACACCAGCAGCAGTAGCAGCAGAAAATTCTTTAGTTAAGAAATTCTGCTGCAAATTCAGTCAAAAAATTCTTTTTTATCTTGTGAAATTTTTATCGTTTTCTAAAAAATGAATGAAAAAAGAAAAATTCACTTCACTGAAAGTGACTGACTGACTTTATACAATATGCTCAGTTAATAATAACAAAAAAATGCATGTGTGATGATGATGATGATGATGATGATGCAGTGAGATTTTGCTTTCACTTTATATGGAAAATTTTACACTGCTTGCACACGGTCACCTTTCTATCATCAACCATACGACCATCACAAAAGCATTTAGCATAATCAAAAATTTATCGCCACATGATGCTCTTGTTGCTAACGATATTGAGCTCATTACATATTCCAGATCTTCCATGCTGATTTCATAACTTCGTGTGTAAAATTGGTGAATATCGCTCACCTGTTAAATGATGAAGAAAATTAAATTATCGGATTATGTCAATGGGTTTTCTCTCTGAGTTTGTCTGCAGGTGTATAGATAAAAAGCCACTCTCTATCACTGTCGCTACTTTTACTTCGCTTGTATATCATAGTACATAAAAGATGAGGTGAAAAAATATTTTCGCATTTGATTTAACAATTTTTTCACATATGATATGATAAGTAAAAAAAAAACTTTTAAGTATCTTTTGACCTATATTTTGGTAAAAGCAAAAAACTTTTTAAACAAATTAGCATAATTTATATGTGACATGTCACGCATATCACATACAGCAAATGTCACATGTGACATACTTTTGTGAACAACAAAATGTTATTCTCAAATGAAACATTTCTTTCATAAAAATTTCTTTTAAAACTAATTAAATGTGTAACATAAGCCTAAATAAAGTGGAAAATCAATAATATTTGGTTAACAATAATAATTTTCTTTTTTTAAAAAATAATTAATTTTGAAGAATTAAAGCTTTTGTTGCATGTGACAAAAATTTTTTGTAGCGCTACTAAAGTACATGTCACATACAATTTTTTTGTCTAAGTGTCTTCAACTCTTCAAATTTTTATTTTCTAAGAATTCTAAAGTTTTTTCTATAAAGTATTCATAAAATTGAATTTTAAATTTTCAGAAATATTTTTTTTAAAACGATAGAAATAATCCTGCATAAATTTTACAATACAATAATATTTTTTCAAAATATCAAGAAGATTTTTCTTGTTTTTGAAATGCATTTACCACAAGTTTATGTTATGTTATGTTTTATGCATTTGCATGTAAATAGAGCTAGCTATAATATATCTGTATGCTCTTATGCTAAATTAGTTAAGTGAATGCAAACAACAAGACCAACTCGAGTGAAGTACTGCTACACAGAAAGGATGTTGAATTATTTTATATAAAATAAAATCAAGTTAGAGTTGTTGTGTTGAGAGAGAAAGACAGGATGTTTAAAAAAATTCAGGAAATTATTTTTATTATTTTTAAAGTGGATTAAATAAATTTAATTGAGGAAGTTAGGTATTAAAATTTTTTTTATAATTATTGAAACAGGAAATTTTAAATTTTTAATAAAAAATCATTAAAAAAGTTTCAATTATTAATTTTTCATTTCAAAATAAAAATTTTTGATAACAATTAAATTTGCTTATTAAAAAATAACGACTTTTTTAAAATTCATACTTAAAATTATCGTTAATTTTACCAAAAATGTAAAAGTAAATATAAATTTTTATCGAAATTAAAAGAATTTCTAAAAATTCATAAAATTTTCATAATCAAATGTTTCAAATTTAAAATAAAAAAACCGTTAAAATGAGGAATTTTCAAAACAATCTGAAAATTTCTTTTGTCATAAATTAAAAACTTTTTTAAAAAAACAGCCAAAACAATGCCATTATGAAAAAAGTCCCTCGTGAAGCCCATCATCATTATTATAACCACCAACTTTCTCTCTTTCTTTATCAAATTATTTCAAAACAACGGAAAAGGAAAACAAGCAAGTAAATTCTATTCCCATTAGAATCAAAAAAGGAAAAATAAGTGAATTTGTCTGCTACAATCGAGAGTCGAGACGATCATCATGGGAATAAACACAATTTTTTCTTATTGCATGTAATTGTTTTTTATGGAAAAATATTTACGATGTAAAAATTATGAAAATGAGACAAGCAAGAATGAGAATTTTTTCCCAATTTTTGAGTGCAATGGAAGAGTATAATTCTTCTTATAGCACCGTAACATGCCGATAAACTTTTTTATATGCATAATTTACAACGCAATGATATATTGCTCAATTTTGAAAATTTAATTAAGTTTATTGTTTGTAAATTTTCCCATTGTAATTTATTGTTATGTAACTTTTTCTCTCATTTCGGCATTTTCACCTCCCTTACATATTATTACACAGTATCAACCTCAATTTTTCCCTATCATGCATGTATGTGCGATATGTGAAGTGAAAAAATTATAATTTTATTCCTCATTTTCTCTCGCTTTTCACGTGTCATGAAATAATATTTTGTGTATGGATGAGTTAATGGGAATGAGGAAGGTGTAGCATTTTTTTAATGATGAATTTGCTTACGTGTAGATAAATGGCTTTGTCAATTGAATTATATAATTTATTAAATTATTTATGAAATGAAAATAACGGTCGTATAATTTGAATTTTCTAAAATCGTTCTTTTAAATTAAAAATTATTTAATTTTGATAAGAAAAAAAAAATTTTTTAAAAAAATAAACTTTTAATAAAAAAAAACGATAATTTTGCATTTGAATTTCAAAAAATTGTTTTCATTCAATTCGTAAATTTTTCAGTTAATCATGATTTTTTAAATTCTAAAAAAATCATTAATTTAAATTTTCATTTTTGTTATAACTAACAAAGTCAAAGAAGCGACATCGACAAAATTTGTTTTCTCATAGAATGTCATCTGACAAGAATAGCTGTAGAGCAACATAGGAAAAACTTTTTCTTACCTCATTCCAACCATAGATATTTTTAGCTTGTACCATCACTTCATAGACGGAGTTATGCTCTAATGCAATTATGATATATGACATGATGAACGTTTTTGAGTCATAGCGTTGCACGGATGGATGTAAAATCTGATCGTGCCATTTACCAGGATGCTGATATGTTTCGTTCATCTGTGAGTATAAATATGTCAAAAATAAGCTCATCAATTGGTTTAAGTGGTTTTTCAAGTTTAATTTACCATTAACTTTCGATAGAGAAGTTTAATTTCATCCAAGGGCGGAATTGATTCAATTTTAAATGTCAAATTGTAACGATCAAGATGTCCACTATATGTGGGCGATAAAAATTCTGCTGGACCAGGACGGCCACTGACTTCAATGTATTTTTTCGTTCTTCCAAGCGAATTGTCAGCGACACAACTGAAAAATAATGAGATGAAAATCAACACGATTAATGGCTAGCAGCGATAGACGCAATTATTCAGACAACAAATTAAATCAATCAACAATAAATTGAACTAAACGAAAGAGCAGAGTTGGAATAATAGTTGTAGTAATTTGATTTTAAGAATGCAATAAGAATAATATATTACCACATTTTATAATTTTTTACAACCCTGCTAAAAATTCCCATTTTCATGCGCGAACAATTAAATTGGAAAATTTTGCAACGTCAGAGCGTAAAGCCGGAAGGTTTTACACTTCAATTAGCGATAATTAGTGACTCACCTGTAATTTCCGAAATCACTCTGTTGGAAATTTGAAATATTGAGAATGTACTTGTCGCCTTTTGTAATCATTGAACGTCGTTCGGTTGGATCGAGTAAAAATGAATTAAGGTACCACATCATCTGCAATGAAAAAACAAATTTTGTAAATTGGAAATTGTTTTACAAATAATGAACAATTGTGGCTTTACCTCTGAATTTATGTCTCCATGTAGTATACAAACTAATTGAATGTCGTAACCTTCCGCTGCATGAATCCATGTCTTTTCTGCAATTATCTCTGGCGGCGCTGTGTGTCAATGAAAAAATAAGAAAGTTTTTATTTTTTTATTATTAAATCAGGAAAAAGAGAGAAAATTTAATTTGTAGCAATGGCACAGTGTAAATAAGAAGGCATGAATAAAGTGTCGAGACACTTGCTAGAATTGTTTTACTAACTGCTGTGATTTTTCCTATTTTTCTGTTGCTATTTTCACGGGATAATTTAATTTATTTTGAGATAGTTAAGAAATAATTGAATGAACTTTTGAAGTTCTTTTATATTGGAGAAAGATCAAGTTTTCATTTACAGAAGAATTTGAATTTTAGTATGATTTCTATTTAAATTATATTTTTAATATGAAATTGTAAATTTCCAAAAATAACGGTTTTTAGAGATTTAAAATTTTGACTGATGAATTGAATTTGATTAAAAGTTTGGAAAAATTTAATATTTTTTATATAAATTATTTTTGAAGGCTAATAATTTTTATTTTCATCTTCTTCAAATAAAACTGATAATTAAGTATTTTAAACAAACTGTTGATTTTAAATTAACAGTTTTTCAAGATTTGAATTTATAAATCTCCAAAAAGAAGTTTTTACAGGGGGAAAATAACTATGACGAAAGATGCGAAGAAACGAAAGTAACGAAAGATAACGAAAGAGAAGCAAAAATGACGAAAAGAAGCAAAAATATAAATGATGCAAAAAATAAATTGCAATTTAGGAAGATTAAAGTCGTTATTTTATTGTTTTATAGATTCTAAAATGAACTATTAATCTTAATATTTATGCTCATCAAGTTACAGCTCATAAAAACGACCCGAAAGAAAATTTATAATTTTTCAGAATTTCATGTGTTTTTTCAACTTTTTTTTTCGACAATTAAATAGAATTTTGAAATTTCGTATTCGAATTTCGGAAACAAACATTGGAAAATTTGTCAAAATAAATTTTGCTTGATATATCATAATAATCATACTTTTTATGGAGTTATGATGAATTATTTACAAACGTAGTGGTTATTCTGAGCTATTAGAAGCAGAATAGGTATAAAAGTTGAAAGAAATATGTATGAAAAATCAATCTAACGAAAATAACGAAAGTGACGAAGGAAAACGAAAGAAACGAAAAAAAACGAAAGCGACGAAAGAAGCGAAAGAAAAACGAAAGAAAAAATTTCTTTCGTCATAGATATTTTCCCCCTGAGTTTTTATAAAAATTTGCTATCATATGTTTTAAAAGAATCTTATTATGTTAGAAATTAAATTTTTAAAAATTTTCAAAATTTCCAAGAACCATTAAATTTAAAAATTTATTTTTTATAAAACCTGATAAATGCAAATTTCATAAAACTTTCTTTTTTATTTTTTTATAAAAAGTCTTTAAATCTTTACTTTTATAATATTCTTATATAAATTTTTTTTCAGCATATCAAATCACCACCCTTAAACATTTTCTGTCATTTTTGACGTATGAAAAAATCCCTTTTCTAAAAAACAATTTATATTAAGTGAATTTTTCATATCATACAAGGGTTTTCACATCACCATGTGTGTTTGTCATCACATTGTGTTTTTGGCAAAGACACAACAACCTTAAACCACATCATATCTTTTTTTTTATACAGAAAATAGAATTCTTTTATCACAATAATTAAGACATGATGTGTTCATACATCGTCATGCACATCGAGTTGAAAGGAATAAGTAATTAAGAAAAAGAGAAACAGCAAAACTTTCTCTTCTTAAATATCAAATAAAAAGAAACACACATCGAATATTTTACGCTGATGTTCTCAAAAGTTTTTTCCAGCAATTTTTGCGGCAATTAAAATCTTATTACGCGCTTTAATTCATTAATTTTTCTCTTCCATCTTCACATAAGCCTTTTTTCTTATTCATGAACTCACGTATAAAGCTCTGTGTTGCTAATGATGTAAAAAAATCAACTTTTCTTTTCTTCTAGTCTTTTTCACATTCATATTAAAATAAAAAAATTTTAAAAAAAAATTAAAACTTTTAAGCACACACTTTCATTCAATAATTAAAAATAAATAAGTGTAATAGTTTTGTAGAGCTGATTAACTGTGTTGATATTGATTCTTTATATTTTACAAATAATATTTAAAATTTTGGTTTATTTAACGATTAAATGAAGTTTGAAATTTTTTGTTGCGCAACATTTTTCTTGACACATGCAACAAATCAGTGTCATCAGTGGAGAACATTGAAACTAAATTTTGTTTCACATTTCTAAAGTTAAAACATTACAGATAGAAAAGAAGACAAATTAAATAAAAGTTCATAATGAAAAAAAAATGTTTTTAAAAACAAGAGAAAATTTTTTATACGAGTGTGTGTTAAAGACTCACATTGAGTGTAGAAAATGACTTGCTTAATCATCGTGATGATGAATCATCATCATTATTATGTTATTATGAAGTTAAATGTGCTTAAGTAATCAGAATATAGCTATAAGGGATATCAAATGACGCATGAAAGACATACAGTAAGTTAAAAGAGATGGAGAAGGACAAATAACTCAAGGGTAAGTTATAATATATTGAAAAAGGGTTTTTAAGGAATTTTAATGATGTATTTTTTTATTTATTCAAGTCAATTCTCAAATTTCCTTATTTACGCAATTTTATGTATTTTTAATTATTTTCAATTCTCAAATTTCTTCATAGCACTCTAATAAGCTCAATTTTGTTCTTTTGAAGAGCTTTAGATCCATTTTATTTTTAAGAAGATTTTTTACCCCTTCTCTTTTTCACTCCTTGAAAATTAAATTAAATTTCCTTCTGATTCAGACACAAATCATTTTTTTGGACTTTTTATGAAATAAACAAAAAAAATCTCAGAGTTTTTTGTGTATGCTTTAAAAATTAACAAGAAACAAAATGTAAATGATGATAATGAAGGTAGGCTGAAAGACAAAAAAATAAGACAGATGAGGGAATTAAATTAGAAGTTACTTTTGACAAGAATAAAAAACATGAAAACATTTTTTGTTTGTTATCTTTTTAAGAGCAAAGAGTTTTTTGGGAATTCATTAAAATATCTTTAAAACGACGTAATAAAATTTTATAAATTTAAATTTCAGAATTTTATAAATGTTTTAGCCTAAAACTTCATTATTTTTTGTAATTTATTCTTTAACAAACTGTTAATAAACGAAATGCCAAAATTTAAATGTCACACAACATTTTGTTTCATGTGACATGTTGTTTTGCTGTTTCATATTGCGTGACTAATTAATAATGTCGCTCGATCAACTTTACCAAGAAAAATTCTTTTATTTTATCAAATAAACATTCATGATTTTTATAGCGATCTACTGAAAAATATTTTCTTTGACTATTCGACAAAAATATCAAAAATAATTTAATAACTATAACAAAATATTTAGCAAAAACAAACAAAAATTTTGTTTACTTGAAATTAAGTTCACAAATTGAATTTTAAAATTTTCCTTCATTAGTTTTAAAGCATTAAAAAAATTCCCTTCCCCAAAAGTAAAATTAATTTAATCTTACGCGATGTCTTTTCTTAATGAAGTTTCGTGCCTATTTAGTGTATATTAAATGTAGCATCTTAATGAACTTTAAAATCATTTCACATTCTATCTCTTGTGAGTCTTTAATGAAAGTAGAAATGAGAGGAAAATTGTTTGTTTGTAGACAAATCACTTTTGTAACTAATTGTTATGATGAACAATGAGAAATGTTTGCTTAATTAGGCTTTATAAATTCTTAGGAAATGTAGAAAATTCTCAATAATTAGTAAACTTTTGTTTACACAGAAGATAGCCAATTACATTAATTTTCATAGATTTAAAACTTAACTGCTTTTAAACAAATATTTCCTAATTTAAAATTAACGAATTTCCACAAATTAAAATTTTTGTTACATATGACATGTTTTTTGTTGTATGAGACATTTTTTGTAGCGTGTAACATGTTTTTGTTACGTGAAAAAATAAACAAAAACTACCATAAATTTTTACCTAAGTGAATAGCAATTACATCGAGCAAAGAGGCTTTAATGATTGAAAAATTCGAGAAGAAAAAATGTTCTGTTTCACCTGCCTGGAAGTCTCTAAAAAATCTCTTTTCTGTCCCTTTCATACTCAGAGATACAAAAGCTTTTTCCTATAAAATTCAATTACAAAATCCTCATTTCCTCAACACAATCTCATTATATAAGTAGATTTACTCTCTTTCTTTCTTGGAATGTCAACACAATAGTTGTCTTCGAACGTAAACGAACCAGAAATGTTTGCTTTAAGATTCTCTACACATATATGAATGTGAAGAAAAAGTTTTTCTTTTTTTTTTAGGTAAACAAAAGCAAAAAAGGCAAAGAAGTTTGTCATAATGTTAAGCATGTAAAGTTAATGCCATGTCGTTCCGTGACATTCACAGTAATGCACTTTTTATTGTCAACAATTTCGCTCTCGTTCCTTTTTTGTCTTCACTCTATTTTCGGTCTATGCAGTGAAATGGCTATAAAAAATTTCAACGTAAAAATAAAAATCCTTTGTTGCTCTTTTCTTCAAAAAAAAAACACAAAAGATTATTAAACGCATTTTTAGAATTAGTATTTAATTTTTAACGATTTTTTGAAATTTTTAAAAATGACTAGCAAACTTTTAGTTTTTTAAAAACAATGTTTTCTACATTTTTAAATTTTTAACGACTTTTTAATATTTCAAAATTTTAACAAGAAGAAAATCACACGGGCAAAGGATTTTATTTTTTGTTGCATTTATTATGTAAATTAAAAGTGTAAAAAAATTAGAAAATTTCACATTTCGGATCAATATCTTGATCAATTGCATCGATTTTTTATTGTTAATATATTAATAGGCGAAAAAAATAAAACAAAATTTAGTTTTTTATGTGACGCAACATTTTTAATGTCGCATGACATTTTTATCTCATGTGACGTGTGATTTTTGTTATGTTACGCGACAAAAAAATGTCACCCGTGTAATTTTTCATTCGACTTTAAATGAACTTTTCACAATTTTTCTTAAATTCTTAATATTTACAAATTTTAAAATGGCATATAATTAAATAACAAAAATTTAAGTTTTACGATATTTTAGTTTTTTTAAAAACAACTATAAATCAACAAAATATAAAAATCAGACAAAATGACAATGAAGAAGATAATTTCAGTCTAAAACAAATCTCAAAATAGCTTACCTTAAAAAACAACAAAATATAAAAATCTCAACATACGTGAATGAAAATCAGTTTATTTCTTTTTATTATTATTTTTTTACCGTTTGTTGTTGAGTGAAAGAATAGAAAGAAATGAAGTCGCTATATGAAAATCGAGTAAGTAAGTGAGTGTGTGTGTGCCATTTCCTTCATGAACACATAGCTTTTTATCGTTCAATCTATTTTCAACGAGCGCAAAAAAAGAAAGAAAAAAGAAATCTGTATGGCATGTTCACTTCAACTTTACTTTTTTTTTCATCATTCGTCGTTGTACAATAGCAAAATAACAACAACAACAGTACAATACAATACACACATTTTCACCCCGGAATTTCATTTCCATTTTCCTTTCATTCTGTGATTCATATTTGAAATAAAAGTGAAGAAGAAATGGCACACATAGAGAGTGAGAAAGAAAGAACTCGAGTAAGAAAAATGGAAACATAAATGTATAAATGTGCACGAATCGATTCGATATAACAAAAGCATAAAAAATATATATTGTACATTACATTTGCTTTATTCACCACACATTCACACAACTTTTTTTTTATTTCGCGTTTTGAGAGTAAAAGAGTTAGAGTGATTTTATGGTTATGTTTTACATGCATTGAACGAGACAGCTGAATGCATTTCAAGAGAGGTTTCAAGGATTCAATTATTTAAAACTTTCAGGGCATTTATGCTAAGTGCTTTAAACAATTTTCTTCTTCCTTTTTTATTGTCTGTAGATTTTGAATATTTGATAATTTTTCATAAGAAAAACTTGAATGAAAATTTCTAAAGAATTTAACACCAACGTTGTAATTTGAGATAGAAATTGATTGATTCTTTAGAAGTTTTATGTAATCTAAGAAATATTTAATATAATGATTTCTTTAGAAATGCTTTAACTGTAAAATAAAACATGAAATTTCATAAAAATTTCAAGTTTTATCTTTTAAAATTTTATCTGTTTTAAAAATTTTAAAGTTTATTTACAAAGTTTGTCATTAAAAAGTTAAAATTTAAATGTTAATTTTTCAATTATAAATATCAATGATTCAGAAAAATTACTAAACTATACATTGATAATAATAAACATTTTTATCACATAAATTTATTCAAATAATAAAAATAAAACAAATTTATGCACGTGATTTATATCACATTTTGAAAAACGTGAAATTTAAAAATATTTAACAAAAAAAGCAATGTTTTTTTTGCATTTTTTGTAATCAGTTTGTGAAAACTTAAAAATTTTATTTTATAGTTATTATTTTTATTATTTTCATTGCAACAACATTAAACTGCTAGAAACTTTTAAATTTATTCTAAAGAAATGAAATGTTTTTAACTTCATAGGTTAATAACTACAATACTTCATTAGGTTTATTCCAAGAGATGAGAAATTTTTGATAAATAAAACAGAGTAACCATTAAAAATTAAAAATTTTGTATGAAACTATCAAAATTTTTTGAATTTTTTGTTAATTTCATAGAGTTTTCATCCCTTACTTAAATTTATTAAAATCAATTAACTTCATTAAAATTTTCTAAGAATTTCACTGCTAAATTTTTACTTATAAAGAAAACATTAGACAACTTGTGTGCTTTTTCAATTAGAGATATATTTAGGTGTTTTTAGCTTTCTAGGAATCGATGAAGTCTAAAAATTTTTCATTTTATCAATGGACAACTTTTTGCCAAATAAATTTTATTATTTATCAGTTCTATAAACCTTTAAATAGAAGAAAATTATTAGAAAAGACAAATTACTAAATTTTTAGTTCAATAAATTTTAAAAAAAATAAAACAGATCGTAAGATAATATAAACTTCTGAATAAATTCAAAAACATTTGAAGCAGCCAAAAGTTAAAGAAGGTAAAAAAATTTTTGGATTAAATTAAAAATTATTAATTTTCTTTATTTTTATTGCAGTTTCATTTACTGAATCATAAAAATTATTTGAAATTTTACCAAATTTTTTTCTACTGAACCATTTTAAAATAAATTAAATGTTCAATAAAAATTCCAATCTTGAACACATGTAAAAGTATCAATTAAAGATTAAAAAATCAAAAAAACCATAGTGTGTCTATGCCTGATAAAAATGTCAATAAAAAATATTGAAACTAAACTTTTAATTTTGTTAAATCTTTCTATAATTGAAAAATCGAAATTTTTCTCTCTTTAAAATTTCTTTCAATAAATCAATCAAAATATTTTTTCACCAACATTTGACCTCAATATTTTTTCCATCAAAAGCAGAAACCATTCAAAAAATGAAAATGAAAATTGACGACTTTTCTGATTGGAGAATATGTAATGACACTCATGGGATTTTTCTTCTTCTTACTATTCGATTGAATGTGCCATAAAATAAAATAAAAAATTACGATAGCGCAATACTTACATAAAACTGTTAGTTCAATATCAGCATAAACAGGCTCGCGAACTCCATTGTCAGCAACGCATTGATAAGTACCAGCATGATTTCGATCAACTCGTTCAAGTGTCAATGTTGAACCTTCAGCCAAATGAAATTGTGAATGTGAATTCTGTAAAGAAGAAAGTTAATAAATATTATATATATTAAAGGTAGTGATGGTGCAGGAAAGGGTGTGTATGTTATATAGCATAAATGCTGCATGCGTTGGCATGAGACATTAAAATTTTCTTTTATGATGAATAATAAACCATAAATGCATTGCATGTGTATGTATACTCATATAACATGCGTTAGCATTTCACTCACGTTCCTTCAATTTTCATTCATTTATAATAAAACATTTAGGATATGCAAAAAGCCAAACAGCTACAACAACAACTACCGAGTGACTGCCATAGCGTGTCAATTTTTTATATTCATTTTTTTCTTTCTTCTTTAACATTACGATAAGGCATAAGAAGTGTATGCATGCACAACTATAAAAAAATCATGAAATGAAAGCCTATAATTTTGCATGTCGCTAACATTGTTAATAATTTTTTTTAAAACATCAAAAGTGAGAGAAAAGGTAAAAATGCAAGGTAATAGAAGGGAAAGAAAATTGAAATTGAATTCTTTATCACCTTTGCATGTTTAAGCAAGTAATAATAACACGAAGAGAAAAGTTTAATTGAATTTCGGTCATATTTAGATTTACGATGGAACATTAGTTGATAAGGAAGAAAAAAGTATTTGAAATGCGTGCATATTTAAGTATAAAATGTCATTTGAGTTCATTTACATCAAAAATAATTGACTTTTTCAACTTCATTTAAAAATAATGATATGTTAAATCTAAAAGTTTTTATTTAACGGTTATTTCAAATTTAAATTTGCAATAGTCGTTAATTTAAATGATTTTGACGCTAAAATACAAAAAAAAAATTAAAACATAGTGAAGTTTAACAAGTTTTAATGATTTATGTTAAATTTTACTCTAACGTATTTTAAAAATTTAAAATAACGGTAATTTTAGATTTGAATCTAATAAAAAATTAATTTTATTATTTGTGAAATTTAAATATGAAAAGAAATAAATATTCCATCAAAATTTAACATATTTTGCAAAATTTAAAATTAATAAAACAGGAATTTTAAATTTTTAAAATACGTTAAAATTACTTTTTTCTGTTTAATCATTCCATAAAATTAAAAAAGGAAGCTTACCTTTTTATAAAAATAAATATTCGGGACGGGATTGCCACTGGATTTACATTCTAACGTGACAGAGCTGCCTTTTCGTGCAGTAATTTGCCCATTTTGAGGCACAGGTCTAACAGAAGGTGGCACTAAAATTTCTACTGTATGCACTTGATCTTTTGCCTCTTCACTGTCACCTATTTGACACACGTAGTCACCTAAGAGAGTAAAAACGTGAGTACGTGAAAGAATGAGGTCAAATGCTTAGGATAAAATTTATTTTACCGGCATCTTGAATTCTAACATTTGCGATCTGTAGATTATAGCCATCAACCAATTTGAAGCGTGTGTCTCTTGTGACCATTAGATTTGCTGCTGTCAGCACTGATGAACCTCTACGCCACAAGAGTATGTAAGTACCTACGGGAACAAAATGAATAAGCATAAAATTCCTCCCACTTTATGTTTATGATTTATTCACATGAAACAATTGTAAAAGCATAAAAAAATTTTTTGTCATATTTTCTTTTTTTATTTATTTTCCAACATCAAAAAAAGTTTCTTTTGTTGTTTGTCGTCTCATGAAATGAAATTTATTTGTTTTCGAGCTCAAAATGGCATTAAATGTCGTGGTAGAAGAAAGAGACAGCATCATGATTTACAGACGCAGAAAGCAATTAAGACTTTCTTAAACTGGCAATTTGTAAACATTTTTGAGAATAAAGTTGATGAAAAAAACAATGAATTGTTGACATAAAAATTTCTTTTTTTGAGTCATTAAAAAATTTTTAGAAAAAAAAAGAAACGTTTGTTCATAAAATTAGTATTTGTATTTTTAATTAATTTTAAACTAAAGTTAACAGAAAATTCATTTTTATTTCAAAAATTTTAAAAACCTTTTAATCCATTTTTTGTTTTGATTTATTTGTTTACCTTTCGAAAGTTTTCCGTTGTAAATTTTATTTGTTTACATTTTAAATTTAAATTTTTTGTTTTGATCTAATTTTAAAATTTTTTATCACTTACTTTGCTTTTTTAGTTACAAATCAATCAATTCAACTTATTTTATGTTCAAATAATTTTTTTAATGAAAATTTAAAAAAATTTGACATCTTTTATCAATTTTCAAAAATAAATTTTAAATTGTTTACTTTAAAATCCCCAATAAAATTCAAAAGCTCTTTCATAAGCTTAACCCAAATTGCATTACAAATAATTTTGCACTCACCTAAATCCTTTACTTTGCATGGTAAAATTATTGTATCACCAATAACAGCCTTATACAA
>CM031381.1:12316649-12467455 GCA_018290095.1 Polypedilum vanderplanki | reverse complement strand
TTCTTGAAATTAGTCTTTGTATTTTTAATTATTTTAAACTAAAGTTAACAAAAAATTCATTTTTTTTTCAAAAATTTTAAAAACCTTTTAATCCATTTTTTTTTTTGATTTATTTGTTTACCTTTCGAAAACTTTCCGTTGTAAATTTTATTTGTTTACATTTTAAATTTAAATTTTTTGTTTTGATCTAATTTTAAAATTTTTTATCACTTACTTTGCTTTTACAATACAACTTATTTTATGTTCAAATAACTTTTTTAATGAAAATATAAAAAAATATTGAGATTTTTTATCAATTTTCAAAAATAAATTTTAAATTGTTTACTTAAAAATCCCCAATAAAATGCAAACGCTTTTTCATAAGCTTAACCCAAATTGCATTACAAATAATTTTGCACTCACCTAAATCCTTTACTTTGCATGGTAAAATTATTGTATCACCAATAACAGCCTTATACAAATGCCCTTTTGTTATGAACTTGGGTGGCGGCGTGAGACCATTGCTATCACTAGATGCATACATTCCTGCACTGCTGCTGCTGTGACATAATCCTATTAAAAGAATCAAAATAAAAAAACATTCACATGAGAATTTTCATAGAATAGCCACAATTCACAAAAATTGTCGAATTGGATTAATAAATCAATTGTTTGATTGCAGCAAATATTTTCATAAAAAAAATATCTCTGTCTCACACACTGTTTTCTATCTATCGTGATTGTTGTTTTGTATGAATAATTTAATTAATATAAAATTCAATTTATTAGATTCTAAATCAATTACGATTTGCGTTAATTATTAAATGCAACGAAAAACATTTTTGTGGCTTTCAAATTTTTTAGGTAAAAATCATTTTTCATAATTAATAAATTTTTTTGCAAGCAAGCTAGAGAGAGAGAAATCTCGAAAATTATTATCACAAAACAAGATTGTCTGTGAATGTCATTAAAAACCAAAAAACAAACAATTCAATATCGGTCATAAATTGTATCACGCTCGCAAATACCGCATACAAAATTGAAAACTTTTCACCCCATTCAAATTGCTCGATCAATAATTTTACTTCTTATCACACTATCTACCTTGTGTCTCTTTTTTTTCTTCCTTTTCTTTTTTAGTGCCTCAGAGAAATTTTTTTCTTATTTACAGAAAATAATTTTTGTAAAAAAAGTTTTTTTTAATTTCAAATGAAATAAAGAAAGTAAATTTTTCAGAAAACTTTTGTTTAAGATATTTTTTACTTTTATAGTTAGAAATCAAAATTAAATATTGAAAAAAAATTCAAAATTGAAGTTTCAAAACGCGAATTCAATTCTTGATAGGATCAAAAGCAAACAAACTGCTGTTTTCATTTTAATTTTTTAAATATCTTTTACAATGCGGGACCATCAATTTTAGAATTCAAAATTAATTTTTTATCTGACACACTCTTCATTCTAATTTTCTTATTTTTCATTTTCTGCCTTTTTCTTATCCACCATCATCATCATGCTCCCTCGTTTGCCTTCAAACGCACTTTTTTTTACTTTTTTTCTTTTTTCCTTCTTTTTTTATTTGATAATATAATTCTTGTGCGAAGTTGATATTTCTTTCTTTTTCTTGCTCTGTGTATATGTATGTCTGTTTGTAAATGCGTGTGTCTATATCTTTTTCTATTGTAGACATTAAGAAAACTTTTAATTGTCTTTAAGAGAAAGAAGATTGGAATGAGGGAAGAAATAAGAAAATTGATGAAGAGAGATTTGCTCTTCCGCTACTGCTCTACATTTTACTTGTTTAAAAAATGATAGAGAATTTATTCAAGGAATGGAAATTTTTAAAAATATTCGTTAAATTTTTTGATTAAATTTTTATTAAGTTTTGTAATTTTTTTTCATAATTTTTTCTGTCCAATTTTATTTTATTTTTCACCAAAATTTTCTTTGTTAAAAATTTGTCAATTTTTTTAGTTAAAGTCTTTCGTTAAATTTCATTTAATTTTATTTTTTGTCAACTTACTTAAGATTTTCGTTAAATTTATTATTTTCATTTATTAAAAATTTAAAATTTATCAAAAAATTGTCCATGACTTGTAAAAGAGAAAAAAATCTCTTGAGCGGACGTTAAAATAAAACTTTTTTTTATTGTCTTCTTACTAACTTAAATCCAACAAGCAAAAGCAAAGAGAGAAAAAACGAATGAGAGAAAAACAAAAGAAAAATTTGCTTTTGAAAATTAGAAATGTAAATGAGCTGGTGCTGATAAGAAACACTCGAATGCTATTGAGCTCATTCTTGTGATTACTGACGGGACACAGAAGAAAACTTTTCGCTTTTTCTTCACATTTCCGCATTCTTAATTGGCGAAAATAAAAGAGACAAAATGAAAAATTTTACTGCACTCTTTTGAATTTGAATTTTCCTTCATAATTTGCATTTTATCTTATTTCTTGCTGGATTTTAATTATAATAGTTTTTCACTCACTTTCCCTTTTTTGCCTTATTTGAAGTTTGAAGAAAATAAATTTGAATAATTTTCATACTGCTGCCTCAATTGCCTTTTGATAAGAACCTCATTATGGGTTTTTTTATTACTCTCGCGGGAATTAATTTTGGAATTTTCTTTTCTCTCTTCTTCTCAAGTTCTTATTATTATTTTTACAAATTATTGAAGGGTTCCTTTTTATTCATTGAAGTGAATCGATGTATGAAAATGAAAATTTCGTGACTCAATTGTGTTTTTAATTGCTTCTTCATTCGAATCTTTATGTCATTTTAGATAGTTTTTATGAAGTCTGAATATGTAATTAAATTTTGTTTTTATATATCTTATAACTTAGAAGTTTCATTTTACTAGAAATTAAATGTTGTGTATTTTTCAAGTTTGAAATCGATTTTTACGTTATTTCAAAAATTTTGAAATGAAAATATAATTCATTACAAACTCGTCATAAGAAATTTCAATAATTTGAAAATTAAATTTTTAATTAAAATTTAACGAATTCTTTTAATTTTTTATTTCAAATTTGTTTTGTACGTTATATTATAAATATTGAAAATGCTTGGAAAATATCATGAATATATTTAAATTTCAAATCAATGATTCAAAGAAATGAAAATTTCTTAAGTTTTTATTAAAAGATTAATTTAACTTAAAATTTTGAATTTAAATTTATTTCATACGTTAAATTAAAAAATTCTGAAATATAAATTTTTTTATTAAATTTCATCTTTAAAAATCATTATATATAACCTCTCATTCATGCTCTAAATGTTTTACAAGTGTTCAATGTTCGATGAAAGGCGACCTCTTGTAATTGCTTTCTATTGAATCTTCATAACATATATACACATTCATACACCAAAAAAAGAAAAGGGAAGGGAAAGGAAAATTTACGAGTCCGTAAAATTACAGTATCAGCAAACAATGGATACAGTGTGAGTGAGTGAAAGAATAATGGCTATAAAGAAGAATAGAAAAACACACATAATTATTTCTCGAGTATAATTTAATTCCAATCAAAAATCATTTAGGGCATTTGAGAGAGAATGTATGTATGTATAAGCTAGGTGGTATTATGGAAGGACTTTACGAACAAAAGAAAAAAAGAGAGCAAAAGAATTTGGAAGTGAAAAAGGGCATTAAAGAGAAAAACGCAATTATAGCCTTAAAGAAAAGAAAGAGCATGAAAGGCAAAAGATGTAACAAAAGAAAGTGCGAAATTACGGTGACTCTGCGTAATGTTTTTTTTCTTCTCTTCTTTTGCTGCTGCTGCGTCCATTAAAGTGAACATTCACCTTTGGCTCTGTGAAGAAAGCAATTTCCCATCCTCATACCATCATCATGTTATTATGAGCTTCTTATTCTTATACCGTCCTTCATCAAGCCGAATACAAAAATTAATATTGCAAAAATAAAAATAATTTATAGACAAGCTTTTATTTTTAAACAGGATTAAAATTAAAACAGTAGAAAATTTTATTAATTGTATTTGCATTATTTGAAAGAAATTTTATTTTGATGTAACAGTAAAAAAATTTGAAATTTATGTTGCGCAACATTTTTCATGTCACAGGCAACATTTTTTGTCACACAATTTTTAAATTTTGTTTAAATCATTATGAAATATTCAAAAAACTCATTGTCACTGTATTCTGAGCTACACTGAAAGTTTTTAAACTTTTATCTTATTAGTAAATGACTTAAATTGATATTTTGAATGACAGACAAATTAGATAGAATAAAAGTGCGTGAAAAATATTATTATTTTTATACTTTACAGACCATGAAAGACTGATGCATGCAAGATGAGTGAGGAAGTGAAAAAATTCCTTTTTCTTCTTGCGGTATAAAAGTTTGACATTTTGAATGACGTGGGCAGATTATGGAACTTTAAAAACTGAAAGCATGAATGAATAGATTTACGCATCAGATATTTTTATTTTTCTTGTCTTAAAATTGAAATTTAATTGTAAAAGATGAAAAGTTTTTCTGTTCTGAATCAATTATAGATGGGATTTTACGGGGATTTTCTATCGAATACAAATGATATTTTGAATTGATATTAAAGAAATATTTTTGTTTTTTGCATCGTATCGAAAACGATGAATTCTGCTACTGGCATTTAGAAATGTTTAAAGGTCAAATTTTTATTTATGTCACATATGTGACATGTCAAACGCAACATTTTGTCACATTCAACATTTTAAATTCAACGTATTTTTCAAATTATTTTGTAGCTATTGCCAAAGAAAATTCTCATTATCAAAATCTGTTTAAATCAAAAAATTTAGGTCCAAAATATCAAAGCACATAATAATAAAAAGAAGATCGCGTTAAACATAAGAAGAAAAAAATTATTACCAAAAGATTTCTTTTACAAAGGCAAAACAGCGAAAGAAAGAAAGGAAAAGAAAGATATAAAAACAATTTCAAAATGATGAAAACAAAGAGATAAGCGTCGAGCATTAAATTAAAATACTTTTGTGTGCTTTTACTATGACGTTCAAATTTGTATCTGGCGAATTTAATCACAGAGTGAAAATGATATAAAGTGAAAGTTCTACTGCTGCTGTTTCTTAATGTTTCGCCTCAATTGAGTTTATTTTTCCCTCAACTGGAAAATATTTGAACATAAATCATTAGGTCGAGAGTGAGTTTAGTTTTGTATTTTTTTATTTCTTTTGTATGTGGTAAGTGAGTGAAGTGAATGGTGCTTTTATGCAAATAAGAGATGAAATTTAAAGATTTATTCAAATAGCAAGCCGTTTATGTTCGCAGACACACAAAATACAAAAAGGAGAAAAGCAAGTTATTCACATTGCAACGAACAGTAAAAACAGAGAATTAGAAATTAGAAGTGTAAATTAAATGACAGGGAGGAGATGAATTTAAATTATTTGGGAAATACTTTGTTTTTGTTTACATAAATAAAGATTTGTTTGTATTAGTGAATTAAACTTTTAAATTGTTTATTTCTTTACGAATATTGATTTAAATTTATAAGAAATACTTTCTTTAACTTCTTTTAGTCATGAATAATAAATTACAAGAGTTTAAAATTTGTTTTTAGAGTTATAAAATGATTTTTAATAGATTTCATTTCTCAATGATTGTTTGTAAATAAATTGTAAATGTGTTAGTGAGTAAATATTTTGAAATTGTTTATTAATTAATAAATTTGGATTTCTGATAGCTTTAAATGCTTGCTTCTAGTTCTTTCTATTGTAAATTATGAATTATTTTGTTCTATGCTAGAAGACAAGGCCTGAGAACTCTTTGATCCGAGTTTGATTTTTTTGATCCCTGTTTGATCTCGGATCAAAAAAATCAAACAGAAATCAAAAAAATCAAACTCGGATCAAAGAGTTCTCAGGCCTTGCTTGAAGATTTGAATATTTTGGCAAATTTTGAAAGATTTATTCAAANTCTTTTGTTTACAAGATGTCGAAAACGTAAACAAACAAATTGTCAATTTTCATTCGCTCATATCTTTTCAATTACGTTGTTCCAAACTAACACCATTATCTTGTTAGTTAAAATACATTATAATTAAACGATTAAAGTATCACCTTGAGTTTGGAACGATATAATTGAAAAGATATGAGCGAATGAAAATTGACAATTTGTTTGTTTACGTTTTCGACATCTTGTAAACAAAAGAATTTTGAAATGTATGAAGAACTCATGAACATCTGAATAACCATTTGCTGTTTAGCATAATTTAGTTCATTTTAGGACCGATCGAATGGTATATAAATCATTTCGATCTGTTGAGTATTTTCCGAGATATTGGCATTTTAAAAAAAGCCTCCATTTTAAAGTCGACATTTTTGATTGTTCATAACTTTTTATCTAGAAAAGATAAATATAAATAGATTCTGCTTCCAGTTCTTGAAACCACTTGAAATGAACTTAATTTACAAAGCTAAAGCTAATTTTTGTTAATGAAAATCTTTCGAGAAAAACGCTGTTAAAGTTTTGAGTAAAAAAATTTTACTTTTATTCAACTTTTTGGAACAAAATTAAAAGCTGAAAACAAAATGAAATTGAAACTTAATGTATCTTAGAAACTGCAAAATTATATGAAATTTATAACACTTTTCACCGTTTGTCAATCGAGTGAATAGTTTTTGAGAACGAGCACTTTAAATAAAGCGTCTAAAAAGTGACTACTTTTTTTTTAACAACCTGATAATTAATAAATTTGGATTTCTGATAGCTTTAAATGCTTGCTTCTAGTTCTTTCTATTGTAAATTATGAGATTATTTTGTTCTATGCTAGAAGACAAAGTCTGAGAACTCTTTGATCCGAAGTTTGATTTTTTTGATCCCAGTTTGATCTCGGATCAAAAAAAATCAAACTCGGATCAAAGAGTTCTCAGGGCTTGCTTGAAGATTTGAATATTTTGGCAAATTTTGAAAGATTTATTCAAAATTTGAATTTTTCTTTGTTTTTATTAGTGAAAATTTTTAAAAAATTTTCAACCGTTAACTTTGAAAATATTTTCATTACTAATAAATAAAGAAATCTCACCATATTTCTCAATGCAGAGCAGTAGGAATATAAAATAATCGCGAAGAAAATTCATTCTCTGTTTTCTTCAGAAGTTTATGTGAATAATCTGCAAATGAAAAAGAAAAGAGAAAAGTAAATTTTTCATTTTGATGATTTTTAAAGTCAGCATGCAGACTCTATTTACACAAGTTAATGATGTGCCTGTGAGCACTTAATGTTGATGACTGTAAGAAACTAATTAAATTTTTTTTCTAAAGCACTTTGCTGTGCATTCGTGTGAAATTTATTTGATTTTCGTCGTCGTTTAATTTAATTAAAATTTCTGCTGACTTCCTTTGCGCGCTTTTCATTCATAAAGTGAAGTTTGTTAGTGACTAAAGCGGTTTAAATTGCGGTAGATTCAAGGCAAGATAAGTTTTATTTCACACTTGAATGTTTCCTCAACTTCAAGATGAGATTATAAAATTACCAAGAAAAGCAGCAGACAACAAATTTAATGAATTAATGAACACAAAATTGCTAAGCTGAATTTTAAATCCAAACTTAAACGAAAACAAGACTTTAAGAAGAATTCAAGGTTGAATTATTAAATATAAAGAAGACAAAAATAAATTTCTCGTTTCTTTTGATATTAAATGAATTTTGGAATTTTCTTCTTTATTGCTTATATTTGAATTGAGCTTTTAATTTGGAATTTTTTCATTATTTTTTTTCTTTCTTGAGTCATAACTTTGAAAAATTCCAAGAAATTTATCTTGTTATGTCTGTATACATAAAGCTATGTCATGACATTGTGATAGAAAGAAGATTTTTCGTCCCAATATTATGCATAAAAAAATATCAATAAATGTGATAAGCAGAGTTGTTAAAACCATAAATTCATCAAATGATTCTAAACTTTTCCAAATTTGTAATTTGCAGAAGTAATTCGAAATTTCCCTAAATATCTCAAAGGTTTCATGGATATTATTTATTCTAAAAATATAAATTTTAGACCAAAAATAACCTTTAAATTCATAGCATAAATAACAGTAATATTTACTAAAATTACCTGCGATTATTTGCAGATTTTTTCGCCAGAAATTTGTCGATTTGTTGGCAATCAAATACAAAATGCAATAAAAAGACTTAAAGAGGTTTTCTAGATTAATTGCAATGAAAATCCAGAAATTTATAGAGAAAATTATTTTATTTTTAAAATAATTTCAGCAAACAGTTTTTAAATTTATACTAAAATAACGATCAAAATCGTTGTTGAGCATATTTGGATTTAAAATAAATATTTAATTTAAGAAAATTGGAATCATTTAGAAATTTTCGAGGTTATGATAACAAGCATTTTAACAAAATTGCTTACAATATTCTTCAAAAACATTTTACCGTTGAAAGAAAATCATTTTGACAGCAATAAGATAGTTTGCAACTCTGATGATAAGAGGCCTTACGCATGCATGTAGAAAATAAATAAAATAAATCATCTTTTATGTAGAAGCTTTAACAAAACTTTTTGTTACAATAACAATAAATTCTTCTCTTTTTCTGAATAGTTATTGAAACCATTTCAAAAACTCTTCCATAATCATTATCCCTCCTTTAGATTTGTCTAATGAAATAAAATACACGTGTATGAGAAAGGAAAGAAAATTCCTACAGATGAGAAGAAATTCATGAAACTCTCTTAATATTCTAATTTGTCCTCTTTGTAATTAATTTTTTCTTTCTCTTATTCACTTTGAATAAATTACTTTGTTTTGTAATTTCAAAATATTCGTCGCACGAAAAAATTCTTTAACTTGCATTAAAAAATTTATTGAAAAGTTTTTAATGCAAAAAAGGAACCCAATTAAAAAATTTACTACAAAAGAATCTTTGAGCTTTGTTTGTGAATTGAATGAGTATTTGCATTCGAATATAAAAGAGGTTGTGAAGGGTTGAAAAGGTATGTAAATGACATGCAGATTTTGGCGGTGAATAAATTTACCACAGTTGAGAAATTGACTCTTAATTTGCGAAAGATCTACTCAATTATTCCAATTGAGAAACAAATTTTTTTATTTTAAAGAAAAACTTGAAAACTCCTTTTCTAAAACAAATTTGATATTTTTTTATTTTTATTTTATAAAACTCTTTTTCTCGGTATAAAAAAAGAAGCCAAAAGAAATTAAATAAAATTTAATGATGAACAAAGAAAAAAATTTTCAAATAAAGTGATAATAAAAATTCTGCATTCATTGAAATTTTTTTTCATTACTGACTCAAGGATTTTTCTCATCTTCTTTTATCATGCAAATTCAATTTAAAAAAAAAGAAAGAATGAAAATCATTTAAATTGAAGAATGATGAATTGTAGGAGTTTGCAAATAATTAATTAGGGTAAAAATGGAATTTTATATTGAGATTCAAATGATTTCTTAATGAAGAATAGAAAAAAATCGTAATTTAATATAAGACGATACCCAATGGTGTATTATGTTAATTTTGGTAAAATTTAGAAAAAATGGTGACAAAATGTTGTAAGTGAATTTGATAAAATGTGACAAGTGTGACATGTGTTGTGTTCACATATGTGATGTATACAAAAAATATTTTGATCAAACTTTTTAAATTTAAATGTATGTCAATATTGAGTTTAAAGCAACAAAATCCATTAAAAATAAGATCTAAATAATTTTTCTAATCACAGCAAGACAAAGTTAAGGTAAAAATTTAGTCTTTACCTAAAATATTAATTTAGCGCAACATCACAAAAATACATTTGTTGCGTCTCAAAAAAAACATTATGTCACGAAAACACTTTTGTTATGTTGAAAATGATAAAAATTTGTCTCAGTTTCAATTCATAATTTTCCATTGAAGTAATGGAAGAAGAAGAAGGAAAAGTTTGAAAGCGTGTGCAGCAAAAAATTTTCATCTCTTCTTAATAATCTCAAGCCCAGTAGCAAATTGTTTCGAAGAACTTGTTATTCATCAAGACTCGACAGCAAAAAGAGACTTCTTCCATGAATTTTGTATATATCTTAATCTTTTCTCTAAATGTCAAACATTTGGCACATCCACACACACATAAGGCAATTATCCATTACTCAATGACATTTCGTTAAGTAAGTATATCCATCATCTTTGAATGAAATGTTTTTTTTTTTATTTTTTCATCTAATTGCAAAAAGTGCCAACAGTAAGATTTTTATCATCTTACAAAAAAAAATTCAATCTCACAATTGTCATTTCATATGTCTTTTTCATTTTTTTATATTTTCTATAGATGCTATATTAAAATATTTTTTTATTTTTTCCTCATAGCAAGAATTATCGTTATAAGCGTGTGTTCGCTAACAACAAAAAAAAAATGATAAAAAATTTCTCAATTACATCCTCAAAGCTCTTTTTGCTTTCATTCTAGCGTGTACACAAGCATCATCTATGCCTGTAAGCTGTTTTTGAAAAGCGAAAGAAATGAAGGAATGAAAAGAATGAAGAGCGAAAAAGGAAAATTCGTCTTTTAAGTCGAGAGAAGGACGACGAGGAGTTAGTTACTAGGCGACAATTCTCTTTACAGATTTCAGGTTTAACGAAGCTAATGAATTTTTTTTCTTAAAAGGCTTAAATTTTGTTAAAAGCTTCTGTAACATTAAGAAGAAAAAATTGGATTTTAGAAATAAGAGATTTTTTTTAAAAAAGCTCTTGAAGTAAAATCATTGAATTTGCTTAAGTATTGGAAATCTTCTTTCAAGTATAAGCTGCTTTTGATTTAATGATTAAAAGAAGAATTTTCAATAATGAAATTCTGAGTAAAAATTTGCAATCAAAATTTCTTTGTTTCAAACTAAAAAATTGAACGAATTTTTAAATTTTTCGTCAAATATTGGTTAAAAATTTTTATCATTAATTTTTATTTATTTTTGAATCATTGAAAACTTCTGTCAAATCACAAAATATTTTTCCTTTTTAATGAAATTCTAACAAAATTATTGATTTTTTCAAACCATTTATTTGTTTTACTAAAAAATATATTTCTCCCCGAAAAAAACTAAGCTTATCACACCCTTACTATTTATACACCGGAAAATGATGAAAATTTTCATTTTCCCCCTTTATAACTATGTATCTACACACATATGCATATATAATAAAATACTATCAGAATACAATTTCATCCAATATGCACGAAGTGAAATAAATTTACTTATCAACGAACTGAAACCACAAGCACACAATTTTTTTTGTAACTCCCTTTGCGTATTAAATAATCGCAAAATTCTCTGCATAAACATTCACATTTTCTGATAGATACATAATAATACACTGAGAAAGGAGCTCATTCTAGGAAATTATCTCTTACCATGTTTGCAAAGCACGAAAGAAAAAAAATAAAATTTTGTTTAAGAACGACACACCGAGAAGAGGAAGAATAAAAATCGTATCACGTATAATATATTTTAAAATTCTCCCTCTTCCAAATATAAGAGTGAACATGAGGAAACCATGCCACGGCAAAAAAATCCACGCTCAATCTACAACGACTTTTTTAACAACTTTTATTCAACTTGATTTTTTTTATCTTTAAACGTTAATTTTGATAACTTTTGGACTAGTTAGAGTTATGAAATTTTGAGTACAGCTTAAAACATAATGAAAATACACAATTTAAATATCTTCAACATGTTAGTAGCATTATTTTGAGCTGTATTAAAAAAAACAATGAAATTTAGTTTTTAAATCCACTTTTAGTGACGCTACAGTTGTGTGACAAAAAATATGTTGTGCAACATAAAATTCAAACTTTTCTTGACTGTTACATTCAAAAAGAAAAGAGAATTAAATAAAAGCACAACTTTAAAATTTTAATTTTTTTTCATCATCATAGAAGAATTTTTTATGCTTGTTTAATTTTTTTTCTTCTTCCATGCATGGCACTCATTTTAAATTTTTTTTTCTGCCATATCACATTATAAGTGAGCATGTGAATAGACATGTAGGCAGAGAGAGAGAAAAAAAGTTTCCTCTTGGAATAACATTTTGCTTTCTGCATTTCTAGAGTGGAAAAAGAATGTTTATGCATGATGCGTAGACTTTATCAACTGAAAAAGCAGATAATTTTCTTCTTACTTTTCCTCTAAGCTCTTTTTCTCATTGCTTGCATGCACAGGAAAATAATATAGACATCTACATATATACATATGCCTTGAGAGAGTACTTTTTCATAAATGAACTTTCTGCAAGGGATAATATTAGCAGAAGAAGATATTGAAGAGGAGGAACATTTTCAATTATTATTAGCTTTCGAGTAGATTGAGATTTTTTTTCATGCAGTTTTTTTTCTTTTCAAAATTAAGAAATTTTTTGATTTTTAAAAATATAATCAAAAATTTCAGTTATGTTGAAGATTTTATAATTTTATTTTTTTATTGATCTAAACTTTTGTCTATTTTAAAACTAGCTAAAAAGCAAAAACTCAAAAGTTCCAATACCTTGAAAATTTTTTTGCATTTCATACTAACCAACACACGCTAGAATGAAATGAAAGAAAGGAAAACTAATAATATCAACTGCGGGGGTTGCAACATGACGACAAATAAACCTTAGAGAATTTCATATGACTTGCCAAACACTATACTCATATCACTTTCATTTTGCTATCATCTGCTTGATGCATTCTCACAAAAAAAATTCTCTCTCTTTTTTTTCAAGCTGAAATGACGATGATGATGATGATGAGAATTTATGAAAGAATGATGAGATGAGCAAATGAAAGAAAAAGAAGATACGAAAAATTTTTGTCTTTTTTTCTTTTTGAATCGAAATCGAAAATGCTTGAAGAATTTTTAATTTTGACATAAAAAATTTTCCGTCTTTTTTTAGAAATTAGAAAACTTTGGTCTTTTTCAAAATTATTTATAGACTAGGAAAAAAATTGCATGAGAATTTTTTTATTTTATTCATTTCAACACGTTCACGCATCAAAAGCCAATCTCTTTTCGTCTCGACATTTTAGCTAAATCATTGTGACAATATAAAAAATTTCCTTTGCTTTGCCATAAGCCAAGTTATTTTTTTACTCAGCACAAAAAAAGGTCTCTTTTGTATTTTATGTCATAGTCACATGTTTATGCAAAAAAATATATAGAACTAAAACGAAAGAAATTCTTCATCCGGTTTTAAAGTTTGCTTCATATATGAAAGTGTATAGGGAACGATTTTCGCATCCATTCATTCATCCAAAAATGGTTTTTTTGCAAAGAACGAAACGAGAAGATGTCGACGGTGAAAATTTATGCAGAGCGTGCTCGGAAAGGTTAACTTTTTTCGTTTGCCGCAATTTTCAGTACAATGTTAATATTAAATCTATGTGAACTGTGTCATAAGAGCATGTTAAGGCAATGACACTTTGATTAATCGACAAAATTTGTGAGAAACTTTTTGTTATTGTTATAATGAAAATAATAAAGTTTAAGGTTATTAAAATAATTAGAACTTTGTTATGATTATTTGAAATTTCATAGTTGAATTTTTTAAATAAAAGTGGACTAAATCTTGATCAAATCAACTCTTATTAAAAATAATTAGTTTGTTTAATTTGTCAATATTACAATTTTAATGAAAATTTTCATATGTAAACAGAAAAATCTTCGAACTTTCTTTAAAAACTTTTTATTATTTAACTAAAACCTCTTTAAAAGAATTATTTAAATGATTAATCAAAGTTTCTTCTCCCCATCATAAGCGAGAATTTACAAACATATATATAACATAAGATAAGGGTTGATATTCTGTGATGAGAATGTTTTGTTTAATTTATTATGAGATTAAGAAGTAGAGGTTGCCTTGAGAAAATGGATTAACATTAATTAAAATCCTAAACTTATGTTGGTGCCTTTTTCTTGGTGAAATATATACATATGATGATGATGATGGCGGTGGTAAAATTTTCAATATCATATACAAGAAAAAACATTTTTTCACTCAAAGGTGTTGAACAAACTTTTATGACAATAATTTTCATTCAAAGGAAACTTTTTCTTTTTTGTGTTGAGTTAGAAAGAAAAATCTCTGCATGTCACTAAAAATGCTTACTCTTTCATTCTTATTCAATTTTTCCTTAAGCATTTTTACTCATACCATTCAGTATGACATCAGTTCAGTTAGTAGTCAGTTCATCATCATCATGAATGGATAAAAGCATCATGAATTATAATCTTCTTGTGTTCCATTTTTGTTCACAATGTTCACAATTTTGGATTATGTCTATTCTTTCTTTTCTTTTTCATTCATTCTGGGGCCGCCTTTGTAATAGTTATTTTCATTTTTAGACCTTGTTGTGTGTGTGTATGTGTCAAAAAAAGATGAGAGAAAGAGGATTTGAAATGAATGAAAATGAAATTAATATCCTTTACTATGACTATCACTGTGACTATGTGTCTGAAGTTGAACTAAACTGAAAGGATTCTCTCTCATGTCTGATGCTTTTAATAAACTTTGTCGTTTTCATCTTGAATTATAATTCTGATGAGATAAAAATGGAAGAACTTTTATGTTATCTTTTATTTAATATAAGGGAATTTATTTAGATTTTTATTAATTATAGAAAGATTTTGTAATGAAATTGCTTTAACTTTTTATTAAAGTTTTATTTGTGTTTATTTTTGTTTAAATTTAGAAGTCGTTTTGTATAAAATTTTTTGTTTTTGTTTACATTTTGCAATTTATCAAAAACCATAAAACTCCTTGAAGAAACAAGAAAAAGAAACAAAGAGTTGAAAAAAATTATCTGCATATAATATAAACTCAAAGTTACGCTTTATTTTCCACATTTTGAAAAAAATGAGGTTTTCTTAGGAATCGCAAAATTAGTCAATAATTTTGAGAAATAAATTATTTTCCGTAAAAACTATAAATACTACCAATTAATCGATATCTCTTTGATGAAGGTAAAATTTGAACATTTTTGGTTTTGATTTCTCAGTCAATTTATTTGATAATCTATTAAAAAATGAATAAAAAACATTTTAAGGAACTTTTTTTTAGCAACATTAAATGAAGCTCTTTTTCAATTAAAAACATTGAATTTTTATCAAATTTTCTCAATATAATGAAAATCTTTTCCTTCTTTTTTTTTAACTAACTACAGAGGAAGAAAAAAAGTTAAGAAGATTTCTTCATCGAATCCTCTCATATTTTACTTAATCTCATTTTCATCATAATTGATACTCAATAGTCATGGTTACAAACTAAACTTTCTTTCCCAATCATTCAATTTAAGTACAAAAACAACAAAATAGAAAAAAATTCCAATTAAAAAAATTTTCTTTCCGCTTTTAAGTCAAGTAGAAGCAAAGCAATAGCACAATGATGGGAAAGTGAAAAGTTTTCTTCTCGTCTCTCATAGCTTTTCATTAATTTCCTAACGAGATTTCCTCTGTTCTGTTCGCTTTTCACAATTGGTAAGTATATGGAGACTCTTGTAACTATGCTCGAAACCTCCATTAACAATGGCTCTTGTGTATATTATAAGAAGAGTTCAACTTATTCATGCTACAATTTAGTTCATTATGGATTCGATTGAAAAGTTTATTCAATAAATTTGAGATGATAGACAAAAATTAGCAAAAACGAGAAAAGTTTCTTAGGCAATTTTCTTCATCTTCATGTTTTTAGCTCCGGAAATTAAAACTGCAGTTGCAGTACTAAAACTTTGTGGGTCAATTGCTTCAAGTTATTTGCACACAATTTTCAACAAGCTCGTGCGTTGGCATAGTAAAAGAAGTCGAGCATAACTCATCTCTATGTCTATTTGCATAGAAGGCAAAAAGCATTTTTTCCTGCCGCAACTTGAAAATAGAAATTCGGGCTCACATACATAACAGTAGTAGTGAAAAAAGTTTAATTTTGCATAATATTTGCATGAATGCTTAATAGGGTTGAATGTTGAGTGAGAGAGCACTTTAGCAAAAAGGAATTTTTATGATATTGAAATATATCTATGCTCTTTCTCACTTTATCTTTTTCTCTATTTCACTTAACTCACTTGCTTGTTGTTTATTTGAAAATTTGTATAATAATAAAATACATATGCATATGCAGCATCAGAAATAGCAAACGAGAGAAAACAAACAGTTTATGAATTTATATTCTAAAGTAGTTTAAGGTTTATTTAGATTTCACTTGAATAACATTATTATGTGACTATAAAACATATTTTTAAGAAAATATTGAAGATAATTTGCTAGTTGAGTCGTAAAGAAATTTATTGTTCTGTTTATAAGCTTTTTAAAGTTTTTTATGCTTTTTTATTGTTAGAAATTGAGATAAGGACTTTTGATTTAATATATCTTATTGGTTTAGACTCTTGTAACCAAGTATTTCGTGTTTCGTTGTTTAGTATACATTTATAGACTAAATGAACATCTTTAATCAAATTTTAACAATCCTCAATTATTAAAATTAATTGAAGCAATAAAATTGATTCTAAAATCTGTAATTGAATCTTAAAACCACTAAAAGCTGTCAAGATTTGCAAATGAAAATGAATAATACCGCTACCTACTACAGAAGTGCATTTGCATTTGCTTGCATCAATTTCAATTCACTTCCATATCTGACAAGCTCTCTTTCTATCTTTACTCATTCACTTCCGCGATATATGAAATTGACAGTTTGATAGACAGAATCAGAATTTCCTCATTGTTTGCTTGTTTGTTGATTACGAAAATTTCTTTTGAAATTCCTTGTTTTATACATCAGAACAAATAACTGAAAAGCATCATCATAATGACGAAATTACAGTATCAAAAATTCAATAATAAATTCAGCCAGCTTTCATTTTGTGATTGTGCATATTTTTAGAGTTTTACCAATCAAGTTGAAATCAAATTTTCATCAATTTCTATTGCATTTTCAATCACAATTCAATTTCTACTACACAATCAATATTATTTTGCAATTCTATCATAAATATTTAAATGCAATTGCATCTTTCATATGAGTGAAACAATCCTTTAATTAGCATTTTCATCTCTAAAATAAAATATTCACTAAAATTGTGAGCAATTATAAAAATTCAAATATCTGTATCATGCTCAAGGTGAAATTACTTTGATTGAAAGTTTCCTATTATCAAGAGTATTCTCGATTAGAATTTATGATGAAGATTTTTATTAAAATTTTCCAACGTTTTTTTAAATTTTTTGTTTTTGTTTACATTTTTTAATTTTAATTTCTTACAAATTTAAAGCAAAAAGAAACTCAAACATGAAAATGTTTTAAATGACAGGAAATAAAGACAATCAATCAAAGCTAAATGTGTATATTCAAAATTCTTGTTGAAAATCGTCAACTTATCGTAGACAGTTTCTTTTCCTTGAACATATTCGTTTATTTTCTACTTTCTATTTACATTCGCACACAAAATTTAGTTCATACTCGCTCGCTTAAAATGAAAATCGTTTATCATGATGCTGAAAGCAGAAACTAGTTAAATTGTGTGTGTGTTTTCATCGCTTGAGTTGTTGTTACCGAAAAATTTTCACAATAAACAAATGCACGATGTGAAAGAGCTTAAAATTAAAAACAATAGCCATAGTGAAAAGCACCATTTCGTTTGAAACTGTTAAGCTTTCTACATTTTTTTGTCGTTCATTTATGAATTATGATTTGAGAACATGAAAGTTTTAACGGTGTTAATTAAGGTCGTCTCTTTCACTCGCTTGTTGTCAGCACTTTTTTGCTGCTATGCCATAATCTCTTTCTCACATAAACAACTCAATTTCCTTTCTCTCTACATATTTATTTAATTCCCATTTATGCAAACTAATCACAAAAAAGACCACTGTTTGTGTCTTTCTCATTTAAAGAAATTTTTCCCTTCCACATTTCTGCCACATTAAATTTTTTCACAATAAAGGCAAATGTGCTATAAATTATTACATTTGATGTGGTTTTAATGGCATTCTTTTTTCATTTCGCCCTTCTCACACTTCCCATTCTCTTCTTTCTTTATTATTCTCTTTTAGTCGCTGCCGCATAACTATGAGATGAGAGAGGTCTTGCTTTTGCTCTTTCTTGCTTGCTCATAAATGTAAATGCCAAGGGGAGAAGCGATATTTATTCTTTCTTTTTTCTACAGTCTGATGATATTATTATCAAGGTTTGGTTTATTGCTTTGCTTAATAAATTCGTATTTTAAAGCTATAAATTCTTTTAACTGTTTTTTTTTTGGAATAAGCTTTTGCTTTCAAGTTTTCTAAAATTAAAAATAAAAGTTTTAAGTTATTTTTCGAACGAAAAGAACATTTTGGAAAAATTTTAAATTTTAAACAAAAAATAAATATTCAAAATTTGTAAATGGTTTAATCTAATCTGATAATTTTAATAATTGTAAAACAGCATTAGCTAGCTACCTTTAATTAATTGTAGAAAAACCATTAGTTATAGAAATATTGTTGATAGCTCTTTAAAAATTCTCGGTAAGTAAATTCGATTGCTAAAATTTTGTAAATTAATTTTGAAAGCTTTTTCAAAAACAACTTTCATGTTTTATTTTGGGGAGCTATAGTTGCCTGCAACTTTGTTTTAAATCAAGACAATTAATAAGCAATTATCAAGACTATAATAGTTATTAAGAACATAAAGAAACATTTAGCTCGTATTTATTCATTATACAATGTTTTTGTAACTATAGAATTCTATCATTCATAGATAACTGCTTGTGACAGGCATTGTTCTTTTGCAGATGATATTTATGACAGACCTTTATAGAACTGTGTTGTCCTACTTACAAATACCTTGCAAATCCTGCAAAAAATTATAAAAACTCTTATTCTACTCTAAAGATTTTTCAAGTTAGAATAATTTAGAAGTGATATAGAAAATAAAACACTTTTAAATTATTTAAAATAAGAAATTTACAAGGAGCTTTTTTACTATTTATTTGGGTTCAAACTTGCATGCATATTTTACTTGATATGCGCATATTTTTTGTCAAGTTGACTTACACAAAAATGCCTTTTATTCATTCAGATTTTATTCAACTAATTTGAAATCTAGCAGATTTGTATGAAAATCAATGACTTTTTAATTTACTTAGTGTTTTAGTTGAAAAAAATTCAATGTGAATGAATAAAAGACAGTTTTTTTGTAAATCAATTTGACAAAAAATATGCATGCAAGTCCGAACCCTAATTTAATTTTTAGACAAACAAAACAAATGACTTTACTTTATTAAACTTATCTCTTAAAATTTTCATTAACAAACAATTCAGATCTTTAACAAATTGATAAGCCCAAAAAATTACACAAAAAATCTTTTAAATTATTAACAAATTTCAATTAAAAGCAAAATAAACTTCAATGAAAAATGAAATTTGTCCCAAACTCTGACTCATTCTTTGTCCTTTTTTCTCATGATACAAGTAAGCAAACAAGCATATATACATACACAAAGAGTAAATAATTACACTTTTTTCTCGTAAATTAATTTTCCTTTTTTCTGTCTCTTTTGCTTGCTTCCATTTTCACATAGAAGTACAATGAAATTCCACATTCATTTAAGACCTGATGACATAGAAGCAAAAATTATTGTTTATTTGTTTTATACTTTTACATTTTGTTTTAGTCTGACTTGTAGCTAGTCACATGCATGACACACAATTGAAATTTCATTTATTAGCTCATTCTCATAGGAATTTAATTTATTCAAATGTGTATAAATTGTTAGATTAATGAAAATGTTATTCAGTGTTGCCACAACCTTATACAAAAAAGTATTTTTTTCTCTGTCTATTTTGTTGTCGTCTTTTTTGTGTATTGCGTTATATTGAATTGAATAAATGATCGATGGATAAAAAGATAGATATAAATGGATTGATGAGAGATAATTAATTGAAGATTTTTTCTGACAGTTGTGTGCGTGAGCTTTTCTCTATGCTAGTCAAAATGATAAATCATATCTTATGGTTTGGTTTTGGGAATATTAAGAAAAAGGAGAACGAATTTATGAAAGCTCCTCTATATGTCTATAGAGAAACTTTCTCTTGATTAATTTTCAATGAAATTGCAGGTTTTTTTTTTTTTGATGATTAGAAATCTTTCTTCAATGATTTTGTCAAAATTTCTTGCTTCAATATGACAACGAGGTCATTTTCTACTTCTTTTTTGCAAACTTTTTTCTTCTCTTGTATTCTTTGTATTCTACGAGAGAGAAAAAAATTGAAGAGCTTTAGAGAAAAAAGAAAACTTTAAGATCGAATATTTGTTTATTTCCCATCTCAAAAGTTTTCTAAAAAGTTTCGACATATTGAGTGCTCAGTGAATTGAGATGTTTTGATTGGCAATTGATGGATTAAATTGAATATTTTCGATTTTTATGATGAAAAATTTTTTACATTTAAAATGATAGCCATGAGACAGGTGTGTGCTATGGAAATTATTTTGAACATAACTTTTTGGGATTTTAAAAACAGCCAATTTACACTTTCTATTTTAATTATTTTAAAAGCTCAAATAAAAATTTAAATCGACAAATCGAAAGACATTTTTGAAATTCAATTGCATGCAATTCTATGCCAAATTTATCAATAAACTTGTTATAATATATCGCCGATAAACCTTTTCTGTCAAAAAATGTTTGGTTAGACCTTGATGAATATTTTAAAACAAATATTGGTTGGCTTTTTAAACACAAATTTCAATGTTGGAACTAACAATTAATTTTGTATATGCATGAATAATTTTTTGAACTCGATAAAACCTAAATAAACTTTTTTTTTAATAAAAACTTTCTTCTAAGTCAACAATAAAATTTTTTTTTGACAAATTCAAAGTTAAAGAAAAAAGCAAACAAAAGTCGTAAATGTGCGCCTCCTAATGGTCAGGTGTGCGTGTGCTAGACCCAAACAAACATTCATCATTGCACACGAAATGTGGAAGGTCTTTGTCAAGGCTTAGACACTTTAATGAGAAGGAAAAGGATTTTCACTTTAGAACACGTTATTTTACGAAAAAAAAACATGTTATGGTACTTTAAAATTTACTTGCTTGAATGTAAAGTTGAACTCAAGTTATTAAAGTCAAGTTATTATCAAGTAGATTTAAGTCAAGCAATATGAGTCAAGTCATTTAAATCAATTAGATTTTAATCAAGTTGTCTCAAAATTTTGATCATAATTGCGAAGTAGCAAATGGTAAAATGACTTAAAAGTTTAAGTAAACAAGTTGTTTATACTTTTCTGTTCAAATGATATCATATTTTTCTTTTTAAAAAAATAATTGGTTTCAAAATTCAATTGAAATCAAAAATTTAAATGTGTTCAAGTTTTGCTTCTTGTCATCTCACAGGCACAACAAAAAACATTTTTCTTCACTTACAATTTGTTTGCGATTATTTTGTTTCTAAACAGAAAAAATTGTTCACCACAATATTAATAATTTTCTTTTCTCTACTTCAATTTATATATTTGAAGATAGGTGAGGTTTGAGTACTCTTTATTTATCTATAAACAAGCCATTTTTCATTTAAGCCGATAAGCAAATAACCTTGAATAAATACAAATGTTATGGCTGTAAATGTATCTTTTTTTCTTTCTTACTTCTTCTTTTCACTCACTTTCCTTTTTCTTCTTATTTTTCTTTTTTTTTTCGCTCTTTTCTGCCTTTTTTCACTCAATCAAACATGTATGAAATTTTTTCCTTATTTTTTTGTCTTTTTAATAAAATATTTTTCTCCTTCTTATTAATTCTTAAACATTTTCACGCAATATCATCATATTTTTCTTTTCTTTTTACAATCACTCAAATAAATTGCTTATTTAAATGAAAGCTTCGAGCTATCACGCACATACGATAAACACGTTTCGACATTTTCTCAATCAAAGCGACAAATTGTGACTGAAGGAAAATTTCATGAATTTTCTCATTTTATATATATGTAAAATGTTTATTTTGCTTGGGATCAAGCGGAGCTGAACACTTTTTCATTCTCTTTAAATTATTGCGCATGTCCTTGTGCCAGAGAGTTTTAAAAAAATATAAAACATTGAGAATGAGAGAGAAATGTTATTTAAAGAGAAAGAGAGAGATAATCTGTGTGTGATACAATAAAATTTAATCACATGTAATGAATATACGTCAAAAGAATCACATATCCTTTCTCTTTTCTTTTTTTCTCATCATCAACATAAATGACATTTTCCATACATCAAAAAAAACATAAAATTCAATTAAAATGATTTTTTCTTTCACCCGAGACATTAAAGTGCAAACGACAAAGATTTTTCTTTTTTTTGAAGAGATGAATGATGGCAACAGGCTGAAAGTGGGCGAATAAGATTATTATGAAAATGCCTCAAGCACATTATGAACATAAAAGGGATTGAATTTCGATTTTTCTCTTTCTGTATTGTTAAAAAGAAATTTATAGAGAAAAATGAAAAAAAAAGTTTTCTTTTCTTATTCTAAATTGATGTAAATTTTAAACATAAGTATGAGATTAAATTGGGTTGGAAATTTTTTCTGTTATTATTGTTGTTGTTCTGACATATTTTTTTTTTTAAATTTACAAAGAAGTTTTTTCATGGAAATTTTTGACACTCGTTAACACTTTTCCTTACACACAACCTTTCTCTCACTTTTCAATCATTCTTCTGAAAAACAACCGTTTAAATTTTTTTTATTCTAACAAGTCAGTAACAATTAATTTTTACATTAAATTTTTCTTCAAAGTATTTTTTTGTATGAAAATGAAATCAGATTGTCTGATAATGATTAAATTAAAAAAAGAAATATTGGTTTTTAAAAATACACTGTTATACAAATTATGATTTTACAAAGGATAAATGAAATTTTTTCATTCGAACAACAAAGAGCAATGTCACACAAGATAAGTAACGATAACTACAAATGTCACACAAAAAATGTTGCGTGACAATAAAAACTGTTGCGTCACATTTTAAATTTTAAAAAATTTTGTTTCATTTTTATTTCGTTTATTACAAAAAAAAATTCTAAGCCGTCAAATAAAAATATCAAAGCATTTGATCCGAAATGTTGATTTTCCTTAATTATTCAAATATTTTGTCATCCCGAAATATTTTGGATAGTTTCTCAAATATTTCTAAATGACAATCCAAAATATTTTGTCATTAAGAATTTTTTTAATTTTCATGAAATTAGGTTTTCTCAGATATTTTAAAAACTTTCATGTTTTGTTGTTATCACAAAAATTTATTTCAAAAATCTTTTATCTTCTCAGAAAATTTCACTTTCAAATTTGATCATCTCGAAAATTTTTAAATTTTAAATTTCAGTTTAATTAAACAATTTTCTAAGAAGATTTATATTTAGAAATTTGATAAAAAATGCGTTTAAATTTCCTTAAATTTTACTAATAATTCTTGAACTAAAACTTTACTTCTTTTTGATTTAAATCGTTATAAATGTTATGCAGTCAGTATGAGGTAAATAGGAAGATGTGAAGGAAATTGTAACATTTCTACCTTATAAAACTCAATTTCCGTTTAAAGTTTCCGAACTATCAATTGAAGTACCGACAACTTCTTCCTCTTCACATTCACTGAAATGAAATGTAATTGAATTCATTCACATTGTTCATATGTGCTCTAAAAAAATATAAAATAATTTATAAAATGTTGAAATGACATTAACACATGGAAAAATAATGACTCAAATGGTCTCAATGCCTGAATCACGTCACGTGTGAGTTTTCAATTAGTCTAATAGTTATGTACTTTATGAAATCTTTATAGCTCTCTGCTAAGACTATTTTTTTAGTCCCATGTCGACACAATTTTGCCATTTTCATGAATAGTAAAAATTACGACAAAAGAGGGCGTTTAATAAAAGGTAATAAAATTGCTCGCATGTTAAATGTAAAAAAATAAAATGAGAGTGGTTTAGTTAAAAGTTATAAAGGTAATAAGAGAGAAAAAGACGAAAGTGGCAAGAGAAAAAAAGAGAAAATTGAAATTGAAGCAACTATAATTAATATGAAGTAAAAATGAACTGAAAAGGCTGAAATTGAATAAAATCACGCAAATAATCAATTAAATATTCGCACTCATGTTATGTTTAATATTGAAGGAGGTTTCGGGCGCTTGTAAGTATACACTATGAATATAGTAAATGTGTGTATATATGAAGGAATGAAAGGAAAAAAATTGTTTTTATGAAACATAACAAAATATAATATCACAATTGAATTTGATGTTGAACATTGTTATTGAGGGTGTGTAGCTGTGGTTGTTGTGATATGAAAAAACAAACTGGGTGAAAATTGTTGCATCGAGGTCACATAAGATTTTTATTTTTATTATGTGCGAACAAAAAAATTCTTCTCTCTCTCGTAAATTTTTTTAAACGTCAAATGATGAGGCTGTTAAATTTTTATTCTTTGGTTTATTTACGAAATTTTTTACTGTGTAAAAAAATAAATTTATTTTTTAGGGGAAATTCTTAAAAAATTAGAAACTTTATGATTAAAATTTAAGTTTGAAATTAAAAGGACTTTTATTTTTTGTGAGTTTAAAATGGTAAGAAATGATAAACTTACATTTGAAGTTTTGTTTCTATTTTTGTTTCAATCATTCTTAATTAAATCAGATTTTTTATAAAAATTTTGATTGTAACTGAAAGATTTTGAATTCAAATTTAAAAGTGACCGTTTTTTTAAAACGTTTTTTTAAAGTTATTTAAAATTTCTTCCCTTAACAACTAAATAAGTTTCAAGCCCCAAGTCAAAAAAATTTTCCCTTTCAACGACATTTTTATCAAACTAACTGCTATAAGGAAGAAGAAAAAAGGAGAGGAAAAAATAGTGGGGTAATGATATGGTTTTATGGTAAAAGAAAATAAACCATGTTTACTAGCCTTTCCGATAATTAGAGGATATTTTTTTCTTATGATCACACAACATTGAACATAACGCGACATGCACTTTTCTTTCTCTTATAATTAGCGTTTACAATGCGTCTATATTGTTTCTGGTCATGTATTTAAATAAATTCATTTCGTGCTCGTTTGATTCATTAAGTGTCGTTAAATTATATGCCATAAAACAACACGCTACTGCTGCTTTGTATAGTACAAAAAAGAAATTATAATTTGATATTTCTGCATCCCATTAGTTGGGAATATAAATGGATTTGTGATTATTATTTTATTTTTCTATGGTTTTCATTCAGGCAATTTTCATTACTAAAGAAATTTGATTTTTTACTACTAAAAATTAAATGTTAATTAATATGACTACAACAGACATTTTTTCTCGGAATTCAATTCGTATTGTCATTACCCTTTCTCTTTATATCGGTAAATGCGGTTCCTGTGACAATTTTAATTTTTTTGACAAATTTACAAACACTTTGTGGCATCTGAAAATTTTCAATTTAAATTCACTCGAGAGAATTTAATTTTCTAAAAGACTTCAAAATGTAATGCAAGTGCTGAAAAGGACATAAATGTCACTTTGGGAATGTCTCTCGTTTGCGGTCGAAAACAATTTATTGTGACAAAGAAACTATTCTCATTGTGTTGTGCTTCTGCTGATATTTAAGGGAGATTTGGAATATTGCTTAATGAATTTAGCATGAACGCATGCAGTAGTAAGATGAGATGAGAAGATAATGAAAATTGGATTAAAAATGATAGACAGTTGGTTTATTTATTTCTATTTGTTTTTTGGGCATGTCATTGTATTAATGTTAATTTTATGCAGTTGATGAATTGGAAGGAGTGAGAAATAAAGGTTAATAGGATTATTTATTAAAGTTGCTTTCCATGGTGGGAATTTTTTACTACTTCCTTGGTTTTTTAGCTATAAATTACTTTCATACCATGAAAGCATTTATAATAATTTTCAACATATGCAAAATTATTAAAGCTTAAAAAATTTAATATTTTTTCATTAAAATTGACAAGTCAACACTAAATGATAAAATTTTTAAAATTTCGTTAATTTCTACAAATTTTCAAAATTTTGATTGTTTACATTTTTTCTGATCAAAAAATTTTACCGTCAAATTTTTAAATTTTTATAAACATAAACAAATTAAAAAAAAAAATTTTAAATATTTTGTTAAAAATCACTTAAATAAACATATTTTTTAGTACAGAACAATTGAAACTTAATATTTGTTTTTAAAAGAAGTTAAAGTAAGATTTTTAAAACATTCAGAAACTGATATGCAAAAGAATCAACAATTTGCAAAAATCTTCTAATTAATCAAAACAATTTTTGTTTACATCAATTTAAATCCAAAATTTGATCTATAGCAATTTATCTATTGCTGTAAAATTAATACTTAACACATATTTATTTAACGTTAACTAAATTACCAAGTTTAATTCCAATTTATTCCCCTCTTTAAAGATAAAAATGTTGATCAATTGACTTTTTCTCTTTTTTGACAGAGATTGATGAAACATTAAAAGTCAAAAGTTGGCTTCTTTCTTACTTTCAATTTTTACCTTTCTTGCAATCTCCATCGCGATAAATCATGAAATGAAGCATGAAAACTGCAACACTAAAGAAGAGCTCAGTCACTGATAATCTTTTTTTCCCTAAAAACCAAATTTCTGTTTTCTTTTCCCTCTCAATCATCATGTAATAAAGAATCTTGAGTGTTTGCACACGCAATTTTCATTCATTCGTATATGCATACATACATAAAAAAAGATTGAAAATTAATTTCTCATCCCTTTAATCTTCTTCAATGATGAAATTTCATAAAGTATTGAACCGTAAATAGATGGAAAATGAGAAAACTTAAAGAGGAAAAAATAAAAATTGATTTTTTTATTGCGGCACGATGCACAAGCAAGGAGCAATGAAATGATGAAATAACGAGAGTTGAAGAGGTTTCATTTTTTTTGTGCCGTTCATTCAAGTGAGAGTAAAAAGAGGGTGAGTGGGAAAGGCAAATGTTATTTCAACATTAATAAATAGCTTCCTTATTTTTCTCATTTCCCCAGATCAATATTTGCTCTCTCTGCCTATCATCAGTACTATATCAAATATTATTATAGATAGGAGAGTGAACACCATAAAAAAATTCTGCCTGCCTAAAAAGAAATTTTCTCTTCTCTTAAATTGTGTTTTAACTAGATTTCTTTCTCTTTCTCTTTTTTATTTTGCTGTCAAAGAGGACGACCCTTCAATCATCCACACGCTCAACAAGATTTTTCTTTTCAGATTTATTTACTTTCTATTCTCTTATTCTTTTATTACTATTATTGTTATTGAATTTTCCTTTTAACAACAAACATGTGATTTTAACATGATTTTTTCCATAAGAACAAAAATTAAACGAAAATTTGATTATTTTCAAAATTATTATTAGAGAAATTTTGAAGATTAAATTGAATTATCTTTTTGAAAATAATCTAAAATGTTTCATTGAAATTCTAAGACTGAAACTTAATTGTGTAAATAAAAAGAAAATTTAAGAAAAGTTTCATGTTTTTTAAAGAAATTTTAAAAGCATTTAAAAATTATGTACTAAAATTTTGTTTTAGCACAAAAACTTTAACATTAAATCAAAGACATCAACAAAATTACAAATTTTGTCATTTTGTGACACAATAAATGTGTTTTTGTGACATATTACATGCTGTATCAAATTCAAATTTTTAATCAAAACTGAAAATATACAGTAATGTAACCTGATAATTAGAAAGTCATTTACTTCTTGATTTAGATTGATTTTACTGCTTTTAATTCAGTATCACCAAGGTTTTTATTCAAAAAAATTGACCAGAAATATTCTTGTTTACATCACATATGTCATATACAACAGATGTTACACGCAATATTTAGTCATTTGTCACAGTGAACATTCCCTTGTTTTCAATTTTGTTCCAAATTCAAATTTTAGAACCAAATGTCAAATATTAACGACTTGGAAATTCTACCAAAATTTCATATTACAATTCTCAAAATTGATTTTCATTTATTTATCTCACTGTGATTTATTAGAAAAATTTTCCCTTCCTTTCGTTTTCGTTTTCAAAATGTCACTTACATTGTGACATAATGCTTCTTTATTTGTATATTTGTTGTATACATATTGCCACCACTGCATAAACGGAAATTGATTACTTCTTTTTATTGACGGTGATGATGTGATGTGATTTCCTTACATAAATGCTTCTCATTCGCTACTGATGTGAAAAATTTGAAATTTTTTTCGGCAATTTCATTTGATGATTGATGGGAGGAAAAATATTTGATAGAAAAATAAAATTCAACTTCCTTTTTCTTTATTTTAAAATTTTCTTCTTAGAGGAAGTTGAAAATTGGCTTATTAATAACAGCGGTAATTTTTTTGATAAAATTTAATTTTCAAACTTCCTTGAGTGAATTTTTAAAAACCCAAGAAGAAAAGAAAAATCTTAAAAGTTTCTTTTATAACAAGATCAGAAAATTTTTGCTCTTGTTACTCGGTCAACGATGACTTTATTTACAACTTTTAAAAACTCTTGAAAAACAAAATTAAATTTCATGTTCTTTCAATTTCATTATAAACTACACAAAAATTCCCTTAAGAAAGCAAACGAGAAGAAGTTCTTGAATGAGAAAAAAATAAAGAATGAACATCAAAGTAAAGAGAGAATGAGAAGAAAATCAATACATTAAAGACATTTCTTTAAGGTATCCCTTACAATCCTTAAAGACTTTCCTTTTTAAATCCCCATAATAACTTACTCACATTTCAGATATCTTCAATTCAAGGTGATGACACTGAAATACAATATAGAATTTCTAATTTTTTTATAATTTGACAATAAACTGCGATAAATTTGAATATTATACAGTAAATGTGACATTATGAATTTTGTGATGTTGACAGAATGTTGCATGTGATATATGTCACATATATGTGATTCAAGAAAAGTTAAAAATCATTTTTTTGTTTAAAAACATTGTAATATTGAATTATACACAGCAAAATCAATTAAAATAAAAAACATATTTCTAATTATGAAAATTGATACACAACTTGAAATTTGATTTTCATGCAACATGTAATGTGTTACAAAAATACATTTGTAGTGTTGCAAATGACAGAAATGACATGTTTTGTCTAAATGTTTCAATTGCTTTTGTCGCAATGAGTCTTCTTTTGCTAATTGTTTATAAAACGGAATATTATTAAAAAAATTTTTTGCCTAAATAGAAAATTTTATTTCTACTTCAGTAAATACATATAAATTCAATTTTTCTTTTTCTTAGATGAATCATAAATAAATCAAGTGTTTCCATCTTGTTTCCAAAAAAATTCGAGAAAGTAAAAAAATTGAAAGTCGTCACTTATCCAATTATGAGAGAATGGAAAGAGAGAGCAATAATAATGTATATTAATAGGCCATCAAAACAGATAAGGGAATAAATGTGCATAGAGTTGATAGCCAAAAAGGATTTTCTTTTTCTCAGCTGCTACTTCTTCTGCTTTTTGTACCTTTTTTCTCCATTTCTTTCTCATCTCATTTTGACACCCTCCCATCAAAAGTCCTTAGATCAGGCGATTTTTTATGAACTCTAATTCTATTCAATTTTTTATTATTAGATTTTTTCCCCTCACTCACTTAGTGCATAATAAAAGCGAAATAATAATATATATTTTTAAAAAGGCCAGAACGATTCGCCTTTGGTGTGAGAAACATAAAAAGTTTTCTTTTTAATTTTTTATAGAGCGAGGGAGAAAGTAAAAAGAAATGCAAGGAAAAATAGAAAATTGAATTAGATTGAGAAAAAATATTAAAAATTTAAAAGTTGAAAAAGGAAAAGATAAATTTGTTTGTGATCACTCAAGAAGAAATGAAATGGAATTTTTATTAGTTGTTTTATCTGCATGAGGAAGGAAATTCTTTGAATGTGCTTACCAGTAATCTGTTTATAAAAACCTTGAGTGATGCTAGAGATTGAAAGGGCAATGGACCTTAAAATTCACAGTGGTTGACATTGATTTGAATAGGCTTTTTCCAATTCCCGGGAATTGAGAATTCCGGGAACGGGAACGGGAATGAGTGATCGGGAACGGGAATGGAAAAAAAATACTATGAAAAAAGCCAAAAAAATTGTAAAAATGACTAATTTTTACATATTTACTGTATTTTTACTGTTCTTTTGGTTTTAAATTCAACTTAGTCATATGAAAATTAAAGATTATCTTTAAAATTCAACTCTTTTTTCTATTATAAACTATTAGGAAAGATAAAAGAAACTTGAATTTATATATTATAAAAGTTGTTTTACATTTTCTTGCTTTTATTACTTAAATAACTCTATATTTCGATTCTCAAATGTTACTAATCTTACAGATTTTAAGATTTTTCAAAATTTTACAAAATTTCAGCTTTATTAGGTGATTTTGTTCATTCAAATCACTTTCGAATTATATATAACTGTAAATTACATAATACAGATTACTTTTAGAGAATAACTTATAGTAAAATAAAAGAAAAATTGAATTTCTAGGAATAAAATTTTATAAGGTTAGTAGTAATGAAAAGGCAATTATCGAAAATTTTAAAATGTAAAAAATGTTTTCAAAATAAATTTAAACTTGTGTTTATGAAATAATTTATATTTGAAAAATAAGTTTTAAGTAAACTTGAATCTCCATAAAAATAATAAGTTTTATTTCATAGAGTTGAAGTCATTAAATTTAATATTAATTCGGAATTAAATAAAAATATTTTTATCATCGAATTTCGAAAATTCGAATCAAAACTTGAAAAAGAATTAAAATTAATTTTTTCCCAATTTAGGAATTGTTTATTGAAAATTTTATCAATATCTGAAAAAATACTAATAAACATTAATGAGAATGGCTAGAAAGAAATTTTTATTTGGTTTTGGATTATTAACTGAAAAATATTGAAAAAGTTTAAAATTTTCATAAAAAAATTGAAAAATTTTTCATGTTTTTTCATATTTGTATGGATCTTCCCGGAGTCGGGAATTCCCGGACTTTCATCGGGAACGGGAATGGGAACGGGAACGGGAATTCCCGGGAATTCCCGTTCCCGTTCCCGGTCGGAAAAAGCCTAGATTTGAAGTGGAAATGATGAGTTATAAAATTTAATGATTAGGTTAAAGTTAGTAAAAGGCAGTAACAGAAGACTTCTAAATTATGGCCTTTTGTCTTTAATTGTATTCAAATTTCTAAAGCCTCACTAAAATTATAAAAATATTTTCAAAAATGATTTTATTAGAAACCGAGCAGAAAAAGAAACACTTTGACTTGCTTGTCTGAGCGGGATTTGAATCCGCGTCCTCTGAATTCTGGTCAGATGTTCTTACCATTAAGCTATCGACGGACATCTCAAAGTATGGCAGAATGCCAACTTAAACTCTTATCTGCTTTTATAGTGGAGTTATCGTTGCTTACTTAATTCTGGTAGAATTCAACAGATTTTTAAAAAATAATAATAATAAATAATTATCAGTTTAAATCTTTTCAAATTTAAGCAAAGGACTATTTAAAAAAAATTTTGCACTCTAAATCAAAATTGTTTCATCTAAAATATTTAAATTTGTCAAAATAAACACAACATTAGTATCATCATAATCTAAATCATTCATATAAGCATTTCATAAAGCAACAACATCAAAAATTCAAATCATTTCATTTAAATAAACATAATGCTATGAGAAATAAAGAAAATTTCATGTCTTAATGTTTTGTTAGCTTAAATTATTACTTGAATTTTTGTTACAAATTTCTCGCATTTTTCTCTGTAATATCACCTTTAGCAATTTATCTTATTCTCTTAAAAAAATGAGAATTTTCAAAAATCCTTTTCACTCTCAGAGAGTTTCTTGTGCCAGAAAATTTTTGCATTCTCTCACTCTCTTTGTACTAAAAAAAGAGCAACAAGAGATTCAAATAGAAAACTGTATTTAAAAAAAATCTCGTGACCGAAACAAGAAAGGAAATAAAGAGAAGAATTTTTCATTGCAAAGCCATAGAAAAATGTTTTGACATGCTTCTTCTCTGCTCCGGGAGAAAATGTTGCTTTGCGAAAAAAAAGGAAAAAAAATTCTCAGAGTCAGTCTCACTTGCCGTGCACAACGTCTCTATATTTATAAATGTGTGTGAAACAGAGAGGAACATGAAGAGGCAGGAAAAAGTTTTTTTTATTTTTATCAACATCACTATGCGCCAAAAATTAGTCTCGTTTCAGCTGTCCGGTATTGAAGTTCGAAAACAGCAAGTTGTGCGGATTTTAAAAAGTATTTTTAAAAAATTGTGGGAAAATAAAAAACAATAAAATTTATTTTTGTGAAATTTAAAAAAAAAATTATCAAAATAAAAACAAAAATAAACTTTGTAAACATGTGAATTAAAAAATAAACAAAAGAGAAAAAAAAAAACAATTGTGAAATTAGCAAAATAACAAACACAACTGTGTGGCGGTATAAAGAAAGGAATTAAAGCTGCCAACAATTGTTTTTCCACTTACGATGTGTGTACATATTTATAATTATATTTATTCCTCTATGAGGTTTCATCCTTTCCTTTTATTTTATTTTTTTGCTTACACTTCTTGTACATACATGCATGTACATGTTGGAAAGAATATAATTTTCACTCTTTTGTTTAACTTCACTTTTAACCTTAAGAGAGAATAAAATTATTTTCATTTACGTGCGGCTGAAGTGGCAAATTAACTCCAATAAACGTGTGGCTTGTGCTGCTTAATTTTATCTACTTACATAGAATATGTGAGAAAAACCTTATTCGTGTGTGTGATAGATTAAATCATGAAAAATATGATGATGTTACTAACATTTATAGGATAAGAAAAACGTTTTTCCTGCCTTTTCTAAACGGAAATTTAATTCAGTGCAACATCCTGTGTTTTTTTATATATTTGTATATATGTGTCGAAGGTTTGGCCTCAGTGAGGTTTACTAGTTCGTAAAAAATTTATACACATAAATAAGGATACATGAATATGCATGTTTATGACTTTTATGGATATTTTGTACTATAAATGAGAAAAGATTGAATGGAGTAAATTTTTGGTTATTATTATAGTTATTGACAAGTTTAAGACATATTGATTAATTGCTAAATACAATTTGATATTTACTTGAAACTAAAATTCTATAATTTCGAATAAAATTACTAAAAAAATTCACAATTTTAAATTTGGCAAAAATTTGTTTTTATTTTGATCTTTATAAATTTCATATGAATTCAAAATTTTCATCTGTTCAAAAAAAATTCTTCATAATTAAAAGCATTGAAGATAAAAATATAATCGCAAAAAATCATTAAGAATAAGAAAAAATAACTGAAAGCCTTGACTGACTACTTTAATATTTAAAAATGACTTCTTTTTAAGTTAAAAATTATTGCTATGCAAAGAATAGTCTTACACTTGAAAGGATTGAAAATCACTTAAAATAGCTTTAAAGCTAACTTTTGTAAAATTTTTCAACATTTTTTGGAGAGTATTGGAAAAAAAATTTATCAATTTAAATTTTTAAGCATTTTCTAAAACTGAAATAATAACAAGTTAGAGTTTTTCAACATCCTTGACTAGGAAATTTTTAAAAATAAATTTTCATATAAAATTTTTAATAATTGACTAAAAGTTAGCTAACTTTTTATTTATGATCTAGGCACCAAAAATGCGCTAAAGTAATCCGTCCTATGGCGGACACTTTTCCACTCGTTTTAGTATTCACATACTTCTTCTTATCCACATTAATAATTTTAAAAAATTACCATACATTGATATTTGAAAAACTCTTCTGGGAAATTCTGTTTATGATTGTAAACCAATTTTATTTCAATTTCAATAATTGAATTTTAGTGCCATAATGTCAAATGTCAAAGATACTTTTTTCAGAGCAATCATCATTTTTCATTTTGAACATCATTAAAATTCAATTTCAAAAAGCTCTCAAAATAGCTTAAAGTCAATATTTTAATTAGATGATAGAAAAAGACTTTGATTAATTGATATTAATGAAGTCGTTTTTGTAAAAAACTTTATTAGTTTAGTTGACTATTCATGAGATCATCAAAACGTAATTTTTCCATTCGATAGAGCAAGAAATAATTTCACCTACACATTGTCTACCATAACAACCATTTTCGATGTTTGCTCTTCAAGTGATATGAAAGGAAAGCTCAATATTCCTACGTTAAGTTATGATTTGACCTTTGCGATTTATTTCCTGTTACCTACATGGAATTTTTATGTTTATTATTTTAATATTTAAAGACTTCTTTTTAAATTTTTTTTCAAATGAATATTTTTTTTAAATTTCAAATATTTAGGAATATTATTGACTTTTCATCATTTCAAATCTAAATTTAAATATAAAATTATTAAATTCAATTCTTATCATTAAATTCAAATCTTATATTGCTGTCTTGGCATATTTCTTTTTGATAGTTTCAGAAAAAATTTTCATTAATTATTTTATTTCAGTTAATTTTTTTAATGAAGAATTCTCATCCTTTAGGCCAAAATATTTTTTGTAAACAACTAAAAACAAATATTTAAGTAAATTTCATTGAATAATATCGATTACTCTACTTATTTGTATTTGTTGAAAAAACACACACAGACAATTTATAAATTTAAAAATAAACATGCAGATCTTGTTTTACATCACCCAAGCACAGAGCACTCACTTACACGTTTTTGTTCGAGTGAGAATTTGCCTATAAGCAATTTTCATCTTCTTGTTTACTCCTGTGAGAGCAAATGTATCAATTTTCATGCGCTGTTTCAATTTTCATATGAAATTTAATGTGAATATATAAAAAACACGCGAAATTGCCTCGCATACAAACATACACACACAAAAGGAAGTCAAGAATGAAAAACCTTCGGGCTCTCATGCTCTAATTTGTTCTTTTCCTCTATAGAATTGACTATTTAAAAATAGATGACTAGCAGATGTCACACGCTAAAACTAGATTTTCCATAAAACACTAGAAAGCAAGTGAGTTTAAAACATTTGAATGCGAGAAATTTTAAGGCTCAATTCAACTCGATCGAATTTTATTTATTTATTTAACTCACAATCCGCTCAATCTGTCTCAACATTTTGCCATCAATTTTAATTTCATACATCATTCGATTCGAAACCATCCTTCATTCAATTTGATTGTTTCATGAGAATTAGTAAATACACATATGAGCATATGCGAGCGAATACATGCCGAATATATTTTTTGTGAGTTGAGCGTAACTATAATACATAAATTTATTGTTTGGAAAAAAAGGATATTTTTAGCTTGCTAGCTATGAAAATTCTGTTATGTGGTTAGAATTTTATTTCAATTTGTCCTATAATTTTAAAATTGATTAAATTTTAATCCAGTATGGAACTAAATTTGGATTTTATAATTATCGAAAATTAATTAATTATTTTTAAAAAAAAACTAATTTTAGAACTGAATAGGAAAATTCTTCCATAAAAAAATGCGTTTAAATCAACAAACCAAAGCCACAATTTTCACCTTTATTCTTCAGTCCCAAAAATACAGTTTTTATATTGAATTTAATGGAAAGAGAAGCTGAAAAATGATTTTCAAAATGTATCATTCAATAAATCAATCAGCCTATCGAGTGAATGCGAAAATAAAAGTTTTTCATATGTGTATCGGGCTACAGTATTGATGATTTGATCTTTATATATCTCCAGTGCCTTTTTCCCATCGCTTATTCTCTCACACCATTTGCCAACCACTAACCATTTTTTGTATTGTCTTGTGGTTTGATCAAATAAGGAGGAACAAGGATTCATGTCTATTATTGTGTAACAATCGGATAGAGGCAATTTTTACCATACACATTGCGTACAAATGCGATTTTCGAAAGGTTTCTTCTTTCCGATTTACCGACAAAAATGTTTTTTTTTTCTACTGGAAAATCAAATAAACTTGGGGCGCTTGAATATGAGTCGATGAGGATGCTATTGTGCGTATGTGGAATAAAAGATTTAAAATTTTCATGCTGCGAGTGATTTTCGTGATTCTTTCTCTCTCTTTCTCATCTATGTACATTTTCTGATGTTAAGCACGCTGTGAAAACGAAATTGTGCAAAAAAAATGTTAAAGAAAAAGAAGAAACAATTTCTTGCTTCTCTTTTTTATTACACAATTCTGGTTTTATTCTCAATTTCTGTTATGCCTGTTCCAATCGACTTGCTTACCTTTAATGCTAACACAACGATAGAGAAAGAGATTGTGCTTTCAGGCTATGAAATAATTGATTAATCTTTCATGATGTTTAAACTTCGCCCCGTTCAGACTAGCAATACTTTGGCTAAGAAAAAATTTTTTTTTCTCACAGCAATGTAAAGAAGGCAACAAAACTTTCTACTGCTCTCTGCTCTGCTATTTTTTTATTGAAAGGCACTTAAAGTATCGATTCATCTTCACTGTGAGCCACATGAAAACATTCCTTCAATGATTAATGTTGTGGCAAAATTCTTGTTATAGCTTAATGACTTTTAAGAAAAATACTTCAGTCATGTCTCGACGCGATGCAATGTGCGGTTCTGTGAGATTTCTTTTGTTGTCTACAGTAAATTAAGCTTATATTGGCAACTTTTAATCCAACCAATTCATTTTAATTTCTATTAGATACCAAATAGTTACTGCTCAGCAACACACAATCCTATTAATGTTTCTATAGAGTTGCGCAATTGAAATCTCATATTTCAACCCTTTTCCTAATGATGATGATTTCCAAAGCTTGTGGTAGACAAATTTCATTGACTTTCTCTTTTTTATTTGAATGTACTGCAAACATTCAGTAATGGCTTCTCTGCAAAAGAACTGATAAAGAGGCAAATTTCAAAAAAAACGTTTCCTTTGACATTGATCAAATATTTGTTCTAATTTAAGTAAGTATTCTTGGAAGTAAATGAAAGAAAGACTCTGTTGTAGGTTGAAGAGAAAATTTTATTACAGGTTTATTTTTTTGAAATGAAAGCACGTTTGCCAATTAAGAAGGAACTTTTTCAAGCGTAGATCAAACAGATTATGCTTTAAAAAATATTCAAGATGAAGAAACTTCGATTAGTCTGGATTAATCGTCAATTTTAAACATTTATTTGGGTAAGGCCAAAAAAATTTTCTCCGTCAGATTTGATTTTCGTTGGCAGATTTCTCTTAACTGGTAAAAGCTAGAATAAAAGTGAATACGCCATTCTGTAGTACTAATTAGTACTTCATTTTAAGATATTAACATACGAGAAAGATGCTTTCTTTAAAAAGATTTTCCATTCCTTTGCTCAAAATCTGACGGAGAAAAACCGTGAACTACCTATTTTGCATCGAATTTGTTCAGTACAAATCAATAAAAAACTCAATTGTTTCTTAATCAATCTATTTCATTGTTATATCAATTTCTAAAAGAAAGTAAAACAAATATTTTAAAATATGAATAAATTTGTTTTATAAATGTTTTCGTTTTGAAAAATTGCAAAGAAAACTTTGCAGCTTTCAAAGTCAATAGTAGAGAATCACTAGGAAGCCATGTTAATTATAATTATAAAGCCTATTAACTCTACTTTTCAGTCTACTAATTAGTTTGAGTCAAAAAGAAGCAAAAATTAACAAAATTTGGACATTTTAGTAACAATATTTTACAACTTGAATTTATTTACATTGAAGACCAAAATTTAACCATTTAGTTAGCTTGTACTTCAATTTAAGCTACAAGGTATTGTTTTAATCCATATTCAAGTTCATTATTGACAAATTTGAAAAATAAAATTGGAAAGTTTTTTAAAAACGCATTTTTTTGAAGTAAACAAACAGTTGAACAACAAATTTTCAAACATTTTCGTCAATTTAACTCAAACTAAAGCAATGTATCTTCTGATTTTACCACAGAATTACTCAATATACATCGGGGAAGCTATTTAAACATTAGAAATTAATTTTTAGAGCGATTTTTTGTGTTCGAAAATTGAGCAACTCGAAAGTGAGCAATCCCGATTTTTTTGGCCTTGTCCATTTAAAAAATTTGATTCCTTAAATATAAAATTTTGGATAAAAATTTCAAAATAAGGCAGAACTTTAGTCGTTTTTAATTTTTGTACGCTTAGTTTCAATTCATTATTTCTATATCTAGCATATTCTAATTTTCTAATGCTTTAAATAACAAGTTTTCAATGGTTTTTGACTAATTTCACAATGTAAACAAAACAAAAACGATAAAAGTAAACAAAAATGTTAAAAAATTTCTTAGTTAACCAAAAATTGATTATAACAAAATAAGCTTATTTGGAACTATAAAATTAGAAGGAAATCAAGGAAATGTTAAACAATAATCAGAACTTTCTAGCTACCTTCTATTAAATTGCAAAGTGTCTTCACTTTGAAAAAAATCACAACTTTTTCCATTTAAGCTTTTAGTGCTATTCAATTGCAAATCAAGCTTTATTTATGCAGCATCACGAATTTATTAAGCGAGAGAAAAAGAGAGCACAAAAGTCTTTCATCCTTTAATCTTTTGTCAATAAAAGCCTGTCATATACATTTTTCATTTGCTTCATTCTTTGCTGACTGACTGATTCGATAAACTTGTTGAATATGTTGTCAGAATACGAGAGAGAAAGATCGGAGAAAATGTTATTTATGAAGGCTTTGCATGCAAAGCAACCTTTTCGGCAACAAACATACAAACTCACAAAAAAAAGACTAAAAATAAAAAGTGGATGAATAACAAAACTCAAACTCAACAAAGTCGAATGAAATTTCCTCAAATCTCGAAAATCCGTCTTTGTCGCTTATTGAATTAATGATAATTGAGTTTCTCAACGGCTCTTTCTCCTACATACAAGAATACGAGAATGATATTTGTGAATTATTGAAAAATTTCCGCAAGACTTCATCGTCACCTAAATCTCTTTCGCCCTCCTGCCTTCCACAGAAATCTGTCTCAGATTACATACAAAAGAGAAATTCTTACTGAAAGAAAAACAAACCTTCGTCACATTACCCTCATATAACAATTACCATTGTCTTTCATATATATACACAGAGAATAAATTTCTAATTAAATCTTTACTAAAGAAATATTTCCCTTTTTGTTTTTGTTTACATTCGTTAAAAAATTATTTTCTTCATTAAAATTTTTCGTTAAAAAAATTATTTAAATTTTAACGAATTTTAAATTATTCTATTATTTCTTTTAAAATAATAAAAATACAAAATCCTAACAAACGAGCTCAAAAAAAGCTCCTTTTTCTCTTAGCTCAAATGCGAATGACATTTTACACACATTAGGCAACCTTTTTTCTAATTGTTATGTATTTTAAAACTTTATGCAATTTTAAAAAGATGTGTACACACAGAAGGGAAAACATTTTGAACTAAAGAGAAAATAGAAGTGATTTAATTTGTTCACAGCCAATTAATAGCTTTTGCCTCACTCCATTAAAATAATTTCCTCACTATTTAATACTCAGCTCGCATGCCCTAATTAACTTTATATTTCAATTAATTTCGATTAGATTTTTTTTGCTCTTGCCCGTTCGCTATGCTATGGCACATAGTAGTATGTACTAAAGTAAAGAGGGAGAGGTCATTTAGTATAAAAAAGGAGTCCATTAAGAAGTGTTCTTTCTTTCACTCCAACACACGAAAAAATGAAAATAGTTCACTTCGCACTCTTATCATCAACAGCAGCTCTAAATTTATTTCATAGCGTGCCTTGCTATATTTGCAATGTACACCACCCGCATGGAAAATTATCTCGTTTCCTAATTTTGTTTAAATTGTTGTGCAAAGCAAAGCGAAAAAAATATTTTCAATGAAATGAAGGAATAGAGTGAGAGAACAAAAAATGTGAATGTATGTTTGGGGTATGAGTAACAGAAATGAGAGGCAGGCAGTGATAATAAAATAAATATTTAAAGAAATCAGTTTGATTCATGATTTAAACGCTTTTTAAATAATTTCCGAGATAACTAATTTATTATTTGATTATCTCAGTTTCTCTGAGATGACTAAATATTTGATTTTAAATTTTAAAACTGTCAAAATCCAAAAATTTTAACAGAATTTTCAAAAATTCCAAGATGTCTAAATTAAAATTTAAATCACCACAAATATTCCGAGATGACTAAACAATTTCAAAAATTCAAGACAAAATGGAACTTTTTAATTTAGAGATGTGCTAAAAAATTTCACCATCGAAGAAAGTAGTGGTATGAGTTAAGGTGATAAAGAGCGAATGCTACAAAATTATTTTATGCTTCATTTGACTTTTTTTCTTCGCCTTTTCCTCTTTTCTGTCGTGAAAACTCTAGCGACAATTGCTGTGTGTGTATAAATACAAAGTTTATGCTTCTTTTGGGAAAGCGCCCAGCAATTTCCCAAGCACACAAACTCTCACAAATGTTTAGTGTATTGTGCGTACTCAATGGGCCTCGTGCATATAAAAAATTAGACAGGCAGAAGCGAAACTTTTCTTTTTCAGCTACTTGTGCGTTTCACTTTTTTATGACACTTTTTCTCTCACTCTCTCGCGCGAACTGTTTGTGCTGATGCCTAGGGTTGTGCAAATGTAGAAAAAAGAAAGAGGGCGATGAATTATTGGCATGTTGATATAATTAACGCCCAGCACATTCTCAACTAATGACATTCGACTGGAAAAATATTTTAAAAGAAAAATTCTTTCATAAAAAAAAGATAAGGAGACACACATTCTCCCTCGCTTTATACATTTATAAAAAAATGTAAACTTCGCATTGAAAATGAAATTAAAAGCAACTTTTTTGACGCTCTTGCTTTTTATTATTTTTTGATTATCACAAGAAAAACAACAACGAAGTAATAATGATTTTGACATTTCTTGTTCTTGCTCGAATGTAATTTATATGCGTGAATGTAATTTTAAATTTTTCCATTTTTTACTTTATTGTTATCATCTTAAAAACCCCCTTTTTAATGTTGTTAATATCGCTATGAGACATAAAGACGTCTAAAAGTTGCGTTATGTCTTTTATCTTTTAACCATTATAATTAAAATTGTCTAATTTAAATATATAAATTCAATAATCAACGAGAAAAAGAGAGAAAGAATGTGTGGGTTTGAAAGAAATTTAATTTTGTGTTAAAATAATTTCAACGCTTTTTTCGTGCCTGAAAGGGCACATTAATTGGTATGTCTATATGAATAGAAACTGAATTCCATTGAGGTGGCAATTAGTAGCAACTTTTTAATTAGTAACAAAACTGATTCCGCATTGTTCATTAATTTCTGTTCCACTAATGAGGAAACCAAACGATGAGGCTGAGGCTGACATAGCAGAAGCAGACAAGGGAAATAAAAAGATAGAACAATAAGAAAAATTTTGCCTTGCCTAAAGCTACGCAGTAAAAGGATTGTGTGTTGAGTTGAGAAATGAAAATTTGGCGAAATTGACATTAAAATATTTTTTCTCTCAACTTCTCATCAAATTAAATTATTTTTACTGATGCTTCTGCTTTTTCCATGTCCCTTAAGGCATTATCAAGGAACTCATTGTGTGTATGTATGTGTGGTTTTTGTAACGAGTAGTTTAAAGGAAAATTTTAAAGAGAATTAAAATTGATGAGCCATTAGTGAATGTAGAAGTTTAATAGACATTTTTAAGCTATATTTTTGCTGTCTTTGGAGCTTCATTCTCTCAAGAGAAATAAAAGAACCAAAATTGGAAAGTTATTTTATCAGTTTGTTGACTCTGACCTTCTGAAGTGATTTTTCAAATATAAAGAAGGTCAGTGCTTTTCCAATAGACAAGTTGCCTCATGAGAACTTAAACTTTTATGAAAATTTCAAAAAAATTAAACTTGAACAAATCAATTCAAGGATATTTTGAATTTCTTATAGTCTAAACGATTTCTCTTCAGTTTGAATTTTTATTTGCTTCTTTAATTATGAATAAAACTTTGAAATCAAGAAATTTTATAATTTTTACAAAGATTTTGTTTTGTTTACATTTATTTGTTTATTATTTATCGAAAAATATTTTTAGCGCATTTTTGGAACAACAATGCAGCTATTAATTTCACTTTGTTCGGCTGTTCGGCTGTTCGGCTGTTCTGCTGTTCGGGTAGCGGAATTTGAGATCTCGAAAACTACAATAGTTAGCGAATTCCGGTTTTTTTGCGTTTGATTTGTGCTATCGAATCAGTTCGGGGAAAAATTTAGAAAGTTATCACTTATTACGATAATCTATAAATTACGAAATTAAATTTCCATATTGAAATTTGTAAACAAATTTTTTTTCGCGCGAAAACGATTGCAGCGCCACCAACGGCGAAATTGGAACTAATTAAATTTGACTTGATCGTATATCAGAAAACAAATATTAGTTCTCGAATCGAAAGTTGTGAACGAAATATTAAAAGATTTGAATAAAAGCGTGTCTAATTCTAAATTATTGACTCGTATTATCTTTTGTATTGATTCGTATTATTTTTTTATTATTAATTCGAAATCGAAATGTAACGGAAAATTTGAATTGCTAGTGCGCGCAACTGCGCATAAGTTTATATGTAAAACAAGAAGCAAATTTAAATTGCAAAGATTTATTGAAAATTTTTTTGTGCCTAAGTATCAATTTCTTCGTATCGTACCTGAAAATGTTATTCAAATCACATTACACAATACACAATCGATTCGCAAACATATAACCACAATCGTATCGGATCAAGTTTTCATGAATAGTAATATCGTCACATTACAAGAGTCCTGGGCAGTCGATAATGAAAGTTACAACATTCCTGACTTTGAAGAAATATCACGAAACCGATTAATGGGTCGACCACAAGACTTCGGAACGATTAATTTTTGCAAATTGACTGTTGAACCTCGTATTACTGATCGAATCGAAATTGAAAATGGGAACTCGAATAATCACGTCGAAATAAGTGGCTTCAAATTAGACAACCGATTAACTATAATCAACATCTACAATAATCCATCATCGAGTCTCGATTTACTGAAGGAAACACTTTTGGAAGTAAAGGATTATATCGACGAGAGCGAAAATATCCTGATTCTTGGCGTATTTTAATCACGAATTGAAATTGGCAGTCCACTCGAGTCGTTTATGCTTCAATCTTTGACACAAGACTGTTCTCACCGGCGAATCGACAACCAAACGCTCGAACAGTTATCGATGGAGTGTTTGGACGAATCGAAGATTATAATGTTGAAGTTTTTATCTATGAATCGTATGCATCTCATCACAAACCATTAGTCATCCGAGTACATGAATTATAAAATATCTCATTTAAATACACTATGAATTAATAAAATGTATTCAAATCGTTAACTATTCTTTTATTCAACTTGTTAATAAAACTGATCTAGGCGCCAAAAATGCGCTAAAGTCCTCTGATCTACGCGAGACTTTCCCATCATGTTTCGTTAAAATATCAAAACAAAACATTTTTTTATTCTTAACGAAATTTAAATTTTATACAAACAAAATCTTTTCAAACTTTTTGACTTGGAATTTTATTGAATTTTAATCTTGAATGCAACCCACATTCCCAAAAGCTATTGTTTAATCATATGTATTCCGCAAATACTTAAATTCATTTGAATATTCAATAAGCAACCACGAGTTGTGTGCAAAGGAATGAAAATTAAATATTAGGCGAAAAAATTCCATTGGCTTTAATCAAAATTGAATAAAAAGACGGAAGAAGGAAAGGAAACTTTTCAATTAAATTAATTTTCTGTTAATTCTACCGAAAAATTACTTTTAATCTTTCACATACGATAAAATAACTTTTCTTCGCTTCGTTTTCCTTTCATCAAATCAATTGAAAGAGAAAGTTGTGGAAGAGTGCGGAAAACAAGTTTATTTTGGCCTCCTTGAAAGTCAAACTAGAATAAATAAATAAAGAGACTAAGCGAGCTTTCTGTCTGATATTTAGCGAAAGCGAACAAACGAGAAGGAAAAAAATTGGAAATTATTTTTTATTTTATTTCCTGATAGAAATCTTTTTTTGTTCTTAGTATTTGTCGCTATTGTTACACAGTTTTATGCTTTAGAAATAAGCAAAATTGTTTTGTCTTTCTTTCTTTTTGTGCCTCATTCAAAATTTCATCGCGCTTGCGACAAAGCTTAGTCATATTAGTAATAATTAATTATTTACATGTCATCTCTTATCCAATTCGTAAACATCCTCTTTAGCTCCTACATACATATATATATATATATATATATATATATACATAGAAAAAGCAAAACACATTCATCCACTCACTCATTCTTCTCATTCTCTCTCTGTTTTTTCAGTGTGCCATAAAACTGTCTCAGAATTCTACAGCAGCAAAGTGTGAAGAAGAAAAAATGAAAACGGAAAAATTGTGGAGCTCGATTTTGATGTTTTTATTGTTGATCATAAGACGGAATGGTAAGAATAGATTTTGACATTCAATTAACATAATTAATTTAACCCTTTTCTTCATTTTTCTTTTGCCTTTACGACTATGTGTCAGAGAAATCTTTCTTTTTTTGTCAAGATGATGGAACTTTTATTAAGTAATTGATTTTGTTTTTTTTTTTTGATTAACTGAAAAGCAATTGTAATTTCTTATATTTTGCTTCTATTTTTATTCTTAATCATAATAAGTTTTAAATATTTCCTAAATATAAAACTAAAATTTAATTTTTTTGATTTCTTTGTTTATGTTAATTGTTTTTGTTTACATTTTAAAAAAAATTCTAAATATTATTAAAATTATCAATTTTTGAATTTATAACCGAAAAAAAATGTTAAAGACGTTTGTAAATTCTTCTACAGAAATTGAAAATTTTCTATCTAAGTATCTTCACCTTGTTTCCTTCACATTCAATCATTGGAATTTTTTACTCTTTTTTTACTGTGGCATAGCGAAAATTGTTTTCTTTAATAACTCTCGTAAAGAGAGGAAAATTGAAATGAAATAAGATACTTTTTGTGGGTGTGTCTCATAAAATGACATTCTGACACTGTACGTGAGCTAGATGGAAAGTTTTGATAAAGGGATTTTTTTCGCTTGGAATTTAGATAAATTAAAATTACTTTTAGTAAAAGCAGCGATGGTCATTAAAAGAATTTGAATAAATTTAGATGTTGTTGAAAAAATAAGCGCTTTTAAATCCCAAAAAGTCGTTAAATTGAGCTCATTACTATAATTGAATTCTATGGCTACACACATAAATACCCATGCAAGCTCACTTATATTTTCGCTCTATATAATATATTAGAGAAAGAAGATTTATTACATTCTATATCTATGCATACACGAAAAAAAACATAGAGAAAAGAAGAGTAAGGCGTTATCAGTCTTTTTCTCCTTCTCTTTCCACTACTTTCATACACACTCCTCGATATAAATATATTAAATGGATACAATGTCTTGTTTGCCCTATAGATAATAAAATATGATTGAATGAGAATGAGATTTTAGTTAATTGGTTATCATTATTTCTACAACATTTACTCAGAAAAACATGACATAAAAAAAGTAGCGGCTTCAGCAGCAGAAACATTCATCTTTATCCATAACGAAAATGAACATGAAGAAGACACGAAATGAAAGTGAGAAGAATCTGGATTATCAGAAATAAATAATTACTTTTCTTAATCAACTTTCAAGGTTGTTGTGGTTATTTGTACAATAAGAACTGAACATTTGCCAAAAAAGAAGAAAAAAGTCCTTAAGATGTATTTATTGAGAGAGAAAAAGAAAAAGGAAAATTTTCCCCATTTTCTTTAAAAACCGCAGTGCTGATACATATTTTAACTTTTTAATTAAATTTAATGAGTTAACCGAAACACAACAACAGCAACAATGAAAGAAAAAGAGAGTAGGCCGTAAATGTAAGATTGAAAATTCCAAAACAACTTTCCACTCAACAGCATTAAAGTTTAAATTATTTATAAGTGAATTTAGAGATGCTTTACTGCATAGAAAGTAAAAAAGAAAAAGGAACGATAAAATAAATCGACTGTCGAACATAAACACACGCACATGAAAACGCAAATCCCATTTCACATGACAATTTCCGTTTCAAGAGAGAGATTGATTGAAAGCTTCTTATCATTGATATTCATTTCTCGCCCTCTTGCTTTAGCTCTCACTCGCTTCCTACAACAGCATTGACGCATGAACGCGAAATCGTAATCGGCATCTGACTGTTAGATACAACACATAAAATTCACTGAAATAAGGGAGTATGTGTGTGTGTTTTCTAATAATGTATACAAAATCTGCCTTCAAGCCTGAATTTATCTTGATGTAAATTTAATCTTGAAAAAATTTCTTCTTCTACTTTTCATACATTTTTTGAGCTAGTAGAAGACACTTTGATTTATTGAAAAATTCATAAAAAAAAGTTCAGAATAATCAATTTGATAACTTCATTAATTTTGCAAATTAAATTTCAAAAATATGAAAATTTTTACAAATGTAAACAATAACAATGAACGTAAACAATAACAATAAATGTAAACAGAAATAGCAAAATGTTGAATTTTATTATAAATTCATTTAAATTCAATGAAAACTTGTTATAATAAGCTAAATTTATGTCAATAATTAAGAAATAAAAGATTTAGCACTAATTTAAAATAGTAATATATCAAAATTCTGCTTAATTTACAAATTTTTAAAGAGAATTTTGATTTATTGAATCATTCAAATTAATGAAAGTATCTTCACCTAGTATTTATATTTGTGTGAGTTGTGCTATTGAAGGATTATGCCAAAAAGTACTTTATCTTCTCCTACATTCACATTTCACTTTTTCTGTCTCTCTATTTTATAAAAGTCATGCATGAATGATTTTTCTCAAAAGACAATTTAAAATTCTATTTTTTTCTGCTTTTGCTCCTGCCATCATTTTAGTTTTTCACTCTCTCACTCTCGCTTGTACGCTCTGGGAGATAAGACTAAAAGATTCTATTCATTGTTATGCGATGGAATTTTAATGGATGATCAGAAATGAGTAGATGAATTTGAAGCAATATTTCTTCTTAATAGATGTAGCAAGCAAGAAGAGAGAATGGGCGTTTTACGAATAAGAATTAGTCGAGTTGTTTTTCAAAATGGTTTTGGAGCACTGATTGTATAACTTGGCATCAAATTGAGCAGATTTAAAGTTCTCTTTGGAATGTTATTTATTGAATTTAATTTTAAATAAAATAAAAAAAGTTGAATGTTTAAATACAAAATTGTCTAGAAAAAAGTCACGGTCAAAATTTTTTCATTTCGCTATCCAAAAGAGCATTGTCAAGAAAAATTAGCAAAACTGTAGCTTCATGATTTCCCACAAGATTAATTTAGAGTGGTCTCAATTCAATCTTTCTCTCTCTCTTTTTTCCCTTAGTTCATTCTCTATGAAAACTTCAATATTTGAACAGAAAAAAAAGTTGAAGACGCGTTTTATCATGGAATTTAAATCTTCATACTGACTATGAAAAAAATTCTTTTCTTCTTAATTTATTTCATTTAAAGCTCAATTCATTCTTCATTCACCGGGTGCTATAGAGAACCAACATTTATTCACTTCACCGTAAGCTAACTTTTTAGCGTACTTAAGTTGTAATATTCTTTTTCTCAATAATATTGAAATTGGTATTTATTAAATTAGGACTCATTTCAATGATTCAGAAGTGAATCCATTATGTCAATAAATTTTCTTTTTTTGCTACTCATTGCTGATTATTTGCTTTTCATTTGCGTGCGCTATTGCTGCTGCTAATGGTAATAAAAAATAATTGGAAGAAAAAAGGAATGTCTTTCCCAAGAAACTTAATTTTTTTTTTCTTAAAAATCGAAGGCACAAAATTTAAATTTAAACCTTTTTGCCTCCAATCTTTTTCTCATTCGCTCAATTCTCACTCCACGGCCCAATAAATCCATAAATTCCTTATCCCTTTCTAAATTGCCTTTTCTACTCGCTCGTTCGACTAGAAACATTCACAGATTTGTTCTCTCGATACAACCAAAATACACAATGAAAGAAAATTATGTGCTGTATGTCCCTTTTCCTTTCTCTCTTTCCTACTACTCAAGCTGCTGTTGGGTTTTTACTGTAATTATTACAAAATAAAATAAATATTATGTTAAAACCCAATAGTAATTATTCAAGCCCATTTTTCTCATCCGGTCTTAACATCATTGACTATGAAAACACTTTATGATGATTGTGGAAGGAGAAGTAAGAATTTTCAATTTCTCATTCCACGATTTTTCTATTTTGTATAAATACACACACATAAACATTTTGTAATGTAATGACGCTATTCCATTATTTCGTTATTTAGTCAACTTCCGCCATATGTTACCACTATAGCACAAAATAGAACACCCCCGAAAATTCTCCTTTTTATTTCTTTTTTGAAAATGATGATAATAACATTCACTTAACTGGCAATATCCATCTCGCTTGCTTAAAAAGTCAATTTCAAGAGTTGTGTAAAGGGCGACAGTTTTAAAGGGTTAATAAAACGCATTTTTATTAGTCATCTCTATTAAAAATAATTTAATTTGAATTTATTCATGTTCTTAATTTTGACCTTAAACATCAATGTTTGAACTTGATATTAAGTTTAAATTTTTGATCTTGAACTTGATCTTAAGTTGAAATTCTTGATCTAAAATTTGAATTTAATCTTAGAAATTAACGCTTTTTACAAATTTATTCTGAAAAATTCAAAGAATAACAAAAATTTTATAAATTATGTAATTTATTGTTGAAAAGACAAAATGCAGATTTATTTAGTTGTGAAAAAAATAAAATTTTCAACATTTATTAAATTTTAAATAGACAAAAGAAAGAGAAAAGTTTAAATACACAAAACAAAATATGTAATGTGGATATAAAAACATGAAAATGTAGATAAACACGAATGACAGATGAACGAGGGGGATAAAATTTTATAATGCTTTTACAAATACACTCATATATAATTCAACGTCGGTAACACCATATATAAACCGCAGAACAATGAACAATACACAACAACTTCATATCGAGTGTGAAACGCAAATGAATAGTGAAAAATCATAAATTGATTATTTGCGTGACTGAATGCAATTTGTAGAGGTACCTTGAAAAAAAAATACTTTTCTTGCTACCAAGCTACTTTACTTTTCACTCTCATTCTTCGTTTATTCGAAATTCTCATTTTTTGTGTAATGTTTAATTACCAGCCATTCTCGCTCCATTATGAACCAAACCTCCTTCTTTCTCGGGTAATGTTGCTCTCTCTCCTGAACAATAAAACATTTTTTTCACTGTGTTGACGACGACAACGACAAAAAAATGAATGAAGAGAGAAAGGAGCTTACAACCACAATAAACACGAAATAAATTTAATAGGAAAACAAAAAAAAAAGTGTTTTGCAGCAGGACAACATAAATCTATTAACTGTCGCCTTTTTTCACACTCATTCATTTGTTCCATAAGTCCGACGTAAGCCGCTCTGCTTTCTTACAATGTGTATGTGTATTTTAATATTATACATTTTGTTCCGGTTCCACTCTTTTTCACTCATAATATAACAACAAAAGGAAGAGAATGTTTATGACTAGTAAACCTCATTCACTACGCTCATTTACAGGCAATAACAAACTTATTACAATATTTGAAGAGCTCCCATGAGGTCAAAAATGTATTATTTCAAACTTCATATTTTCTGATTGTAAAATATGAATGAATAAAATTGGAAGGGAAGGACGAGTGAAATGGAATCTCATTAATATTTGAAATGAAATTTTTAAATTTTGTGCCTTCATTTTTGATACTTTCAAATTGAAAATTGATTTTTTGAATTTTTAATATTCGACAAAAGGCAATTTTGAAACAGAGATGAAAATAATATTCTGGAATTATTATGTTTAATAGGGAGAGAAAAAGGTAAATTGGGTCAAAGAGAGATGAAAGATTTTTCTTAGAAAATTCAATTCAAATTCTAATGCTTTTGTTTTATGTATTGCATTAAGACCTAACTGCCTTCAAATTCACAAATAAAAAAAAGGAATTATTTTAAACAAATGCTTTTATCATAAAAAGAAGAAGAGCTAAAAAATTTTCATGACTATATAAATCTGAAAACAACAGCTGCAACTAAGAATAGAATTTTTTTAAAAAAAAAAGAGGATTAGCTGTTTATCATGTTGGAAACACACGCTCATACATGAAATTCCTATAAAATTTCTCTTCTAGTCAAAAATTCAATATTGATTGGCCGCAAATTTACCATCAATAAAATTCATTAAACATCAATTGAACTTTAACTTTTAACTCAATAAAATACAAGCAATTTCTCTGAAAAAATACACAGTAATAAAAGAGTAAAGTAAATACCAATAAGGATTCATTTAATGAAAAACCTCCTCGAATTCTATGAAAAAACACTCTCGAATAAATGAAGCTATAGAGAAAGAAAAACTTTTTCATCATTTATAGAAAATATTGCTCTAGTTAAGCGAGTAGCAGTAGCAAAAAAACTCCTTTTCAATCATATTTCATTAAGCAAACAGAAATGAGCAAACTTTATCCACATTCCTCGCTCATTCATTTCTATTCTATGCTTTCGTTGCTAAATTAAACGACATGTTGCTATACTATAGAGATGTGTGTGTATGTAAACACTCACCAGAGAAATGAAAAAAAAGAATACACGAAGCGAAATTCTCCCAAACAGTCCCACATATATGCTGCTATTTTATTTACATACCATTTTTTTTCTTTCTGCATTTTGTCATTTTTATGCTTGCACAAAACAAAATTTTTTGCTCGCTCACTCTGGTAACAACATCAAAACATAGGACTGTGTCAAAATTTTGCAGAAAGCTTCCACTCACAGCAGCACTATGATACTGGAACAGATGAACCACAGTTTATTACAAAAGGCCATTTATATAGAGCTGTGGTGGACGACACGATCATTTTACCATGCAAAGTGAAAAATTTGGGAACATACGTGCTGCTATGGCGACGCGGTGCAGCTGTTCTAACGGCACAAAATTTAATGGTCACTCGGGATGCCCGCTTTAAAATAATTGATGGCTACAATTTGCAAATATCAAATGTGAAAATAACTGATGCCGGTAAGCCGACCCGAGTGTTCAATAAAACTAATTTATTGACCGCTGTCATCACCGCTAATGTTTTATAATATTGTGTTGAACTTTTTCATTCACAGGCGATTATGTTTGTCAAATCGGTGATGAACAGCCAAAGGATCAAGTACACACATTAGAAATTTTAGTGCCACCAGCAGTTCGAGCTGTTCCAGATCATGGAATTGTTAGCGCACGACAAGGCGGAACTGCGACACTCGAGTGTAAAGCAAGTGGCAATCCGACACCCAGAGTATACTGGTATCGAAAGGTGAGAATTATTGCGATGAACTGCAATTTGTGATGTTTTACATGGCAATTTTCTCAAGTATTGCAATTAAATTTACAACAAGCTTAAATTGCGACTCTTGATGACCCTTAAAGCTATAAAATCTCTCTTTTGCAAACACCTCGTAATAAAAACAGAAAAACTCAAGTTGGAAGTGAGATATATTAAAAATCAAGAAATAATTGAAGAACTTTTAATTTTGAACATCAAAAGAAAATTAACTATTTGAAATTTATTTTAACAAATTATTTCAATCGAATAGATAATGTTATTTCTAAACTTTATTTAATAGCTGCTAAAATATTAATTTTTGCAATTAAATTAACCAATTTTTCACAATTTTTTTTTTGTTTACATTTTTTGTTTGTCAATAAAAAATCTGCAACAGAAAAAAAATTTGAATTCTAACGGAAATTGAAAAAAGTTCTCATATTTCTTGAAAAATAAAAAATTTAATTTCATTAGCTCTGTTGTATTTTTGAATGAATAGCGAATGCTTTTACAGCTAATTAATTTCCCTTCCACTTGTTCTCATCATCATCTCAAATAAAAAAAGTGCAATGAGAAAAAAAATTCATAATAAAAAATGCTCGTGTGTTAACGAGAGCTTTTGTAATTCGAGAGCAGTGTGCTAATTAAAACTTCTCTTCCTGTTTTATGAAATTTTCATAGATGGCGAAACATTCATCAATGCCGTTAAGCGAGGGTTCCATTTTTGTGCTGGAACATGTGGGTCGACAGCATTCTGGTGCATATCAATGTAAAGCGGAAAACGGTGTGCGCGAAGCTGCTTATGCGGATGTAAATTTAAAAGTTTTGTGTAAGTTTTTTACTAGCACTTTTTTTTACCCTCGCCTGCATTAAGCTTGTTAAAAATTGCATTTAAAATCCGGTATGAATAATTAAATTTGTTTTGCAACACAATTTTCCCTCTCATATAGCAAGTTTTTTTCTTTTTTCTAATTTTAATGCATCATCGAGCTTTGCCAGCTCTAGTTTCGTCTCGAGAGTTCTTTCTGTTTATGTAAAAAATCAGTAGAAAGAAAATTTCTGTTTTCTATATATTTGAGCCAAAAAATACAAAATTTTCCTCATTTCGAACTTTTTCACTCACTCTTTTACTTTTTCTTTTTTTATTGACCAACCGAAACTAATAAAAAAGCATTTTTTCACCTCCCAGCCTCAATTTTCCCTCTTTTTCTCTTTCCATCTACAAGCCTGGATTGTAGGATGTTTTTTAAGCCATGTGGTCAACAAGGCAACTCTTTCTCTCTTCCCTCTCGTTTGATGATGTGGTCAAACATATAAAAAAACTTTTTTTGCTCTTTTGCTGTTTAACAACTTTCTATACACACACTCACACACTCCCTTTGATGACATGAATAAATTAGAAAACTATGTTGGGCATCTTTTTTACAAGCAAAATAAGACAACTTTCTTCTTCTCTCTTGTCTGTTATGCTAAAAATTTTTGTCAAATTTTAATCTTTCATCTTCTGTCTGTTCTATATTTTTTTACAGCACCACCGGAGTTAAGCGTTGAAAGAGTTTGGATTCATGCAGCTGAAGACACTGACGTTCAACTTGTGTGCAAATTGCAAAGCGAAATGAGTACAGCTGTAAATGCTGCTTTTTAGCGCATTTTCCATCAGATTTAGAAAAAAGGCGCTATTGTGCCCACTTTGTCTGTCTGTCTGTCTGTCTGTCTGTCTGTCTGTCTGTCTGTCTGTCTCCGTAACTAGTCTTTCAAAAAACGGTTTTTTCTCCAAACTTTTTGCACCAATCTGTTGGTTCGGACTATGAGACCGGTGTAACGGAAGCTTTCCGCGAGATTCGTTCTCCATGCCGAGCTATGACATGCATATGGTGGACGTCCATCACTTGAACCAAAAAAATTTTTTTTCACCAAAAAGTCTTAAAATGTCATTAACCATCGAGAATACAAGTCAAAAATGATTTTTGGACATTTTATCCTAAGTGTATTGCATGTGCGCACAGGTGCATCACATGGACCAAAAATCGAATTTTTCAAATATAGGCATATTTATACTCGTTGTCTTGAAGCGTAACAATAAGATGGCTAAAAAAGTTTTTAGATTGGTGTTGACCCAAGGGCATGCATGGGTGGATGTCCATCACATGGACCAAAAAAATTTTTTTCATCCAAAAATCTTAAAATGTCCATGAACGTCGAGAAAACATGTCAGAAGTAGTTTTTGAGAATTTAGACCCAAGTGTATGTTTGAGTTGTACAGACTTCAAAAAGGCCGGAATAAATTTTTTTGAAACTTTCAATGAATTTTGAAACAAAACTAATCTGTTGCGGAAAATGCGCTTTTAACACGTCACTGACGGTTAATTTTACTGATTTTTATTGTTAAATGCTTTTTTCAGATAAAACAGGAAAGCAATGAGAAGTAGGAGGGGTCTGAAAAAGAATAAATGTCCATTGGGATGGAAATAAAACATTTTTATTTGGTAGTCATGCTTTTTCGGAGCTTAAATATAGAGCAGATTATTAGTAATGTGAGATTATGAAAAAACATGTTCAAAAACTCATTTCTCTGACCTTTTTCATGCAATATGGAAAGAAGTTTTGGATTTGAATTTTAATCAAAGTTTGGAAAGTTAAAAACTTTTTAAAATATTTTTATACAGTAGAAATTTTTAACTTTTCATTATAAAAATGTTCATGCATTTGAAATTGTCATTAAAATGACTAAAAAAGTTATTTTCAAATCACTTAAAAAAAGATAAATTTTGAAATTAATTAAATAATTTTCATCCAAGCATGGACACTCGATAATTTTTAAAATTTCTTACGATCTTTTGCGGTCTTTTGAGATTTTTTTTGGAGTGTAATGTGTACTTTCTAAGACAAAATGATTATAAAAGTTAGAATCAAAATTTTTAATTTATTCTACAAAAAATTAACATACAATACTCGTAAAATTAACAAAATAGCAAGGCCTGAGAATTTTTTTGATTATTCGCATCAAGTTACCTTTTTTTTCCAAAAAATAAAAATTTTTAAGACTGGACTTTTACTAAAGTAGCAATAGTTTTAATATAGTAGTTGAAAGCCACGAAATTCATTTTGATTCCTGTTTCTTGTGGTAATAGCTTTTTTTAAAGTTATTAAGATAATTTTAGGACTTATAGTAAAAGAAAACCAGTGACCAAGTACCCGTTTGGCAGATCGGGGTACTTAAGCGCATTTTTGGTGCCTAGATCAGTGTTTGTTACAAATTAAATTTTGATTGTATGAGAAATTGGTCTGAAAATTCTCTTTATATAGCACCATTGCGAGTCAAATTTAATTTTTGTAAAACACTTTTAGTTTCAAATGATATAATAAATTTAAGTTGTAGCGAAAATCAATCATTTAGTAGAAATTTTTTTTTTTTGTTTTAATTATTTATATGGAATTATAATCCATGAAAACTCGAGTTATGTAACTATTACGAGTGATTCTAAATCGTTTGACTTTTCGATTTCTTTGTAAAACATTGTTGATTCGAAAATAACGGTCGAGTCGAATTCAAACTACATGTTGCGCAACAATCGTTTGCAACATTTTGTTGCGTGACAAATGTTTCGCAACAAAAAATTTTGTTTACATATTTTCAATATGGAAAATTAATTTGCAATTTCCCAAGTTATATGACTAGTGACAGAAATATAAATAAGCGTCGCGCCACTAACTTTTTAGCACAAATCTAATGCAAAAAACCGTAAGTCTCTAGCTATTTTAGTTTTCGAGATCTCAGAGGGACAGCCAGCCGAACAGCCAAAGTGAATGTATAAGCTGCATTGTTGTTCCAAAAATGCGCTAAAAACGCATAATCAAAATAATCAAAGAGTTCTCAGGCCTTGCAAAATAGACCAAAAATTAACAAAATGAAAAATTCCAAACTCTGAAAATCTAATCAGATTATGAGAAGAAAATAGAAAACTTTTATTCTAGACAGAAAATCAAAAAAACTTCATCATTTCAATTTCAAGTCTTTACAAGTATACACACACATTTTCTGATGAGTAAATTTACATATCAATCAATCTTTCTAGAGAAAGGAATTAAGAAACTTGTCAAGTTAAACTTTTTCAATGCATAGCAATGTGGCAAACGGTGATGTGAATATAGTCAAGTAAAATATGATATGTTTACATTTGAGACTTTGTTATTTTACATACATAAGAAGGAAAAAATATTCGAGGCAGAAAATTGGTTACAGTCTAGTGAGAAAAAAAAACATATTCATACAATCACTGAAAGTTACAAACTTGAGTTAACTTTATTATGCAAGACTTCAATTTTATATCTCATTCTGTGGTTTGAGACACAGATGCCTGTAGGCAAATTTTCTTTTTACTTTTTCTTTGGTCCATCCCAAATCAATCTTGAGAGTCAAAAATAAACACAAAAAACGAAAGTAGGTGTTTATTGGATCAAATTCTTTCTTCAGCCCTTTTTTAACAACAACAACATTTAATCCGCTTAAGTCAACAAAATTTTTCTTTACACGTTAGCAAAACTTTTATTCTCTTTCTTTTTTTTGATTATCTTAGACTCTATTAAAAAGTTTCACATGTGTGTATGCAAGTGTGAACAATAAGTAAAAAAAATACCAATATATCATGCATAACATGAAATTTTATTGCTTGTTCGACATGATCTAATCAATTTATTTCTCTCTAACTCTCTATATGTCTCATACAGAACACATACAGAAATGATCAATTTCCTCACAATATGTTATTTTCATATTATTTGAAATCATTTATTAAAGTGTACAATTGCAAGCAACAAGGAAAATCGTATGTGAGTGAATTTAATATCGAAGCATGCTGCAACAACAAGAGTCTCATTCTTTATGCTCTCATTTATTTGTTCCGCTATTTTTTGCTCTTGCTGCACGCTCTAGCATTCACAAAAAAGGTATAAAACGGGATAGAGAGAATATATATGTGTGTGTATAAAAAGTTTAAGCAAGATACATGTTGCCAACAATGTTTCACCCCGAAAACTTTGTAATTTATTATCAAATAACATTCCAAAACAACGAAGCAGAGTTTTAAAAAAAATTCATATTAAAAATATATGCAAGAGTTAAAGTTGCTTCCACCTTTTTCATCTTTCTCCTCCTCTTTGCTTTCTCTGATCGTCGCTCTTGTTTTCAAACATGTGGCATCAACAGAGGATGTTTATAAACAGTTTTATGATAATTTTTTTTCAGGTGTCGTGGTATCAAAACTCTTTCATCATTGATTCAACCGACAGACGAGAAATGTATCAGGAAAAGGATCGATATATACTGAGAATTTCACGCTTTCAGCCAAGCGATTTTGGCAATTACAGGTAAGCTGATTGTGATGTTGTTTACTTCTTAGCTCAATTCAAATGAAACGAAATAAAACTAATGTGAATGGATGAAAAATTGATGTCAATTAGGAGCCGAAATGGAGAAGATGTTAATGATGATTAATTAGTGATGAAGAGTGGATTAAAAGATTTGGAGAGCTTAATTTATGTGGAAAATTAATGTATTCAAGTTCTTTATATAATACAAGTAAAGTTTCAAGAAAATTGTAGAATATTATCTAAAATGATTGGCAGTAAATCAAAAGTTTTTATAAAAGAACTAATAATTCCAATTGAAATATTAGAAAGTTTCTTAAACTTCTTTATAAAGTTATTTTATCGTCAAAAGAAAAACTTTCTTTTAACAAATGAAAAATAGCTTCAACTTTCCCTAATGATCATCATTTAATTTCTAACTCGCATCCCTTAAAAAGATTAAAAAATTACAAATTTCCAACACATGTAGCCAACAAAAAAAATCCAATTTCTTAATTGATAATTAAAATCACATATTCACAATGTGTATGTGAAACCATCTTGATCCCATAACTTGCGCGTCTCGCTTTCATCTGATAATGTTCTCGCCTTGCAGCTTCATTCAATCGTTCTCTTTTAGAACTCTCATAAAAAATGGGAAATTAAATTGATTTCTGTGTGTTCTCTCGTTCAGTATAAAAATATTTTTCAAGATAAATTATCTGATTCCACATAATTAATTGCCCATGAATGGATGCGAATGTATCAAAAAGGGCTGACTGACTGGGATTTGGTTCATTAATCAGTTTGATTAACTATTTTTTATATTTTTCTCTCTCTTTTTTTCTCGCGACTCACACTTTAGCTGTGTTGCCGATAATTCACTTGGACGAACGAAAAAATATATTGAAGTGAGTGGACGACCAGGACCAACAGAATTTCTTTCATCACAATATAGCAGTCATTTGGATAGATATAATTTGACATTTCGTATCGAATCTGTCCCTGATTTAGATGAAATTAAATTGCTATATCGAAAACTGATGGTAAGTGAGCCTTATCATGACAACTTATCACATTTCTTACTTATCAACATAATGAATTGACTATTAGGTGAATTCTATGAGTGAAGCTTTCTTTTATATTTCAATATAAATAGGAAAGTATCTTAATTCTACAAATTTCTTTTATTTAAAAATGTAAAAAGTTAAAAGTCATCAATTTCATTTTAAATAGAATGTCATTCGTTCATAGAATTCACCATATAAACGATTCTTAATGTCATTCAATTAAGAATGTGTACACATTTAAATAATTAATCAATTAAATGCACATAAATTTCCATCATTGTTATTGACAATTTTTTCATGTTTTTCTCACTCTTTTCTTTCTTTCATTTTCACAACATATTGTCACAGATTAATGAAACATATCAACGACCTGGAAATTGGAATGAATTGGTACTTTATCCATCTGTCTCGCGTCATGACTCACGTCACTTTGTCATGTCATATATTATAACAAAGTTGGAACACAATTCAGTGTACGAAGTGATGGTGCAGGCTAAAAATCGTTATGGATGGAATGAGGTATGAGAAAGAGCAAGTATCACATGTATGTTTGGAAAACTTTTCCATCCTCCTCCTTCACCTTGTCTTTCTCTCGTTCGCAATTAACTCGCTCTACGAAGTGAGAAATAAAATAGAAAAACACTTTTATTCTGCTATATAATAACGAGAGCATGAGGAAGGAAAAAGTTTCTCGTGTGATATGCAAGTATGCGCGATTTATTATGTTGTCGGGCAAATTTATTAACAGCATAAATAATTCAAGAAAAAAAAAGAATTTTATTCTTTTCAGAAAGAAAAAGAGTTTTTTTGCCCTAGAGTTTGTTAGAGAATGCAAGAGTAACTAAGTGACTTACTTGAAAGTTTGGTTGAGGAAGAAAAAAACTTTTCTTTGGAAGGAGAATATTTGAAATATACATTTACAGTGAAGCCTTTTTTTGGAAAGAAGAGAGCAAAAAAAGTTTTTAAATGGAATTAAATTGCATAAAATTTACCTAAAAGAAGTTATCTACTTCAACAATTCACGACCTATCAATTTTTTGTGCTGAGGAAAAAAATCATGATAAACTTGAGTCTGCAAACTCTCTCTTCTTTCACAAGAATTCAGAAAAAGACTTGTCAACCTTTCACGTTGGTAGCGATAAAAAATTATTAATTTCACAAAAGCACACGACAAGCAGGCAAAAGAAAGAAAAATTCTATGAATTTTTAATTAATTTTACTGATCGCAATCTCATTTGGTCTTTCTCTCTCTCAATGTAATTCCTTTCACGTGTAATTTCCTTCTTATCGTGGATATATTTTCATTTTGATCAACATTCAGTTCTTTATGTCACATATACATACATTATTGTTATTATTATTTACAGGTCAGTGACATACATCAGTTTCATACGCGTAGTTATGGTTATATGCATGAGAATATGGACTTTATCATAAATTCAATAACAAGTGGAAGTAGTTATGGAAACAAGAGCAGAAATCTTCTCATGGCTATCAGTTGTCAATTTCTCACAGCACTCAGTGTGATAATTTACATTAGGATATAATGTGCTTTAATTTCACATTCATGTATGTATGATAATATTTGTCTGTGTCTGTGTCTGTACGACAAAAAATAAATCCCAAAATTCTACGTAGATGAAATCAAAATAATCATATGACCATTGTTTCAAAATTGGTATTGAAAATGAAGCATTAACAGAGAGTGAGAAAAATGAATCCACTATCAATGGTAAATGGTAGAACATAAATAAAATAGGCACAAAAAACGCCTTTCTTCTTTGAGGATATACCTAATAATGAGATATTTGTCTATATATAAATGGTGATAACAAAAAGATGATGATTGTAAGAGTAACATGTATATATAGTCAGCAATCGTAGAATATTAAAGACAACTCTTTGACATCTAAAAATAAATTCAATAGTAATTAAAGACATAAAATTTCCTTTGAAATATTAAGGAGACATTTTTGGGTTTTAAATAACATTTTGTAAAATTTAAATAAGAAACTTTGAATGATATTCAATAGCAAAAAATTTGAAAGCATTAAAAATAATCAACTGATTTGTCTTTAAAAAGTTTTCTTTAAATATTTTAATTAGGATTTAAAAGATTCCACATTAATTTGACAATTAGTTATTTTCTTCTTTCAATAAAATTAAAAATTGCTACCTAGCTAATTTCTATCCAAAAGTCAATTAAAAATGCATTGTTATAATTTCAAAAACTGACAAAATATACTGAAATTATTCGCAATGAGATCATTTAAAAACTGATGCTTCATACTTTCATATGTGATTTTACTGATTTAAAATAAAGATGTCAGAAAATATGAAAACATTTCATACATGAATCAACCACAAAGATTCACTGCTAACTTGAATACTTCATAAAAACTCTTCTTGTCATTGTTGAAAAAAGTGAGAAAACATCAAAGAATTGTAAATACATAAATACTCTTACCTAGTTCATACTTAATTAAAACACAAATCTACATAGCACGCTCTACTTTTACCCTTTTTCTTTCATACTCATTTACATTAAATAAAATTGTAAGTTAAAAGAAAAAATATTAATAATTTTTAAAGTAGAAAGTAGATTGCTAAAAAAAGCCATCAGATGATGAAAGATGAGAAAAATTTCATTTTCCATTTAAAAAAAATTGTAAAAAAATTAATATGTACATTTTCAAGCAACAACAAAAGAGAATATTAAAAAATAAAAAAAAATAGTTTCGACATCAAACAATGATACAAAATTTTCTCCCTCATTCCATGAATATAAGAACTGTTGAACAGAATTCATACATTTTTCCCCTTTTCTCTATTTTTCAGGCTTTTCATGCTTTTAGATTTTTTCGCATAACTAAACAACAAAAGCGAAAGCAATATACAAAAAAAGTAAGGCACATGCATCTACATACATACAAACAAACACAAAACATACATATAAAAATGAAAAGCTTTTGAATAATATCACATGTATGAAAAAGCTCATGAGTGCCTCTTAGCACCATATGCGACTGATAGAAAAAAATGCCACTCATATCTCTCATTTTTCTGCTCTCTTCATACCAACACTTATACATTCACTCATTCGATGGTATGAAATTTTACATGTGTAAGCATTTTACTGTCGTATTATGAATATATTTTCGATCCAGCAACGAGAGAACAAGAGACAGGAATTTGTAAATGAAATTTTCTATTGTTATATTAGCACGGAAGTAGAAATCTTTAGTGTGTCAATGTAAGTAAGCCTTCACAATGCGTCGCCTTATCTATTTTTATGTTCTTTTATCAATTCTCATCAGTGTGAAAATTGCATGACAAATTTTTTCACTTCCAACACTTTACACAAACAGATGGGGATTTGTTTAAAGTATGTAAAGTGAGAAAATGAAATAGGAAATATCATATCAGAATTAAAAGATGAGTCAATTAAATTTATACAAAAGCATGACACATATGGAATTTTCTTCATGTCTATCAGTTTATTATTAAATAATAAGTATAATTTTTATATTTAAAGAATAATTTTATTCATATTTTGAAAATTCAAATGAAACTTTAATCTTTTTATAATCATCTGTCCTTAACAAAATATGATCACAAACTTTAAGCTTTAAAAATATTTTCAGTAATTTTCATTATTTATTTAACTCAACAATTTTAATTGCTTTTTCAGCTGTCATCAACTGATAGTTTTCAGAATATAAAGCTTTATAATTGAGTATGTATGCAATTTACAGGATAAAATTTATTTATAAATGCAGTCTGAAGAGATGAAAAGAAAGTTCAATATTTATTAAATTGCAAATGCTTTTCAATATTCAAAAGAATTCTATAATAAAAAAAGAAATAAGAGATGAGATCATTAACTTTAATTACTGCTGTTTAAACCACTACATTTCATCTTGTTTTTAAGCAATGAACTTTACATAATTTTAATTAATGTGGAATTCATAATTTTGATTGATTCTCGCGTGCTAATGAAGTGTAATATGCATTTGAGTGCACAATATTAATTTGTCACGTTTTCATAACTAGCAAAATGTGTAAGGGAGGAAATTTATTAAATTAGATCATATTTCATGTTGATTATTGGTTTTGAGTTTGAAAATAAAATGATTCTAATGAATATGAATAGAAATTAAAATAACTTTTCCCTTGCATGATAATTTTAATGAATTTTGAATGATGAATTTTACACATATAAAACCATTTAAATTGATACTATTTGGTATTGATGAAGTCTTTGGCGCATTTTGAAATATATTAATTGAAGAAAAAAAGTTTACAAAATGAATCATAAGCTGATTTTTCCAAAAAAAAAATTGAAATGTAAAAATTCATTTAATGTTCATTAAATAAAAACCTACACTCGATGGTTTTCTCATTCTGCAATACGTGTAATTGAATTTTAAGCGCCAGCATATTACAAGAGAATCAATGGAATTCATGCACTCAATATGAGAGCATTATTATTTTTTTGCATAAATCCAATGTGTGTGTGCCAATGGATTCAATTCAATCATCATTTTATGTTCACACACACGACAGAAGAAGCTGACGCTTCATTTTTTCAATATATATACTTGAAATTGCAAAGGCAAAAGGTATAAAAGTGGAAAAAAACTTTTACGTGTGTATGTTTTAGTAAATGTATGCTGAAATGAAATTTATTCATCATCGAAGCACCTGCTTGATTTTGAATCAATCTTTCCCTCTTGCAAATAACCAACAAACTACATATATGTGTATATGTGCATACTTAGCTTGTTTGAATTGATTTCCACAATTCTTCATGGTTTTCATCACCAATGCAAAGCCATAAAAAGACACAACCGTCCCAAATAACGCGACAAAACTTTTTTTCTCTCTTTTTCTCACTCGCAATCATGCAATATAGTGCTACAAATTGCGTCGAATTCCGTAATTCGATTAGATTTCATCAGCAATTTTATTTGGTTTTAATCAGCATTTCGTGCACACTATCGTAGCTCAAACTAGGAGAAAAATCGAACTCAAATGAGTACGAGCGAGGGAAAACAACTATTCAATTAAAGAGAAAAGAAAGCGACACAGAACTTTGGCAATAAAACTTATCGTATTTACCTTCGATAGCAACTGTACATAACGTAGACTATAGACTATTCACAGCTATCCTACGTATGTTGATTGAATCGTTATCAAATTGCTATTGTCACTAACTATTGCTATAGTTTTTGTCATGCAACAAAACAATTCTTTTTTATTGCATTAAAATTAAGATAAAAAGGCGAAAAATTGTGATGCGTGTACAACTTTTTATTGTTTGTGAAGCTCAAATGTGAGTCAATTCATTAAATATTTAAAAATGATCAGAAAGAAAGCTATAAAGTTCTTTATTGTAAAATATTAATACTCTCTAGTGTGCTTTTAAAGATCACTGCCATAAATACTCATAATTTCTGTTCCAAAAAACATTTAATCGATTCAAAGTGTACACAAAGTGCCACAAAAAGTAAACAGAACATCCCTTTATTTACAAACATATACACAAATTCATTCACGTGCACGTATGTAAGTGAGCTTGAAGATTAATTTTAATACTTCTTGATGATTGTCAGACAATGATTTATTACAGTAAATTTACGTATACAAGCAATGTTGTTATATCAACATACAAACACAGGTACCTATTTATACTAATAATAATGATAATTAAATTAAATTAAATTTGAATAAAAAACTTTTTCTACTACAAATATTTACATGTGATTGTTTACAAAACTGTCTATTACTGTAAATATGAAATTCTGCATAAAACTAAAGGGAAACTTAAGTTTTAGAATGTTTAAATTGTTGATGAAATATTTTAATATATAAAAATTTAACCAATAATTGCGTTAATTCATAGCTTCGCCATAATGTGCGTTTATTAAATTATCTAAAAATAAAATATAGGTAAATAATTAATGGCATCGAATCAATAAATTGATGATGAAATTAACTTTATAATGCCATCGACACAACATAGCTCTTAGGTAAGTGTATAATTAAGTTTTTCAGGTTGACAGTCGTTCGAAGAAAATTAATCGATGAGTGTAAATCGATTTACATGTTTCTATATTACATTGTACCAATAACTATTGGAACGTGTCAGCTTTTAAGTTTAACATCACGTAATCTAGATGTTAAATTTCAAGCATACTCAATCAATAAACTTGAAATTTTAATGGAGATAGATGTGCAAAATATATAACATTGTAAATGAGGTAATTTTGTTGCATATAAGATAATGTAATGTCAGCAATTACTGATTGACTTGAGGCTAAATTGATGAATGAATATCATTTTAAGAGAACATGTTGAAATGTGAAAATTGGTAATTTGTTGTATGATATGTATTGTTAGTTACTTGTTGTTTTCGGAAATCACGTATAATTTACATACTTTCTAACATTATAAACACATAAATTTGCTTCAACAATATGTTTTTCCCATAAAACACATTACCGAATTTATGAAAATTTAATTCATTAAATATTGAATGAAATGACATAAATCTTGAATCATCACATAAATTGGATGAAACGTGAAATCGTTAAGAATTGAAGCTTAAAATATAAATAATTTCTGTGGAAAAGAATTTTCAGATCTATGATATGATACATGTAAAATCGCTCAAAGCGCCACGCAATGTTCAAGCTTATTTTATTCCATTATAATAATTTCTTAAGAATTGAGTTCTCGTCGTAACCAAACACTCGTCTTTAATCAGCTACAATTATAATTCTTGATGATTACCTCAATAAAAATTTCCATGGATGTTCTTTCTCATTCATACACCTACCTATTAACATAACAAAATGGTGTTGAACATACAATAACAATAATTATCAACTATGTAAACGTTTCAAACGAAAAATATTCAAACAGAAGATAGGAATGAAAAGGAAAAAGAAGCGAATACACTGTTGTAAGTAGGTGGGAAATTATCTCTTTAATTCTTCACACTAAATGTTTCTTTCTTTCTCTTTTCTTTTATTTTCATCTCGCGGTGATAAATTTTCATAGAAAAAGTTTTTTTTAACTTTTTGATAAAAGAAGAAAGAAATAATAGAATGGAAGATTGTCCTTAAAATATTCAAAATTATTTTGATTTCTCTTGAAAAAATAAATTTCTCTATAATTTCCTAAAGAGCATATATAAATTTTACACATAACATTGCGTAATTATCACACCAGTAAGTTATAGCATGAAGGTTGAGCATCATGAAAAAAGTAAAGTAAATTTAAATAATTAGTAGAAAAGAGGAAAGTAACTTTTAAGCTCCCACACGAGTATGTTTATTTTTCTTTTGTTCAACATACCGTAAATATGGCTAATTAATTAGTACATTTTAAACAAAAAAAATGGCAGAAAAATTTTTTGTTCATTTAAAGTCATCACAAGAAAAAATTTCTTTAAAGTTTTCTTTTATCTTTTTATGTTCATTCCAAAGAATCGATTTTGATACGTAAATATGGGTATAAATGTGTATGCATGAAGTTATCAGAAAAAGAGAGTAAAATGGAATGAAGAAGGCAGAGAAAAGGATACGGTAAGAGGCTCTCGATAGATTCATTGAAGCATTTTCTGTGAAAAGTGTCAAAGTGCTTTAATACTTTTTCCTTGAATGTCTCGCCTTCTACCATTTACTTCATCCATATACATTCATGAAGGTACATTCATATATATGTATATCAATGAATTTGAAATATCAAATTGAACGCTTTTTTCTTTCTGCTTTTGGTGAATGGGTATTATAGTTATTAAGGTTTGTAGATCGTCTGGAAAGAGGAAATAATGGCTGATATGAAGTGGGTTTTTAAAAAATCAAACAGACCAGAAAGATAATGACGCAGTTGAGTGAACGAAATTGTCGATTGATTTGAAAATTCTTCAATTTTTTTTCTGCCTTTCTTTTTACATATTTGAACCAAAACAATCAGCTTAATAATCAATCCATCAAAATTACATAAAATCCACTTCTATCAACTCGATCATCAATAAAAAAGGGCCAATCACACTAGTACACACACCATCAGAGATGGTTTTTTTTGCTCTCTTATTCTGTTCCTATCTTTATTCACAAATCTCTGTCGAATCCTTTTTTCCTCGACACAATTTTCATTTTTTTCATTCTCTCATTCTATATACTACGCTGCTAACTTTTTTGCTACTGCTACTACTACTATACCAAATGGAAAAATATTCAAAAGAAAGAGTAATAAAAAACCGAAACAAAAAAAAACGAAAAGAAGTCTCTTTTGCCTTTTTTTTATATTTAACTCTTATCAGGAAATACTTCAATAATAACACTCTTGGAGAAGAAGAAATTGCTTTTGCGTTCACTTGTAAGCTTCAGATGTAGATTTTGTCTGAAATTCACTTCACTTTCTTTTCTTCTTTTTTTGTGTATTTGTATTGCGGGCGAGATTGAAGAAAGTTCTCTGCCAAAATGCTTTATTTGCATTTTAATGTTCTGATAACGAAAAAATGTGTATCATGCTCTTGAGAAAGTAAGTAGAAAAGAAGGAAAAAGTTGTATCATTATTTGTCAAATGGAGCGAATGGACTTGCTTATTCTCTCATGAGAGCAACATATATTCCTTTTCTTTCTTTTTCATGTGATATTTTTCGAGTTCATTATTGTGGCTTTCTATTGACTTTTATATTATTGTGTATATCATGAAGCATTACATACATTGACAGACGACAGAAGACTAAATTTTCCAGGTAAGATAGAGAGAGACAAATGAGATGATGCTTTGAAAGGAAATTGAATTAAATGTACATAAGGTCGCAGACATCAATTTGTGAGAAAGCAGGATGAAGAAAAAGTAAGTCTGAACATATATTGACAATGGCTTTTTCTATAAACAATAGCTATCTAATGTATCTTGTCATTATCAAAAAAGGAAAAGTTCAATTAACTTAAATCTTTAATAATTTAAATGAATTTCATAACTTGAAACAAAAATCAATAAAACCTCAATTTATATTCTCTAAAAAAATCAAAAATTAAACTTTTTTTAAAAAGGCACACGTATTGACGATTCATTAATTTAATGCAGCAACGTCATTAATTCTAATATGTGACCGCAATGCGAGTATAGCGTATAAACAGGTTAATACTTAATAATCATAATTACTCATCAATAAATACATGAACAATTCACAAATTGAAATGCGTATTGATACCAAGAAAATGAATATGGTTATTAAAATTGGTGCGAGTAAACGAGCGAGCGAGCAAGCGAGATAGGTTGAATAACCATTAGTATTAATGGAACACAAATATAAGAGCGCAATTGAATTGAATATGGCAGTAGAGTAATATTTGAACAGACATTGCCTTGAAAATTGAAATTTTATAACAGTAGCAACAGCAACAACTGAAGAGTGCATGAAAATGTGCCATCATTAGTACCCGATTCTAAATGTTTATTGATTTCATCAAAATGTTTAATGAAAAATGTTTTTTGATAAAATTTAACGACAAATAATTATTAAATACTCTCAACTAAGGAAATGTCTACAATCACGCTCTAACGATCTCTTAATTGACTTCAATATTCGCTTTTCAACTAAATTGCAGTTATAAATAAGCAAAATCGAATGTCAGCTATAAAACTTCATCAATAATTCACACAATTTTTGCTATCTAAAAAATCAAATCAAAATCGTGAGTGAGTGAGAAAAATGAGAAAAATCTTTCGCTATTGTATGAAAAATGATAGAGAGAATATAGTCCGTGCCATAGAGCTCTTAATTGGCAAAATTTTTGAAATATGTCATAGGCAATACTCAGTAGATTTTATTTTTTATACTCGTGCGATTTCAAGTCGAGTTTAATTGAGGGAAGAATCAACGAAAGATATTTATTTTAGAAATTTTAGTCTTAATTTTCTTTCTTATTCTATCTGAAATTGACAGGTGAAATGAGCTTTAGAATTTATTAAGAAATTTGCAAACTCTTGAACTTTAAGTCGAAAAAATAATTATTTCTATACACATGATGCTCTCTTTCTACACTACATTGACTCGATATAAGTAGAAGAATTTCAATTTTCTCTAGCAATGACGATAAAAATGAAAGTGAATTCACCCCTACCATCTTCTTACATTGTTACTCTAACAAAGTACAAATGGAATAAAAGTATTTGTGAGAAAAACAGAAACTCAATGCTTACAACAACAGCAAAGTATCAACAGAAAATTTATCCCTTGGAAATATCCTCTGGAAATCATGATTTCCCTTCAGAGTTGTTTGGAAATTTGTTCAGAAACGAGTGATATTAAAATTTCCTTTCAGTTTATTGTTGGAAATGTTTGCAAGAAGGTTCGTTTTTCCTCCTATGCAGAAAGTAAATGAAAAGACGAGAACGAAATATGATTGCATGTGCGAGGCAGTTGGAAAGAACATTGAATTGAATTTTCCCCGAGATTTTGCTTCTTAAAATTTAAATTTTCTCCTTCTTGAGCACTGCTTGTGAAAGCTATCGTCATCGGTGGTAGCAATTTACATTATTAAAGAATTTTAAATTGAGAAGAAGGGAAATCTCTTGCCTGATATGCGAATATTTGAAATTTTATTTCAATGTCGATTCATTTAAGAGTCTCATTTTATCAGAATGTGGAAATGGGAATGAGAAGATTAAAGATGAAATGTGAGAGGTGATTTAGATGCAACAAGTTTATTGAATACAATGAATTGCAAATATTTCAAAGATTTATCGATGTCCATATGACATTTGTTTATTTTTTGAAGATTTTTATTTTGATTCCTTATTTGAAGAGCTTTTAAAAAACTTACTGAATTAAAAGGATTTTATTCTATTACCTTCAAATTCTTTTATATCGTAATAAACACAGAATCTATAAGTAGTACACGATTACTTGAAAATCACAAATTTTATTTTATTTGTCACAAAAAATTTTTATTGTTTGTAAACAAAACATTTAAAATTTTTATAATTTTTAAAGCCAATTTATCAAAATCCTTTCTATAATCCGACAATCTTCTCAAACACTCAAATCTCATGTACATTATAAAGTATCAAAAGTCAATTAACTTACAAATCCGTGAAAAACCCCAAGCCTGATTATCAATAAAATGCGAACAAACGAACGAGTGTGTATGAATGAGAAAATGGGGAGGAAAAAAGGCAAAAGAAGCTTTGTACGTAAGATGTGAATATTAAAAAAGCACTTCGGGCGCTTTGAAGCATAAACAGAAATTGCTATGCAAAATCAATTTTTAGAAAGCTTCCCTCGCAATGAGCGCAATTGTGAAAATAATGAAAAAGAGGAGAGAATGAAATTTACTTGAAGCTGAATGCTACTTCAGACGTTTTTATACTGCAACTACTGCTGCTCCTTCATTGAGAGCAAAATGACAATATTGAGAAGCACTCATGCATAAAGCGACGACAACAAATGTATTTATATTAAATTGCATCTTATCATTGCGACTACTACTGCTTTTACCTTCTAGATTCTACTTAGACTACTTTTCTTTTAATGATAATCCGCTTACGGGAGTTGAATATTGCTTAATGTCCAGTAAGCAGGATAAAGGAAATTGATTAAAGAGAGGGCGAGAGCATGAGGGCAGATTATTATTGCATTTTTAAATCCCATTATTGTGTTGTGTGCATTATTGCATTTTTAATATTAAATTTTTCATCATTCACTCTCTCGTTTGCTCTCGCCTTCATTATGAAATTTTGTGTTCAGTGAAATAGTAATTGTACACAAATAAGAAAAGCTGTAAGCAAAAAAGAAAAGAAGAAGAACGTGCAAAAATGCTTCCTTATGGGTTTATTAAATAAATGAAATTTACTCCTTTCTCAATGACAACAACGACACAGTTATGAGAACATTGTAAGAATCAAGAAATAAAGCGAGAGCAAATTTTCATATTTTCCTTTTTCAATATTAAGAATATCCTCTTGTAACAAAAAAAAATAGATGCAGCAGCACGAATGACTTTTTATCTCATTTCATTTCAAGTATGGCATTTCTTCTTTTTCTCTCTCTTTGAACTGCATAAAAAGTGAAAATGAATTTCAATTTAAATTCAAAATCACTCGAATTCAAATTTTCTTTCTTTCTCTTTATCGTCATATAGACGAAAGAAAATTCACTGCTGTAAAAAGAAATTGGAAAAGGATTTTTTCTCTTATTCGTTTTATTCTGCTTTGGCAATTATTCAGAAAAATAGGGAGAAATTTAAATTGTTTTCTATTAAATCTAATTTACTATTTTTTGTGTCGTTTCTTTTTTTTAGCGCATTTTTGGAACAACAATGCAGCTTATATCTTCACTTTGGCTGGCTGGCTGGCTCCCGGCTCCCGGTGAGGCGCGAGATCTCGAAAACTATAATAGCTAGAGACTTCTGGTTTATTGTGTTTGTTTTGTACTATTGGTTTATTCCGGCGACGCTTAGTTATATTTCTATCACTTATTCCATTAATTGGGAAATTACGAATTTAAATTTCCAAATTGAAAAATGTAAACAAAGCGAAGTTGGCTGCGAAAACGATTGCAGCGCCACCAACGGCAAATATTGAAACTTCAAATATTTTGAATATTACTCAGCCGTTATTTTCAAGTCAATAAAATTATAATAAGATTCTGTAAATTGTAGAGTCTGAAACCGTTTATTCTATTTGCAAATAATTAGAAATCAAATAAAATTTAATTGATTAAAATTTTCAACTAAAACCAACTAAATAAAATCGATTAGGCTTTTATTTTTAATCGAATAAGTTTTAGTTGATTTTAGTTATTTGTAAAACCGTTTCGGACTATGGTAAATTGAACTTCAATTAAAAACGCTCGCCGTACTTTCATGTATCAAAATTTTATAAACTTGACTTTGCCTATATTTTAAATTTATTTCGATCAAATTATTTTAAACTGTAAATCTATTTCTTAAACGAATCTAATAAGTCTGTAATTTGTTAACATACACTGATCTAGGCACCAAAAATGCGCTAAAGTAATCCGTCCTATGGCGGACACTTTCGGTATCATCTTGGCTTATTCTTGTAATTTTCAATTTTTTATATTTTACATGCTTTGAAACATTCAAAAAAAAAAAGTGATTAAAGCAAAGAACTGAGTCAGAGAGAACTTAAAATATTGAATTCGATCCTTGTTATTTTTATTCTCATTCATTTTATGACACAATGATCCGAATAAAGTTAAATTACCAAAGAGAATTCTCAATCTCTTTTTTGTCCTCTTTCCTCATAAAATTGCATAGAGTGCAATCAAAATTATCATGTTTATTGAATTATGCATTAAGTCTTCAGTCATGCTTTTCAAATAATTTTTTTTAATTTTTTAAGAGCTGTAATGAGTTTTTTGTGTTTTCTAGTATGATAGGATAAAAAAGTTTTTATTTTGATTGTATACAATAATTTTTAATTGGGGTAATGTTTGTTTTTTGTTTTGTTCACATGCTCATATAGCAGCAAATTTGATGTTGTTTTCTTTCTTTTTTGTATGGATTAAATTTTCTAGGATTTAAATTTTTAATTTTTTGCTAAAAAGCTCAAATTATAATAAAGTTAATTTATTTGATTAACAAACATTCATGCTTTAGAAATTTAAACAATTTTCTATACAATAAAGTTTAAATTAAACATTTTTAGTGAAATATAATAAAATTCAAAGCTTGAATACAATCATATTTGATAAGAAATATTTTTCCTCTTAATTATAACTTTCTCTTTCGAATATCATAAATAAAAATCAAATCTCATTCATTATTCATTATTTTATTCGATTTAAAATGATAAAAAATTCAATGAAAAAGAAATGTAAAGAATCATAATTTGATTCTTTATCGTTGTATGCAATTGATTTATATAAAAGGGGGAGAAAGGAGATATGCTTTGTGTAAAATGATACATACAATATAACATAATGCCAGGTGACATACTCCGCAATTGTGAAGGGATAATAAATAAATAATAATGATAAATTGCAGAATATGCTCTGAATGAATGATAAAAAATGGAATTTCTCATCTCGCTATTTACTTCAATATGAATGATGACTTCTTTCTTGTTCTCATATAATCGACATTCATTCATTCATTCATTCTCAGCAATATAGAAGCAATAGTAGTAGATATTGATGATGATAGTATAACGTACCTATGTGTAAAAAGTATAAGAGAAATTCCAATTTATGTTTCATCGGGAAAAAATTTTTAATTCTGCCGCATAGTGCAGCGTTTCTCTCTTTTACTAACTTACTCACTCTCTCTCTTATTTTTTTCGTTTATTCAATTCAATAACCGATGTAGATTAATCATAAATTATCTGTCGTTTCTTCTCCTCACTCTCTCATGTATATATCATTCATTGCACATCATTCACAGAAAAATTTTTCTTTATAGATCTCACAATTTTCTTTCGATTTCCTGCTTTTTCTCCTGAAGCCTTTTGTCAAGAAACGTAAAGCAGAGAAAGAGAAACGATAAAATTCAATTACAAAATTTTCCTCTCTTCGTTTGGTTGCTTTCTTGCTACCTCTCCATTCAATTCATGTGACTTTTGATAAAAAGAAATTGAAATTATGTTTGGGAGAGAGAAAAGAGGAAATTTTTGTGACACTGCAATTCAATTTTAGAATTGCAAAGAAAAAGGATTTCTTTTATTCTTTTATTGCATTAAATTGAGTTTGTTCAATTGATTTTCATTTGAAGTAGAAAAAGGTTAAAAGTTATTTATTGTTTTTTATTCATTATTTTAATGATGTTTATTTATATTACTTTACTGATTTTAAAGTGATTTTAGGGAAAAATCAATTAATGTTTAAATAAAGAGCTTCTTAATTTCGCTTTAACTATTTTTAGGGTTGGAACTTGCATGCATATTTTACTTGATATGAGCATATTTTTTGTCAAGTTTATTTCAAGTTGACTTACACAAAAATGTTTTTTATTCATTCAGTTTTTATTAAATTCATTTTAAATCTAGCAAATGTGTATGAAAATCGATGATTGTTTTATTAACTATGAATTTTTAACATATTAAATTCAATCTGAATAAATAAAAGACATTGTTGTGTAAGTCAACTTGACAAAAAATACTTGCATATCAAGTAAAATATGCATGCAAGTCTGAACCCTATCATCTTTCCTCGAATAGAAGGAGTGGTGGTCCTTTTATTTGAATACAAGACCCGGTCCTTTTACTCGAGGGAAGACGGTAGTGTTTTAAAATTATTAGTCTTCCAAATATAAAAATGTTATGTAGGTAGTATCATGTAATAAACAAAGAATTCAAAATCAAAAAGTATTTTAAAGCTTTAAATAAAACATTAAAAATATTATTCATTCTAAAAGAGGCACGCTTTCTTCTTCACATTTTCATAATAATTTACTTGAGTGCCATTATGAAGATTTGTTTTCAAAAATTTCCCACTATCAAAATCAAGCCCTTTCTTTCTTCCGCTTGCTCACTCTCTTACACTAATAAAAACAAAAACTCATGTAATATTAAATCCTGCTGTGAAGCTCATGCCGAAAGCGAGAAAAAAAAGAGTAAGAAGGCAAAGGAGGAACAAAAAAAATTATTCATGGCTGTGAATGTAAAGACAATTCGCTATAAATTTTTCATTGTGGACATATCTCTCTCCTCTTGCTTCTTTCTCACTCTTTAAATTGAAGATAAATTGTGTTGTTTTTACATGATATGAATATTTAAGAATGTGTGAAATACGAAATGGCACAAAAAGTGAGATTGAATTTTAGCTCTCATGTAAAGCAATACGAAAAAAAAGAGAGAATCACGTTGACAATAGGCAGGACATTTTAACTGTTGATCTGTTTTTCATGGCTATTCACTCAAATATTGATGAATGCTCTTTTTCTCTCTTTTTGTATGCCCGCAAGCTACGTGTGTATATTCGCGTCATATTTTCCATGCTCATTCACATTGATTGAGTTAAGTGAGATGAATGTATGTTATATTGTATGATGAAAAGGGCATGCATACATATGTACACGATTATATACAAAAAATATGTGAAAGAATATTCCAACTTTCACCAACCAACCACCCACTTGAAAGGCAAACAACACAAAACACACACACATTTTTTATAGCTTCAATTTGCATCTCAAACATGATGATGGTAAGGCGAAATGACATGGTCAGGAAATGTGTCGTAAATAAAAAAGCCGTCAGATAAAAAGGACGAGCGTCAGGAATGAGGTCACCGAAAAATTGTATAATTGCATGCAACCTTTTTATTTTTCGCCCTTTTTTTCTTTCTTTCGCTCTATGAAAAGTGCGTAAGCCAGCATGAGGTTGAATGAATGAAAATGAGTTAAGAGGGTTCGTTTACCTCCTCATGAAATTCTTCTCGATTCTTTTTTTCTTACTCTGTTTTTGTTCACTTTTTTCATAATATAACACATTTCATTCATTCATATTTCTTGCGTGAAATTATCGCTAATATTACATTACAAAGTGTTTTGTGGTTGTATATAAAAAAGGTATGAGGAAGGAAGAGGAAAATGAATAAAATACCTTAAAGATATGAATGGAATCAAGAAAATGTGCGAAAAATATTATATTAAAAAATGACGTGCGAACATTATGGGAAGAAGGAAATAGCAGAAAAAAGGTGCGAGAGAATGTTTTACACAAACACTTTTGACAGAATTTTCTTCTTACCCTCTCTCTCTCTCTTTATCTTCATTTCTGATGAATTTTTGTAGCTTTTATCATGAAAAGTTGAAAAAATGTAGAGGGTGAGCGCTCTTTTAATTGAAAGTGAAGTGAATGTAAAATTAGGCATGCTGCTGCTGCTACTGACATTTGTAAGCTTACTTTTTTTGTTTTGTTATATTAACTTCTCTTTTCATTTAATTATCGTCGTGTATGCAAATTTTTTTTACTTTTTTTACATTAAGCAATCAGTACTTGCACTTAGTAATTTTTTTACTTATTGTACCTAATGTTAAAAAAAATAAACAATGCAAATGTATAATTTTATGCAAATTAAATTTTTACACAATAAAACAAATTTTCAATAATTTTTATGACATTATCATTATAATTAAAATATTCATGCCATAAGCAAAAGCAAATAATGAAAATGTTTTTGATGATGACCTCAAAATAACAAGCTTTGTCTATAAATAATCAACATCATGACCTGAAATAGTAAGCAATTAAACACATAAAAATGTAATTTTTAGACTAATTTTAAAAACATTTTTATTCCAATTTTCTTTTTATTTCATTTTTGTATTTTTAGTCGACTGTTTCGTTATAAATGTAATTTTAAGCACATAATTATGATAAAAACATATTTCTTTTTTGAATCATATGGTAAAATGTGATTTTTTTTCCATAAATGAAAGTTCTTGTATATTTTACTATGTATATATGTGTGTGCAGAAAATACGATAATGATCATCATCATAAGTGCAATAAATGTTAAAAGCATAGTATTTCATTAAATGTCTTAAATCTTTCAATGAGCTTTTAAGGAAATGAATAATCATCGAAAGCTCATTAGAAGATCGTCCTATTTTTTGGTACTTTCTAAATATAAAAAAATATCAACCTCGCGGTAATAAATTATTCGATTAAGTTTAAATTCAAATAAAATTTTATATACTATTGTGTTCTTATAAGGGTTCAAAATGCAAACATAAAAGAAATAAGAAAAAATGATTGCAAGAAAATATTTTCAGATCAATAAGAAAAGGGAATAGGGAAATATTTCATTAATAATTCTATCACATTCATTCCATTGACTTTGCAATTTTGTTTTTTTTTTGTCTTTAAACATCTATCTTTCAAGCAATCACAACTTTATGTGTGTGCCTGTTATTATCAATCCACTTAAAACTTTCTTTCTCTATTTTTATCCAGCACACTCAATTGACTAAGAAATTAACACAGAATTTTTATTTTTAATTATATTATGTTTAGCGCATTTTTGAGTTGGATTTGATCCATATATGTGTCTCATCTCTAATTTCCAGCCATCATTCTACCACTGCCACCACTACTACTTGGATTTTGATTTGAATTTGTTGTTGCATTGCTAGCAATTGAACTGTGACTGGACTCCCTCGATTCAGATGTACTGCTCCCTCTGTGAGGCTGATGATGAAGATGAATATTTCTCGAGGGTGTAGCACGACGAGGAAGTAAATGCTCAAGATTCTGTCAACGGAAAACGAATGAATTCATTAGTTCATATGTCCCAACTTTATTAAATGAATGACTTACAGGAACTTGTGCTGGCTCAACAGCAACATCATTGGTCGTCTTTTCAGTTTCAGTCTTCAAATCTTGATTTATAACAATTTCATGGCACAATGGACACTGTAAAAGAAACTTTATAAATAACTTAAATTTTACAACAAACTTTATCATCTCACCTTATCTTGAACATACAGCCATTTTCTCAAGCAAACTCCATGGAAGTAATGACGACATCGAGTAATTTTTGCTGAAGTCATTTCTTGATAGCAAATTGCACAGACATCATCAAACTTTTGAAGTTCTTCACTTGATGCCTCTGGCAGTGATGCAATTTTCTGAACAGCCGTTCTTCTTTTCATATATACACTCCATCCAGCTCTTGCCTCACACCAAATATTGAAATAAGAATGTATTAGAAGCATCACCGCACGTATTGATCCACCTAAAGTGTTATTTTCTTTTAGTTTTTAATCACATAATTTGATTTGTTTGTTTTAGATAACAAAAGAGAAAATACAGGAAGATTTTTTTTTGTTTTTGTGGTGTATTTTAAATTATGTACAGAAACAATTTTGTTTGATATTTTTTTGAAAAAAAGGAGAAAGTAAAATAAAAAATTAAAATTAACATAAAAATAATAGAATTAAAGAATCAATCTAGTTGAAGTAATTTTATTGATTGGGTTAGAGAGATGATGAGGAAACCAGTAGTGCAATGAAGAAAATGTTTGTGTTATATGAGAAGATTGTTATAATGTTATAATTATTTTAAACGATTGGACAAGGTCGACATGTGCGCATTATAGACGTAAAATTAAATTCGAGTATGACTTAAGTCAACGACCGAAATAGGTAGCATAATGTATTAAAGAGAGAATTTTTAATTAATGTTTAGAAGCATGAATAAATGTTTGTTAATGAAATAAAAGTGTACACAATCACCACTATGAACAAATAATGAAGTGCAATATATTCATAATTTTCATTTTATAGAAATAATTCTCACCTGATTCAAAAATCAAAATCCAGGCACCATTGAAGAAAAGAAATATTCCAAAACAAAACTCTACGCTATTGCCAAAGGCCTTAATGTAGTAGATATAATCATCTAGTCTTTCCCAAAACGTTTGACGTTGAGCGTCTAGCAAAAATAATGTGTACGTTGCTAGACTCACAAGAACCTGAAAAAATCATAAAACACAAAATAAAATGTAAGAAGAAAAATACGAAAGATTTTGACATTGCCCAATATAGGCATTCAATGCCATGCGTTTCTCTCTCTGTTCATACTTACTTTTACAACGACTTCAATCGAGAAAACTGTGACCGCTAACAGCCAAGTGCTAGGTTGATGCCGTGACCATAATATTAGTAACAATATAACGGGAGAGATAAGAAGAAATGCACAAACAAGTAATGCTCTTGTGTGTCTCTTTCTCGAAGGATTATGAGATGCTGACAAACTCATCAAAATCGGTGACACCATGTTGTGAAGAAAATGAAGAAGTGCAGTCAAAAGTAAGCACATATTTCGACATAAGCGAATAAAGCGCTTATCAGGTTGTAGATTAGTTAAGCCCGTTTGCAATGATAGAATATAGAAAAGAATGGCAGAGACAGTTCCAATTGATTTATCTTCATCTTCATCACTCATGAGAAACATTTGAAAGAGCACACCAAGATAGTGACAGATCATACTTATAATACTTGTCATTCCGAGCAATGCGATCAATGTTTCACAGCCACTTACTAAAAGTTTTTGAATCGTGAACATAAAAGAAAGTGCTTCACCTTCCGGAGATAAAGTAAGCGATGCAAACTGCTCTAGCAATCTGATTGTCCAAAATGCTCTCAAAACACATGGCACGTTTAATCGTTGCCACTCATTTTCAACAAGGGCCGAAAGTCCAAAATTTTCTGCAAAACTGACAGCATGCCGATATCCGCTAATCAGTGTTTTGAAAATATCAATTGATGCACTCCATATAGCAATTTTTGAGAGCACTAATGGTAACACTGCTGCAAAAGTTGGTGCATGTTTGACAATATTTAATGGAATTGGTAAAATAGCCAATGTCAATGGCATTAAAAATGTGAATGGAAGAATTTGTTGAATTCGATGATGTTTTGGACCAAGATGAATGTATGCAAATATAGTTCCCATGACATATTGTAATAAGAAATGCGGCAATAAAGTAACAGCCGTTCCATCAGGTGATGATAGTCTTAGAACATTCACATTTAAAATATCTTCAATCAAGCTTGGATTTCCTTCCTTTAGTAAAGATATTGCTGACACATTACTCCAATAGGATAGAAAAATAAGTCCAACTGATATTACATACATATAAATGATGACTAAATGTCGTGTCCATAACATAAAAATTGCTAATGAACAAAAGCAACCTGAAATGAGAAGAAAAGAGAGAATAAATTGTAAGGCTGCACGTTCATATTTGATGATGATGATGATGATGGCAATGATTCATAAAATATAAAAAGGAAAAAAGTCTAACATTGCCTAGGTCGATCACTCACTCATTCAGTTACACAAAATATTTTTATATAAAACCACTTGCTCAGTCTCAAGATTCAATAAAATAATTCACAAAGTCGTTCAATATTGGTTGTATATTATAAGCCGGTTTATACTATAAAATCAAATTTTCATATCATTATCATATATGTTGACCTTAGAAAATCATCTTTTTCTTCTTTCTTTCATGGTGCAACAATATTTTTGTTTGTCATTTTTTCTAACTCTTATATACATTTTTTTTTAATATTATCTAACCGTGAATAAATTAAAGTGTTTATAATTTGAGCAGCTTGCGAAAATTATTAGTTTGCTTAATAAGAATGAAAATTAAAAGTTAATTTTTTATACATAAGTTGACCCTGACATTTTTTTTCTCTCTCACTCTTTTCTATACATTTTCATGTCATAGTATATACACTTCTTGCACACTAGGTTGGTTTTCAATTCGCAAATACTTGAACGAAAAAGAAAAAATAATATTTTGGACTTCTTAATTGACAATAGAATTATGCTTTAGCGTAATATAAAAACTTTGTTGTTGTTAATGTCATGATTATGACACTAGTATTTTTTTTTATTCTCCTTCATGTATATACACGAATCATCATCATATTCCACTTCTGTGCGTTCGAAGGTTGTTCGTGAAAGAGTTTTTACACATACAGTGCACTTACCTATAAGGAATATTAAACATTTAAATAATGTTATTGATAATGTATAGACATCAAATGTGCTGGATAGTATCGCTTCAGTCTGATTTAATGTTGATTCTTCTATTGTATCGTTTATCATGTCAAAATTTGTTGAATTTCCTAATTGCGTTGAACTTGAATTTTCATTGAACAAATTCATTTTTAATATTTCATCTAATAAAAATAGCGGAGCTACTCTCATTAAAACATCAACCCATGCTAAGAACTTGGCTCGTATCGACATTTTTGTGTACTTAAATATGTGAAATTTAAAGAAAAACTAGATATAACTTTTTGAATGAATTTTCTATCGCGATCTAAAAATTATTTCTCTTTTCTAGCGTATTTTCTTTATATATCAACTTGATAAACAAACACTTTGTCTTTTCAATCAATATAAAATGTTTTTATATTATTGATAAAGAAATTAAATTATTATTTTAATGAAATACACTTTTTAAAAAATTATATATTTTCTTGTAATTGAATTCCTTCATTTTTAAAATTTGTTTACTATAAAAATGCGTTATATGTAACTCTATGATATTGTCTAACAATTTGCTTCTTTTTTTGTTTCGAAAGATTCATGTTAATGATGTTTGCGGTTTTTTTTAAAAAACTAATGGATACATAAAACTGTTAAAATTAACGAATATAAAATTTTTCTACTATTATATTTTATAATTTTTATGATGAAATATCAAATTCTATAAATAGCAATATATATTGTACACTTTAACACAATTAAGCTTCTTAGAATAGATGACTTTAGAATTTATTTCTTTACCGTAGACATACAAAATACGTCAAATATACTACCACCTGTTTTAATTTTCACGTCATCAACCAACATTTTCTCAATATACTGATTCATAATTCAACCATGGATATAAGAACAAAGACAACAACACAAGACATTCTAGCAATTTTTTCAAATATTTTTTTTATTATTTTTTTTGGAGAAAAAAATTGTCTATACAATGAGAGTAAAAGAAACCAAAGCGAGAAGATATTTTAAAACATAAAACTTATTTTTGATAAATCGCTAAGCATTAATTAATTTATTTATGCTCCATAATATAAATTTATTTTTTTATTGGAATCATTTTTTATACTTTAATAATTCGCGTCAGTTGCTGTCTAATCATTTTTCTGTAATTAAAGATATTTAACTTTGCCTAACGCCTTAAAAAAGGATTGTTTCTTTTTTATTCAAAAAAATTCTTCACCATCATTTTAAACCATTGGTTTTTTGTGTTGTTTAATATTAAATATTTTTATATGTAGATAGTTTAATTATGGTTTTTGCTGCTGATTGGTATGTGTGTGTGTGTGCAGGAAAACAGAAAGAACAAAAAATCCAAAATCTAAACTAAATAAAATCATCATTCATTCAATTCATTTAGATACAAATATTTAATCGGCTTAATAGACAGACGAAATATAAATCGACAAAAATACAAAGTAATTTCTTCGTATGAAATTTCATCTCAACTCATAAAAGTAGAAAGAGACAATTTTATGTGTATGGTGTGTTGAAGGAAAAGGAAATTTTCTTTAATATAAGTATTTAGAAAATACAATGTTCTCGATTATTAAATTTTGGTTCATGCATGAATTTTTATCTCATCTTCAACTTTTTCATCACCTTTTTCTTTACCACATACACATAGAGACGATAACACTTTTCATCTATATATCGCATAAAAATGTGCACATCTTCGAGGAAAAAATTATAATTATGCATATATGTATGATTCTAATAATTAGAATACAAAAACACAAAACAAAATTTGAGAATAGATGAGGAAAAAGAGAATTAGAGAGGAGAAACGAAGGAAGATGCATGCATGTTTATGAAAAAAAAAGGAGGGACGATCAGAAATTAGGTTGGTAGATGTATGAGGAATAAAATAATTATGAGAGGATGAATATTTAACAACATCCACTCTTATTTCCTTCAACAGGACGTCCAGTATCGATTTTAACTTTGCTCGCAGTATCTGTTGCACTTGATGGTGGTCCAACGCGATTTTTAATTTCGGCTGCCATCGTCATAAAGGCCTGCTCAACATTTGTTGCATTTTTCGCTGATGTTTCAAGGAATGGTATTCCAAGTTGATTGGCATATTCCTAATGAAATAATTTAATTTTAATTTATTAGAAGTTTTTCTTAACCACAATTGTCTATAGAAAAACTTACCGTTGCGGTCGTGGTATCTACGACTTTCTTTGTCGTAAGATCACATTTGTTGCCTACCAAAAGTTTATTTACATTTTCACATGCATAACGCTCAATTTCCTCAAGCCATTGTTTCACATTATTAAATGACTCTTGATCCGTGCAGTCATAGACTACAATTATACCATGCGCTCCACGATAATAACTGGAAGTAATTGTACGAAATCCTGAAATTTTTAAATTTTAATAAACTGTTTTATAAACTAAATTATATAAAATACTTACTCTCTTGACCCGCTGTATCCCAAATCTATAATAATGATAAAAATAAAAGAATATTAAAGTTTGATCAAAATATTGTTGTTAGAAATAATTACCTGAAGTTTTATGGTCTTTCCATCCAATTCAATTGTTCTGATTTTAAAGTCAACACCAATAGTACTAATATAGCTTTCTGTGTAGGTGTCATCTGCAAATCTTAACAATAAGCACGATTTTCCAACACCTGAGTCACCAATCAAAAGCAATTTGAACAAATAATCACTAAAATAAATAGAAACAAATAAAAATTTGAATTTTTATTTCCTAGAACGTAATTCTTTTTACGATTACGCCCCACTGATGATGATGACTCAAGAATTATCATCATATTACGTATATGTGTGTTCTAAGCAAAAAAAATAGTAATGCATTTCAAAGCAACTGTATTGTGAAAAATTATCATAAAATTATCGCGTTAAGTAAAATAGCTACTGAACTCTTTTTTAATTCTCATAAAATATTGATTTGATAAGAGAATATTTTTTTGGCAAATAACTTTCATGTTTTTTTCTTCTAGAACTTTGATCTGAGACTACATTTATTGCGTCATAATTAATCAATCATCGTCTGTTGAACTCATTTCTGTTCATCAATAATAAACTCACAAAGCAGCTGATAAAAGAGAGCATGATTTTTATTTCTCGATACTGCAATTATTTCTTTCTTTCGCACAGATTTAGTCTTTCTCTCTTATTTCATATTACGGCTCACTTGCGTGTGTTAGTGTATTGGTGAAAAGTTCCAACAACAAAGAGTTTTGATGATTTCAATTTTCACTAAAACTTTTCCTTCATTGAATGACTCATAGATATTGTTCATATACACATTTCTTTTGACCCAAAAGCACTTTTCAATTTTATGATGTATATCACAAAACACTATTTTATTTGTTAAATAATGCACTACTTGATCATGTATTATTTTTCTTTATAAACTTAGTTTTTGTATTTTTATACGAGTCGAACAAAAAATTTCTGAGTCGTCATCATTGCAAGATGAAAAATTTTTATATACACTCTTTTGGAGAAATACTTACTATTCAGGTGACATTGCCGACATTTTTGAAATAGTTATAGTATTTAGAAGAGAATTAAACTAAATTTTCAGCTTAAACTTTGTAATAAATACAATTAATTGCAGATGAATATTTCTTCTGATAATTTTTCAAGAGCTTGTCGCTTACACTTTGTTCGTGCATTCACATTTTTAAAGCTGAGCGTTTTTAAATTTTATAATAACGGATAACTCTGAAGTTTCTATATTAAAGATTTTTATCAAGAATAGCTTTAATTTATCGAAAAACACATTATTTTATGTCTTAATTACAAAGGCTGATTAATTCATAGTTGAGAAAATCGAATTCTTTTTAATTAACTTTTTATATTTAATAAAACGATAAAATGATATGTAGCATAAAATGTGACAAAAACCACTTGTGTCCTTAATCTATTTATTTATCCCATTACTTTTACTTAATTTACAGTAGAATCTGTAAAAATGATTTTTAAACAGTCTTTTTATAAAAAGCTATACCTTTAGAAATGATAAAAAAAATTTATTTCATGCATGAATTTCCACAAAATACTAAATTAATAACTTAAACATGATGTTCGCTATTCTTCTTCTAAATCTATTTTTGTTGAAAAAGACATTCCGTCACATTCTAAAGTATTCATGTTGACGATAGCTATAGATTGAGATTTTTGAAATGATGGAATACATAGAAGTCGTATTCTTTGACCATTTGAATCTAAATTTAATGAATAAATTATAAAATAGATTTTTTAAAGAAATATAATTTGAACTTACTTTCAAAAATCTCTGTAAGCAGTACATTTGAATCATGTGCTGCAAAATAAACGTGTGGACATTCATCAATAATAAACGGATCTTGATCGTAATAAGGATAACATGGAAGAGTGTCTGGACAAGTTGGAGCTAAATGAGACCATCGCAATGTATTCTTCATACACTCAAGTGGATCATCCATTGTAGAGAATTTCATTATATCCTTAATATTCTGTCCAGATGTGCCTAATATCAAACGGTCTTCAATTTGAAATTGATATGGATTTGGAACAGCAGTTAATCCACGATTAACAGAACTTTTAGGAAAGAGACAATGATGAAATGGTTGTTGAGGTAACATTAAATTTGCTGGATCAAATTCACCAGGCATTAAATCAACTGACACTGATTGAGTCAAGTGATAAAGAGCTTCATCGAAATTTTTCAAACTCTCAACCATCCCTTTAGTATCAATCATTCTCAAATTTACAGAATTCACGTTTTTAGGTTTTTTTGGCGGACAAGCTCTTGTTGAATTTCCAGCTATGACAACACGAACAACATTCTTTGGATCGAAATTTGTACGACTTGACATTTCTAAATTTCCATAAATCCATTGTTGAAATAGATCCAAAGACAAGATTGGTGCATCAATATTAGCCATATCGATTCCCGAAATAAAGACAACAAGTGGTGAATTGTCGATAACTTTGAGCGGTCTCTCAACTCCACATTCATAGAAAATCATTTCATCAACGTAAAATTTCCCAGCTCCTTCACTGTATCCTAAAATGTATAAAAACCTCATTAATATTTTATGACATAACTTTCTAAGACACCCAACAAAGATGAAAAATAAAATTTAGCTGTGCAAATATATACAAGTGAAAATCATAAGGTAGTGAGTAAATGAAAACCGAATTCAATAAATGAAAGTTAGATTTATAAAAAAAGTTATTGATTGAGTTTTGACTTACGATCTCTTCCTGAGAAATTAATATTATGGGGAAGAATAATTATTTAAATATTGTTTTTCAATAAAATTTTTAAAGGAATCATAATTTATAATTCATACCTAAAACGGCAGAAACGATGCCAGTGACAAGTTCAGCAGGATTAATTTTTCCTGATAATTTTATACGCTGAATGCTATCTTCTAAAATTATTTCATCCGAGCTCTGATTAAAATCTTGTGGAACAGGCAATGGAGCTAATTGGTTTTCTTCTGCAATTTCCCTCAGAATGCTTGGCTTCAAATCCATGTTTTTATAAAGATTTCCGATTAAAATACATTTTGTTGGATTGTCTTCAGTAAGCTCAGAAATCTTTTTTATTGGGTATTTGTTGCCTTAAATGAATAATAATCACTAAAATAACTTATCATTAGGCTTGAAAAACTAAATACTTACCATATTTTGATGAAATTTTTTGTTTCAAGAGATCACCAATTAAATTTAATCGAGATTCGTAGATATGGAAGTACTGTCTTTGAAAATTTTGATCGTTTCTATAAAAGTTTGTTGATAGATTTACATATGGAACTTCCAATCTTTGTAGGTTCATTATTTCTGCGTAATTCCAAATAAAATTAAAATAAAGACAATGTTTGTTTACTATTGATTTTCGCGCGAAACACAAAAATTTTGTAAACTTTCTAGGCAGTATAATGTAATTTTTTAAAATTACAATAAAAAATTATTAATTCACATTTAGAGCTACTATATTCATGTAATTAAAAAGAAAGAAGTACTTTATTAATTTAACTTTCTAAAAAAACTCGGCCACTTTAACTGACAATATTGATTTGAATTCGAACTGACCGAAAAAAAGTTTTGGAAAAAATTGAAAAAAGAAAAATAAAATAAATCTTTTTAAGTTCATTAAACGTGCTTTTACTTGAGCTAGAACCTCTAAATTGTGATTATTAATACTCAATTATTAACAAAAAATTGAAGAATATTAGGAAATTCATCGATAAAGGTATTAAAAAATGAATTTAAAATTTTTGGCATTTTACTTCAATGACGTCTTTCAATAAATTTTTACTTAAAAATATAATTTCCATTTATGCAAAATTATTCTTATTAATGCTTCTAAAAATATATTTTATAGGTAAGTTAGTTATAGTCTACGACAAAAAGAGTGTTTTCTGAGAAAAAAAAGTTAGAAAAGTGTTGAAAAATGGCTTCGGGTGACAATAGCAGCAACAACATCCAGCAGCCTCCGCTTCCACCTTTAATAGGACCCAATAATAGTTTTGGCTCGAAGAATTTCTTCTCACATCCACCACCGCCCCCAAGTTTTAATAATAGTAATAATACGCCTAGTTATATGGCTCATATACAGCAATATGCTCAAAATCAAATGCAAAAGCAATTGAACTCGAGCCCAAACAACAATAGTGGTAGTTTTTTCCACTCGAATTTTAATCAAGCGCCTAACAGTTTATTCAATAAGCCCATTCGCTTCAATATCAATAAGCAAGGTGTAAAAGTTAATCCAATGATGCGTCAAGCACAGCAAAATCATAATAATATGCCCTTCATGAATCAAAATTTTCAAAATACCAATGCGAAGAAAAGAAAAAATAAAAAAAAGAATAAGAACAAAAATAATAATGCCAATAATAATAATAATAATAGCAATAATAATGACAATGGATTCAACACTTCGTTCAGTAGTCCACCACATCCACCTTTACCACCAATTATGTTTACTAAACCACCTCCGCCTATACCCAGCTCACCAACGACTTCTACAGCAAGTAGTAATAATTCTTTATCTCAGGAGCTTTTATCTCCTCCTCCCGCGATTGAAAATACTTCGAATATTACTACTCAGAAAGATACCAAAAATGAAGAATCTTCTGTAGTATCTAGCACTAGTAGTAGTAGTATTGAGAAACCGGCTATGGAATGGCCTGAGTCACTTTATAATTATGTTGCAAGATGTTATATGAAATGCACTACACCATTAGATAAAGATATGTGTGAAATTACACTTAAAGGAAAAATTACAATGGCAGCCAATCGTAATGAATTATTTACTAAAGATTGGGATAATGAACCCATGCCCATTTTACACAGTGATCGTTTGTTGCAACAGCAACAACAGCAAAAGCCACCTACTAACAACTTGTTTAATAAAAATAAGAATGTTGTTACAGGAACTCTTGCTCAATATCAAAATTCATCACCAAATTTAAAGAAGGCCACAACGAAAAAAAGAAGAACATCATCCAGCTCAAGGTCTAGATCGAGAAGTCTAAGTCCACCAAGAAAACGTATGGGCTCAGAGGATGATAAATATGGAAATTCAAAAACATCTTCTAAGAATAGCAAAAAGAAGGCAAAAAAAGAAAAGCAATCAGCATTTTATTCAAAATTTGGTGCAGCTGGGATGGGAGGTGCTGTCGATTCGTTAGATACAGAGCGACTTAAAAAAAGAGCAGATCGATTTAATACAAAATCATCAGTAAAAAGTCATATGAATTCAAATTCTCTAACCACATCTACATTTAATAAAAAACGTTTATCGATGCCATCATATTTTGTTGATGATACAGTTGACGAAGATATAGATTTGATGGATCTTCACATTGTTGGTTCATGTAGAGATCTTGAAAAGTCATTCTTACGTCTCACAAAAGCGCCTGATGCATCCGAAGTTCGCCCAAAAGAAGTTCTCATATATTCACTTACGAATGTTAAGAACAAATGGGTTGAAAAGCAGGATTATTTCTACGCTTGTGATCAATTGAAATCGATAAGACAAGATTTGACTGTACAAGGGATTAGAGATGAATTTACAGTTAAAGTATATGAGACTCACGCGAGGTAAGTTAAAAACGTTAAAAAAAATTTAATATAACTCCTTATTAAGATTTATTTTTTTCCCAACAGAATTGCAATAGAAAAAGGTGATCATGAAGAATTTAATCAATGTCAAACTCAATTAAAGATGCTCTATAATGAGATTGGAGGAGAAAATCAACTTGAATTCTTAGCGTATCGTATTATTTATTACATATTTACGAAGAATACTCTTGGTAAGCAAATACTTGTTTTTTTTCTTCCTTATATTTATAAATGTATTTCCTTGATCAATCAGATATTTCATCGGTTCTTAAAACATTGACAAACGAGGAGCGAGAGAATGAATGTATATCACATGCTTTGAAATTGCGTTCCGCATGGGCTCTCTGTAATTACTCGCGCTTCTTTCAATTATACAAACAGTCTCCGAAGATGACTGGTTACATTGTCGATTGGTTCATTGAACGTGAGAGAAAACTGGCATTGAAAAATTGGATAATCAAAGTGTATGTTACACGTCTTGTGTATTGATTAAGTATAAATTCATTTAGTTTCCTTGGTAATATTTTTTGGGACTTGATGGTCAACTTTAACAAATAATTTTTATTGCAGGAGATTTAATATTTTTTTTTTGCTATTCCTTTTTCATTTGTTCAAAATTAATTCTTTATTTCGTTACAATTATTTAGCTATCGACCAAATATAAGCAGCGACTTTATTAAAAATACGTTGGCATTTAATGACCTCATAACATGTCTGGAATGGTTGATATCTCTCAATGTGACATTTGTGAGCGATGATAAACAAATAGTTGATTGTAAAACAAGTATGAATGCAATGGCGGCTTTATAATAATCCAATTAGACAATTAAAGAAAGTTAAAAAATAATATAGTGTCTATAGTGCAAGAATATTAGTGACATTCAATTTTACTGCAATAATTAAGTCAAATATCCAGTCAAGTTAAAAAGTGAAACAAATGAAAGACTCAAGAACAATTTTAAATATTCACGAATTTGAACAATTTATTGCACTAATTACATGTGATGTAAAAATTTCGCATAAATTACGAAATGCACTCTCAATATCTAATAATTTATTATCAAAAAAAGTATTGGATGTGATTCGGTGGTTGCGGCTGGCTAAACATCTTAAAAGACTTTATCAAGGGACATTTTATCAAAGAGATTCCACATGAAGAGACAATAATTGCACAAAAACAAAAAATGACATGTGCTATTGCATGAAATTAAGCATATGAGTGAAAATATAATCTCTCGCGATAAAAAAATAATATTTCCAATTGTCCATATCCTTCCAATTTATTCCAACAACCCTAATATATCCTGATCAAATATTGTATATATTCCTGTATATAAGATTAAAAATCCTTTATCTAAGACAATCCTATCCCAAAAATAAATATTTTTAATGTTAAGACAAAAGCGCGGTGAAAAGAATTCATGGAGCCATATAAAATTTCTTTTTATCCTTTTTATAGTTGAACATTTTTAAGTTTCAATTAAATTATTTTAATAGTTTATCTAATATAAATAATTTATTATAGTTCTTCCACACTCCTCATATGACAACGACAAGGGATTCCAACAAAATCTTTTATATATAAAAAGCTAAATAAAGGATCGGAAGAATCGTTTAATGAAAACTCATAAAATTGAAATTTTTTAATCATCCAAATAAAATTAAAATTTTATTACAGCATTTTTCTTTGAATATAATAATAAGTAATATGCATACATATAAACAATGTTTTTGATTTGATGATACGTGTTTGAACCATAAAATATATATTTTTGGTTCATTTATTTTAATTTTTTTTTTCAAGTTCATTTTGGCAATTCTTTTCATGTATTTCTATCACTCTTTATTTCTTGCCATTGAACAACAATGGTGTTCCTCATCTAGTTTATATTTTCGCAATAAACGAATTCCATTGTATTGCTTTTCCGAGTTGTGTGAATTGATTAAGCAATTATTATCAAGTTTAAATTTAAGTTTTATTGCCTAAAAAATTTAGTAGATGTCTTAATAAACGAATTTAAAGCTCCTCACTATATTTTTCAATAGTATTAACAAAATGCATCATATCTTGATGTGTGAGTGATGAATCTTGTAAAACAAGACGGAAGAAATTTGGTTTTGTTCTTAGTGGTTGATATGTGATCATCATGCTGCCATTTTTCATCATTCTTTCTTTAACTTTTGGTGCAATTTTGTGTAATTCTTGAACAAAATGTTCATCACGTGGAAGATTTCTCAATCTTTTTGGTATATACCAAAAGCAAACATTTGTGCATTCAGGAGGTGAAACAAGTTCGAATCCTTCTTGTTTTTTCACAAGATCAGTAAAATATTCGGCCTTTTCGAAAATTGAATCGATGTGTTTTTCAAATCCTTTTGTTCCCTTTGCACGCCACATGTACCAAAATTTATAAACGTCAGCACGTCTTCCGCATTGAATATGTTTATCTCCCGTATCAAATTTGGTATCATAGAACTTGTCTTTTTGAAACAAGTATGCGGCATTTGATGAGTGACATTCTGATAAAATACCCTCATGTCGACAAAGGAATGTACTGCATTGTTGTGGACATGCCAACATTTTATGTGGATTCCATGTGACTGAATCAGATCTGAATAAGGAAAGAATGAATGAATCAAAATGTGTTAAATATTGCAGAAACAGTTGTTTTATTGATTTATGATAGTTGATTCATACGTCCTTGGAAGCAAACTAGTGTGTTGAAACTCAAAATAAAACTTGCTCGATTTTACTCACTATTCTGATAGTGAATGAATTGTTTTACTATACACACATGCAACTTGATACTGATATACACACTTGACTTACCTCTCAATACCTTTAAGCAATTTTTTATATTTTTTAGACATTAAGGCACCTCCTCCCCAGGCGGCATCTACATGCATCCATATTTTATATTTTTCACACAAATCAGCAATCTTCTCGAGTGGATCGAATGCACCTAACACAGTGGTGCCTATTTAAACAAATTCTAATTATACTTCTTTATCTAGTGCAAGATCAAATAAAATTACCAGCCGTGGCTGAAACCATGAACGGCAATGCTCCTTCATTTTTTGCACGCAAAATTTCACTTTCTGAAAATCATAAAAAATATAATTATGAACTTGATTTAAATGGCTCATAAAAGATTTATTCGCAATGTTATAACAGAAATTGCTGTGGTATTACCTAAATGATTCATATCCATTTTTCCAATCTCGTCTGTATTTATCAAGTAGACATTATCATTCCCAATGCCCATAAATGATGCCAATTTTTTTACTGAATAGTGAGCATCAATAGATGTAAAAATTACCAGTCGTGGTAAATTATGTAAGCCTTTGTTCTAGATAAAATTGAATTTAAAATGTTATTTTTTATTAGATAGGTCATTCGATATGATAGCATATAAATTCAAAGTCAGTGAATAAAAAAGAATTAAGAAATCATTGAACAGTGACCGGTATTAAAAATACTTAATTATAGATTTACTTTAATATCACCAAATTAGTTGATTAATTTACGTCTAATTATACTTTATATATCTAATTATAGATTTATATGTCAATTAACTGCTAAGTCTAATCGACACAAAGAATCATGCATCAAGTTGATGCAATTGTTTGAGACGAAAGAAAGAAATGTAGGTAGCAAATAATTTTATCTGAATACTTTTTATAAATCGGAAGTATACAGTTCGTCCAGAAAAGAAAATTCTTGTTTTTACGAATATTTTATTTAATAACTTAAAACGAATTGATGAACTGTCTTATTACATTTTCTCGTGTGCATCAATTTTTGGCACATGCATTCTCATTCACTTGTGAACTCTCATTTTCATTCATTTTTGGCAAGATTTTACATAGGAAATTTTCTATGGTATTTTTAAAATTAATTACATACCTTCATTTCAGGATATGCATGATATCGAGCACATGAAATTGCATAACCATTTGCAATTGATCCTCCTGGACAAAATATTCCATCACCGATACCATCATGATATCCAACAATTTTTCTCATCTCTTTTAATACAATTTCTTCCATTAAAATAAAAACGGGGCTCACTTCATATGTATAAACACTTGGATTGAGTGCGTCAGTGATTAATTGACCAGCAAAGCCATAAGGATCGACGCATGAAAATAATTGATTTACAAAGTATGGATGACCTGTATTAATGAACTCATAATAAAACAGTTTAAATAAATTTTATAATAAATTACCAGTTTTGACAGAATATTTGATTGTCTCATTAGCCAATTTAAGAAGAGTTTCATCTGTGTCTGCATCATCTTTTAATTCCATATTTAATATTTTCTGTAATTCCTCAGGATCTGTCCATTCGAGAACTCGATTTTCTCTCTTTGTCCCATCAAAAATTGCATTTTTTAAAACACTGTCGAATAAGTTCCGTAAAAACTTTTCATGATGCTGAGACGGTAACGATACGTGTCGATCACTTCCATTTTCAATTGACATTTTTTTGAAATTTTTATTCGCACTTGATTTTTGTTGAAAATCTAAATCTTCATCCTCTGATACTCCTGAACTACTACTGCCATTATTAAAATCCTCGATTATTTCTTTCGTTTTACTACTACTTTCAATCATTTGAGCTTGTGATGATTGTTCATCTGTGATATTATTAAGTGGCATTTCTTCTATTCTTTCACTTTACCGTTTATAATTAAATCACAATAATTGATTTTAAATAGTCTTTCAATATGTGTGTACTATACACATCAAAATTTCTATCTTGCTATTATTCAACTAATTATATCCACATTTTATTTAAAAAAAATATTTTTTTGCTTCCTCTTTACTCGTGCACTTGTCAATAAGATAATCTCGCGTTCTATACACCCCAAAAATATATTTTTTCTCTTTCAATAAAAATGATTTTCACTAACAAACAAGCAAGACACTAAATCCGACGTTGTAAAAATAAAACTCAAGACTAAATTTGCTCTTGCAAGTTGCAAATGCTTTTATAGAATAAACTAACACTGTCTTAATAAACAGAAAAACTTAATAATGTGAAATGAAACTTGTTGCGAACATTTTTTTTCTTGTCTTTCTCTAAATAAATACTATAGATATGCTAGACTTGCATACATTTATACATGTGTTTAGACTTAACACTGATTAATTTATAAAACATGATTATAATCAATGAAGAGTATAGCTATCTGCACATGAAGAAAAAACAAAACAAGAATATTTCTTTGTGGTATTTACTATAACAGTATTAATAGTAAACGATCATATGTGTAGTGTATGCAAGAGGGGGTTTGTTTTCGGAAAAAACCTTGAACAAATAAAAATACCAACAAACATTTAAAGACATCATATTATGAATTGGTTTAATACATTTTTTTTGCAATGACAATTTTTCATGTTACTAAAGTCAAGGTTTTTCACTCTCGGAACAGCTGTTTTTTTCTCTCTCTCTTATTCGTTCTCTTTCTTTCCAACATTGTGTAAGGAAAAAAAAGATTTGGTAGTAAAGCAGGCACAAGCACACCTGTTCTCATTAAAATAAGAAAAATAGAGCATAATGACAATAATGAATGTGCTTATAAGCATGAACTAAATGGAATTCTCTCAATCCATTTAAAAATATCTGCATTAATGTTTAATTTCTGTGAAAAAAATTAATTATATGTTTGAGGAAATCGATTTATTGCTTTGATTTTGTTGAAATCGAATGAGATAGGAGATTTACTTTGACACATTTGTACTTCTAGCTTTTTTACCTGTTATTTGATCTTTCAACTATTGCCGCTACTTATTCACTCAATCATTGCATGCGAATCTTTGTACCTATGATGAAGTATCAAATGCCATTCATCAATCACATGTGATCTTAATTTTCTATAATTTGTATATTACAATGTAAAAAAATATATCTAGTTTGATAGATATGTATGGTCATATTACATATTTAGCATATCTAATAATGGTTGTAATTGTAATATATGAAAACAGAATTGTTAATTGATGTTTTTAGAATAGGTCTAAAAATAAATATTTTTATCAATTCTATCTAAACTCAATATCTCATTTACATAAAATTCATTTTTCCAAAAATATAACACTTGTTTCCAGAAATTTTTACTTAATTTCATCACACATTCACATACACATTTGACAGCATGTGATCAACTAGAAGAAATTATAAATTCCAGTTTACGTGTAGAAATTAACAAATGAACTTAGTAAATTATGAGGAAAATTGCTTTAATTATCATTTTAATTATTAGTTTTAGCGGTGAATGTTTGATATAAAAGTTTAATAAAAATTATATCACTAATTGAATGTAATTTATAGTGACATTTACAGAAGAGGAATCGGATATATGGAAACTCGTGAAAAAGCTCTCCTTAAAGCAATTAAAATTTCTAATGCGTGCGACAAATGATTGTATAAAACATAAAGAATATTGTGATAGTAAACAAGCATTAATAGATTACGTTAGAAAACTACCTGATGACGACAGAAATGCTCTCACACAAGAGCATGCTGATTATTTAATAAATGAAATTATTGAAAAGAAATTTCATTTATTTGATGAAAAAGATGAGTTGTAATAAATAAAAGAACTTTTATATTTAAATTTTTATTGATAATTTTATTCCTTCCATTTTCAAGATGTAAATCGCAAAAAGAAAAATCATGTTCGTGTTCGCTTGAGAATTTTTTCTTTTACTGTGTCGTGTATGTGTGTAATCATTCCTCTAATTAATTCTTACTCATGTTTTGTGTGAATACATTTAAATTTTCTTGGGATTTTCTTTGAAGTTTTGTTTAAAGGTGGAAATATATTTTTTTAAATCAGTTATCCTTTCGTATCCGCTTATAGATGTGAAATTGTTTTTATCCTCCCTTAATATTTTTTTCACTTTTCTTCTCTTAACCAACTATGACAAAAAAACAGAATTATTACTTTTTTAGATAATTTTTAATGTTTTATGTTTTTGCAAAACTAAGCACTTAATTGCGATTAATTTAACCGCTGTATGTCGAGAGGAAACTGGTTACAATCGATTTAAGCTTAGCATCAACTTCGTCACTGATCTTTCCTTCGCTGGCAATTTGTTGCAACAATGCCTTTTCGTTTGTCTTGATGTGTGCCAAGAACTCTTTTTCGAATGCTGTGATCTTTGATGGTTCCATCTTATCCAAATGACCGCGGACACCGCAGTAAATGACTGCAACTTGTTCTTCAATAGCCATTGGTACATATTGACCTTGTTTCAATAATTCTGTCAAACGAACACCACGATTCAAAAGTTGTTGTGTGGCAGCATCGAGATCTGAACCGAATTGAGCGAAGGCAGCAACCTCACGATACTGAGCAAGTTCCAATTTCATTGAACCGGCGACCTGATCAATAATAACAAATTAAAAATATATTCTTGAAATTTCTTAGAAAAAAAAGATAAAATACCTGTTTCATGGCTCTGGTTTGAGCAGCTGATCCTACACGTGAGACAGACAAACCGACGTTAATAGCTGGACGAATACCTTTGTAGAACAATTCAGTTTCCAAGAAAATTTGACCATCAGTAATTGAGATGACATTTGTGGGAATGTAAGCTGACACATCACCAGCTTGTGTTTCGATAACTGGCAAGGCAGTCAATGATCCACCGCCATGAGCAGGTGACATTTTGGCAGCACGTTCCAACAAACGGCTGTGAAGATAGAAGACATCACCAGGATAGGCCTCACGACCTGGTGGACGACGCAACAACAGTGACATTTGACGATAGGCAACAGCTTGTTTTGACAAGTCATCATAAATGATAAGAGCGTGTTTGCCATTGTCACGGAAGTATTCACCCATGGCACAGCCAGAATATGGTGCCAAATATTGCAATGGAGCAGCATCTGAAGCAGTAGCTGAGACAATGATGGTATAATCCATAGCACCAGCATCACTCAAACGCTTGACAATTTGAGCGACAGTTGAACGTTTTTGACCAATGGCAACATAAATACAGTACAATTTCTTTGATTCATCTTGTCCATCATTGAAACGCTTTTGATTGATGATTGTATCAATGGCCAAAGCAGTTTTACTATAAAATAAAAATTTTAATAAATAACAAAAGAATAAAAAATGTTTTTAAAATTTAATATTTACCCAGTCTGTCTGTCTCCAATAATCAATTCACGTTGACCACGACCAATTGGTACCAATGAATCGACGGCCTTAATACCGGTCTGCATAGGCTCACGTACAGAAACACGTGGAATAATACCTGGAGCCTTAATACCGACACGGAAACGTTGTTTTGTTTTGATTTCTCCCTTTCCATCAATTGTGTTACCCAAAGCATCAACGACACGTCCCAAAAGCTCATCACCGACTGGAACATCGACAATAGCACCGGTACGCTTGACGATATCGCCTTCACGAATGAGCTTATCATTACCGAATACGACAACACCAACATTATCAGGTTCCAAGTTAAGAGCCATACCCTAGAATTAAATAAAAATATTTTTCTCTCGTTATTACATAAATCGATTATTTCACCGCCGCTTATTTATTGAAATTTTACCTTCAAGCCTGATGAAAACTCCACCATCTCGTCAGCTTGGATGTTCTTTAAACCATAGACACGAGCAATACCGTCACCGATGCTCAAGACACGTCCAGTTTCTTCCAAATCAGCTTTTGGTGCGGCGCCCATGATTCTTTCCTCAAGAATTGAGCTGATTTCAGCACCTTTGGCTGGTGCAGAGACATGAATTTTACGAGCTGCAATCTGTGAGGCTGGAACGACTACTCTTGCAACCTGTTTTCACAATTAGAATAAAGAAAGAAGAATTTTGTTAGAAAAAGTTAACCTTCAATTGATTATATAAGGCAACGACCCTTTTCTCCTCCTCACTCATTCGTCCATAATGATTTTTCTGAGTGTCGGAAAAAATGTATGGCAATTTTTTCTATCAAATTTTTAAACAATTTTCAATATACTACTGTTTTTAAACATTTCATCTACTTTTCCTATGTCTTATTGAACAAAATAAAGTTACTGCCAATTGATAAAGTGCTCTATTTTCATTGAAAATTATGAAAAATTGTTATGCAATTTTCTCATCTTTACAGCGTAGCTAGTTTAGTCAAAATTCGGAATATTTAGTTAATTTTACATACCTGTTGTGCTGATCGTGGAAGGTTGCGAGCAACCGAGGCAGCTAAACGTGCTGATAACATCGACATCTCTGTATATTACTCTAATTTTATCGAGAAATTAAAATTTTCTGCCTCTTCGAGCGACGATTTTTTCAGTGGGTTCTCTTTTTTTCTGAATCTTGCGCACGACTTTTTAATGGGTAAAAAGTTTTACACAGTGGGTAAAAAGTAATATTTTTTTCAAAAATAACGGAATTCGAGAAAAACTAAAATTATTTGTACATTATTCTTTATTTCATGTATGTTCTGTCCAATACTATTACTTTATTGAAAAGAAATGTTCAATAATAAGTTATATCTGATTTTATCAACAAATTTTGAAAGAAACTTTAAGAAATTTACAAAACATAAAGTGACTAAAATGTGTTATTCACACATTAAAAGGACTTGATGTCAAAAAAGAAAAAACAATGGGTTCATTTTTTTACTCTATAGTGTGAATATGAAATAACACAACCATTTAAAAGATTTATGACAGCGAAAGTGTCCAATTTTTCATGGAAAATTACAATTTGCTGTACTTGTGTAATCATAAACTCATACAATGGACATTCACTCGCTCATTATCCATAAATTATTGTTATTTTCTTTTTAAAAAAGTCTTTTTTTTCAATCGATAAAAATAAGAATTTTTCTCTTGTCCGACGGTATATCCAAAAAAAGTAAAGCATAAAATGTAACTATTCAAAATTAATATTTATTCACTATGGTAATAAATCATCTAAAAATATGACCACTTAAGTTGATTATATCATCATACATATGTATACTTTGCAATATTCATCCATACTCTCTTTAATGCATGTCGACGCAAACATTTTTTTTGTATACTCTATACCACTCGTTAAACTAACTAATGAATCAAATTTATGTCTCTTTTAATTAAGCTTATTAAACGATATTTTTAATTACCTTGTTTGTCTTTTCATACACTTGAATTGAATTTCAGTTGAGAAATGTGGGAGTTTTTGTGTTTTTCTCAATGTCCTGAAAAAATGAATGCTTATTTACAACTATGCTTCTGGCAAAAAGAAGCTAGCGTAAGAGAAAAATTAGTTTTCTGAATTGAGTTGGTGTTCAATTTTGTTAAAGTTGCAATTCTATTAAATTTCTTCCCCTTTTTTACTCGTAAAAATGTTCGTGTACAGATATTTTTTCATATATCACATGATTTCCTCAATATACAATATACATCATTACGATATGGCATCATAAAAAAATAAAAAGCGTTTTATATGCAAATTCGGTTTCAATTCTTCTTCTTGTGGTTGTTATTTTTATTCTGTTGTTATCATCACACTTCTAATTCAATCTTGTTTCAACATCATTACTTTCAATTATCTTAAAACGGCACATTTGTGCCTATGGCAGTTCTTCAAACGCGATTATGATAATAGAACAAAAGTGAGAGAAGTCAAAAATTTCTTCTTCTACCAAAAATCTTGATTTCTTTATTCACATTAATTAATTATGCAGGAGGAAACATCAGAAAGAGGAAGATAAAATTTGAATAAAAAAGTATAAATTACTTCCTCAGTCACGTGTCACCCATTAATATGAAATAATTTATCAACCACATCCATTTGATGTCTTATTCTTCTTTTGGTCATACACACACTCGTCATTGAAATATTAAAGAGATATTTTTTATCACAATTGAGTGTTGAAAATATTCACATTAAACTTTTTTATTCGCAACTATCTAAGTTGGATAGACAAACGAAAAACAATCTGTAAATTGGGCAATAAATAATAAGCATTCTGACAGTCGAAAAAACAAACATATTTTCTATTTTGACTATATTCATGTTGTCAAAATATGTTCCAGTATATGAAATGAAGAAAAAAAGCAACACATATTGAAGCTGTTCGCAAAAGTCTCAAATTTTCTACTTGTTTGTTGTTGTTTTCACTCTTAGTTCACAGAAATATGAAATCTTTCATCTTATCAGCAGTTTGGCTCTCAAAAAATATTGTTTATTCACCATGCAAAATGTTTTAATTTTATTTTCTTTAAAAGTTGGCCAAAAGAAACTTTCTTTTTACCATATTTATTTTGTTCAAATGACATTCTTTACATTAAATCAAATTGATCATGAAAATTTTTATCAAAGTTAATTGATGAAATTGAAATTTCCACAATCGTAAGCATTCTTTTTAAAATATCGCGGTTTATCAATAGAGCATCTCTTACCAACAGGACATTTCCACAGAACAAAAAAGAGAGAGGGAAAAACATTTCCATTGTCAATATGAAATTGAAAATACTGAGGAACGAGAAAAACACAGAATGCCCTACTGATTAAATTTCTTCACACTTGAATGCATTGTAAAATATATATGCTATGTAAAACGAGATGAGCAATGTTCAGAATTGCGTGGTAGTGGTTGCTGTTGTTGAGCAGTGATTTCCATAATGTGATTATTAATTTTCTACAGAGAGAAAAAGAGAGAGAGAATACGACTATAAAATCGTTCTCATTCAGTTGAAGTATGATAATTTGATCATGATAAATTATAAGCGAAACATTATTTATCGAATATTTTTGCATTCAAGATTTTCCATGAAAATGTTAGTCAAACAAATTGAAAATCTAAGTTGTAATGGCATCAGCATAAAAATAAGAGCATCTTATTTATTTTTATTCCAATCACGACTCTCTCTCTCTCTCTCTCTCTTTCTGTCTCTCTCTGTATATGTACGGAAGCAATCAAATTGTAATTCTCTATTCAATTTCAATCATCTGTTGACCAAATTTATAAAGTAAAGTGATTTCAGAATGTGTGAAATGCTAATTTAGTTAAAGTTTCCAAATCTCACACATGTTTTGTTTTCGCAAATCTCAATGAATGCATAATGAGAGACTTTTCTTGATCTGATTATAGTAGCAGTTGTATTAAAGAAGATTTGCCCAAGAAATAAATTTCCGGAATATTTTATCAACGTGTGAAGAACACTATAAATTTATTTTAGGATATCTTCATGAGAATTTAGCCATATTGACTATCACAATAGACATTAAATAAACTCTTTATCCAATTGAATTAATTAAAATTAAATCAAAGTTAAGCAGATTGTAAATGAATGCATTTCTTATATGTGTTTAGCATCTCACTGGGTGCATAAACTGATAATTGAATTAAAATTGTGCTAAATAAAGCACACATCGTAAAAATTTATGACCGATAATCATTTTGGATTTTTGCAAAAAAAGGGGAAGTTTTGAGGGAACATTTAAAAATATTTATTTTTGCTATTTTACTAAGTAGAAGGGAATGATATACATTTAATATGATATGTGAGAGAGAAGGGAGACATAAACATATATGAAAGAGGGGATGAATGCATAAAAATTATTAATACTCATAAAAAGACGACACTTCTCGATTAAATGAGCATACTCATGACCTTATTTCACTTTGATACACAATAAATTTTACTCCGCTTTGGACGTGACGAAATATTCACTACTTCACACTATTTTAATGACATTTAATAATTTTCAATGTGAAAGTTTTTCACAAAAAGAAACAGCCGAGAAAGAAGCATAAAATCTTGTATACAAAAAAAGCTCATAAAACAATTCGCCACGACATTCATAATGCCGCTGCTGTTGTTTAGAAATAAAATATTCTCGTAGCAAGAAAAAGGTTTTATTATATTCTTCATAATGCATAAAAACTTATCTTTCATATTGCCTGCATACTTTAACTTTAGACATTATCATAGAAAAGTGACAGAGAAAGTTAGTTACTCGTTTTATTTTCCGTGAAATTTTCCATTTAAATTTTATCAACACAGGCTTTTTCCCTCCCTCAATATTTTTCTTTTTTTCTCGTTTTAGAGAATTAAATTTATTAACCGCAATGCCTTGACATGTTCATAAAACAGCAAACGAAAGAAAACTTTTTTTACTTCTTTCCTTTACACAATAAAAACTGAAAAATTTCTCTTCATTTAAATTCATTACATGATGAGTAATTTAGAAGTTAATGAGATGCAAGATTTAATTGTTGAAATAAAGTTAATTTGATAAAGAAATTTGATATCTTGAAATTATTTTCCCTCGAGTTATTTCTTTTCTACATAGAGAGATTAGTTAATCAATCACAAACAAGTTAATTATCAAGACACAATTTTATTTACGCAGCGGCATTCACATGTGAAACAAACAAGCATGACTGAAAAGTTAAAGAAGAGAAAACTCATTGATAGTTTTTGCTGTCAATCTTGATTTCATTTCACACTTCTTAATTCGTTAAGATTTATGGGACAATCAAAATATTTCAATTTCATAAATTGCATAGGGTGGTTGACAAGCAAAAGAGAGTGAAGAATTTTTAACTTCTGTTTTCGTTGAGATAAAAAATTGTATTTTTCTCGCCGCCTTCTGACAAATCCGATTATCGCAATCATCATCAATGAAGAAAATGATTCTTATTTTACTTAATCCGATCACAATAACAAAAATAGCACCAACATACGAAAAAAGTGTTTTTTGACACCATCATATGAGGGTGATTGTGTTTAATTAAAGTTCTTCAGAGAGCTTTCTAAATTGTTCTAATTATGAAATGCTTGCAATTTACTTTTTATGTAATTTTCACTTTTATTCTGACTTTTTATTAGACACAAAAAAGTAATAATTAGCTTTATTTTAAATTACACCAGCAGCATATTATTAACGTTGGCAAAGTAGCAAAATGAATGCATACATTTGGTAATTTAAAAGGATTAGCGATTCATTCATTTAACTCTAATTTGTGGAATATGTTTTTAGCATATGCAGAGAGCTTTGTTTTTATGCTCATCTTAGTTACTTTAAACAAAATTTTAAGAATATTATTTAAAAAAATCTCTTCCTTTTTTTTTAAAAGCTTTAGTCTTATCTGAATGTTCTAGTTGGATTCATTTCATTTGAGTTTCATATTCTTGACTGATTTTATAAATGTGTGCTTGCTAAAGGTGTGAACAGAACATTTAGATATTTTCTGCAATGTTGCTGAAATATTGATTTTTATAAAATATTTCGTAAAATCAAGCAATTTTCATTACAAGAATTTCTTGTCAGAAAATATTTAAAATTTATTTCTTTTTAGCGCATTATTGGAACAACAATGCTGCTTATAATTTGACTTTGGCTTGCTGGCTGGCTGGCTCACGGCTCCGGGATGAGATCTCGAAAACTACAATAGCTAGAGACTTCCGGTTTGCTGTGTTTGATTTGTACTATCAAGTTATTGGCGGCAATATTTATTAGAATGTTGTCTTTGATTGCATTAATTAGGAAATTACGAATTTAAATTACCAAATTGAAAAATGTAAATAACGCGAAGTTAGCTGCGAAAACGATTGCAGCGCCACCAACGGCAAATATTGAAACTTCAAATATTTTGAATATTACTCAACCGTTTTTTTGATATCAATAGTTTATCATCAGAAGATTCAGTAAATTAGGTATCAATTAAGAACTCTCATCTTACTTTGATATATCAAAATTTTATAAATATGATTTTCCCTGTATTTTGAATTTATTTTAAACAAATTATTTTAAACTGTGAATTTGTTTCTCAAACGAGTCTAATAATTCTGTAATTTGTTAACATACACTGATCTAGGCACAAAAATGTGCTTAAGTGTCCCCCTACTACACACGGACACTTTCCATGTCATTTAAAAAATGAAGATAGATAAATTAAGCTTGTGAAAAAGAAAAAGACGTCACAAAAAATGATTAAATGTACTTTTTGGGTACTTTTATTGTGGTTTTATATAGTACATGAACAAGAAATTTATAATGTTCCATTGTTTAAAATAATTATTATAATAAAATAGTCTTTTATATGATATGTATATATACAAAATATAATTTTTCCTTTACAGTCGTTAAAAAGGAAAACTGGTAAAATATTATATTCATCCTTATGTCTAATATTTTTGAGACAAAAAAATATTTAATCATCTTTCCGCCTCTTTATCATATTTCATATACTCTCATTTCTCTTTTTCTTTCGTTCTCTCTCGTATACTTGTACATTTGGGGGATGAAATACAGCAGAGAGAAAAGAGATTTTGAGGGTGTGGCTTCACTTGACGATTATTTTTATGTGAAAAATATATTCAATATTTTACCGAAAACAGTATTGAAAAAGTTCTATGGAAAATGTATATGTTCAATACGGAGCCAAAAGATGTGAGCTTGTTGAATATGCTATGCGGTTTATTTAAACCAAAATGAAAAATATTGTATTGAAACATAATAAAATGGAATTGAAAAATGCTATTTAATGTCCATGAATCTTTAAACTATTATTCCGTTATCAATATTCATTACCAAAATAGAATTTTCTAGAAAAACTTTTCATTAAAATTCATGAATCATGATAGACAAAAAACTGCATTGCAGCACTACTACTAACATTTTATACTTATGTTTTAGTTGCAACAAAATATGATCATTTTTTCGATGCATATTGTATAGTTCTCATTTACATAACATTCTGAAGTCTGTCTATTGTTCATTTTAGAATCAGCAAAAATATTCATTTAAAAATTATTCAGAGTCTTCAAACAAAATTTTCTTTTGTTATTTAAATAATTTACATTTTGAGCTTATTTTATTAACTTTTTATTCTATTTTAAAATGTAAGCTATATTAAAATAGTTAATTAGCTTTGTAAGCTTTTGAAAACTTCCGCAAATCTCTTAACAAGCAGAAAATCTAATCATAATCTAAGAAAATCCTATTTTGACATTAAACAGCACACATAAAAATGCTGACTCTTTTTACTTTCTATATCTTTAAAAATTGTCACAACATGACACACGATTGATGGTGTAAATAGATGAAAGTGAAGGACATTTCAATCAAACACCTGTCCCCTCTAGAATAACTCGTCAATGATCAATTCGTTTATTGCTACTAGATATAAAACGATAAAAGCATAAATCATGTGTCAATTTTACGGGCATATTCAATTGAAGTAAAGAAAAAAAAGAAATCAAATTTTTCCGGGTATGTGCATTAAGTTTTTTTTGTCCTTTCTTTGATATGAAAGAGGAAGCAATAGATGAGAGGGAGAAGAAATGAAATTATGTCGAGAATTCAGAGGTCAAATACGATACTTCATTTATCTTATTTTCTCCTCGATATTGCAATTTATTCTCAATAAATCGTTTTAAAAGAGTGAGAGTGAACACTCAAAATCTCGTTTAATGTATATTTTCCTTCTTTGATATTTGATTTGGGAAAACAATTTATGATAATCACTTGGGTGCTAAAAAAAGAAATTTTCATTGATTTTTTTTTTTGCGACAGTAAATTGTATGGACAGGAAAGGAAGTTACTTAAATATGCGAAATTCTTCAATCGATTTCTATCAACATTTCTGCATAAAAGTTTTGTTATAATTTATAAATAGTCGTAGAAGTTGAAAAACTTTATAGATAAAAAGAACATGATGAAAACGGAAAAGAAAAATTGAGAAAGTTTTCAAATTAAATTTTATGAGAGAAATTTTTGAATATCGTTTCCTTAAAATTATGATATTTTGAATAAAATGGAAAACTCTTGAAAAATTGACTTCATTTAATGTATAAACTTCAAATACCACTCGAAATTTAACATTTTCAACAAATTACATCAACTCAAACATTAATTATCGAGATGAAATTGCATTTTAAGAATAGCATTGGTAGAGTTAATGGCTTTCACATTTTAATTTCAATCTCTTCATAGCTTCATTGAAAATAAATAACTATTACATTGAATAAGGTGCATTGATATTTAATTGCACAGCTTTACAAGGGTTCCAAACATAAAAAGAATTCACTTTTAAGTGTTTATAATAACAATATGTTATTAAAGAGCAGAGAGAGCAAAACCAGCTTTTAACATAAGGGATTTTTAAATAAAAAAATATTTGAACAGCGACAACCTGTAACAATCAACAACCCCTCATCATCATCAGCAAACTAAAATATCTGAACAGATGCATTAAGGCTGAAATATTTAAGCATGTATGTATGGTGCGGTGATTATGAGGGGTCTTAGTCTTTTGTTCTGCAAGAGGAAATTATTGGAATTGAAAATATGCTATGATTTATATTTCAAACATTCTCATTTAAGCAATGACTCTTTCATAGCGGTGGTTGTTGTACTGTGTATAGCAAATTAGTTCTACACTATTAGTAGAGTTCACTTAAATATTCGGAGCTATAAAAAAAGATTTTTCTCATTCAAAAATTGAAGTTAACACATTCTTCCTAAATATGCGACAAAAATTCATTCTCGATACGTTCTGCTCTACAGCACATGGACTGCTAAACGATTTATGAACCTTGCAAACAACAGCATCAACCCCTATGCCTTTATGCGTATTAAAATCACTTCGACTAACTTAATGTTTCAATCTTTTACTCTCTTCTGACTCTCATATCTTTGTTCATATATTAAATTAAATTACAACTCTCTTTTACACTCTTTGCATTCCGCATGAAGTAAGAAATTCGCATCGCTTAGTTATAAATTCGTTGCGCATCTCAAGCAACTTTCATGAGAAATCTCATTTCGTGGGAAATTTAATTCCATTTTGATACGATTTAATCTCTTGTTTCCACAACCATTCTATGCTATGCTATGGTTTACGAAGTTTGTTTTTCATATTTGTTTGCACAACAGTTAGCTCCCCAGATCATCACTCAATTCATACACTTCTGTTCCTTGCTTGCTTGTTATGCAAATTGACCCCAAGAGAGCATTTTTATTAACTCCCTTGAATTAAATCTCATAATGCTACTGTGTAATTTCATTTAACCACATAAATAAATAACTTATAGGATTTGTTATACTGAAAATAATAATGCGACAATCATAATAAAATGAAAATTTGTAAAGACGATTTAATCTGTTGGTTATATATAGTCGGGGCTATAGAAAACATTAAAATAAATAAGAAAAGAGGAAAAGGAATTTATGAATTTTGGTTAGAAAAGAATTGAGATAAATTTAATGTCATAAAATATCAAGTTTTAAGCAATTTTTAAAGAGCAAAATTTAAGAAAAAAAATTTAATTTTTTTTAAATTTCAAGTTTTATTTATTTCACATTTAATACGACAACTCACTATACTGATATTTAATTTAATACACTTAATAATTGTTTGAGAAGTCAATAAGTAATTTTAATTCATTTATATATCATTCGAAACTATTCTTTTTCTTATATCACAAATTTTCTACTGTTGAAACATTAAATAAATTTCATTTCCGTCGTGAATGGTACTCAATAATTTCATGTTCTAAAAGATCTCCTTCTTTATCTTGATGTGCTGTCTGTAAAAAAAGAAAATATTAAAACAAAATTCTAATAAGAAACTTTCTAAAAATTTACCATATGTCTTGTCAAATGATGACGCTCACGAAAGCTCTCTGAACACACTGGACATTTAAGTTTTTCTTCACGTTTTCTTCTATTAGGATCTTGAAGATATTCATTTTTATGGTGTGATCGCATGTGATAAACTAAATCACTTGTCATACGAAAACTAATGTTACATTTTGCACAAACATTTTGAGCTGGAAGTGAAAGCGATGTTATGGTTGTTGGAAGAAGTGTCGATAAAATTGCAGCAGCAGGATTAGGATGAGTCATAAAAGCAGCAGCCGGATGTTGACTAGTTCCAAACTGTTGAAATGCATGAAGATAACCAGCTTCATTATTATTATTTGTAATTCCATTTGATGATAAACCATTAGTACGATAATTTTGAGTTTTCAGATGCTTTTGTGGAGAAAATGGTGGCGGTGGTTGACTGATAACTTGAAATGCACTAGAATTAATAATTTGACTATAATCTCGACTTGGTGGACTATATGAAATCGGTGGACTTGCTGATGAACAACTGAGTTGATCAGGACTAACAGCTGGTGGAATTGGTGAATCAATGTTAATTATTTGTGGAACTTTTGAAAATGCACTACGAGGAGTTGGAATTTCACTTTCAACTGTATCATCACTTTTTTCACTTGATGCTGTGCTGTTAAAATAATCAGCATGTAAACGTTCTTCATTGAATTTAAACATTCCCGAATAATCGCCATGAATAAACACTTTATTATTAATTTTTGATATATGACTCGGACGATTTATTAAATCAGATCGAACAGACAATTCTGTAAGCGGCGGATATGTCACTTTTTCTTTTTGCTTCAATTTTTCATCTGGTAGCATTAAAAAAGCCACATCGAATGGTCTTTTAATTTGAATTTTTGTTGTTTGCTGCTCGCCACTAATTTGTTTCACTTGTTCATCGCAATGAGAATTTTTTAAATTAACCTGCCGCTCACTTGCTATATCCATTGTCATTTTTTGCACACTAATATTTAATCCACAAATTAAGAAATATAATAATTTATTTTGCACAAGGTAGAGATAGAGAGAGAGAATAAGAATCTGTTTGGTGTTGTCGCGTCAACTAAAAATAATCAACTGTCGGATACTTATGAAGTAACGTCTGTATATAAAGAGGCATCTCATGTTTCACGAGAGAGGCTATATGCTTTCATTCATCATTCATTTCATTACACCAATCCCTCCCAAAAGTTGCGCATATTGCAACTCAGTGCTGAAATATGTGTACCGCAATAACAATACTGTTTTAAAAATAAACATATTTCTTAATACATTAAAACTCTCTCTCCCTTATAATAATGCTACTGTGTTGGTGGTATTGTTGAAAAGTGTATTCTTATTGGATTTTTCATTTCATTCACCACCATTTTGTAAGGCGTGGCTTATTCGAGAAAATATCTGATACTTTTCATTGCCACTTTCTCTTTATTTTCTCTTTTTCATAAGTTTATTGAGAAAATGTGAATAGTGAACACACACCTATATAAAATATCATAGATAATAAAAGTAAAACCAGTGACCAAGTACCCGTGTTGCAGATCGGTGTACTTAAGCGCATTTTTGGTGCCTAGATCAGAGTTTATAACAATTACAGAAATATTAGATGCGTTTGTAAAAAAGATTCATGTGATAAGATATACTGGTTAAAATAAATTTCAAATGTATAGGAAATTTCATTTGTAATACTCATGGTTTCGAATGAAATAATTGAAATTTAAGTTGTAGGAAATAGCAGTCAATTAAGAATTCAGCAGCTATTTTTTGTTTTGTTTACATTTTCATATAGAAATATATTTTATGAAAACTCGAGTAATGTAATTGCTGCTAATAATCCTAATCTATTAAAATTCTGGAAATCGTCTTTATAAATATCGGTGATTTGAAAATAACGATCAAATTCAAAATACGCGAAGTTGGCTAAGCGCAGCTGAAAAATTTTTTTGATCGCAGTCAACTTCGCGAAAAAAATTTTGTTTACAAATTTTCAATATGGAAAATTAATTCATAATTTCCCAAGTTATATGACTAGTGACAGAAATATAAATAAGCGTCGCGCCACTAACTTTTTAGCACAAATCAAACACAACAAACCGGAAGTCGCTAGCTATCATAGTTTTCGAGATCTCAGAGGGACAGCCAGCCAGCCAGCCAGCCGAACAAAGTGAATGTATAAGCTGCATTGTTGTTCCAAAAATGCGCTAAATAATTGAATTTCACTCAAATGAAAACCAATTCACACGAAGAAAATTATTATCAAAGTTTGAAGCATTTTTTTATGAACTCAATTTTACGATTTCTCATTTCATCAGTTACATAGGTAAAAATTCTATTAAAAACTTTGTATAATAGAAAATCATTAAGTGAAAATTTCTATTAATTAACTTGGAAAGTCATTAAATGAAAAATACAATTTTGAAAAAGAGTTTTAGAGATGAGCACAAAAAAAACTATCACAGATGTTATAAAAATCTTCCCCTACTTATTGCGGTCATATAATACTTTTCGTGAGGGTTAAATCATTTGTTGTAGAGTTCATTTCATAGTAATTTGATTTACATTTATTTTGACGAATATAAAATATGTTTGTGGTAGTTTTCAAATCTGGTATGTGTCAATATTATCATTTGTAATGATGACCTACGTCTTGTCATTACAAATTGCAATGATGTAAAAAAATCTTGATTTGGGGTAAAATATAAAATTTATGTATGAAAATAATTTTTCTTTCATGTTATACATTAAAAAGCTGTACATTCACAATGCAAATTTAAAACATTTAAATTCTTCTGTATGTGCACGCTAGAAAAGAAATTTTTTCTTTCAATCATTAGAATTTCAAATTTTGATAACCTGATTGTTGTTATTCACGCTTTTTTATGCTCAATTTCATACATTATTTCTTTATCGCAATCACAACATTGTTCTTTTATATTCGCTCATATTTCATAGAATTTTCTTTTCTCATTCTCATATATTATTTATTTGGTTTATCAATATATGGTGTAAGAAGCAGACACGTGCAAGAAATTAGTCATTTGCTCTAAATAATTTGCCAATTTTTTTTTTCTTGATCTATCAACTCAATTGCAATGATCAAAAGCAGTGTAATCAAGAAGAAAAAAAACTGCACAGATGTTTTCTCAATCCACTTTATGACACACACAATATATTTATGTATGGTACAGTCAGTGACGAAGTGAAAGAGAGGGGTTGAGTTGTCTACGTTTCCGCAATGCATGCATACACTTGTATACTTGCTAAATAATGAATTCAGTCATTCACATATTACTGTGGTTTTTAAAACTCACAGTTTTCTATTGAAATTGGATTGCAGCATAATAAGCACCTCTCATTTTTCCCATCTGCCCATATGTTCGCTCAGAAAACACATGCTTTATTTATTAAAAGCAAATCCTCGCTTGGTGCATTTCTAAAATAGTTCAACAGGCGACCCTCAATAAATATATGTGTGTGTGTCTCTATTTAGAGAAATCATAAATGAAGCATTTGATTGCAATTTGTATTATGATATTGTCCCTTGTGTATCAAGCTGCTTATCCTTTGAGAATCTCTAATCCATATGTCAATATTTCCACTGTTACCATTTCTTATCAAGCATATTTTACATCAGATACATATTAAATTTAAAAATAATTACCGTAAAATTGAATTTACCATTTTTTTTATATTTTCTTACCACAGTGATGATGATTCACATCAGTCATTATATTTCTCACAAAGATTAAAATAAGAAAAGTGTGAAAAATACTAAATTAAAAATTATTATTGTATCATATACTCGACACTTATTGTTTCAGAATTTTTGCTAAATCAAAATTAAATGGTTATCATGTTATGTATTTATCTTTTACCACAAAAAATTCATTAGTAAGTAAAATATTGTACCCTAGACAAAGATTAGAAACAGAAGACAATAATAGGATAATAGGCATAAGCGTTGATGTTTTTCATCCGACGGCGTTCAGTGAAATTTTATTATAATTTATGACTGTAAAATGTTATCATAAAACCATTTCATTCATTCATTTTTATGTACCGACCGTCAGCAGAAATAATAAATTATATTTTAAATTTGAACTGTAAAGAATCAGATCATAAACTGATAGGGATTAATAAAAGTGATGACATACTTACAAAAGGAGAGAGATTGAAAAATTCTTCATACCTTGGTAGTTATTTTCCACCACTATACATTCATGCAATAAATTATGAGTTTAACAGATAAAATGTTAAGCCGATTTATTTTTGCCTCTTGTTTTTCATCATTTTATTCTTCCTGTTTAAAGGACTTTTCTTTTGTAATTATAATTTTGCATTACATTCATTCATACAAAAATTACAAATTTCAATAAATCATTCACTCATTTCGAGGACTTTATTTAATTTTATAATGATTATTACGTAATGAGCATGAATTAAGAAAAATTGTTCAAAAAATGTAATGAAAGCAAATACTGGACGATATAAAAATATCTTAAATGTTGGACAATAGAATAAAATATGTGCGTTAAATTATTTCTTTTGCAGCAATTTCTAAACATGTACTGCAATACACATCCTCTCTATGTCATTATGACCGCATCAACTTTGGCACATTACAGTACAAAAATTCATTTTAACAATCATGAAAAAATATATTTCTATGCATTACTTGCTTATGACATATTTCAAAAAAAAAGATTAAATAAATGACATAGTGGTTGCAATGATCGTGATGTAGAAGTTCAAGGATGAGTTTTGTTCTCATTCCTCCTTAATCGCTCAATATAAAGGTCATATAAAATATTGTTCTTATAATAGTAATGTGGATTCTCTTCTCTACTCAATTCGGGATTGTAATGATGATTCATTGGTTGTTGCTGATGATTTTGTGGTATAATTTGTTGAACGTTGTTATTGATTATTGTAATTTGTGAAAATTTTATGTCCAAATTATTTATTCTCTTTGAAAGAGGAAAGAATTCATTCTCATTCTCAATCGATCGAGATCTCTTCCTTTGAATCCTGTAATGAAACATAAATTATTTCATTTTAAATTCATATCAAATCATGATATGGTAAAATTTCAATGATAAAGATTCTCAAACGCACTTTCAAGTAACCTTTTTCTACTATGGACGAAAAATAGGCTAATATGAATAAGTAAAGTATGCGTGAGAAAATTTACGAGTAGTATAAGATCATATTAGAGAAATAAATTTACGTTTTAGTTTTAATCAATTTCAACTATAAACAAAGAATGAATTCGATTTTTCAAATCTTACCCAATATTCGTCATGTTGAATTTTTTTTTATAAATGAATCACAGACAAATAACAAATGCAATTAATATTAATTAATATTTTCAGTGTTAATTATAAATTGGCGTTTGAATATTTAGAAGAAAATAAATTTGTATTATTTTTCTGAAACTTTTTTACATCACAACCCCGATAATTTGACACGAAAATACAACACGATTTTTTTTCACCACATCTTAACGTCCGGATGTTTTTTTGTTGTAAACATTCAATTAGAAAAGTCATAGAAAAAAGTTTATTTTTAAGATATAATAAGAAGATAAATATTAATATTAAGAATGGCAGCTTCTGAAACTCAACCAGATCTTCAAGAATTAACAGAGGAAGAAAAGAAACCAAAAGAAATTAAAGCATTTAAGAATAAACCACCACCTGAAACTAAATTATTTTACATGCCGCAATCGCTTTACGAGGAAACAAAGAAAGAAATTACTCAATTGTATAAAAAAAAGGAAAAGAAGACTTATTTCGAAACAATTTTGACAAAATGTCATTTAAATAATTATCAGAATTTCACAAGTAAATGCACAGCAATGACAATTCCAAATTTTGTAGAAGCTATTAATCAAGCATATCAATGTCGAGATTTCAAAGCACTTTATAGACTTATTGAAATAGGTTTTGAAATTGACTCAAAAGCTTTATCTTCTCATCTTGTTGAAGTATAAACGAAAAATTCACTAAAAAGTTCTTTTGTTCAACTTGATTTTTTTTCGTTTTAGTATCTGCTACTTGCAATAAAAATTGATCCAGCAATACCAAATCGTGAGGAATTTTTTATGAATGTAGTAAAAGGTTTATCAAAAAAGCCATCAGAAGAATTTGAGCCATCTGAATTTATTAAACGATTTCATTTACTTGAGAAACATTATTGGAAAAAGGATTTAAAAGCTAAAGCTGACGATGATAATAAAAGCAATGATGAAGGGAATCAAAAGAAACTGAAATTATCTTAAAGTGAAAGACTGATTTATCGTTTGTTAATATTTATGTAATTTTTTTAAATTATACTGAATAACCACTTACAACATAAAATAATCTTTTCATAAATATTATTTCATTACCGTTGATGTTAGATGTTAATGTAATGTACTATTCAATTAACAATGAATAAATGAATTAAACTTAAAAGTTTATTTTTTTATCACATAATCCAAAAATCTCTTTCACATTACCTTTTAGCGCTTTAATTTTAAATTTAATAAAATTTGATTTTTCTTCATTTTTATAATGTATTGAGATTTAATTAAATATAATACAGATTAAATGTGTATGTTAGAATTATTCTCTTTTTTTCTTATACATAAAATAGATAAAATGATCTTAATATATAGTAAACAGAAAGAATGACACAATGAGAAAACTTTTCTTATATTCCTATATTAAATTTTAAATGCAATATTTTAGAAGTATTGTAGTAGTACACATACACCTCACCTCTAAGATTTGTTGCATGTATTTTTTTTTTGGCGAGTGGCTAAATGTGTATGCTGTGTTGCGGTGTTTCATCATATATATCAATCATATGTATTCTCGGATAGGACGTTTTTTGAATTTTTTATTACATTCCTTTTATCTACTGTAAATTTATTTGATTTAGACTGTCTGGTGTCGTTATTAGATTGATTTGATATTGAAATAACTATAACCAGCATATTTCATCGTATATTAATTAATTTATTCAATCAATCAGCAGTAAATTAATGAGTTAATGTTAATTTATTTCTTTTTTCTTTATCTTATACTTTCATTAACACACTACCGTACACCATTATCATCATCTCATTTTCTGACAGTCTCCGTTTTAAGAGTCTTTTGAGTTTCAATACACTACTATTTTTTTTTTGTTACATCAATCTTCTTCGGTCTGATTGAATTAACTAATCTCTCTTTTTTTAATTTTATAAAGGAATTATCTTAGTGAGGGATCATTTACATTAGATCATTCGCATTCATCATTTTTGCTTCTTATTTTCGCTATCAACTAATCAAAAATGATATGTTCCTTTATTAGTATTTTTGCTCTTTTATTGTTAGTTGTTACTTAGGTTTATCAGCTTCTCTTTAATACTTTGTTTCGCTCAAACTTATAAATTTTTTTTATTTTTTTAACATGAAATGACACAAATAGAAAGAAATATATTAATAGAAAAATGTCAGTGAATAGATAAAAAACATCACGAGTCATAGATTATTAAGTATAGGTATATGTATATAAATGCTTTTAAATAGGCAAAAAACAATATAGAAAAAACCTTGATTTCATCATAATACTTATTATATATTAAAATTCAATATGTTTCTTTATGTAAAGTGAAATGTGAAGTGACATGCAAGTGAAGAATATCGATAGAAGAATTTTTTTAAATTTTAACAATCATCGTGGCAATATAATAATTTTTTGTCTTCTATGATGGTGTTTTAATATTTTTTTTAAACGCGATAAAACAAAATTATTGCTTGCAATAATATATATTTTCAATATCATAATTACTTTTTCTTTTGCATTTCAACACAAACGTAATATTATGTAAATATGTAACTGCATTTCAATATTTTTTATCTGATTATAGATTTTGTTTAATTAACTATATCTATGTATATATAGATCTATATATATTTTCATCTGTTTTCTTAAATTTTTTTATATTTGAAAATCAATTCATTAGACATTGTTTCTTCTTTTTGCTGCTGCTCAAGGAAAATGTGTTATTTCTTTTGTTTTTTACAACCACAATCTTTTATGATAATACTCATCACTTCACGCAATTAATGGTGTATTAATTTCTAACAAATATTTTTTTCTCTCTTCTCATTTTAATAGATGCATGCGATGCGATCTTTTATGATAGTGAATAAATGTATAGTATGCGTGTATAATCAATCATAATTATTTTAATCATCCCATGTTGGAAATGAGTGAGTTTCAGCCACAAATAGCGTTGAGAAGCCCTCTTTTTTCGGACTAGGTCGATGCTGTGGTGGTGGTGGAGGTTGTTGACGACTCGTTGTCGTAACATATGTGGGCTGAGTTGTATAATTTATCGTAGGATTTTGCTCACTCCATGACGAGTTGTAATTATATGTAGACCAATTATTTGATCCTCCATTATTCGTTGTGTTCCATTCATCATCTGCCATTTTATTTTCATATCCATGTCTGTCAGCCCATACCGCACCATTTTCACGTCTATCATTTGACTATCAAAAAAAAAAGTTTTAATTAGTCATCATGAGAGTATAATCAATTATTTTGATATTTACTTTTTGTGGTGATTTAACATAACTCTGATCTACTGTTAATTCAATTTCTTCTGTTGGATTTTCTAATAAACTATTTGCAATGCCATAATAAAAGTACATTATTAATCCTAAGCACATCCACAATGTAAATCTGACTAATGTTAATATGCTTAGTTTAAAAATTAAATAAATATTGACAGTGATTGCAATTGTTGGAATAAACGGAAGTCCTGGTGTAAGAAATGCAAGAGCATAACGATTTTGTGGCTGACGTGAAATGACCAAAAGGATGAAAATGATTGAAAGGATAAGAAATGTGAAGATCAATCCGAAAAATGAACCACTGAAGCCAACAGCAAGTAATATGTCGAGGAAGAATATGCAAATGAACATCAGTCCAACAAGCTTTGTCACAAACATTCCTAAAATTGACCCATACAAAAATGAGCTTTTGATGATACTCATTAATCTCAATTTTCTACTTACCACTCTCTTCTGTTGCGGGACCCGGATTTTGCCATGGGAAAAAACCCGGACATAAATATGAATATTCGTGAAGTTTTCTATTGATAATTCCCAGGCCAGGCACATTATCGAACGGCACACCTCCAGCTTGTGGAGCACCATGAACGCTTCCATAAAATTTATTCTCATTTCTGTCAGACACCAGAAATTGATCATCGCGACCTAAATATAATCCTTCGGGACTATCATCAACAAATGAATCATCCGAATCGGGTGAAGTTCTTGAAACTTTTTTGATTGTAATATTTTTAGTGATTTTTGATTCATGAATTGGATCGGGTGTGCTAGCAGGAATTGGAGTACGAAGTTGTGCCGGAAGAAGATCAATAAGTGATGTTGAATGTGGTTGATATCTTAATACAAGTACACATGTTGAAACTAATGTATATGCCAACAACGTTCCTATGCTCATCATTTCAACCAATATTTCAAGTCTCACAAATAAAGCAACAACAGCAGCTGAAATACCACTTAATACAGTTGCAATACCTGGAACACCAGTACGCGTCCATAATTGTGACAACTTTTTAAAGATTAGTCCATCTGATGCCATTGCATAAATTACCTAAAAATGTATACATTAAAATGAAATATTATCATTTATAAAGAGAGAAAGATGATGCAGACAGACCCTTGGCATTGGAAACATTGAACCAAACATAGCAACAGATAAACCAGCTGTTGCGCCGATGGCAACAATTGCTCTGTAAAATAAATCATTAAAATTTGTCATTCAATTTGTAAATTCAAATGAGTTTACCTGCATTTCGGTGCGCCTACATATGTCCACATTTGTAATAACGCAGAACCAACGTCTATATGATCATAAGGAACCACCAGTGTGAGAATGAAACTATAATAGAAAATAAAAATAATAATAATGATAAAATGTATGTCAAGAGTATATACGCGAAATATTGATTTAAAATTTTCAAAATTAGGACAACTCACCTGCTGCTTACATAAGCAATCAACACAATAATAAGAGAGCCAACAATCGCTTTAGGGATGCTTTTTTGTGGATTATTTGCTTCTTCACCTGTTGTTGCTATTATATCAAATCCTATGAACGCATAAAATGCAGTTGCTGCACCCGTAAATACTCCGCTCCAACCGTAGGGTAAGAAGCCGTCATGTTCAGACCAATTTTTCGTATCAACATAAAAAAGACCAGCAGTGATGATGAAGACCCATGTTGCAAAGTTTATCGTGTTTAAAACATTATTAAACATCACCGACTTACTGGCACCGCATGCAAGGACGCATGTCATAAGAAGAGTGATTATGAAAGCAATAAAATCTGGAGGATGTCCGAATACAGTTCCGAATGTATCACTTATACTTCTGCTTATTGTTCCGCCTAATAATGAATCAAAACTCGCACTTAACGCACATGCACACGCACTTGTGCCAATTAAATACTCTAGAATCATATTCCAACCGATTACGAATGCCACAAACTCGCCTACACTAACATATGAGTACATGTAGGCTGAACCTGATGTATGTGGTACACGTACTCCAAATTCTGCATAGCAAGCTCCTATTTATTTGATATTATTATCATAATTGCATTTTAACTGAAAAATTTTAATTATACCTGAAAAAATGCTTGCTACTGCTGCAATAATGAAACTAAAAACAACACCCGGACCAGCAATTGTGCGCGCTACCATACCAGCAACAAGATACATTCCTGTACCACAGCATGAACCTACTCCTAATGATGTTAAATCTAATGTTGTCAAGCATTTCTAATTGAATTATAAAGCGGAAAAAAACTATGAGTTAGAAGGATGTTCATGCAATTGATTTTTTTATCTCAACTTCCTTACAGTCAGCTTTGGTTTCGTACTCTTTGGATCATCGCCTTGTAATTTTCGTAGATCTTTTGTACGAATGAGCTTTGAAAAAAGCGTCATACCCGTTCCTCCATGCGGTTTAGGGATTGAAATTTTCATGCTGACAGTTATTTACAACCTTTTTTGTATACCTGTTTTCCACTCTCAAATGTACCTTTAAATTAAATGAGAAAGATGCGATTTATCTTATTAATTTTTTTCTTACATTAATTTTAACTTTATGGCTTTTTGTGTAAATAATTAGATGTCATCTAGATGTCAATTTTTCTTGTTCAATGATTTTTCTCAAGAGTTATTCAACTATAAAACTTTTTTTTCTTTCACAAAACTCCCACACATACATTTATTTTCTATTCTATCCTTTTTTGATTTATTTTCTTTCTTCTTAAGAAACTTTATGATTTTTTTGATTATCTAAAATATTCTGACCGACCTTTATTTATGTTTCATCATCATCACAAATTTATACAGAAAAAAAAATTTACACGAAGGGATTTTCTTTTACACTATTCAACAACTTCTAGCCAAAAGTCCAACAAGTTCTGAGAAAATTGAGAATTAAAAATTGTGCTTTTTTTGTGGTGGGTGTGAAGTGAGAGAATGAGAGCGAACATAAAACCATTTATCTATAAAAACTCCCACGCAAGTTTTAAAAACAATATTTTTTTTATTCTCGCGCTCTCAGATCCTTACTATCGTTCTCTTTTATATTTTTTTCATTCATTCACTCTCAATAGCACAACCATTAGAATTCTATTTGATGCACTTTGTCTGCAATTTATATTATAAAAAAATTTTTATTACTCATCATCGCTAAAATTTTCTCTGCACTGCCGAAAAATAAGATGAACATTGATTTTATATCATCTTCTTTAATATAAAATTTTTTTGTCATTCATGAAAAGGCACATTGACCTTAATCCATAATTTTTTTTTAAATTTCCTTTTTCCATTAAAAAAAAATTTAATTTATGTTCATCCTGTTATGCATCATTTTTTTCCTGTTTCCACTACAATAAACTGTTGCACACTTTAAAATGCACTTTCATACATTCATTTATCCTTTGAACTATTTTTCTAAGTGCATTTTCTTCTATCTCTTGTATGAAGATGATTTTCACAACTTTTAAATTCGAACGTCACCATCTTTATTTTAAAATTATGAAAAATTTAAAATTTTACCTTCTTTTTTTTAAATGATTTGTCGTCGTTCTAGGATAATTTGATTTCTCTTCGTTAGCTACAGATTTTAATTATCACTAAATTTTTAACTAAGGAACTACACTGATTGATGTAAATTGTATGATGATTGAAAGGGGATTAATTCTTTTGCTTATATTGCTACTGAAGCACTCGTATTTTTATTAAGTTGGGAAATAAGAAGCTTTTTACAATTTATCCTTTGTGAGCGCCATTTTGAAGCGATAATTGTTGACTCAATTGAGTAACAAAAACCCTCATATCAAGTGAAAGAATATTTCTATACTGACACTGAGCTTCAAAAAATTTTCACTTACCACAGAAAAAAGTTTTTCCTTTCTCTCTCATTCTCTCAAAGTTTATTTGAATGGTGAAAACTAAAGAGAAAATGAGGGGAAAATTACGTTGAGTGCGGTATAAGAGTATAAAGGACAAAGTTAAGAAGGAAATCGGTCGTATTTTATTCTTGTTATTGAAAAATGTTCTTATTAGTGGAAATAACCTTTATACAGGTATCGCAAGTGGGTGGTTAATAATGTAATTTTCCTATTGTTACAGTTTGCTTGCATATCAATTATTCTCATACTCAGTTAATGATCTAAAGGACACTTGTTGACTTTATTGAAAACACTTGAAAGCACAATACTTAATGAAAGTCTTTCAATGACACCAAATGACAATCATCACTTAACACTAGCTCTTGACATTTTAAGGACAATTTATTGCTGTTTGAAGTATAAATTCTAATGAATAGAAGTATAGAATTTCTTACCTTCTCATTTTCAATATGCGACTGCGCATCAAATCCTTTTAAAAATGAGAGAAAGTAAGAGCATATTCTATTGATATAAATTGAGAAAATCTTAAAAGACAAACCACATCTCGTGTTTAGTTTAAAATTAACTCTATAGCCGTCTTTATTATTAATTGGATTTAGGTAAATTGGATATAATTGGTCGAGGACGTTGATTAAATACGAGTTTCTTTTTAATGACTGCAAGAACTTGATATTCTACTTGAGGTTTCGTTCTATTCTCTACATTGATTGTTGAATCTAACACTGATATTGACGCATTCGCAACGGTTTCATTGATTATTGTCTCGTCAAAACGTCGCTTCTTTTCATCTTCATCATCTGCTATTGACACTTTTTTAATCACTGCAAAACCATTATTGTCGAGTTTCTTTTCTTTACCAAATAAAATATGGTGTCCCACAATGAGAATCTTTAATTCGTATTAATATTAGAATAAAATCAAGAGTCATGTCAAATTATCACTTACAGGATTTCCATATTTATTGTACAATAAATCGCCTTAAAGAAGAGAGAATGATTTATTTATACACAATATAATAAACATGAAGAAAAATTTTATTTACCAATGAATCTGCCATCGCTTATCATTTTATCACTTCTAAGTTCTAAATCACCTTGAATTTCCAGCATTACATATTCATCTAATTTATTTGGAGTTGGATTTTTAATTATTATTGCAGGCATTTTCTTTTATTTTAAAAATTATTCTTGAAAAATTTAAAAACACAAAAAAAGCGGGAAAAAATTTTCAAATAAAAGTCGTTTTATAATATTTGAGAATTTTTATTAATATCGAAAAAATTTAAATTGAATGACTAAGTGGAGAAGAAGAAGAAGATAATTTTATCAAATTCTATCAGTCGAGCAATATTTCGTAAGAAAATTTAATAATATTTGAGATGCTATCTTAAATGTAGCAAAAATTTTTCCAATTTCGCCATATTCCATATTTTCTTGAATTGACTCTTTCTTTATGAATCCAAAATTCATGTGAAGTCATCCCTTTCGAAATAAGTACAAATTGGTGTATAATAACAATAAATAATGCTATTGCTAATTCTATAGCATAAATAGCCCCAACAAAGCATAATGCGATCCTATAAAGAATAAAATAAATAAATATTTTTTTTTAAATAAATATTTTGATCCATACTCAGTTTCTCTAAAGACATCCGTACAATCATCGGGTAAAAGAAACATTACTCCAAAAATCTTGAAGACGGGGAAAGGATGGCATATCGATGTAAGTGATAAATTAGCAAATAACAAAAGCGCACTAAAAGAGCTAATACAACCAAATAGAAAATATTTGTGATTGAATCTACCAATGCAGCAATTCAAAAAATAATTGTGATGATCACGTCCAATTATGCAACTTTTGCATGAATTGCAGTGAAACGTGCGTGCAGGTATAAATTTGCGACATATCGAACAACTATTTTTGTCCTCTGAATCTAAATCCTCATCAGAGTCGCATTGTTTTTCTTCGGCCTCGATCAAACTCACACTAACTGAATCATTTGTATTATTTTTTAATGACTCGGATGTGGTTGATGATGACGCACCAAGTCGATTGAGCGATGAATGCTGATAGGTCTGTAAAAAATGATATTTATAATTATCGATCCATCAACCTACATATGAGCATAATAAGAATAATAAATAGTTAAAGCTTACCTTAAAAAAGAAGATTACAGTCAATGTGATGAGTGAGACAAAGACAAAATTCTCTTGTGGAAGTAGTTCCAGTAAAGGAACAAAAAATTCGAATAGACAGATAAAATAAATTGCAGACAATAAAGAGAAAATAAAGAATACATTAGTCCTGAAAATGAAACATTTATTTAGTTAATTATTAACAGACTTGAATCAATCGATATCAAACACTCACCTCGATGACTTTTTGGCACAATATATGTAAAAGGATGTAATTGCTACAGGAAATACGAGAAAAATCATAATACAAAATTCGAGACTGACAATAGCTATAAAGTTTGTAGCTAAAATAAATATCAGTGGCAATAGAACATCAAATTTGTTCTTTTTAATCTTCGATTCACTCAATAACTTCATTTTCGGCAACTAAAATTTATTGATTTTTATTTGACAATTTTCTATCTGAGAAATGGAAAATAGTGTGCGAAGTTTATGTGCAGCTTTTTAGTTGCCCATTTTAAAGAAGATATGCTAAATGTTGGGAGTTGTCACTTGACAAAATCACAATTAAATGTCTACTTTAATTAAATAACAACTTGAGATAATTTTAATGAGACAAGAGAAAGATGAGAGTCTACTGTATTCCCTCGAAAAAAATACCCGTCTTGCATTAAAAAGTATTAAATTAAGACAATATATTTTTCAAAATTTTAAAGGAAAAAGTTTTTTATTCAATTCAAAAGACCTATTAGTGCTTTTTAATTATGCTCAATTAAGAGTCAATTCTTTTATTCGGGACAAGACGATAATACAAGTGTGAATGTAAATGTATGTTTTATAAAACAACATTTGTAATTTCTACAAAGCGCTTCTACAACAGTTGTAGAAATAGGAAAGCGACATAAAAATTTCTAGAGAAAAGAAATAATTTAAAAAAAATGGAACCACAAGCACAAAACAAAACATGGGATTTATCTCTGTATGAATTAAATAGAGTACCACAAGAAGTTATAACAGATAACACAGAGATTGCTGTTTCACCAAGATCATTACATTCAGAATTGATGTGAGATTTTTACATTTTTTTATGAAATGCATCCGAGGCAGAGAGCATAGTGGTGTTTGAGAAAATTATTTTTCTTGAAAACTTTCATGTTTAACTTTTGATTTCAAAATGTTTTTCATAACAATGTCTTTACCTTGCAATTTTCATTTGTTTGTATATAATGTCTTTTAAATAGAAAAAATGAAAAACCAATGAATCATTTTAGGTGTCCTATATGCTTGGATATGCTGAAAAAAACAATGACGACGAAAGAGTGTTTGCATAGATTTTGCAGTGACTGCATCATTACAGCATTAAGGTCGGGAAATAAAGAGTGTCCAACTTGCAGGAAAAAATTAGTTTCAAAACGTTCACTCAGACCAGATCCTAATTTTGATTGTTTAATTTCGGTAAGTCTTGCTTGCAAGCATGATAAATTGAGAATAAATTTATGAACGAATATTTTTTTTATAGAAAATTTATCCAAGCAGAGACGAATACGAGGCACATCAAGAGAAAGTTTTGGCTAAATTTAACAAAAGTCACTCACAGCAGGCACTTGTTAATTCAATCACAGAAGGAATCAAATTGCAGTCACAAAATCGACCACAGCGTCGTAAAAATCAAGACGAGACAAATCCAAACGATTCAACTGCTCGTGATATTTCTTCCAACAGTCAAGGCAGTTCACACGGTGAATCAACACGTCAATCTTCTAATCCACCTTCTGCAAGAAGCACTCCATCGCCTGTTCCCTCACACTCAAGCTCAACAAGTAAACCTACAAAGCGTGCACGATCAATTATGACAACATCTGAAAGGTCTGAAGACTCAGAAAGCAATAGTGAGATGGATGGACAGACTGAAAATGAATCGAATGCTGATACAGAAGATGGCAATGATGGAAATGATGAAATTGAACTTGTTTTTAAACCACATCCGACTGAAATGAATAGTGAAAATGTGTTAATGAAGGCATTAAAGGAAAATACTGTTCGATATATAAAAACAACTGCAAATGCAACTGTGGATCATTTGAGTAAATATTTAGCTATGAGACTGTCACTTGACGCTCAATTAGCTGAGCCTACATTCAAGGCTTTGACCTTCTCAATTTATATCGCACCTGCACCAGCACAATTCGCTGTTCTAAGTGGAAATCAAACATTACAGCAAGTCAATGAAAAATTCTGGAAGGTAAGCAATATTTTAAAATATTGTGTATATTGCAATTCATAATATCAAATTTCTTTTTATAGGCAAATAAACCATTGGAAATGTTTTATTCTTGCAAATCTTAATTTTATTAATTTATAAGATCATTCATAAATGTCTCATTTATTTCTCAAAATAAAAATAAAGTTTATTCATATATAATAATACTAAACAATAATGGTAATCAATCAAAAGGTTATTCATTTTCATGAAACTAAAATGAAAAAGAAAAATCATAATATTAATTTTCGTTATCGTCTGACTTATCACTATCATCTTTTTTCGTCTTGCTGTCTGAACTAGAAGTGTCGCCTTTTCCTTTGTCTTTCTCCTTTTCTTTTTGACGATCGAGGAAATTTTGATGAACGCTATCTAAATGATTATTAAGTTGAAGTCTTTTCTCTTTATTTCGTGACATTTTTTCATAAAATTCTTTTGCCTCAGCCTCTAAACGTGATAAACGAATTTCTCTTCGTTTTAAATAATCGTCTTCAGTTGAAGTACCTGCTTCTGTCACATTATTATTTGACGTTGAAGGTTGATCTTCGGTGATCATTTCTTCCTTTGTTTCAATTGAAATATCTTCTTCTTTAACATCGTCAATAGGTATGTCAGGTATGATTTCAATTTCTTCTTCTTCCTCCATTGAACTTGTCGTTGAAGTCGCCTGACTTTCTTCGTTGTTCATTGATGTCAATAACCTCATGAACATGGCTTCTGCTGTTTCTGTTTCAGATTTATTTTGGTATTTCTTACTTTTCTTATTCTTCTTTGACTTTGAAAGTTCTTTCTTTTTCTTTGTGTCATGAATTTTAGGTGGTAAGTTAATGACCAAGCTCTGTTGTTGAGAGATATCTTCATCATCGGTAGCAACAATTCGTGACTGCACTGAATCTTTAAAAACACATGCGTTCGGAATAAGAATGACATAATTATCCAAATCAAATGTCATGTCTTTATTTTCATCCGGATCGTAAATATGCTGTGGTGGTTCTGATTGTGCACGAATCAAAGGTAAATTTGAAAAATTTTGAAGCAATGTCGACTCACTTCGCCATTTTCTAAACTGATACATTACTGGTTCTTCACAGACAGTCGTTTCAATTTTATCGAATGTAAGAAGATTCTTGTTAAATCTTTCAATTCGATCTTTATCACTCTTACAAAATTCATCAGATTCTGCATCCGACACGTGATCATCGCTGTAACCGCTTTCAGCTGAATTTTTATCTTGAATTTTTCTCTGTGCAAACTCGTGTCTCATTTGCCCCAATTGTTCTTCCGATTCATTATTTATTGCACGTGCTAAAGCCCACTTTTTTCTACAATATTCCAATTCTGCTTTCAATTCATTCAACAATCGTCGTTTTTGTTGCAATTGATAGCACAAAATTTGTTCATGAGTATGAAGTTGACGATTTTGTCGCTAAAGTATTTTAAAATAAAAAATAAGATCACATTGTTCATACTTAATCCTTTTTTATTGCTTTACTTACTTTAATTTTACCGACAGTATGCCAAGTTTTTGTTAGTTCCAAACTCACTGAACTTAAACGTTTTTCTTGCTTATCGAGTCGACTTTCAAGATGTGAATAAAGTGTCTATGTATAAAACAAAGGACGATAAATTATAAAAGATTTATTTTTTCATTCTAATAAATCTACCTTTAATCGACCAGTGTCTCTTTGAAGTGATCGCTTTTGCAAAATTAAATCTCGAAGTTTAATAAACGTCTTGCTTACACTTAAGGCAGTAGCTGCTGCTTGTGTATCATCTGTTTTCGCTTCCTCTTCATCCATCAACAACTTATCATGATTTAAAAATTCATTTATAACACGCCATACTTTTGGAAGCTTCGACGCAATTTCTGTTGGTGTGCTTACTCTATCTTTCTTATTACTATCATCATCAATCTCTTCATTATCATTTTCAGTATTTGATTTATTAACTTGTAAAAATAATTCATAAAGCAGTTTTGGCAATTTTTCATCATCCAACCCTACAGCATAGTCTTCCTTTGAAGTCATTTCATTAAGTAATGCACGATTTTGTTCGAGCATTTTGTACAAATTTTCTAAATCTATCTTATTTCCACTTGCGTTGAAATCAATTAAAACTTGAGCAAGTAACTGAAATGAGAAAAATATTTTTTTAAAGATATTACAAGATTATGAAAGTAATCACCTGATTTAATGCATTCATTTCTGATAGCACTTTTTCTTTTTCAAATTTCATTTGACTTATTTCGTTTTCCAACATTGATATGTCTGTATTTTTAAGTTTTATATTGTCTTCCATTATGTTAATTTGTTCCTGTAATTTTTGTGACCTAAAAGAATATCGTTTTTAAAACACGTGTATGCATATCAAAAATTATCATACTTTTCAATTTCAATTTTTATATCTTGTTCTTTTTCTTCAAGTTGAACTTTTAATTTATCACGCTCTTGTGTCATTAAATTTGCTCTTTCTTCATATAATTCACGCATGTTACGGATGTTGTCGAGCTGTCTTTGATATTCTTTTTGTAGTTCGGTTGACATAATTTTTGTTTCTTTTTCAGAGAAAGAGACTTCGATCTCTGTCAATTTTGATTTTAATTGATTTACTTGACACTCTCGAATTTCCAACATTTCCTTTGTCGCTTTTATTACTTCTTTCAACGAGCGTATGTGATCACGAAGCGCTTTATTTTCCATCGAAACATTTATATTTTCTGAGTTTGAGGTTTGCAAAAACATTTGACATTCTGCTAATTCAAGTTTAAGACTTCTATTTTGGGATTCAAGAGCAGTTATTCCGCGTTCTTCCATCATTTCTCTAAGCTGTTCATTTAGCAATACTTCTTTGTTATATTTTTCTCTCAATTCTGTCAATTCGACACGCCATTTACTTATTGAATGCTGGCATAAGCTTCTCTTCTCGAGTAGATCCTTACGAAATGTATCTAATTCTCTTCTTAGCCTCTCCTTGCGTTCTTCACTTGACTCATCGTCCTCTTCAATGCCATTTGATACGTCCGCATCGGCATTTTCTATAGAAAATTTTTTCTCATTGTGTGTTGTTTGTAGTATTTTATTTTCGCAATTTTTCTCAATTTCATTTTCATTTCTATTACTTTTACTACCACCACCGTCATCATTATCATTATATGGGACGAAATTTAAGTCGGTTAAGCACTCGAAAAATTCATCATTGTCTTCATTCTCAATAAAATCTGCTTCATCATCCGCATTAGTTATAATAATTTTTATATTACTTTGCGGAATAAAATTATTTCTGCTTTGATTCGATCCCATAATTTCTGAGGAACACTTTTGAGGCACTTTTATCTAAAGTTGAGATTAAAATGTGATTATGAATATAAAATTTCACTTTGGTGCGTAATAATGTAAAATTATAAAGAACAAAGAAAAAAATTAATAAAAGACCTTTTAATTCTTCACGACTTGATCGTGTTGAGGCTGCTGTGAAACTGAAATATGAGAAAATTTTCTCAATAAAAGAAAAAAATTTTTTTTTTGAGAAAAAGTGTAGGAAAATTATTTTTATCTTAAAATAAATGCAAGAGGAGAGTGAGAGGAAGAAAGATGTTTTAAAAATAAAAGAAAAAACTTTATTGGGAGAATAGAAGAGAACGCACGTGCTTCATAAAGAATGAGAGGAAGAGAAAATCACACTCTACGCTCTTTAGAAGCAACAGAAATAATAAATATCCAAGATCAGGAAAGAAATAATAAATAATCTGCTATCCAGACAAAATAAAATATTTGATGTACTATCGCAAACAGCCAATTTTTGAATCACTCAATGTGAGTAATTTTGCCGGTTTCTTTCTGTTTTCTGTGATGCTTCGTTCCTTTGAAAGAAAATTAAAGTCAGTTGTGTTCTTTTGAAAACTCCAAAAAGCAAATCGAAACGAACGAGCTCCTGCTCCAAGCATCGTGCCATTGGTATTCCAAAATAATTTTAATCCACCCTCAATGTAATCAAAATCAAACGAACTTATGACTTGACTCATTGATGCCAATATTGAAACTCGATTGATAAATTCCTCTGAAAATGTCAATCGTTATTTATGTAATTGAATAACATAGAAAAATAGTTTACCTGCATTATAAAAGCATACGGCAAGTTGAGCAGTTTTTGGATTAAATGCAATACTCGTTAATTCCCAATCTTCTTTCCAACTCATAAAAGTAGCGACAATTTTGCGCTGAGTAACGTTGAATAAATGAATTGCTGGATAAAATCTTTTGGCAATAATTAATTCATTATCCACAAACGGATGCCATTCAAAATGCTTATAAAGATGAGAATTTTCGCTGTAATGGTATATGAATATTGATGTCCATGAACCACCGTTCCAAATTTGAAATACACCTTGTTTATCTATTGTCGCCATATATTTATGAGTGGCAGAAAAGCTTATTTTAGTAATTTCACAATCATGCTTTGTAGTCAATTTATTCATCAGAGTCCAATAGCTGATGCGTTTTTTGGGATCATTTGATTGACGAATGACATAAATTTCACCTTTGTTAGTCCCGCACATAAGATATCTGTCATTTTTTGTATAGCACAAAGCTGTTATGTCGCTGTCAATATTTGTACGAATTTTTTCAGTCTCAAGCTTCTCATCAGTAAAGAGAGCTTCGTGTTTAATTTGGAAAACATATAGATCATGAAAATGATATCCACGACTAGATTTCCTATAGGCCATTGCTAAATAATCACCGCTGTTTGAAAAAGTTATACAAACTTTATCATTGATGTCAAGTGCACGAGTAAAACCATTTATAGGATGATAAAGACAAACTTTTTTATAAGATGAAGATGCTATAATTTGTTTAGATGACCAGATATAACTATCTATTCTTTGAAATGACCTCTTTTCGAGTGTTTCAAAATCAGGCAGAACTAAATTAATAAGAATAAGAATAGAATTCATGAATCAAAAAATAGAAAACTGTAACTTACATTTTTCACGTATATTAATAAGCTTACATGCCCAATCTAAATGAATTAATCCAGTCTTGTTTTTATTATCCTTACTATTTTTGTCATTCTCAATTTTATGTTCATATTCTTGATTAAAAATGTTTCGAATTTGATTTTGATACTGAGTTTTCTTCATGGTTTTTAAATCATTTTCCGATAGCATCACATTAAATTCTTTTTCATTGTTCTCTCTTAAAAATCTTGGCTTTAATTCATTTCTTGTTGGAATCATGCGATCTACATTGTATTTAAATAATTTCTAAATAATAAAAGTTGCATTAAAAGAAGAAATAAAGATGAATATTTTGAAAAATAAACCTGTTCGAATTTCTCAACTGGATTCTTCTTCATTACATCAAAGTCTCTTCCTATTACATAGTTTTTAGCTACAGCGTTAGGCACTTTTGGAAACTGGGACATTTTTTTATTACACAATCACCTAATAATACCAAAATACAAAAATATTTAAGACAAAAAAGATTAAAAACAAACTTTTTAGCAACCAAAAAAAAAATTAATTTTCAAAAATAAATAACCAGTAAAAGTCAGTTTTCAGTATTTCAAAAAATTACTTTATTTTTATAATGGTGGTGTGGTGCATTACCAAAATGAATAATTTATAAAAGAGTGTTTTAATGATTGTTAATAATACAATTAAGTGGCTCTTCTTAAAAAGAGGAAAAAAAAGAAAATTAAAAGCTTTCATGCTCAATTAGTATAAGCTTGTTCAGAGAATAATCTAAAATATGTAATTTAATGTAAGGAAAAAGGAGATTTTATTTGTGAATTTAATCATCATCTGGGTCTTGTTGTCCATCTCTTGGTTTTGGACCGCCTGCTCGTTTTGCCATGATAATTTGGTCAACACGAAGGATAGTTGTTGCAGCACCAACTGCATATTTGATTCCCCAGTATCTTGTAGGATAGGCATCATAAATTGAAGTAGTCTTAACATCGACAGTTTCTGGTTGTTCAGAATCAATATCAAAGCCATGAGTTGAATTTCCTGCTTTATGCACTAAATGAAGTTTTTGTACAACATCATTTGAGTTAACGCCAGAATTTTCAGCTAAAGCTTTTGGAAAAACTTCAAGAGCGGTTGCAAATTTTCTGACAGCGTATTGTTCAAGACCTGGAAGAGTATCGGCATATTCCAACAAACGCTGACTTAATGTTATTTCAGTTGCACCAGCACCGGGTAAAAATTTGCCATTTCGTGTGATTCCTTTAAAAGTATTGACTCCATCATCAATTGCTCGTTCAATATCATCCATATAGTTATCTGTAGCTCCACGAATAACAATTGTAGCAATTTTACTATCTTTTCCTTCATTTCGGAATATTACAACACCAGTATCACCCAATTCATCGACAAAAACTCGATCGCAAAATCCTAATTCCTCTGATGTTGGCGGTGTAAGACGAGGCAGAACTGTTCCATTTACACTCTTTGCAAGACGACGTAAATCAAATTTCGAATTCAAACGAACAGCCATCATTTGATATTTATTGATAAAATGAAGAGCCATATCACCAAATTTACCTCCAGCAACAATTACTTTAGCTCCTGTTTCGGCGATTGCCTTAATTTGTTCTTCTAATAAATTTTCTTCACCCTTGCTAAAGTTTTTGAGTTCTTCAGCTGTCTTGATCAGAACAGTTCCTTTCGTTTCTGTTTGGTTAATATCAACAGGACATGAGAATAGAGCAATTTTTGCTTTTTCTGCTGAAGATAAATCCCCTTCTACAAAACGTTTAAATACCATTCCATTTACAACTTCTGATGCACCTAAGCCACTTCCCAAAATCTAAAAATTTAAATAAATGTTAGTTAAGTTATGAATCATGTGTGTTGATCAGAAAACTCACTTTGCACACACGAATGTTATCAACATTGAATGTGGTATTTTCAGGCATAATGCTAACACACGCCTTAGTAATGAGATCAAGAAGAATGTCTTCATTGCCAAATTGTTTGGACATGATGCATGCTTTTATTCCATTCTTGACTTTTTCAATATTTCGAGCGTCATCAATTTCATAACAGACTAATGATGGAAGTACATCAAGAATTTTATCGAGTCCTTTTTCATAGCCTTCACAAATGTCTGTTACATTAACACCCAATCGTAAAAGTTCTTCAGCTGCTTCAAGTAATGCACCACAAAGAATTACAACAAAATTTGTGCCATCGCCCACCTCAGAATCTTGCATTTGACTGGCCATGATCATTAATTTTGCGGCAGGATGTTCAACATCGAGTTCTCGCATAATTGTTCCAGCATCTGATGTTACAAATTGCTTTTCAATATGATTGATGATCATTTTATTCATGCCATTTGGACCATATGCAGAACGAACACTTGCTGCAAATTCTTTACAAGCGGTGATATTGCGAAAAACAGCTTCTTCTAATCCATTGTATGCCTAATGAACAGATAATGAGTAATTTATAAAAGAATAGGTGTGTTATTATTCATGAAAATGAATTTCATTCTTCATGTCTCATGATTCACATTTTTCTTTGCTTCTTTCTAGAAATTATTTTTGCCGATACTTACTCTTGCTCCCTCTTTTAACATGGATGAAAATCCAGGTGCTTTTGGTATATGCATCGCCATGATCTTGATTTTTTAATTTATTAACAACTCTTGCTATTATAAAGAAAGAAATTAAAATTTATTTTTACAGATGTTGTTTCCGCAATTATCAAAAAATTTGGTTAAGTTTTTCAGCACCGCAGCTGAATATTTTGAAATTCATAATAACCGTTAAACCTACAAAATATCATGTGATACTCTTTTACTTACATTCATCAACCAACAATTCAATTTACTTGGTAGATGAACAAAAGTCAAAGTTTTTATCAATGCTGACGTAAAAAAGTTCTCTCTCCAAAATTAATAAATTAGAACATCATATTCTTCATATGTCACGCATATAAAGGTCTTCTATTGTCTCCTCTCTCTACATGATGAATGACCGTCAATTTATTTTTTATCATTATCTTAATTTACGTTTAATTCCCTCGCTGCTGTGTGTATAATTTATCATCACAAAAAAGAAAATGGACCAGGTAACCGGTGAAATGAGATTTAACGTTTGCTAACTATGAATAGCTCATTCATATATCAATGTAAAATATATACACACACGCAAAACTGCGGTGATGCAAAACTAACACTTGAAGAAGAGCTTTTTTCCCATTTCCCAATTAATAGCGAATGACGGAAAATTTGAAATTGCATCATTTCCTCTTACACATATCGTTTATGTATTTTAGTCACATTTTTGGAAGATTTTTTTTTTACTGATGGCTTTTGAAGAACGTCATTCTATGGTCTTACAATACTTTTTTTCAATGAAAATTTACATTGATAAAATTAAATTATAAATTTATGATTATACTTTAGAACGTGTTAAAAGTGGAAGAAGAACAAGAAAAAAAGTTTGAAGGGTGCTGATTGCCATGCTGTGAAAAAAGCAGGTATAAAAGCAGTAAAAGCATGTCACTGTCGAATTTTTATTAAATTATTACGCACCATATATGCATGAAATATTCAAATTGCGAAGTTGATTAATGTCATTCGATGTGAAATCGAATGTTTGTTCACATAATTACCCGATATCAGTGATAAGCAAATTATTTCAAAAAGCACATCGCCCACAAAATAATCAAATAATGATAATTTACTTTAACCAAAAATAAGTACTTATTCTGAAAATTACATTTAGGTATGAGAAATAGAAAGTTTGCTGGAAATTCCTTTTAATTGTGTGTATGTAGTCACATTAACTTTTACATCTAATTGAATTTTACGACAGCAATTAACATGCATATGTGTGTTTTATCTTGTGTCTTCATCCTCATATCAACAACACAAAAATATCGAATGAAAGAAATTATTTTTGACATTTAAATTAATAATAAAAATCATATATGACACACTCATGCAGCTTTCAATATATTTTAACTTTGCTTTATTGATAAAGTCTCGACCAAAAAACTCCATTTACTCCATTTTTTCACTCCCTTTTAATTGATTCATCTCTCATTTCCAAAGTATTTATTTTCTGTGTAATTACACATTAAGCTGTTCAAATAGCGCCGCACAGCGATGAAAATGAATCAAATCATGCTCGCAATATATTGCAATCGATGCGTGAAAAACCATCTGGAAAAAAAATATTCTCTCTTTTTTTAGTTCGATCAAAAAAGAGCGAAAGACGAAAATCAGAAAATTGCTTTTGAATGGGAATGCTTTCAATAATTATCTATATAGATAGATTTTCATCATTTTATTTATAATTATTTTTTCTCTCTTTTTACATATTTTTGATTCCGAAGATAAAATGAAGGAATAGGAACAAAATCTAGAAACCGATGAGCGATGAGCATTGGCGTTCTTTAACCTCAATTGAACAATGGATAAATTTTTGTCATCATCTTTAAGCAATTGTGTTGTATGTATTTGTGTTATTTACATTTGATTTACTTTTTCCCCCAAGCACTTTGCAATTTACTCCATTCACGGCGTTTTCCATAGCCTTAATATTCACATGAATAGACAAGGAGGAGAAAGATAATAAATTTCATTGTTAAATTAATTAGATTTTATCATTCAAAGTACTTATCGCACTATTTACCTCTCCAATCACGCTTTCCCCATCCAGTACCTGCCATTTGACTCCACGCGCGCTTATCAATACCATTATCATAGTCAGAATTGAAGTCACTTTCTTCATCATTGATTTTGTCGGCATAATATTTGAGAAACATTTTATGCAATAATTCATTGAATGCTGCTTCTTCATTTAAATCATTTTCAGCTCTTTTGCCCCAACCAGGTGCCATTTGACTCCATGCCCTTTTCACTTTAACCGGTGTTGAGCTTGAGATTGATCCTTTGCTGTCAGTAACTTCCTCCGCATTAATAGTTGAAATAAAGCAGATTGTAATAATAATAGTCAGAATTATGCCAAAACCACTGCTGTGTTCATTAATCATTTTTGATAAAACTTTTTTTTGGTTCACAAAATATGAAAAAGAATTTTGAATCTGTGTAAAGAAAAAGAAAGGAATTAGAGAAAATTTTTAATCCTTTTAGAATATTTCCACTGATTTGATGGCCTTTACTAAGAGAGACTGAGAAAAATCTGTGGCTTGAATGAAAGGCAGGGTATTAATCTCATCAAAGGAATGAGAGTGTACCATTTGTGCTACATTCAAAGCATGCATTCATGCTGCGTCTACAAGAAGAAGTCATGTAGTTACTTAGCTTACTTTAATAATTTCAATCAACTTTAGTCATCAAATGAATCAAAGAACAAGTGGAAAATTTAATCCTCACTATTTTTAGGAAAATTTTACTTCACTTACATGAAATTAATAATGAAAATCAGAAAAATCCTTATTTGACTTATTCACTAATTCACAAGAACTTTCACACTTTTTTTTTGACCTTTGATTATAATATGGAGGGAAAATTTAATATGAGAGATCAATATTAGAAAAATGTGATGTTTTTCTTCCACAAACTAGACTACAACTGCCTGATTCTGTATTTTAACAGACGTTTTTATACAAGAAATCTCCCGCAATTGCTTGTAATCACAAAAAAGAACAATATTCACACAGATTCACATACAGCATGAATAAATGAACGAATGTATACAAGGAGTAAGAGGAAGAGAACGAAAGTGCCCGACGAGAATCGGAGAATAATTTTTTTTACAAACCAACATCGAGAGACAGGAGTACTTTTTTCCACGTGATTCACAAATACACACACACACACACACATTTACATTCGTTTGCTTGCTCGTTGATTTCAAGAGATGTGCATGCCAAGTGAGAAGACAAGGAATGACACAATATTTTACAAATGATTTTCTTCTGCATGCATTACATTGTTTTTATTCCTGATTGCTTCGCGCACACTTCATATTTTTAATCAACTCAATTTCATGTGCGGGAGTTTGTTTGCATAAGGAAATTATTCTACTAAAAAGTTGTTCTTTTGATTAGCTTATACTTACAAATTTGTAACAAGAAGAAAGACTTAACTGATTGATAGAATAAAATTTGATTTGTAACAAATTTAATTTTCAAGTCATAAAAAAGACATTAAATTTACGTCTAGAACAGATTTTTGATGCACGTACTAACTTTTAGCATGAAATTCATTCAAATCTCGAAGAAGAATATTCTGAAAATGTTCATTAAAAAAATTTAAATTCATTGTTTTCAAATTGATTATCAACACAATTTTTTATTCCTTCTTTTTCTTTTACAATTTTCCATTTTGCACTTAAAATCTATTTACAATAAATACTCTGAATAATCATAACTAAATATATAAAACACATGAATACTGTTTGTTTTTATTAATACAATTTTATGTTTTTTAGCTGCTCGCATTTATGATCCTCATTATCATTTATCATTAAAAGTCACTGATACTAGAAATTTCAAATAACATTTACATACACATGTGCAAGTTCAAGTTTAAGAAACAATGGCAATAGTCGTCAGTCAGTCTCATCTGTACATGGATTTAAAATGTTTTTGATGATGGAACGGCTTTTTGTTATCCCCATGTTCCTTGAAGTCTACTCCACGAAGAGCGTTTTCCCCAAAGCCCTCGTAGATTGTTCCAGTTCCCTTGCTGTTGTTCACGTTTCCCATAGCCTCGATTTCGATCATTGAATAGAATTTTCCATGCACGTTTTGACGTCAATGACTTGCCATTGTTAATTTCATCATAATCCATATTCATATAATCATTTTCAATAGAATTTCGGACATAATTAGGACTTGGTTTTTGTCTCAAATTGTCGACATAATAATTTTCATTGTCAATGTTAAATTTTGGCTCTAGTCTATTCCATGATCGTTCTTCATTGTATTCTCTTGGTTGATAATTTAACTTGTCTATAGATTGATATTCGGCTAATGTTAGACTAGAGAAGAAAAGTGTTGAAATAAGGAAAAGCATCAGCTTCATCGAACAGTTTTGTGCCATCGTAAAAATTTTCCTGTAATGAATCAAAAAGTAGAAAAATCATGAAAAAGTGCACCGGAGTATATTTATTAAAAGTTTATATACGAGAAAAACTTTTAATGGAAGTTAAATGAGAAGGAAAAAGAGAATCTCATGGCCCAACACGAGGAAATTTTTAATGGTTCACAGAGAAAAAAATTTTTTTTCAAAGCATTTCATTTGAAGCAAAAAAATATTTGTTGCGCTTGATTTGAATATTTTTGAATAAGAACAGCATTAAAGAGAAGAAAGAAAAAGAGGGAGAGTGAGATTTCAGCAAATAAATTAGAAAAAGCGACGACGATGACGGGGTGTATGAAATAACGCTCATTGAGAGTTTACTCATATTTTTGTTGTTATTATTATTATTATCGCATTTCTCACAAATTTAGCATTTGCATGTAAACATTAAAAACACTTTAAGTGGCTCAAATCCGTGGGAAGAATACGAAAAGAGCTTTTTTAATGTAAATTCTAAGTGAGTGAAATAGGAGAGAAATAAGTGAAAAAATTATGCACATAAATTTTCTGATTGGCATAAAGTGGGATAAATATTTTTCTCTTTTGCTACCATACTTCTTAGCATGATCCCTCTTCGTTTAATTGCATAGCATTATTTTATTGCGTCAGTTAGAACAGAAGAAGCTGTAAAAAGGAAATTTATTCAACGTATGTCTTTTCTTATCTTACTTTCAAAATATTATTTCAAGTTGCTATTTTAGGAAAAATAATTCAAAGTTTGCATTAAATTTTTGCATATGATAGCTTTAAAAAGAAAATCTTTTCGTATATCGGGCAAAACAATAATTTCTTATGGAAAACATGAAAACAATGGAGGATTAATAACGTTTATTCATGAAATTGCGTGTTTTCTAAATAATTTATGATGATTTTTTCACCTGCATGTATGTAGACATGTTACGCAAGCAAATTTTATTTTTTCTTTTCCCTCTTTACGAAATTAGAAAAACGAATCCTAAAGGAATGCAAAAAGAATCACTTTCTTAAACTTTCTCTTTCTAGTGAATAGCTTTCATCAAGAGAAAAATCTCCCGTTCGCATATTTTCATTTGCTAACAAGAATCAATTGAATTAGCTCGTTTACGGAGGGTAAAAAAAGAATCATCTTTAATAAATTGAATTAGATGATTTCATATCCAGGTATCTGGTAGATGATGATGATGGCTAAATAAATTAATGAATTAACTTCAATTAAAAATGGCAACAAATCTCTCACTCTGATAATAATCGTTAATTTCTTGTTTGCCATTAATTTATTCTATGTATCTGCATAATTAAAACATAGATTAAAAGAAATCATGAAGGAATTTCATCACGAATAATTAAATCTCATTTCTTTTTGAATATTAAACTGAATCTATCATTAACGTCAGTTTTCTTTTGATATGCGAGCAAGTTTTTATCAAATGCCAAAGTATAAGATTGAAAAATTCCTATGAAGCAAATTTAATGAATTGAAAAACTTGCTGTTTTTGGAATTTTAAAGTTAATCAAATTTCTCTGCGCCAAAAGTTTTTAACAATGACTGCTGGAGATTCCTTTAAATGACTTACATTGAAAAGTCTATGCTAACACAGCATAGAAATATAAAATTTATTACTTCTACATCCGAGCAGAAGCAAGCAGCAGTTGGGAACTTTCTTTTATTGTCTCACAGCCATTGTCATATAAATTTTTTTCAAAAATATCATTAAATTACTCCAACAACTTTTTTCTCTTCTTTTTTTTTGCAACACCCTCACAAATTATTCTCAATTCGTTTGTTTAAATTGGTTTAATTTTATAGAATATCTACAACTGATTTACGACTAGGTGTATAGTAAGAAAAACCAACAGCATGTAAATCCACTTTACATTCACTAAAATGAGTAAAAGAGCCCCCGAAGGTAAAAAGAATGAGATAGAAAAAATCTATCTCTATTGTGTAATATTCCACTTATTTAAATGAGAAAAAAAAACTTTTTGTAAATAATTTAATTGGATGGCATTGTAATTAAGAACAATCATTAGAAACTTTCATGACTCACCGCAAAATTTATTTTATTACGTGTGAGTTCTGTCAACCAAAAAAGCAATAGTAAAAAGTATCAGTATGTCTCATTAAACGGTGTGAATGTGCTCATAAGATCATTTTGTTTTGTAAACTTTAGAACGTGATTTTATACCATAATGCCTAGCTGTCACCGCTTGTGTTATTAACTTTTCTCGTTTAATTGTTTTTTAAAAGAAACATTTTACTCTTCTTCCTTTCTTCATAATGCCGCATCTTGTAATGATTTTAATGCTACTTTACACACTTACATTGTCGCTTCATTTCACTCTCTTTCTGCTCATTAAAAATTTTATGTTTATGTGTTCATATACGGTGTTTAAATTTGCTATTTGTAACGCATTGAATATTGTTCGTTCCCTTTTAGCACAATAATTTTTCTCCTTTTGAAAAAAAAAGTTGTACATGTTCGCTAATAGACTTATAAATTCTCTTAATGAAGTTCCATTGACCATTAAAATTAATTACATTTTTGGCATTTTGAACTTTCACACACAATAAAGAGAAATATTGTTATGTTCTAAAGTGTGAAAAATTAAACTCTTTTTAGAAAATTTAAAGAAAGCCTAAAGGTTAATTTCCTTTTTTTAGAAGAAAGAAATTTTAATGCTTTAATTATGTTTTAATCTTTTTACGCTTTTAGTTCTGTTATCATCATCTCATATCATATTCTATACTAGAGAGAGATTTGTCATCATTTAATAGAAAAGCATGTCGGAGAAAGCTTTAGTAACGTTATATTATAATATAGTGTGAATAGGATAGTGTGTGTATAAAGCTTTTATATGATGCTATTGCAGTATGAAACTTTAGGAATGATATCTCAAAAAATCTACTTTTTGAAATTTTATATTCATGTTCAGGAACATTTTTCTCTTAAGTAATTAAAATCACTTTGATAGTTAAATAAAAATCTCAATTTAATGTAACTTTAGTGATTTTCTCAAAATATACACCACTTGATTTCCTCTTGAGCAGATGTGTATTTAAATAACAAGATAGTAAAAAAAGTTTTTTCTTCTCTCTCTCTCTTTTGCTTACATAACTATTGAAATTTAATTATTTCCACTACTTAGCAATAAAAAGTTTTTCACGAGATAGTTTTCTAAGAGAATTTTCTGATACATCTAATTACATATATTTAAAGTTTTCACAATTTAATGAACTGACACACATTTAAGAAGCTTATATTTTACATTATTGGTAAAAAATTTTGCATAAAATGCATTTCATATATTAATTAGGTACTTAATAATCACTTTTAATTAAATTTTAATATAAGACTTACCTGCTGCTGCTTTCACTGATTTTATTTCAATGAACTTTCACTACAACAAAAAAGACAAAAAATTCAAACGAAAAAAAATTTTCCTTTCTATACGAAAATTGTCACTCGGAAACATTAACTAAACGTTTATCAGTTGAAATTTCAACTGTTGCTGCAAAAGAAGTTTGCGAACATTTTATACAGTTGCTTCCCTTTTTTGCTTCGCATATACACACACACTAGCATACATGAGGGAAAATATGAAGAGAATGGCAGTAAAAATCAACGAACGGAATCGAATCAAATTGAGTGAGAGGGAAAATGGAAACGAGCCGAGTATACGACGAAGATTAAAATTTTCCACGTGATAGAAAAACAGAATTTGATAATTTTAATGTGCATTAAAATTTTTTTTCATTTCATTTTGAAAATTAAGTTAAAAATAGTTGGAATATTTTTTTAATATTTATGGTTTATTAGTCTGATTATTTTTACATCAAAAAACCAAAAATAGCTCTAAAACGTATACATCAATGAAGACTTTAAACATTTTTATAAGAAAAATGATAGAGATCAAGCTTATAAAAAGCTCCTCGCAAAAAGAAAAATTCAAATTATATTGTCTTCACTTAAAACTAATGAAAAGAAGAAAAAGTCATCAAAATATGATAAAACTATAATGACAAAAAGTGTAAAAAATAGGTTTATGATAAAACTAATTGATAAGAGCGGGTCAAAAACAACGTTCTCCAAAAAAAATAATTTAAACAGTCAATTAAACAATGATCCGCTTCATTTTTAACCCATTTTAAAGGAACTGTCTTGTTGTGTAAGTTCATGATTTGGCTACATTCGTATAAAAATTGTGTGTGACAATTATAATATTCAGTAATAAGATTGATTCAATGCTATATTTTATATAAGTGTGTTAATCCTTTCTTGGACTGAAATTAACAGCTATGTACTTCGCGTTATTTACTGAGGTTTCATTTTTCATTTGCATGAGATTATGTAAAAATATATAAGTGTCCCCGTAGTTGAATTTTTTTGGAAATGAACATTTTTTTCATATTATATGCAATATAACAGTAAATAGTTTGATGAATTGGTGTGTATGTGCGTCATGTGCAAAAGAAAACGCGAACAAATTTTTCACAAAGGCATTTGTAGTTGAACGAAAATTGGAGCCATAAATGAAAACATGATACCAGCGAAAATACCAGAAATAAGCATTGCTGCCGCCATCATACCGGCTTTAATTTGATGCAAAGTATTTGTTTGTGCACGCGGCGCATACATCATAGCAAGTGAGCTCAAATAACCAGAGGAATAGCTCATAAGTACAGCAATAATCCAATAAAGATAGTCATTATTAATGTACACTGGGAGCTTTCGTTCCACATTTAACGGATGATAGTTGCAGAAAAGAAAGAGTGGGATGAATAACAGACGTAAAAGCACTGGCCATACGAGATATTTTGGTGAAGGCTGTACGGAAGAAATTAGAAAGAATCCAAGAATAAAATTGAATTATGAATTGAAAAATGTAATTTTAAACTTACCCATTGAATCCATGATGTTGTTAAACTACCAAGCATAGCAAAAACGTTGAACGTTAAAAAGCATGTGATTGGAGTGAACATTTTTACAGGAACAAATCCAAAAAACGGTTCATTACTTATGGATTTAATATCTGAATGTACAGTTGGAAACACCGAGAGTGTTACAAAGAAAATTATGAAGACATTGAAGAGTTGTGGAAAAGATTTTTTGAAAATTGTCCAATATGGAGGACGAGCATTTGCAACAATTTGTCCTGGTCGTTTCTCTTGTTCCTTTTCACTTTTCATTTCATGATAACGAAAGAACTTGTTTAAAGGCATAGCAAAATACGTGTCAAAACATAAGAGTATAACAAACATTGCGGTAATAAAGTAATAAATTGCGGCTTTTCGGTATGATGACCAAATTGATCCACTGAGAATGCTAATGATTGTTGCAAATGTACCGCTAATATTTGATCCTAACACAACTGCGCCAGTATATTTAGGAGGTAATTTTGCTGCCATACCATAAACCGTATTTTGAAAGATGCCTCCAAACACTATATATGAGAAAGTATGAGTAATTTAAACAGTCAATTAGTACTTGTATAAAAAAAAGTTAAATATGCGTGTCAGACTCACTATTTAGAACAACAACACTTGACATGGTTATCCAAAAAAATTCACTTGGCCATGCTGATGAGTCAATCATCGCCAAAATAACGGTGACGAGAAAGATGAGAATTTCAATTATCAAGCTCCATACTACACGTTTTGTTAGGTCACCTCTAAATTGATTTGATTAGAGAGAAGAGAATTATATTGTATTTGTTAATATAATAAAAAGCGTCTATCTCTATCTTTTATGTATAACCAGAGTTGTTATAGGCGGAATTTGACAGCCGGCCTTTTTTCACAGGCCGTCTGTCAAAAAAGACCGGCTGTGACAGGCGAACAGGCGACAAACAAAAAAAATTTTCATCGGAAAAATCTATTCTGCGGTTTTTTAGTTGCTATAATTATAAAATAGCATGGGAAAAATATTTTTAGAATTTTTTCCAAAAATTTCGATTTTTCCCAGCCCAAAAACTGTTCTGCACATGCATTTTTGTCTATTTTTGTGTTTGAAAATTCATAACTTTTCACAAACCTATCCGAAAAATATGGTTGATAGCTTGTTTTAATGCCTTCCTAATGATATATTATTAATTGTAGAAGACGATTCTGACAAAAAAATTTGAAAATTTCGTCAATTTGAGGCTGTAACTGCTCATGGAAATTATGGTATCACTTATGCCGTACAGCCTCAATTTAACGAAATTTTCAATTTTTTTTGTCAGAATCGTCTTCTACGACCCCAAATTACCTAGAAAAGTCATAAAAACCAAAATTCAAAAAATAAAATTTTTCTCGACCCCCCACCAGCATATATTTTATACCCCCGTTTTAAGGATTTTTCAATACTTATCAAACAAGGCTTTAATCAGAGCAAGTGGATAAAATTTGACTTAGTTGGGCACTGTTGAAGCTTATGATAGGCATTTTAAGATTATAAAATATCGATTTTTGGACCTAGAAAGCTTATTTTTCAATCAAATATTATAATCAATCAAATATAAATATATTAAGAATTTATCATATCGTGAAAATTTAGGCATAATTGAAATTTAAAAATGCTTTTGTCTAATCAAATTTAGTGATCTGGTGCAAAGTGGGACGGGGAAAATTTTTAAAAAATTTTGTGTTTTTTTATTGGTTTTGGTCTATTTTATCAATTTATGAAAAAAACTTGCTGGGACCAGATCATATTTTTTTTTAAAATAGCTCTCTAAATTCAAAAAAATGACAAAAATTCGTTATCTTTCAGATATAAAATTGAATTGTGAAAACACTGTTCATTCAAAAAATCTGAAACTTTGCTTTTTTGTAGTTCTATATTAGTACTTTAAATTAGCATAAAAGTTTAGAAAAGTTCTTTTTTTCTATAAGTCACCAGACTAAAGATGAAGGATATGTAGGGTAAAAATAGAGATTTTTAAGCATTCTCAAGCCTCTACTGACCTCAAATAATAACAAAAGTACCATATATATTATATCAAAATGTGTGTAATTTTAATACCTATCATCACCAAAAATCATTTGAATGCAATCGGTTTCAATTTGACTGAGTTTGAGCTCTTTAAGTGAAAGATCAAATCTGTTTATTGACCAAACACAAAAGTGGTCATATCTCCGTTATGGTAGCACTAGAAACAAACTTTTTATGCTTGTTAGAAACGTCTAAGTATAATCTACAAACTTTTATCAAAAAATAATTTTTGAATGAAGTTTTTCAATCTGGCCCATAGTGAGCTCTGGTTACAGGCGAGTTCGCCTATTTTGACTCTTCAGTAAAGTCTGAGGAAAACAAATATTTGAAATGACAAAAACTCTTTTGTACCTAATTCTACATATCTTCACCTTTTAAACAAGCGTCGTTTGAATTTTTTGGTTGAGTTTTAGCTGAGTTATGATTTTTTAAGTGTTAAGAAAAACCGGTGAAAAATAAAAAATCCGTACAGGCGAACACTTAAAAAATCATAACTCCGCTAAAACTCAACCAAAAAGTTCAAACGACGCTTGTTTTAAAGGTGAAGATATGTAGAATTAGGTACAAAAGAGTTTTTGTCATTTCAAATATATGGTAAATTTATATTAACAAAACAGGCGAGCTCGCCTGTAATAACTCTGTGTATAACCGCGTGAACTTATATACTTACCCTAAATTAACAAATACATTCATCCAATTGAACAAAACATTAGGAATTTGTGAAGCAAAAGTAAGATATGGCATGAAATTTTCAGCATACTCGGTGTTATTTGTACCGGTGTAGTTTGGTGAAAGTTTATAATTAATAAAATAGTCTTTTGCAGTGATGAACATGTTCCACGGAAGCAAGGTCCCTAGCGATCAGAATAACAGAGAAATAGATGAAAAACCATTAAAAAATAACAACATAAAGTTTAAAATAAAAAAAAAAATAGCGGATAAAATTTTTTAGAAAAATGTAAGACTGTCTTAGATTTTTAAAATACATTTCAATTTCAACGAATTTCGAACATTTGAAAGAAAACAAGTTGAGAAAGAATTACAAGTCTAATCAATCTTTACAGAGAATAGCTCTTCAGAGAATCAGCCAGTATATTTTCGAGCATTGATATCGATCATTATAGTTTCAAAACAGTGCCATCTTATATTAAATTTTTCATTCAAGGTGGCGCTGTTTTTAAATTATAGCGGTCAAAATCAATGATCGAAATATTATATCATCATGTCTTATTTATCATACTTAATAATTTTTTTACCTATTTAATTCACCACATTAACTACACACGTTTTCTTTTTTCATACAGAATACATTTATTTAAAATTGAAAAAAAGCGTTAAGGGCAATTCTTTGAATAAATTTGTTTACAAAAATCTCTACTTTTTCAAATTTCTCTCTTAATACTTGTTTTCACTTATTTCAAATAAACTTAATAGATGTAAAAGTTATACAGTTAGCGATAGAGAATACTTTTAGCCTTCTAAAGTCTTTAATTTGTCTAAAAATTGATTTTCGAAAAACGTCTATCAGGAACAAAACTTTTATTTTTTCACACATTTTTGCAAAATTTAGTTTTATTACTCACTGTAGTCACTCAAAAAATAGTTTTTGTAGTTAAAAATATGATTCTTTATCTTCTATACTAGTTTTTATAGCATTTTAACTTGTATTCGAGGAGAAATAAGCGTCTATCAGGAACAAAATTTAGAATTTGTAGAAATTAAAAGCGTTTGTAGAGTTGAAAATTTTTGTTTACAAAATCTTGAAACTCAATTTTTCTTTTATTTAACTTCATATTTTATGACCTTCTCTTTGCAAAACGCTGTTTAGAACTAAAACAAGAGAATAAAAACACAATTATAGAGAATAATGTAAGAAATAAAGAATTTGAATGATTTTCGAATTTTCGAACAAAACAAGTAGAGAAAGAATTACAAAATGCGTTTTTTCGATTTTCGCTCACTCAGAGAATTGCCCTTAAGTTATAAATAGTGATAGTGATTTGAAAGAAGAACTAACAAATTAGTAAGTATTAAAGCAATAATTTGAAAATTGAGTCACTATTAGCCTTCGTAAAAAATTACAAAGTTGCCCAAGTTTCACAAATATGGTGATGGTGACTCATGGAATTTAAAATATTTTATTTCCCTATGATAAACGATTTACAACTTCTTTCTTTCGAGAGAGTCATTCTCCTGAACGAATGTTTTCTTGTCATTCAGAAGCAGCCAGTGATAATACATTTCGATTTTCTTTATGCACAGTTCTCTTATGAGTCTTCACGGCTTCAGGATATAGGTCACATCTGATTTTCACTCTATTATCTGCATTTGGATCATCCTTGCAGTAATACTTCTCATGAGTATATCTTCCTTTCCATTTTGCAAAAGATTTTTGACAAAATTGGCAAACATATCTTTTAGGCATTTCTTGCTTTAATTCTACATCGGCTTTTTTAAATATTTCTTGCACCGTAAGCTTTTGTGCATCTTTCTTTTCAAGCCCTGCGTCATTTTTAGAGACGACTTGATTCCATTTAGGGTCTGGCACTTTGTCAGTCAGTTTAAAGTGAATGATTGCTGGCTTTTGAGCAATAAGAACTTCTTTTTTGAGCTTATAAGATTGACCACTACTTAATGTGATCTTTTGGCCATTTTCAAAGATTTTATAATCATTATAATTTTCATCATTATATTCACATATTCGATTATTTAAATAATGGGTGAAGCCTAAACAAAAAGTTTTTTTGACAGTGGTTGAAATTTTCGGTTCAATTTTTTCTACTACCTTACTCATCACTATATCAAAACCAGCTCTATCTAAAGAAAATTTTGGTATAATTTTACCTGTTTTTCTGGATCAGTGAAGGTTTTAACATAAAGATGATATGTTACACCTTCAACATCGTTTTGAATTTTTCCATCACCTTCTAATTTTTCTAAATTATCACGAACTCTTTGATCATAATGAAAATAAGATTCGTGAATGCCAATAGCTTCAGCTAGTCTAGCCTCGGTTATATTTTTAAGTTCCAACTCTTCATGAAGTTCTACATCACATTGTAGTTCCTTCTTATACGTGTTTTCCTTTCTGATATGCTTCTAGTAATACCAGCTTTATATGGCTTAATTCTAGCCCAGAACATTTGAAGACCTTGTTTAATTTTCATTACAAGATCTTCTTTCTCCAAATATTTTCTTGATAATTCTTTTTTAATATCGAGACGAACATGTGTTGAACAATATTGCATGTTGTTTTGAATTTTTTCAAAGCAGCCATCTGATGCAAGTAAAAGTTTTTTTCAACTTCAAGTTCAACTTTTGCTGGCTGATAATTTTCTTTGAGATGCTTTTTATAAAGAAAAACTTTATAATCTTTGCGTGTTAGTTAAAAGCAATCTCGAACTGAGCAAATTCCGCGTTTCTTATATTGCTCATTTTTGTCAAGGTGTAACCTAGGAACAGTGTTGTTATACAGGCCGCCTGTGTTGCCTGTGGTTTGAATTTACAAAAAAATCCGCTATGGAAAATCTAGATGGCGCTTCAAAACGATCTTAGCGCCTCTACAATTTCTATAGCGGATTTTTTTGTAAATTCAAACCACAGGCGGCCTGTATAACAACACTGCCTAGGAACTTTTGGTTTCTGAGAAATACCTTTCTTGCTAGACTTTGTCTTGGTTTCTTTATTTTCTTCGACAACCAAGAGTTTCTCTTTTTCTTTTAAATTAGTTTTTTGTTTCAACTTTTTCAACTAACAAAGCTTTTGAGTTCCAGCTTGTTCATTTAACAAGTCTCGTGAAGTTCCAGCTTTTTGAAAATTCAAACGAGTTTGAACAAAAGATAACTTTATTTGAATTTTTATCAGAATAAGCAGAAAAAGAGACACTTTGACATGTCTTGTCCGAGCGGGATTCGAATCCGCGTCCTCTGAATTCCGGTCAGATGCTTAAGTCATCGTTGCTGACAGGATTTACTTTGTAATCCAACAATTTTTTATAGTTGAAGCTTTATCATTATTTGACAATATTGAATTGTCAATTTTCAACTTCTTTTTGAGCACAATATTGCCCAGAGAAGCTCGCAAGTTTTCTTCTGTTAGCTTTCGCTCCAACTGCTTTTCCTTATTTCTTTGAATAAGAAGAAGCTTTTGTTTTTCCTTACGAGCATCGATTTAATTTTCAATCTTTGCTCGTATTTCATCAACTTTTCCTTGCATAATTTCTTCGTATGAAGGTGAGTTTTCCATTTTTTCAAAATTTTCAGCTTTCTTATACAAGTGCGTACTAGTTTCTTTTATTTTTATATTTTTTCTCTTTATTTTTTCTTTTAATTGCACTAACTTTGTGCAATTTTTATTTAGAATATGTTTATTTAGTGTTTTAGCTATAATTTTAACTTACTACTTATTCTTTTACTAATTAATTTTAATATTTTTGTAATTTTTCAAATTTCTTGCTCGATAATTTTAATGCATTTTTGAAACAACAATGCCGCTTATATCTTCACTTAAGCAGTCGAGCGCCTCTGTGGCCGAAAGGTTCATGCGCTCGATCTGAAGAACAGCGTAGTGGCTGGTCCGGATTCGAGTCCAGGCTGCGCTTTCTTTCAGATATTTTTCAGAAGTTTAGATACTTCGACTGCTTAAGTGCTCTCGGAACGCACTTTAAAAGGTAAGGTCCCACATTATAGTGATAGGTTTTCTGAGGCAATTTACATTCCTACAGCGGAATGGAGACTCATGCGGCACAAAGACTCAATTCAAGACTCGGCGAGGGGCGAAAATTTTTTTTTCATCGCAAAAATCTGTTTGGTGGCTTTTTTGACGTGCGAATTATAAAATAGCATGGAAAAAATATTTTTAGAATTTTTTCTCAAAAATTTCAATTTTTTCTGGCCCAAAAACGTTTTTTACATGCATTTTTGCTTATTTTTATGTTCAAAAATTCATAAGTTTTGACAAACTTATCCAAAAAATATGGTTGATAGTTTGTTAGAAAAGTAATTTTAAGCCCTTTCTAACAATATATAATATGTATTATTTACTTTCAACCTATGGCCACAAGAACAACATTAATGATGTCACTTTGTGATTTTTTAGCATTAAATAAGCCTAAAAATTCGAAATAGCTTCGTAAAAATTATTTTAAGGTTTTAAAATTTTGATGTGTACTTTTTTAATACAAAACATAAAAAGTTTTTTCAAAAAATTGATTTCCTACAAGAATGCGTGCACTATGGCATATGCTGTCGGTCTGACAAAGCCTTTTTGGAAAATTAAGAAGAAGAGATGGCGGCCTGTCAAAAAAGGCGGCCTGTGAAAAAAGGCCGCCTGTCAAATTTTTTTCACAGGCGGCCTTTTTCACAGGCGTGCCTTTTTTACAGGCCGCCTGTATTTTCGCCTGTAAACACTCTGTATTTTATTTCCCTATGATAAACGATTTACAACTTCTTTCTTTCGAGAGAGTCATTCTCCTGAACGAATGTTTTCTTGTCATTCAGAAGCAGCCAGTGATAATACATTTCGATTTTCTTAATGCACAGTTCTTCTATGAGTCTTCACGGCTTCAGGATATAGGTCACATCTGATTTTCACTCTATTATCTGCATTTGGATCATCCTTGCAGTAATACTTCTCATGAGTATATCTTCCTTTCCATTTTGCAAAAGATTTTTGACAAAATTGGCAAACATATCTTTTAGGCATTTCTTGCTTTAATTCTACATCGGCTTTTTTAAATATTTCTTGCACCGTAAGCTTTTGTGCATCTTTCTTTTCAAGCCCTGCGTCATTTTTAGAGACGACTTGATTCCATTTAGGGTCTGGCACTTTGTCAGTCAGTTTAAAGTGAATGATTGCTGGCTTTTGAGCAATAAGAACTTCTTTTTTGAGCTTATAAGATTGACCACTACTTAATGTGATCTTTTGGCCATTTTCAAAGATTTTATAATCATTATAATTTTCATCATTATATTCACATATTCGATTATTTAAATAATGGGTGAAGCCTAAACAAAAAGTTTTTTTGACAGTGGTTGAAATTTTCGGTTCAATTTTTCTACTACCTTACTCATCACTATATCAAAACCAGCTCTATCTAAAGAAATTTTGGTATAATTTTACCTGTTTTTCTGGATCAGTGAAGGTTTTAACATAAAGATGATATGTTACACCTTCAACATCGTTTTGAATTTTTCCATCACCTTCTAATTTTTCTAAATTATCACGAACTCTTTGATCATAATGAAAATAAGATTCGTGAATGCCAATAGCTTCAGCTAGTCTAGCCTCGGTTATATTTTTAAGTTCCAACTCTTCATGAAGTTCTACATCACATTGTAGTTCCTTCTTATACGTGTTTTCCTTTCTGATATGCTTCTAGTAATACCAGCTTTATATGGCTTAATTCTAGCCCAGAACATTTGAAGACCTTGTTTAATTTTCATTACAAGATCTTCTTTCTCCAAATATTTTCTTGATAATTCTTTTTTAATATCGAGACGAACATGTGTTGAACAATATTGCATGTTGTTTTGAATTTTTTCAAAGCAGCCATCTGATGCAAGTAAAAGGTTTTTTTCAACTTCAAGTTCAACTTTTGCTGGCTGATAATTTTCTTTGAGATGCTTTTTATAAAGAAAAACTTTATAATCTTTGCGTGTTAGTTAAAAGCAATCTCGAACTGAGCAAATTCCGCGTTTCTTATATTGCTCATTTTTGTCAAGGTGTAACCTAGGAACAGTGTTGTTATACAGGCCGCCTGTGTTGCCTGTGGTTTGAATTTACAAAAAAATCCGCTATGGAAAATCTAGATGGCGCTTCAAAACGATCTTAGCGCCTCTACAATTTCTATAGCGGATTTTTTTGTAAATTCAAACCACAGGCGGCCTGTATAACAACACTGCCTAGGAACTTTTGGTTTCTGAGAAATACCTTTCTTGCTAGACTTTGTCTTGGTTTCTTTATTTTTCTTCGACAACCAAGAGTTTCTCTTTTTCTTTTAAATTAGTTTTTTGTTTCAACTTTTTCAACTAACAAAGCTTTTGAGTTCCAGCTTGTTCATTTAACAAGTCTCGTGAAGTTCCAGCTTTTTGAAAATTCAAACGAGTTTGAACAAAAGATAACTTTATTTGAATTTTTATCAGAATAAGCAGAAAAAAGAGACACTTTGACATGTCTTGTCCGAGCGGGATTCGAATCCGCGTCCTCTGAATTCCGGTCAGATGCTTAAGTCATCGTTGCTGACAGGATTTACTTTGTAATCCAACAATTTTTTATAGTTGAAGCTTTATCATTATTTGACAATATTGAATTGTCAATTTTCAACTTCTTTTTGAGCACAATATTGCCCAGAGAAGCTCGCAAGTTTTCTTCTGTTAGCTTTCGCTCCAACTGCTTTTCCTTATTTCTTTGAATAAGAAGAAGCTTTTGTTTTTCCTTACGAGCATCGATTTAATTTTCAATCTTTGCTCGTATTTCATCAACTTTTCCTTGCATAATTTCTTCGTATGAAGGTGAGTTTTCCATTTTTTCAAAATTTTCAGCTTTCTTATACAAGTGCGTACTAGTTTCTTTATTTTTTATATTTTTTCTCTTTATTTTTTCTTTTAATTGCACTAACTTTGTGCAATTTTTATTTAGAATATGTTTATTTAGTGTTTTAGCTATAATTTTAACTTACTACTTATTCTTTTACTAATTAATTTTAATATTTTTGTAATTTTTCAAATTTCTTGCTCGATAATTTTAATGCATTTTTGAAACAACAATGCCGCTTATATCTTCACTTAAGCAGTCGAGCGCCTCTGTGGCCGAAAGGTTCATGCGCTCGATCTGAAGAACAGCGTAGTGGCTGGTCCGGATTCGAGTCCAGGCTGCGCTTTCTTTCAGATATTTTTCAGAAGTTTAGATACTTCGACTGCTTAAGTGCTCTCGGAACGCACTTTAAAAGGTAAGGTCCCACATTATAGTGATAGGTTTTCTGAGGCAATTTACATTCCTACAGCGGAATGGAGACTCATGCGGCACAAAGACTCAATTCAAGACTCGGCGAGGGGCGAAAATTTTTTTTTCATCGCAAAAATCTGTTTGGTGGCTTTTTTGACGTGCGAATTATAAAATAGCATGGAAAAAATATTTTTAGAATTTTTTCTCAAAAATTTCAATTTTTTCTGGCCCAAAAACGTTTTTTACATGCATTTTTGCTTATTTTTATGTTCAAAAATTCATAAGTTTTGACAAACTTATCCAAAAAATATGGTTGATAGTTTGTTAGAAAAGTAATTTTAAAGCCCTTTCTAAACAATTATAATATGTATTATTTACTTTCAACCTATGGCCACAAGAACAACATTAATGATGTCACTTTGTGATTTTTTGGCATTAAATAAGCCTAAAAATTCGAAATAGCTTCGTAAAAATTATTTTAAGGTTTTAAATTTTGATGTGTATTATTTTAATACAAAACATATAAAAGTTTTTCAAAAAATTGATTTCCTAGAAGAATGCATGCACTATGGCATATGCTGTCGGTCTGACAAAGCCTTTTGGGAAAATTTTTTAAAATTGTTTGAAATAACTTTAAAATGACAAGAAATAATAAAATATGCAATAAAATTGATATTTCAGATGATATTTGTAAAGAAAAGTGCATTAAAATTTTTTTAAAAATGCAAAAATTTTCATGAATTTCTTTAAACTTTAAGTCGTGATTTAAAAACTAAATTATCATCTGAAATATCAATTTTATTGCATATTTTATTATTTCTTGTCATTTTAAAGTTATTTCAAACAATTTTAAAAAAA
>CM031381.1:12245070-12316150 GCA_018290095.1 Polypedilum vanderplanki | reverse complement strand
TAAAGAAAATTTCATTTGTAATACTGTTTCGAATGAAATAATTGAAATTAAGTTGTAGGAAATAGCAGTCAATTAATGTTTTGTTTACATTTTCATATAGAAATATATNAAGCGAAGTTGGCTGCGAAAACGATTGTAGCGCCACCAACGGCAAATATTGAAACTTCAAATATTTTGAATCTTACTCAACCGTTATTTTAAATCAACAAAATTTATAATAAGAATATTCTCTGAATTCAACATCAATTAAAAACGCTTACCGTACTTTCATATATTAAATTTTATAAATATGATTTTTCCTGTTTCTTTTTTTTATTTTAAAAAGTGAATCTGTTCCACAAAAAAATCTTATAGATCTGTAATTTGTTAACATACACTGATCTAGGAACAAAAATGCGCTTAAGTGTCCCCTGCTACCACACGGACACTTTCCATGTCATTTAAATATCACTACATCAATAAAATCATATTATTGACCAAGTTTTGTCAAAAGAGAAAGTTTTTGAAAAATTTTTGGGTCTTAACAAGTAAAGCTTTTAGTCTTATAACGTATATTATTACCCTCATAAAGTATCCTTTAAGATTTATTAAAAACTTTATAAGGCTTAAAAATTCATTTTTAGACCAATAAAAAATTGGAAATTTGTATGATTTATAACGTTTTTTATGAGTGTCATAAAGAATCGATATAAGACTTATAACATTTCACTTCTAATAATGACTTTTTATGAGACATAATACAACTTTATTACTTTTATAATGACTTTGTAAGTCTCATAATGAATGTTATGCCAAAAAATACATTTTTCTATCCGTGTAGAGACAAAAACTCAATTTTTTTAAAAATTCAAAATTTTGTCTAATTTGAATACAAGAGGCATCTCTTATTTTCGAAGGAAGATGGTAGTACTTATATAAAAAAGTTTAAATATGTGTGACAGACTCACTATTTAGAACAACAACACTTGACATGGTTATCCAGAAAAATTCACTTGGCCATGCTGATGAGTCAACCATCGCCAAAATGACGGTGACGAGAAAGATGAGAATTTCAATTATTAGGCTCCACACTACACGTTTTGTTAGGTCACCTCTAAATTGATTTGATTAGAGAGAAGAGAATTATATTGTATTTGTTAATATAATAAAAAGTGCGTCTATCTCTCTCTTTTATGTATAACCGCGTAAACTGATATACTTACCCTAAATTAACAAATATATTCATCCAATTGAACAATACATTAGGAATTTGTGAGGCAAAAGTTAGATATGGCATGAAATTTTCAGCATACTCGGTGTTATTTGTGCCAGTGTAGTTTGGTGAAAGTTTATAATTAATAAAATAGTCTTTTGCAGTGATGAACATGTTCCATGGCAATAACACGCCTAGCGAATTGAGAAAGATAATGAAATAAATAAAACAATTAGCCATTACACAGTGATCCAGAATTAAAAAAATGTTCACTTTTACAAATAATGTTGCTTTCACTGATCCTTTTAAATCATATACCGATTGATAGAGCTAAACTCAATACACATTCTGTCTGAATATTTAGTGATTTAATTACATTGTTATTGAGATATTTTGGTTCAAAGTCGACATTCTTGTTGTTTATATTTCCGTATCAAATTTTCAAATTGAATTTTCTCACATTAGGGTAAAGGAACGAATTTTCGTACGGCACCGAATTTTCGTACACTTTTTGTTTACATTTACAAAATATGAAATAAAATGCATTAGAAACGCTTTCGCACACTATGAAACTCTTATTCTTGCTAATATTATAATGATAAAAACTTTAAATTCATTCACTTTAATGAGAAATATACCATTTTGATAAAAATCAAACGAAAATGTTTTGAACAATCGTATAAAATATTTTTCACAATTTTTTTCCAATTTTTCTAAATTCATAAATTATAAAATTTTCACTTAAATATTGAATCACTTACTAAGAAATGATATAATTCAAGTAGCATTTTAGTTCTTTTATGATTTAAGCACTTTTAAAAAATTATTCACTGCATAGATAAGTCACAATTACCAAAATAAATGAATGAACTTGCTATTTCGTACACTCAAAATTACACTAAACAATAATTTTTTGGAAATAGCTCGAAAATTTTAAACTTTAGTTTTTCTTTATTAAAACATTTTTATACTTTGAAATCAATAGAAATAGTAATAATATGAAAGCAAGAATGTAAATGAATCAAGAATAGTATGTAAAACAGCTTAGATTTAATGAGCAAAATTTAAGAATTTAAGTGTACGAAATTAAGGTTCATTCACAGTTTTATTAATAACTCAAAATATAAATTGATCTGGCTCTTATTTATCTGTTTATATGAAAGAGCAATTCAAGATATTTAATTTTGATGACAAAATCTTTTGAAATAATGTACATATAAAAGAGAAATAAATATTTTTGTTTATCGATGTTACGAAAAGTGTACGAAAAATTCGTTCCTTTACCCTATATAACGCTATATTATATCTTTTTTATATCAAAAGAAGGTATAAAATATAAAGAATCTAATTGTGAATTAACTTTTAGTTTAAAGTATCATTTTGCAATGTTCAAAAAAATTGTATAATTCAAAAGGATGGAATAAATTATATTATTATTATTAATTCATGAATGAAGCTAATAAAGCAGTTTACATTGAGTTATTAAAAGAATTTTTTACCAAAATTGTAAAACTGTAGAATCCCTTTTTTTTGATGAACATTGCCCTTAAATTCTGGATCACTGTGTATTAAAAACACAAAAAGAATAAATTTAAAACTATATCACAAAATAAAATGTTAAACAAAGATGAAAACATCAAGAAACACTTAATTTGCCAATAATTTTTAACTTCTATCGAGAGGGATGGCAAATTAATACACCAAAACATCAAATTAAACTAAAATTTATTTACATTTTTTCCACAAAATTTCTCTACTAACACTTTTTTAACACTACTAACAACTTTTTCAATATTTTTCCTAACTTACTAACCCACTCAATTACTAACAAAACATTTTATTATTATTTTTAGCCATCTTATAATTTTATTCAATAAATAAAAACAATAAATTTTTGTTCCTTTTATTTTTTACAGGTGATTTCCTCACAATTTCTTTTCTCTCTCATTTTCACTTTCCATCTTCATCCTCTTTACTTTTCTCCTTCTTTCTTTTCATAAATTGCGACTTTTTGTTTCAAATCATTTAATTTCCTCGCACATTTTATTAAATTTTCTTCTCTTTCCTTTTCCATTTTTTCTTGCTCCTCTCCTCTTTCGTCGTCTTTCCTCTTCTTTCTGCTGCTTTAATTTCTCTTTTTTCAACGTTTTTCTCAACTTACTTTCTTGTCTGTTCTGTCTGTCTGTCTGTTTGTCTGTCTGTTACGGTGGAATTTTGTAACTCAAATTTTCACCCACTTCTCGACTAGCTAGAGCTTTGAAACTTTACATATAGCTCAGAACCCGATGACAATGCATTCTTATATACATTTAATCATGATTCAAGCTATATTTTGAAGAATATTTAAAAAATAAAATTTGAAATGGCGACTTAGTTCTAATTTTCACCGTTGATAGCGCTACAGTCGCTTTACCTTAATTTGTCGCGCGTGACAAAAATGAAGTGTCGCGCAACAAAAAATTGAAATTGAAAAATACCGTTTAAATGATTGAAATTAACGTCTGATGACAATTCAAAACTAATTTCGGTAATGCTGCGCTGAACAAATGTAAACAATCAGTTTTAGTGAATTTTGCGAAAAATTTAGGGTAAAGGATTTAATTTTGGGCCACTTTTGTAAGGTTTCAACAGAAAATGTCTGAAATCTCTTTAAATATATAAATAAACTCAATGATTAAGATTCGTACATAAAGCTAAAACTTTTCTTTAGTATTTGAACACATATTTGAGAGCTAGAAGTCTTTAATTATTGAGTTATTGACAAAAACGAAACCCAATTTAATTTTGGGCCAAAAAAATCTATTTTTGGGCCACTTTTCAGATTTTTAAAAATAATTCATTTCTACACTTACTTTTAATGATTTAACACTTAATCAACTCTTTTCTTTGCATTATATATTGTTTTAAACACTTAAATAAGCAGCATTTCGTTTAATCGAGGTTTTATCAATTTCAAATATTTTCAATATTTACAAAAATTTTATACAAAAAAATTAGTGGCCCAAAATTAAATCGGAATTTAAAATCGTATTTTTTGTTTTATTAAATATTTCTAGCTCGTCGATCGATGATTAAAAAGTGTGTGAAACGGTTTAGTGCTTGTGAAGTATCAAATATGAGTGATAAAGTGATTATTTTCGTGAATAATTGACAAAATATTGAAAAACAAAAAGTGACGGAAAATCAACAAAAATCTTGATTATTCAAGTATTTACATTTTCATTTAAATAGCAAAAAACTATTGAATGATGCTGAAACTAAACATGTAAAGTATAATCAGTGTTAAATAATGAATTAAATAATCACTCAATCATTATTATTAATACATTAGAAAAGATAAAATTAATATTTTTAAAATGTAAACCAAAAAGTGGCCCAAAATTAAATCTTTTACCCTATTATAAAGTGAAAATTATTTTAAAAGTGCTGATAATTATAAATAGTTTGTTACAAAAACTATTTTAAGTAGAAATAACAAAATAAAAAGTGAAGTATAATAATGATAGTAAAGAAATAAAAATTTATCAGTGGTGAAAAAGATAATTAAAAGAATTGTGAAATTATAAATGAAAAAAATTGTGAAATAATTAAAAGTAAATACAGTGATTAAAGATTTGATTTTAAGAAGTGAAAGGTAGGTTGGCAATATATATATTATATATTCTCTATCTTGATTACAAAAAAATTATCATGTCTGAAACATCAACTCAACAAAAGCGACAACTGGAGAGGGAACGACAAGTCCGCCAAGCTAAACTGCAAAACGAGGATGAGGTAAGTCCGTTCGTCTAACTAAGCGCAAACAAGAAAAACTTGCAATCCAACAAAACGATCGCGAGCATAAGGCGACAGCTGCTCAAAACCGAAATGAAAACGAACAAACTTCTCACCTTGCTAAAGATGAAGCACTTAAGACTTTAGCTCGAATGAATGAAACTTCTTATGCCTACCTACGCGAATATGCAGCTGAAGCTTAATTGACTGATCTCCTGAAGAACACAAGCTAGACTTCAACGTCTCCGAAATAATTGTTACAAATCATATGCCAGATGTAGAAGACTTTAACAACCCTCGCCGCTTCGTGGTTAGGTTTGGAACTCCATAGAAATTTGGAAACCAAGAAGGATTGGTATAATAACAAAATGTATAAAAATCTTTAATAAAATCTCATTTCAATCTATATTTTAATAAAGAAATATTAAGCACTTATATATCATTTATTTCATTCGAAATAAGCCGTCTTTATTTACGATGAACCATGAAAAATGTTCAAGTCACAAATGCAATACTAACTGATCTTTTCCAAGTGCGAGCAAAGCTCGTACGAGTCACTGATCTATACTAAGTGCGAGCGAAGCTCGTACGAGTCACTAGTCTATTACCAAGTGCGAGCGAAGCTCGTACGAGTCACTGACCTATTAATTAAACCAGTGCGAGCGAAGCTCGTACTTTCATATGACTCGACCGTAGGGCGAGCATATAGGTTGAGCGGAGCTCACGACGTTTGACGAAGTCGAACGTCCAAACAATCCAAAAAACTGAACTTTACCAAGTGCGAGCAAAGCTCGTACGAGTCACTATTCGATTACTCTTACTGATCTGTATCGAGATACAAACAAAATGGAATAATCTAAAAAATGATTTTAATTCATCAGACTTTTCAGATGGATAGAAATCAATTGTACATACAAAACTAAAAAGAAGAAAATAATGATACAATTAAAAAAACTTTTAAAAAACCAACGTTTTCCTTGCCAACTAAAAAGAAAAAATAAATTTTTTCAGGCCGCTCTCAGAGTTTTCTTGTGAATTGACAAGCAAATGGTGACAATTCTATAACTTTTATGATGGACCCAAAACGAAAAACGTTGGGCGCATATTACATTTACATTTGAAATTTATAAATTGCTTAATATATATATGTACACAAATGGAATTAATAACAAATTGTAGTATATCGCCTTGTCAATTTGTATTTGAGTGTGAAATCACTAATCATTAAACCTGTGAAATTGTTCTATCGAACTCTCTATGATAATTAATTGTATTTGTCGTAGATTGTATTCAGTGCCTTGGCAAGAAAATTAATATTATTGATTTCGCAATATCGAATATATAGATCACGACATACACTTGAGGTTAATTTACTAACACATCTTTTGAATATCTTCTAACACAATGTTATGCCTTTATCTCTTACAAACTTGTTCTATATTTTATTCTAACATGTTCCTTTTGAATGCTCCTTTACCCTATTAATTCTATACAATAAATAAAATATAGCGATATATTTTCTAACTTACTTCTTAATTCAATTAGATTTCCTATAACATAATGTATGAAAATCATAATACAAGTACATATATTAAGCATATTATAAATTTCAAATGTAATGTAATATGCGCCCAACGTTTTTCGTTTTGGGTCCATCATAATAGTTATAGAATCTGTCACCATTTGCTTGTCAATTCACAAGAAAACTCTGAGAGCGGCCTGAAAAAATATTTTATTCTTTTTAGTTGGCAGGAAAAACGTTGGTTTTTAAAAGTTTTTTTAATTGTATCATTATCTTCTTTTTTAGTTTCCATCTCTCTTCGTTTTTCATAATAATTTTCTAATTCTTGTTTTGAATAAAACTTTCCCTTTTTTCCTCGAGCCATTTTTGCAGCATGCGATCGGCGATTAAATCGATCCGATTGTCCTAAAATTAAAGGTAAGTTTTTCTAGGTGAGTATTTAAGGTAAAAGGTAAGTATAATTTCAACCGGGTAAGTATTTTATGGTCATTTCTCGAAGAGAAGCGTCGATTATTATATTCAAATAGAGTGACTTAAAGTTTCTCTATTTGAATATAATGATCGACGCTTTTTTTTGAGAGAAGACCATAACAAATATTATTTACTCACCATCATTTTTTTTCTTTTCAGGTGCGGCAGAAGCGGTGTTGACAGGCATGTAAATTGGATGACCATTTTCATCAAAAAAACGGTTGCAGGCATAATTTTTCATCTAAAATAAGAAAAAAGAAAAATTTTAATTTTAACAAGCACGTGTTTTAAGGAAAATTTAATATTTTCCAATTTTTTGTTTTAGAATAAATATGAATTGCCCTAACTTTGTGCAATCCATATTTATAATATACTTATTAAGCATTTAAACTATAATTCTTGTATTTATACTTACTTTTAACCAAATAAATTTAATATTTTTATGTTGCAATTATTTTGCTCGATATATTTTTCGAGAAGAGCGAATAAAATTTATTTGCGCGCATTTTCAATTCGAAAATGTAAACAAATAAATTATATTCGCTCTTTTTGAAAAAATATATCGAGCAAAATAATTGCAACAACATAAAAATATTAAATTTATTTGGTTAAACGTAAGTATAAATACTAAAATTATAGTTAAAAAACTAAATAAATATATAACAAAGAAGAATTGCACAAAGTTAGTGCAATTAAAAGAGAAAATAAAGAGAAAAAACTTAAAAATAATAAAACTAGTACGCACTTTTTTAAGAAAGCGGAAAATTTTGAAAAATGGAAAACTCTCCTTCATACGAAGAAATTATGCAAGGAAGAGTTGATGAAATACGAGCAAAGGTTGAAGATGAAATCATTGCTCGTAAAGAAAAAGTAAAGCTTCTTCTTATTCAAAGAAATAAGGAAAAGCAGTTGGAGCGAAAGCAAGCAGAAGAAAACTTGCGAGCTTCTTTGGCCGATATTGTGCCCAAAAAGAAGTTGAAAATTGACAATATTGAATTGTCAAACAATGATAAAGCTCCAACTAAAAAACCAATTTTTGTTCAAACTCGTTTGAATTTCCAGAAAGCTGGAACTTCACGAGACTTGTTAAATGAACAAGCTGGAACTTCAAAAGCTTTGTTACCTGAAAAGATTGAAACAAAAGCTTCTAATTTAAAAGAAAAGGAGAAACTCTTGGTTGTCGAAGAAAATAAAGAAACCAAGACAAAACCCAGTAAGAAAGGTATACCTCAGAAACCAAAAGTTCCTAGGTTAAACCTTGACGAAAATGAGCAATATAAGAAACGCGGAATTTGCTCAGTTCGAGATTGCTTTGAACCAACATGCAAAGACTATAAAGTTTTTCTTTGTAAAAAGCATCTCAAAGAAAATTATCAGCCAGCAAAAGTTGAACTTGAAGTTGAAAACAACTTTTGCTGTGCGTTTGATGGCTGCTTTGAAAAAATTCAAAACAACATGCGATATTGTTCTACACATGTTCGTCTTGATATTAAAAAAGAATTATCAAGAGAATATTTGGAGAAAGAAGACCTTGTAATGAAAATTAAAGAAGGTCTTCAAATGTTCTGGGCTAGAATTAGGCCTTATAAAGTTGGCATTACTAGAAGCCTATCAGAAAGGAAAAACACTTATAAGAAGGAACTACAATGTGATGTAGAACTTCATGAAGTGTTGGAACTTAAAAATATAACTGAGGCTAGACTAGCTGAAGCTATTGCTATTCACGAATCTTATTTTCATTGTGATCAAAGGGTTCGTGATAATTTAGAAAATTTAGAAGGCGGTGGAAAAATTCCAAACGGTGTTGAAGGTGTAACATATCATCTATATGTTAAAACCTTCATTGATCCAGAAAAAACAGTTAAAATTATACCAAAATCCTCTTTAGATAGAGCTGATTTTGATATAATGATGAACATGGCAGTAGAAAAAATTTTACCAAAAATTTCAACTACTGTTAAAAAGTTCTTTGGCTTGGGCTTTACCCAAGACTTTAATAAAAGAATGTATGCTTATAACAATAAAGGTGCATACATTCCTGTTAAAAATTATAATGATTGTAAAATCTTTGAAAGTGGGCAAAAGATCACATTAAGTAATGGTCAATCTTATAAGCTCAAAGTAGAAGATCTTATTGCATTTGAAGTTTTCTTTCATGGAGAAATGCAAATCAGCTCAAAATATCAAATGATAAATGAGCATTGCATTACAAGAGTAGGAGGCGATGGTGGTTTAGATCGCACCTCTCAAAAGCCAGCAACCATTTACTTTAGACTGGCTGACAAAATGCTAGATCGTAAATGGAATCAAGTCGTGTCTAAAAATGACGCAGGGCTTGAAAAGAAAGATGCACAAAAGCTTACGGTGCAGGAAATATTAAAAAAGGCTGATGTTGATTTAAAGCAAGAAATGCCTAAAAGATATGTTTGCCAATTTTGTCAAAAATCTTTTGCAAAATGGAAAGGAAGATATACTCATGAGAAGTATTACTGCAAGGAAGATCCAAATGCAGATAATAGAGTGAAAATCAGATGTGACCTATGCATTGGTGAACATGGATATAGTCACGCTGATCCTGAAGCCGTGAAGACTCATAAGAGAACTGTGCATAAAGAAAATCGAAATGCATTATCACTGGCTGCTTCTGAACGACAAGAGAAGATTCGTTTAGGTGAGGTAAAAAACAACGACTCTCTCGAAAGAAAGAAATTGTAGATCGTTTTTCCTGGGGAAGTAAAAAACTTCCCTAAAGTTCCTTGAGTCACCACCTCCACGTTGGTGGAACTTGGGCAACTTTGTATTTTATTACAAAGGCTAAGAGTGACTCTATTTTAAAAAAATTGTTTAATACTTACTAGTTTGTTAGTTCTTTTTTCACTATCACTATCACTCTTTATAACTTAACACTTTTTTCAGTTTTAAATAAATGTATTCTGTATAAAAAAAAGAAAAATTTCATATAAAATAAAAGTAAAAAGTAAATTTTTATGTGAAAAGTTGGTAAAGTAGGTAGCTGATTAAAATCAATGCTCGAAAATATACTATTAAAATTTCTTGTTGATTATAAATATTTTTACCCGGTGTTGTTTTCAAAGAAAGAAATTTCTTATTTCTTGATAGTTTAAAAAAAATATATTAAGTAATAAATTCTCATAACTTACCGATACCATGAAGAACAAGAATGAGAAAAATAAGTTTAAATCTATCTGATGGTGGGCTCAATTCCATTTTTGCTCGCTCCATAGTCATTCCCTTAAAATTCAACTCATCTTCAGGCATATTTCTATCTTCCCATCCTGGTTGCAATCGAACAGGTTCCACAGAATCATTTCGACCTTATAGAATCAATAGAAGAAGTAATTGATATCGATTTGAAAATGATTTCACTAATTAAAAAGAATAAAAAATAAAAACAATTCACAAACTTTTCCCCACTCGACGCTTTATATATAAATAAATGGAAGCCATCGTGTATTCTATAAAGAATAAAAATATTCCTACACTTCTTAAACTCTTCACAGTTTTTTCCAGACTAAATTATAAAGAAATATAAAGAACGTGAAGAGGGCACTTTTTTGTCAGTAAGCATATTTTATGTATGCTTGCTAAAAAGAGACAGATTGATTAAAATTGTTTTCTCATACAATGCATTTTTTCGTATGTATGTATTTAAGAAATTCCAGAGTTGGAAGTAGAAATAAAGAATTTAAAGTATGTTAAAGCAATTGGAACAAAATAAAGAATTAGAAATATAGATATATAATTATTTAGTAAATTATGTATGCATGTATGAAAGATACTTATGCTTGCTCTAACCAGCATGGCAATTATCAACAGTAATATTTTCTCCCCTCTCTAAATATATTAGAGCCTATCTTCAATTGATACTCAATTAATGAAGAAAAAATGAAATTTCTTTTTTTTAGGAATACCAACTCTGTGAAGACCAGTTCTCAGTTTTCGGGTTTTCTTTTATTCTCATATTATTTATTATCATATTAGTCCTTTTCCCTCATTTCTTTATTCTCCCTACCTTGATTACTGTTCTTCTTATTTTCTCCATATGCAGTTTTGTTTTGTTAAAAAATTCTGAATCTTTTATATTAAGTTTATTTTTATCAAGGTCAAGTATGTTCACACCATGAAAATTATTTTTATAATCGTATCAGTTTGTTACGCGATCTTGTCATAGCAAAAAAAAGTAATATTTGCTTATCAAAAAGAAAATTAGAGCGTGTTCAAGGAGGTTCCTTAACATAACCGAGTAATTTTTAATGAATCAGCTAATAATAAACTTCGATCTAAATCGTCATTAAAAAATGTTTTTTTCTTACTTGATACAATTGAAGTTCCATTCGAGCGGCTATGTGCCAAAAGCGATTGCTCTTCTCGACGTGATGCTGCCATCGTTCAATAAATTTATTTATCAAGATTTTTTTTAAAATAAAATTTTTTTTGTGCTGTTGATGCCAAACTAGACTTTTGGATAAACGTTACTAATCTGAAATCCAAATCAAGAAAAAAAAGAGAAAATGTCATATGATAACTTGTTATAAAAATATATGCTTGCATTTTTGAGGAAAGTATTGCATATCTCATAGAATGTGAGTCAGTTACCAACAAAAGATTACTCACAAAGAGTGTGGAAAGATTTACATTTGTATGTCTATCATGTTACAATCGCTTGAAAATATCAACTAAAATCCATACTGATTGATAAGCAACAACTTGAAAAATGATTGATTATAAAATTTTTAAATTTTGACATTAAGATATTCTATAAGTAACACAATAGAATTACTATGCGTTAAAATGTCATTCGAAAAATAAAATCGCACGATTTCATTGAACAAACGAGTTTAGCGTGAGCGACAGCGTAAATAGAAAAAATTTGAGGGAGGAGAAAATGGGAAGAAGGCATGTTTTTATTTGTTTTCAACAAATGGACATAGAATTTTAATGTATTAAATAATTGTTATCATCTGTTTGCTTGCGCAAAAGCAAGAAGGCGTCATTAACATGATAATGATTATTTTTATTTTAAATACTATATGCATTACTTGTATATTATTAGCAGTGTTAATAAATTGATAACAATTGTTTCAAATCTCATCTTAAATTTCCTTGTTCCTCTTTCTTTTGTTTATTTAGATTTTTATATGATTGCATCATAAATGCGAATAAAGTTTCAAAGGTGAAACACGAGTATAAAATGAGCGGTGCGTAACTATTTACGGTTAAAATTAGAATTCAATGTAATCTTACTTTACATTCACATTATGCAATTAGAATCTAATTCTTAACACTTTTATATTTACTCACTTTAAGAAATGAAAACACACCAAATAAATAATATAAATTTAATTAAATATGCACAAAACACAAACAAGTTCTTTCAACACGTGAAATTTAAACAGCACATGATTTTTCTCTAATATTTTTTTTATTAAAAAGAAAGAAAAGAAAAATTCCTATGATAGAGTAAATGAGCGAGCGGTCTTTGACTAAAATATTTTTCCAACTTGTGCATGTGCCAGTTCCCGCGGATAATGTTTAAAATAAATACGTTAATAAATAGCTGACTTCAATTCAATTTTGCTTATGCTTTAGTTTAACATACATAATATCATTATGTATTCACTTTATTGAGAACAAAAAAAATTATATCTACTCATAAATTGCAACGTTTAACATTAACAATGACCAAAAAGATACTTATGCAATATTTACGGTCTTTAAATGAGTTTACTCTAAAATATATACTTATATTGCGGAATGACTAGATAATAGAACGTTTCTCTATTTTTAATGTTATGTATTGTTTTAATAAGTCATAGTTTCAATATTTAATATTAATGTATATGATAAGCAGTATTAAATGCATGGTATTATGTTATCTAATTCATATTTCTTGCTGGTAAAGGTGGTGGTGGTTGTCTTGCTGGAACTTGTGGTAATTGATTCGTATTATTTCTTTGAGGAATCTGTGGCAATTGATTCGGCTGATTCATATTTTTTTGAGGAATCTGCTGGTTTGATTGATTCACATTATTTCTTTGAGGAATAGGAGGCATTTCTAATGGTCTCATAGGTAATTGAGGCGGTGGCTCTTTAGGTTGTGCTTGAGTTTGCTATAAAAAGAATAAAATTATTTTTTATAATCTCTAATTTAAAATTTTTGGCACATACAATATCATCATTGATTTCTTCATAAATTGCTGATGGCGCCTGATAAGTCGTTTCAAGTGGACTTTGCTTTGGTGTTTCTTGCGATGGAGGAGATGTTTTTTGTTCTGTTTTCATTTCTGGTCTTTGAGGAATAGCTGGTCTAGGTGGCAATGATGGTCTTTCAGGAGGTTGTTGTTGTTGCTGTTGTGGGCGAATTATTTGTGAAACGTCAATGATACCAGCCTAAAATAAAACAATCATATAAAAGTTTTAAAGATCAACAAAGAAAATAACATACTTGATGTTTTGGTTGATGCTTAGGTGTAACTTGTGGTGATTTAGGCAATGCAGGTCGTGGCGGAGGAGGTTTTACTTTTGCTACAATTTCTGATGGTGTGCTTGCATATTCTTCAGATGGAATATCGATATAGTCACAAAGTGGAGCGCAATTTGTTGTGCATATTTTAATTTCTTTCTCAACCTCATTTGGCCAGTCTTCCGTTTTTAAACGAAGATGTAGATCGACACCGCAAATGTTTAAATTTTGTTTTCTATTTACTGCTGCGAGTGCTGCTTGTCCATCCTAAAAAAATTTTACCTTTATATTTTATGAATATTGAAAAAATCTCATAATATTTACCTTAAAAGTAACCCACATTGTTTCACCAACAAATCTTACTAAAGTCACTTCACCAATTTCAGCAAGTTCTTGAACTAATCCAACAGTGAGATTCTCATCATATATACTTTCATCATCCTCTGTTGTGTAATGTTGAACAGATTGAATTACAACTGTAGCATCTGGTGGTCCGAGGCATTTGATAACATCATTAAACACATTTGCTCGTCTATCAGCATCTATAGTGGAAATTTCAATGTCTAAAATTGCAACAACTGGTCGATGATCAGACTGTTTCAATTCAGCACGTCCATAGAAAAGTAAATGACCAGGATTCCAATTTGGATTATCAGCATCTGCTTGTTGTTGTCTTCTTCGCCATAATACTCGATCAGTCCAAGCTGGTGCACGAGCTTTTTCAGAAGTATCATAATCATCCGAGAATAAATCATACTAAAAATGCATTCATTATTATGTTTTGATATTAAATGATAAAGATTTTATATACCTTATAAGTAGGTGGAAATGTTATTTCTCCTTCAAGGAAATCATTAAAAACTTGTCCAGCTTCTTGTTGTTTCTGAAATTAACATTAAATTGTTAATTTAAGAAATTATTTATAAAATTACTTCTAAAACTTACTTTTAATTGATCATTTTCAAGTACTGCTTGCAAATCTCCATTTTTGACACACTCTTTAATTTCATCTTTGTTCATATCAATACGATAATTGAAATCACCACACCAAAATACATAATCGTGGCCTTTTAAAGTTCTACCCATAGGAAAGGTAATTTTTCTAGTGATTTCAGCATAATCAGCATTTCTTTCCACAACTTGTGACTGACCAGCAGCAAAATGAGCAGCAACAAAACAAAATGATGTACCGTTTAGTACAAATCTTATAGCTGCAGCTCCTTTGTTTCCTGTTGCACCGCCTAAAAATTAAGATGATAAATAAGCTTTGATAGTCATCTTTCTAATACTGTTATATTTAATTCCATCGACTTAACATGCATACATACCTAATCCAGTTTTGACAGAATCAGTTGCAACATCACGCAAGCAATTTGCTAATTGAGGACGAATAAATACATATAAGCAAACACCGACGAGTTGCTGACTTGTTAATAAAGCATAAGGTTCATCTTCTTTAACAGAAAGCACACGTTGCAATTCTTCAGCCCCTAAAATAAAATATTTTTAACATAGAATTTACTAATAAAAATAATATTGACTTGATTACAAGCTTTAGCGTTATCACTGCTGGCTGCCATAATATTTTGAGCATTTAAATCGACAATTTCTTGGAAACCAATCGCATAAATATCAGCCATTTTATCGTGAACTGAATTCGAGTGCTCGATCTCCACGATCGATTCTAAAAATAAAATTCATATTTGTTGATTATTCAAAACAAATTATCATGAAATTTACTTTTTTACTTACCGCTTTTGGGCGCAAGCCAATCAATTAAAGATAAATCTTTGTATACAACACTACGAAAATGTTTTCCACCATTTACGTTGTACGTGCCAATAGCAACACGAATTTCTGTTGTTGAAATGTATTCATTATATCTCAAACACATTTCTCTTAAAACTTGTGTTGGTGCATGAAGCATATTTGTTGGTAACAAAATTCTCGCTCTATCAGCTAATTCCGAGCTGAGAGTAGATCCAAGAAGAAGAATATCGATTGCTTCTTGTTTTGAAGCATCTAATAAATTATTCTGAATAGTACGTGCAGCAGAACGAGCTCCATCAATCAATTTACTCCCAGCTCCCATCGCACCAGTGCCAGCATAAATCTTTGAGACCTCGTTTCCATTAGCGCTATTAATCAAAAGTAAAAAAAATGATAATTATAAAAACAATGAATTGATAATAATTCACTCACATCCACATTTGTTTGAAAACCTCTTCGAATCGCGAAAATGTTTGTTTCTTATCAGATAATCCGATAATTTTGATTTGCTCATTTAGCACATCAAGACCGATAAAGGTTTGAACGCAATTTGTTCTATCAAGGCAATCAATACAATTTGTTCGTATAGTACCGTATTGTTCTTGAACAACCTCATCTCCTGATGCATAAAAGAAACCAAATCTTCGACAACATTTATCAAATCGTTCTTTAAGTTTTGATAAATTTGCTTGATTGCCACCTCTGCATTCTTGATGATAATCGAAAATGATATGAGGAACATCGATATGCACTGAATTTTCATGCTGCTTCTGAAATTCATTACTCAGCATTGCTTCGCCTTCTTTATTTCCAATCAGACTTGTACCCAATAGATTGCAAATGACAAGTCTACCATATCGCTGTTTCATCATTGTCAAATGTTTATCAAATGCCGGTACTGTGGCTTCAAATCCACGAGATAATTTTACTTTATGAGAACCGACTTGGACACCGGGTTGTTCCCAAAATAAAGGTACAGATCCTCTCGTTTGAACATATGATGTAACTTCACTATCAAGATAAATAGCTTGTTCAGTTTCAACAAAATTTGCAACATGTCCGTCATCATTAACTCCACGAACATTGAAACGTGTTCCGGCTCGTTCACATGATAAGCGAGAAATGATAATTGCCCTTGCTTGCTTACTTCCAGCGTAAACTGTTCTAATTTCAATTGACCCACACATGGCTTTTAATAACCAAAAGTCAAAATCAATGCCAAATCGCAAAAATGGAATATGCAGCATTCGATTCCAAAAGAAACGGTTATCTGTTTCATTAGTTTTACGTCTTCTTTGTGCACATAGAGTTATATCAAATTGCTGATTGGGATTTGTGTTCCATGAAAAATAGAATGTTCCAGAGTTCAGTACTTTGCGAACTTCTACAATTTTATCCTCATTCGGCTGTTGATGTTGAAGCGAAACAAATTGTGTTTGAGTAATTCTGAAAATTTCTGAGTCAGCAATTTTGCCTATAGAAAAGCATCCCGTTATCATAACAAGATATTGAAGTGTTGTTTCACCAGCATGAAGCTGTAATACTCCCAAACATCCATAAGCATCAACAATTTTAATGTATTGCTTTCGTACTGCATCGGTTTCTTGAGCAGCTATAACATTTCATTGATGATGACCATTGTTGTAAAATTTTACACAATAAAAGAAAGTGCATAATAGAGGAAGTAAAAAATAAAAATCAATATTCGAACAGATTGAAAAAATGGAAAATTTCTTATCAATTACTCACATAGACTTGCGATAGCATGAGATTCAAAAAGTAAGGTCTCAGAGCGAGATCTGTGCTCTAAAATAATACTATGGGGTTGTTCTGGTTTAGCTTTTTCAACAACCTTTTTCTCTAAAACTCGGAATGATTTCCCAAAACTCATTTTTAAATTATATCTATTATATCACAAATAAAATTTAACCTTCTTTTAGAATTACTCAATGTATCACTAGTTAATGATAACACTATGCAATTACTAATCCCTTTATTTTGTATTTAATGTCATTTTTATTAAAATAATAGGTTTTGTAGTTTTTTCTCTATCATAAAATTTTCACTTTGAATCAACTGTCGCGCAGTTATTTACCCTTCATTAAATCTACAAAACAACATTTCAGTGTGACATAAACTTGCAACATCGCCATTTTTTTTTCAAGAAAAAAAATAATAATAAAGAAGTTTAATAAATATTTTTATTCCTGTTTTAAGAAGATTTCTGGTAATCCTATAAACTTATACCAATAATACATACACCGGCAATTACGAATGTGAGTATAATACATGACAACTTTAGTTTTTTCAGCTTTTTTAAGTAGTTTATTTTCGCCAACAAAACAATGTTTTGATTTTTTTAATTCTCCTTTTTCTTCTTCTTAACAGCAAGATGTCTCATTCAATTCTTTTGATTCAACCAATAAGTAATGCAGAAACACGCACGTATAGCGACTATGAAAGTGTAAATGATTTGTTGGAAGGTGTATGCAGAATCTATGAAGGTGAGTTTATTGTTAATTTTATATGAGGACTAGGCAGTTCTTAAATTTTTGACATAAAGCTTAAGTTTATTTATAATAATTGATATTTTTAGAGCATTTAAAAAAGAGAAACCCTCAAGTCGCACAAATAACATACGATATTTCACAGCTGTTTGATTTCATTGATCAGTTAAGAGATCTTAGTTGCCTGGTCTATCAGAAATCGACAAATACATATGCTCCCTATAATAAAGATTGGATTAAAGAGAAGATTTATATTTTATTGAGAAAAGCTGCAAGTACTGAAAATAACTAAATCAACATTATTTTTTTTTGGAAAATACACTATTTAAAACGTATTGATCTATCTACTAAATTTAAATAAAAATTTTTAATAAAATGAATGAATAACATCTATCAAAATTATAAAATTTCAAAATATATTTAAACTCAACACATGCTTAATCTCATGCTTTTAACGGTTTATTTAAAATTTAGCTGTATTTTCTGCTAAAATTTACTAATTCAAACTTTTATATAATTTGTTAAATTTTTAATGCATAAAAATTTTTTAATGAAATTTTTTATAAATTTTGCATATGAATTTTTAAAATAATTTTCTAAAATTTCTATTTTTAAAAAGAATTATTATAGATTGCAATAATTTTACATGTATATTTTATTTTTAAAGAAAATTAATAAAAGCGTGTTTTTAAAAAAGTAAAATGATGGCTTTAGCTGCTCAGTTGTGAAAGAAAATCTTGACAGAGAAAGAGAGAGAGAAAGAATTTGAAAGAAATAAAAATTTATAAAATTAAAATCTTATAATAAAACAGAAATCAAAAGTTTTATTAACATTCAATAGTAGTCAATCAAAAAGTTGATAGGAAATTTCATGAAAATGCATTTAAAACACAAGTGATGAGTGCAAAAGAGTTTTTAGTTTTGAATATTTAAATTAGCTCAAAGAGTGAGAGAGAGAGGAGAAAAAAATTGAAAAAAGTTTTTCAAGAAAACTCTTTTTGCTTAGAGAATAGGGAAAATCTTAATTTTATTATACATTAATAATGCCCAGTGCTTCATTTTCATCATCACGGACATCTTCATACAGACGTTCAAAAAGAAAAGGATCGAATCGAAACAATTCAGGTAATTTTTTGTAGCTTTTATACCAATACAATTTATCCATACATACAAATATGTGCAATGTATACACATATAAAAAAACTTTTTTTTCTTTGATATATCCCATTTAAATCAATCCATTACTGATTCATCTCAATGAAAACTATTTTAAACTCTTAATTTTTACATTTTGGATAATGCTCCATTGCATAAAAAATTATTCTTTATGAACAAATTATAAGAAATGAGTGAAAAAAACGAAAAATGTTGAAGAAATTTTCATATGAATATGATGAAAGTTAAGACTGATATTAAAAAGAGCAAGAGAGAGAAAGAGGAGAAAAAATATTTTACCTAGAGTTTAAACTGGATTTTTATATTGAATACCTACTTATGTGCAAGCCTATATTATTTGTATGTTGAGACCGACAGAGTAAAAGAGTGAGATAGATTGAAGAAAAATTACAATTCAAGGGTTTTTATAAAATCAAGAATGATTCAAAAGTAATTTTAATTTATTTTTTATATTCTTCTTTTCATTAGAAAAATTTATTTTTAAGTAATATCCGATGAGTAATTTTGTAATTTTATTTTCCATTCGTCCAAAAAAAATTTTTTTGGAAATTTTCGCTACTCTAGTTTTTTCTTCAAACATGCAATAATAAATTATAAACTTTTCATGCGTAAACTTAAATCTTTTTTTCCTTTCTTCTTCCTCATTTTTATTTCATTGTAGATGCATATGAACCAAACAACTGCCAAAATATCCCCGCTCCCAATGTTGGAACAGCGCCGGGTTCATCTGTTACAACTGCAAATTCTTCGACTCCTGACACTTCCAGTTCGTCCAATTCAAGTGGCAGCAATCCACCGATTCCCAATACATCTTCCGCACTGACAGCAACATCGTCAAGTAGCAGTATGTCATCAAATGAAATTATAGGAAACAGTTCTTCAGGATGTTCGTCTTCGTCATCAAACAGTTGCCATCATTCACCTTATGATTTAAGGAAAAAATCTTACTCTGCTTGCAGTGATAACTGGCTAGGATGTATTTTTAATGGCGCTAGTAATTCATCTTCTGGGTGTTCATCTGGAACGGCTTCATCGTCACATGGCCATTTGCATTTTTCCTCTTCGAATAATAGCAACAACAATTTTGAGTACTTGCCTGCACGAAAAAGACCTCGACGTACATATTCTAGTACAGAAACATCAAATGCAACTATAACCACCGCTACTATAATGAGTGCTGCACATTATTTGCAATATGAAATGCCTGATGAAGTTTTATTAACGATATTTAGTTATTTATTGGAACAAGACTTGTGCCGAGTGTCGCTTGTTTGCAAACGCTTTCAGGTGATTGCAAATGATTGTGAATTATGGAAGCGACTTTATCAAAGTGTCTATGAATATGATCTTCCTCTTTTCAATCCCGAACATGGAGTGATGAATTTCGTTAAGGTTGAAGAATGTGAATATGCAAATCCTTGGAAGGAAAGCTTTCGACAGCTTTATCATGGTATTCATGTACGACCGGGTTATCAAGATAAAAAGTACGAAGGCAGAAGTATTTCATACTTTAATACAATTCAGGCTGCATTAGATTTTGCTGATGAGAAAAATATAGCCAACAATAGCAATATGAATGCTGGAATGAATGTCACTAGTGTTACAAACTCAAATTGCTCGCTTCCATCAACACCACCGAATATCAATGAAGAACATGAATCTACTCATGAATCACCAAGTACATTAATCTTCCTACACACTGGAATCTATCGTGGTGAATTTCTTGTTATCGATTCCGATATAACTTTAATTGGAGCTGCAATGGGAAATGTAGCGGAATCTATTGTATTAGGTACATTATTGAATTTTCTCTCTCGAAAAATATTGACTGTTATTTTATTCATCATTATAGAACGTGAATCAGAGTCAACAGTAATGTTTGTTGAAGGTGCCAAGAATGCATATATCGGTCATATGACAATTAAATTTTCTCCTGACATCACAAGTACTGTACCTCATCATAAGCACTACTGCATTGAAATCGGTGAAAATTGTAGTCCTACTATTGATCACTGTATTATTCGTAGCACATCAGTCGGTAAGTTTTTCTTATTCAAATAAAAAAATATAGATCATGTTTAACAGTTTCATTTCTATGTTTACCGATAATTCACTAGTTGGAGCAGCAGTTTGCGTAAATGGTGTTGGCTCAAATCCACATATTAAATATTGTGATATTAGTGACTGTGAGAATGTTGGCTTATATGTCACTGACTACGCTCAAGGTTTGTTATAAATTTAATTTTCAATTATTTGCAACAATTTATAAATTAATCCCATTTATAGGAACGTACGAACATAATGAAATTAGCAGAAATGCATTAGCAGGAATTTGGGTAAAGAATTTTGCATCGCCAATTATGCGTGAGAATTATATTCATCATGGCAGAGATGTGGGAATTTTCACGTTCGATAACGGAATGGTGAGTGAAAAAAAGAGAGAATTTGCTACTGCGTGTATGTTTAATATGATGCTAATCGACTTTTTTGTATGCCTCCCTTTAGGGCTATTTCGAGAAAAACGATATTCACAATAATCGAATCGCTGGTTTTGAGGTAAAATGTGGTGCCAACCCGACTGTTGTGAAATGTGAAATTCATCATGGCCAAACTGGTGGCATATATGTTCACGAAAATGGATTGGGACAGTTCATCGAAAATCGTATTCATTCAAATAATTTTGCTGGTGTATGGATTACATCGAATTCAAATCCAACAATACGTAAAAATGAGATTTATAATGGACATCAAGGAGGAGGTGATAAAAGATGAAATTTGAGTTACTAAAATAGTTTATAATTATACATTTTCAATTACAGTTTATATTTTTGGTGAAGGCAGAGGATTGATTGAACATAATAATATTTATGGAAATGCATTGGCTGGCATTCAAATACGCACTACATCTGACCCAATTGTTCGTCATAACAAAATTCATCACGGACAACATGGTGGAATATATGTGCATGAAAAGGGTCAAGGACTGATTGAAGAGAATGAAGTTTATGCAAATACATTAGCTGGAGTGTGGATTACAACTGGTAGTACACCGGTACTTCGTCGCAATAGAATTCATTCGGGCAAGCAAGTGGGCGTTTATTTCTATGACAATGGTCATGGAAAACTTGAAGATAATGATATCTTTAATCATCTCTATTCGGGCGTTCAAATAAGAACTGGAAGTAATCCTATAATTCGTGGTAACAAAATATGGGGTGGTCAGAATGGAGGAGTTCTCGTTTATAATGGAGGTCTCGGAATTTTAGAGCAAAATAAAATTTTTGATAATGCAATGGCAGGAGTTTGGATTAAAACCGACTCAAATCCCACATTAAAACGAAACAAAATTTATGATGGTCGTGATGGAGGAATCTGCATTTTTAATGGCGGAAAGGGAGTTTTAGAAGAAAATGATATATTTCGTAATACACAAGCAGGTGTATTGATTTCAACACAATCACATCCCGTACTAAAACGAAATAGAATATTTGATGGATTGGCAGCTGGTGTTGAGATCACAAATAATGCAACTGCAACATTGGAACATAATCAAATTTTTAACAATAAGGTAAGGAAAAACATTTTAATTATTTAAATACCAATAAATTTTTAGTATTTTAGTAAGATTTATAGGGTTCAGACTTGCATGTATAATACTTGATATGCGCATAATTTTTGTCAAGTTTATTTCAAGTTGACTTACACAAAAATGTCTTTAATTTATTCACATTGAATTTAATTTAATAGAAATACACAGTAAATTAAAGAATCATTGGCTTTCATAGAAACTAGCTGAATTTCAAATGAATTAAATAAAATCTGAATGAATAAAAGACATTTTTGTGTAAGTCAACTTGAAATCAACTTGACAAAAAATATCCATACAAATGCGAACTCTAGTAAAAATACTTAAAATGAAAACTTATACCTGTCAATTGATGAACTTAAAAAAACATCAAATTATAAATATCTGTAATAACAATAATGATATTAAAAAAAACTATTTTTTTTTATTTTCACTTAATAAGTTTGGTGGACTTTGTCTTGCAAGCGGTGTTTCACCTATAATTCGTGGAGCAAACAAGATTTTTAACAATCACGATGAAGTTGAAAAAGCAGTTAGCAGTGGACAATGTCTCTATAAGATTTCGTCTTATACATCATTTCCTATGCATGACTTTTATCGATGCCATACTTGCAATACAACAGACAGAAATGCTATATGTGTTAATTGCATTAAAATTTGCCATCAAGGTCATGACGTTGAATTTATCAGACATGACAGATTCTTTTGTGATTGTGGTGCTGGTAAGTAATTAAATTTTTATTATTAAAATTTAATTACAAAAACCGTTAATTTTCATAGGCACTTTAACAAACCAATGTTCATTGCAAGGTGAACCAACTCAAGATACTGATACTCTTTATGATTCAGCAGGTACATATTTATTAAAAACTATAAATATTTGAGTTAAGTTGCAATTTTAATTATTTAATTAATTAAATTTTACAGCTCCAATGGAATCACAAACAAAAGAAAATTTTTAAAGAATGAGAGAGCATAACGATAATTTTTAATCTTACAACTTCAACGTGACGCGAAAATCTTTCCAAAATGTGTTTTATGTATTGAATGCATTATCAAATCAACATATATATTTAATCTAGATTGTAAGCTTGCTTAAAAGTACATTAGAAAGAGAGACAAATCTTGCATGAATGAAATAAGAAAAAATGTGTATTTTTGATTTTTTGGTCAGTATTAATAGTGAATATAATACATAGAGTACTCAAAAAAACTCCATATATTTTGATTGTGAGTGAGGTTGACAAAACGTGAATTTTTCGTAAGAAACAAACAAAAAGTGTTTATAGGATTGTTGTTATAAAAAAAATTGAATGTGAGCTAAAATTATTATTTTTTTCACCGTTTAAGTACTCATTTTATGAACATTTTATAATCTTTATAAGTATAAAACACAAATAATAATTCCAATCAAACTTCGTTTTTTCGCAGCGATTGACTTGACTTTTTAATATATAATTTAAAAATATTGTACAATTTTTACTATTGCTTGGATGTATTAACACGTGTGTAATTGTGTAAGAAATTTTTAAAGATATCCAATTTGGACCGATAATGCGTGCCACAAACACATCAAGTCGCTCTCTATGTTTAATTTTTTAGATACGTACTTTTTGGTAATCGTATATCGGTTCATAGGAAAAATAAAAAAAACATTAGCGTGCCGAATTGCGCCAAAACACCGAAATATAAATTTAATAAAAAAAATTATAATTAGATATCAGTATGAGTTTTCTATAAGCGAACCTGCTTCGCTTGATTATAAAAATGAAAGAGAGTACTATAAACTAATTTGTTAACACTTCTCGAAATACATTATAATTTTTCTTTATTTTACAAAATTGTGGCATGAATGAATTGAGTATTTTTATTCATATCAGAAAATCATTCAAAAATTTATTAGCAATGAAATCATGTATGTGTCTGCAAAAAAAGAAAGTAAAAAAAACAATGTATTGAGCACTGTGCCATAAAAAAATATTATTGAACTTAATATGTGCATCTGATTTATTCGCACACAAAACACATCCTTTAATAGCAGCAGACACACACAAACTCTTTCGATAAAATTAAAATGACTTGAAACATGTGCTAGAAAATTCAGAAAAAAATTCGTTCGTCCCATTTGAAATAACATATCTCCAATGATCTGTAAATAGCGATGAAAAGAAACTTATTTCGATAAATTTGATAAACAACTGTAAACTTAATTAATGGATAACAGTAGCATAATAATATTTTAATGATTCTCAACAACTACAACACACACAATATAATTATAATTGATTTTTATTCAATTTACAAAACTTATCTCAATCTTGTGTATAAAAATATGATTTAAACTTTTCCTACCTATTTGTTCTTTCAAAAATATTTTTTTCATGGCGTGACAATTTTTTTTTACAAAAAAATGGCATAAAAATGTAAATGGCAATATATTAATATTTGCAGAAATTATCGCAATAAAAACATAAATTAATAAATTGAATGAAATTATTTGTTGTTTTATGAATTATTTTTTGTTTCCAGATATGTAAAATACAAATAGATGTTTCAAGATCATATGAATTAGTGTAATTGTATAATACAGATATTGTATAATCGATTAATCTATTTAAAATTATGATTAAATGAAATAATTGAAATATAAGTAATAGTGAACACTTTCAATCGCAGTCAATTATGAATTTAGCAGCAAGTTATTATTTTGTTTACATTTTCTATATTGAAATGCAATTTATGAGAGCTCAAGTTGTGCAATTGCTGCGAGTATTTTCAATCTATTTAAATCTTCAGAATCGTCTTTATGTTAAATTTTGTTGATTTGAAAATAACGGTTGAGTTAAATTCAAATATTGAACGAAAAAATTTAACGAAAAAACTCAACAAAAATTTTTTGATCGCAGCCAACTTCACGTTGTTTACATTTTTCAATATGGAAATTTAAATTCGCAATTTCCTAACTATTGCAATCAGTGACAGAAATATAACTAAGCGTCGCCGGAATAACTCGATAGCACAAATCAATGCAAAAAACCGGAAGTCTCTAGCTATTATAGTTTTCGAGATCTCGCGCCTCACCAGCCAGCCAGCCGGGAGCCAGCCAAAGTGAAGATATAAGCTGCATTTTCAAATGTAATTGAACTTATGAATATTTTAATGATGTAAAATTTTCAAAAGAACTCTCGAATGACAAACAGAAATGCATATAAATTTTACTTAGTCTTGGCAAATTTTCCTTTATAGTAACCAGCTTGCGTCTTGTTTTTATCGATAACATCTTCAGCGTCATCATCATTGTTTTTCTTCTTTCTATCCTTTCTATTTACAGTAACAACTAAATCGGAATCAAATGAAATGTCAAGATCAAAATTCAACTGTACCGTCTTCTTTGATGAGCTAGATTTAGACTTAAGCACAACTTGTCCAACTGCAGTGCCACTCTTCTCTTTCTTATTTTTGAGTTTCGATTCGTTATCACTTTTATTTTCATTCTTCTCTGGTGTTGATTTAGACTTTTGAGCTTTCTTTATAGTTGGCTTTTTTACTGTTTTCTCATCTTCGCTATCACTTTCATCTTCAACATATTGTTTTCGCTCACGAGTTCTTTTTGAACGTACTACAGGCTCATCATCTTCATCAATTAAGTCATCATTTTTAGTGATTTTTTGTTTCTTAGATTTAACAACTTTCTTTGTGTCCTCTTTTGATAAAGCTGCTGCTGCTGCAGGTCGTTTTTGAGGTGATTTGGATTCTGTCCTTTTTTGAACTCCAGATGTACTCGCTTTTGTAGTGGTGAAATCTAATTTCCCACTATTCTTCTGTTTCAACTCTTTCAATCCATTCTCAAATATACTTCGTATCTTTTGATAGTCTGGTTTTGTGTCATAATTCAATGATTGAACATATTTAACAAATACTGTTATAGCAGATGGTATAGATTCTGAACCAAATGCCGATTTAAGAGACTTATCAATGTTCTTCATAAACTCTTCTTTCATTTTTTGAACTTCTATGGGCTTATTAAGAATTTGTTGCGATGCTGTCCATGGTAATTTTGCACCAGCCCATTCTATAATGTTATATGCAAGAATTTCAAAGTCACCTCGAAGTGTAGCAACACCATTATGAGCATCGCGTGATGTGTATTCAATAGTACCATTGTGAGCTTTTTTTGGATCATTCTTGTATTCTTTCGTATTGAAATGACAAGCAAGACCAAAATCAAGCAAATTAACTTGCTCCTCTCCATTCTTTTTATCGAATCCTAGCAGAATATTTGCACCTTTGATATCCATATGAACGTAACCACTTGTATGTATGTATTCAAGAATATTTGTCAACTGCCAACCAATACGATAAACAGTGTGTAATGGAAATTTACGATTTTGTTGGAGAAATATCTTCCAAATGTCAGTTCCATAACGAGGCATAACAAGAAAACGATGTTTAAGACCTTCAATTTCTTCACTTCCACTTCCGACAAGATAAGGCATACCGATATATGACAGCTTTTTGCTTTTTGCAAATGCATCAATATCATCTTTTTTGCCAACACGCATATAGAAATGCATCTCAACAAAGAGCGGTCCATTATTATGTGGTTCCTAATGAACAATAAGAAATTAAAGTTTTTTTTTTGAAAAGTTATGAAATAATAAAAACTTACAATTTTAACTACATATGGATAATCTTCTAATTTTTTTGTAGCAGATGAGGCATCGTGAGCTGAATAAATTTCTCCAAAACCACCAATTCCAATTGAAACACCAATCTTCCAGTCTTTTTTATAATTGTCTCTTAATATTGTCCCAGGCTTAAGTTTCTTCGGTGCTTCATAACCATTTTTCTTCTTCCCAGCAGCTTTTGGCTTTGATGCCATACTACTATAATTAATATTCTTAATTAACTACAATTTTCACAAATAACTAAAAATTTTGTATTCAATATCTGATAAACAACCAAAATAACAAAAATCGTTGAATGAACTCAATTGAAATTAAAAATTTCATGAACAAAATTTATCGCGCGAAAAAAAATTATTCACGTTATTTTGCTTTATTTCAAGAAATGCTGAGATTATATCATTGATAAATTGATAAGGAAAAGTATTAAATTTTTAAAACATGTTCTTTAATTCATTATAACAGAAATATTTTAAATTCTAATTGAACTGAACTGAAATGAACTTTTTTTGTTGAAAAATGCACACTCACATTTTTCGAAAGCGCATCTCGAATTTGACAAATCAGAAATTTTTCTGCTCATTGTTGAAGAAGATTTCAAAGTGAAAACTTAACGCTCTGTTTTACGCTTAAAAAAAGTAAAAATAAACAATAAAAATGGTGAGAAAATGTTGATAACTGTGTCTTCTAACTTGAGCATACCGAAGAAAATCAAATATAGTGCATTTAATACGATTTTCCTCGATTTTTATGAAAATATTCATAACCTGAATGCAAAATCGAAGATTTTTTGTTAATGGCTTGTATTTTCTTGTTTTCTTAAAATTTCTAAACAATAGGCTGGAGGCAAAGCTGGAAAGGATTCAGGAAAAGCAAAGGCTAAGGCTGTCTCACGTTCTGCACGTGCTGGCTTACAGGTAAGAATATCAATCTTTTTAATTTAGCGATAGCATCAGTTTTCGCGCCTCAATCGAATATTAGATTTTAACTTTTCTCTTTATATTATATTTCTTTAAAAATAGTTCCCAGTTGGACGTATCCACAGACATTTAAAGAACCGCACAACAAGTCATGGTCGCGTCGGAGCAACCGCTGCTGTTTACTCTGCTGCTATCTTGGAATATTTGACTGCTGAAGTAAGTTACAACAGAAAATTTACTGGATCTCAAATTTATGAACCGACGCGCGCGAAAGAACGCCATTTTGTTTTTGTTATTCTCATTTCTTTACTTCCACATACGCTCATATTCCCGTTTGCTTTTATAATCAATATTGTTTCATTCATTCTCAATGAATATTAATTGATTTTTTTTCTCGACGGACAAATTCTATTGAATTTCTTAGATTTTCGCAGATTTTTCAATATTCGCATTCCGTTAAAATCAAACAACAAAAAAATGAAATCTCGCAAGCGCTCATTCTTTGATTTTTCTATTAAACTTGATATCTTTATTTTTTAATAGGTTCTTGAGTTAGCTGGTAATGCATCAAAGGACTTGAAAGTCAAACGTATCACACCACGTCATTTACAATTGGCCATTCGCGGAGATGAGGAACTCGATTCATTGATTAAAGCAACAATTGCCGGTGGTGGTGTTATTCCTCATATTCACAAATCACTCATTGGCAAGAAAGGCGGTCCTGAATAATCTTGAAATTTAACATTATTTCAAACAGCGTCTACAACAATTTTCAGTTTTTTATTGTTCTAATTTTCCTACAACTATCTACCTACTTTTCTTATTTTTAATTTTTGTTTAAGATGAGACACATACATACATACATACAAATATTATAATTATGCTCTTAAAATTTAACACGAGAGAGATGATTAGCAAAACTTAGATTTACATACATTTATTTTCTTCATATTAATTATATATCGATGAGGCGATGGAATCAGAGAAACGATAAGACAAAAAATGAACCTGATTAATATATAACTTTAAAAACACATAATGGACTTAATCTTTTCTTTGATTCTTTTGGCAATTTGAAAAATATTTTTAAACGGATGCATTTTAATGAGAGAATTCTATAAAATTGAGGTTTTACAATCACCAAACAACTTTTTTAAATGAAACGACATTCTTTTTTTTTTGTAGATCATTAAGGTTTTTGATTTTGTCACAGAGAGTTTTCCTATTTCCTTTCCTCTTTTTTCCAAGTTGTATGAGTTTTCACCAGAGAGATATAAAAATATAAACATTTTAGCTAATGATAAATGATAAAAACGATGTAAAAACTAAATAAAAAAATTTAAAAGTAAGGAAAACTATATGAGTAATTTGTCTTATTTGCAAGTATGTGCATGGCACTTTATTTGATAAATTTTATTACAGAGAGTCATAAAAAGTATTACATTTCATTTGGATTAAATATATGCAACATTCTTGCAAGAAAATCTCTTCATAGTTTTGAGAGAGAAATAAAGAAGTTAAACTTCATTAGATTTGACAGAGGTTTCTTTTGAACTGAGTAAATCTTCGCAACGGTCCTCAAGCTCACCATCTTCAAGCCCTAAGCATTTACCCCATTCCTTCAAAGAAATTCTGTGGTCGTTATTGCTGTCACAACTTTCTAAGAAGGGCGCAATGCTGAAAAAAAAATTCCAATTAAAATCATTAGCAAGGAAAAATTATAAAATATTTTACCAATGTTCAAGAGAAAGTAAAGGAGCTCTTATTGGGAATAACTCGTGTCTACTGACAGATTGATCATGAGTCATGTCCAAGTCACAAAATTTCCATACAGCAGCTCTTGCCCATTTCTTGTTCAATTCACTCTCAACGTGTGTCATCTTTTCAACGAGTTTTCTATCTAATTCTTGACGTTCAGCTAATTCTCTCATTACATGGAAAAGCCATTCCTTCATTCTTCTTGGGAAGTCAAGCATTTCTTCCTCAGAGCATTGCTATAAAAAAATATATTTGAACATAATTTATTAGTTTACTTTTTTTTGGATAGAAAAAATATAAGGGGATGAGAAAAAGTCAAAAAGAACCTTAATAAATGTCCTTTTTACGTTTGCTTGTGTACGATTGAGACATGTTACGAAAAAAAACGACACCCTATTTAGTGTATAATGTAATGTATGGAATGAGAAAATAAATGAAGGGTGCAATATGTTTGTAAAGGAATTCATATATATATCATATATTCACACACATTTACCTGTATTTGCTTGCATTCTCCAAAATAGTCGATGTGAATATGAGAATTCTTTGGATTAGTGCAACGGCTATCTTTTTGATCACAGAAGCAACGTTGTTGATGTACTTCACAATCACTTGCCCATGTTTCATTACGGTTTGTGCAAACTTTTCTTCTAGGATCATATTCTTCTGGACATTCGGGAATACAAACACATTCAGCAGTATTATCTTTATTTGTAATACAAACACGACCAGCTTGGCAATGAATTTTTGTACATGGGTCATCTGAAATATTAAATAACTTTTTAGATGATATTTTTTAATTTAATATAAAAAAATTAGTACAGATTAATCTGGTTTCTGTTCCTTGAGCAAGGCCATGCTCTTCATGATATTTCGATGCAACTTCTCTTGCTTTTTGATTTTCACGCTTGATGTCTTCCAACTGTTATTTTTTAAAATTTTAATTTTTAAAGAATTTTTAATTATTTTTAATTTTTCAACTCACAATTCTCTTCTCCTCTAATAATCTCAAAATTTCTTCATCTTCATCTAAATCTTCATCATCGATATCATCAGGGATTTCAAATTCATCATCAGCAAATGTTCCAACAATAAATGCCAATGATGCAATAATAAGCAGCAATTTGTGCCACTTCATTTTTCTAATTGTTATTTCAAGATAGAATAAAATAATTATTTAATGATGAGGTTTCTTATCAAAATACATTTTAACTAGCCACTTCCATATGAAAAATTACTCATTCTCTCATATGCACACATAAAATCACATTCATTGAAATGCAGAATTGAAGTGCATTCCTCTACTTATATTTATAAATTAAATTGTTTCAATTTTCACACTAATGACTCGTGGAGTGATGAAAAATGGGATGCACAAGACTAAATAATGACTTTTTTCTTTCTTTCCGTCTCTCATTTAATTTTTTTTCTCGAATAAATGATGTGTGATTTATTTAAGTTTTTTTATAGTTTAGACTTTCTTTTGAAGTCAGTAATTTATAAACAAGTAAAAATAATAATAACAAAATACACAAAGAACAGGATATGAAATTAATGATTTCATGTGCGAAGTTGATAAGAATTTGAACAAGAACTCTTTATAAAAAAAAAGTGTTCATTCAGAGTGATCATCATCATTTTTGAAAAAACAAATCAAAACAGTCATCATTAAACACATACAACATCGATGTTAAGAAAAAAAAAATTCTTATCAGTGTCAGCCAAAAGGAAATTAAATGGTTATATATGTGTGTGGGGTTAGAAGAGGTTACTGGAATGATTTTTATTATATTAAAAAATTCTAATTCAAATAATTTTTTTTGTCACATTTGCACTTTAATGATATAAATTTTTTATGCTTCAGTCACCAATTTTACAATGAAACTTAAACACAATTAAAAAATTAAACACAATTCTAAGAATATACTGACTTTGTTCAGTTATTTTACTTCGATCCGATCCGAACTCGTTTAACTCAAAACTCTAAATGAAATTGGAGATGATGAGAGAAGGCAAAAAATAAAAACTTCAAAAAGGAAAAAAAAATTAAGTAAATTCGAGAGAATGAGCATGTAAAGGAAAATTATCAAGCAAGCAAAAAAAGAGTCGCTTTATGTGTTCATACACTTGCACATTAGAAACAATATTGTGAGTTGAGAGCGACAGCACATGTTGCAATCTTTTTATTTTCTTCTCTCTTTTTCCATATGCAAATAAATTGTTCTTTTATGCTGCTGCAGAAGACGATGAAGAAGAGATATTTTTTTCTCTCTCATTTGCTCGTTCTCATTTTAATGAGCTGTAGATGCAATTGAGGAAATTGTAAACAATTCATAGAAAATCTGAATAAAAGCCAGATGTTGTAAGCGATATGAGCATATTATGTTGTCGATTTATAAAAATAAACTCATTGATTGACTGATTTCATTGTAAAAATTTCATTCAATAGTTGCTGAAATATTTAAAATAAATTCAATATCAACTTTTTTTTCTCTTTTTGGTTTTTAAATAAAGTCTGTTTTATTTTAAATTTTAATAATTATTAAATTATTGTAGTTTTCATTCTTCTTGCATGCTTCTCTTCACATTTCAACGTCTTTAATTTTCACACTGCCAGTTCTTCTTCATCTTATTGTGTATTTTTCTTTCAAATTCTATGTTTGATAAAATAAAAAAGATAACTCATAACATATTTTTTAAGCGAATGAAAAAAATAAGACAACTCATTAGATAGAAAGAAATGTTGAGAGTTTTTCTTTTAAGACAAAACAAAAAAAAATGAAAACTTGTGTACTTTTTAAAACCTATATTCTAATCTGTGTTAGGATGAACAAAAATTGTGTGTGTATGTATGTTACTTATATAAAGGTTTGAAATCATATCTTGTCTAATAAAAAAATCTTCTTTTACTTATTGTTTTTCATACATAGTATTTAGTTTCGATTAATTGAAAATAATTTTTTTTCATTTGAGGCAAAATTCAAACTGCTTTTTTTCTATTTTTCAATGAACTTTTTTTCATGACCTATTAATAAAATTATTTTGTTACTCCTAGGTAGAATTTTTCATTATTTACGTCCAATTAATTCAAATAAAGATCGCAAAATAAGGAGTAAAAGAACGTCAATTTTTTCTCAAAGTTCCAAATGATTATGCTTATTTTTTTCTACACTCTTCATCTTGCTTTTCTTATTTTACATAAGAGTGCAAATTTTTATTCGCAAAACGGATAAATTTTTTTAGTTTTTTACTCAGTTATCACAAAAATGAATTTAATTAATTTATTACTTTTTTGCATTAATCATTATCTATGTTTTTCTTAATATTAGCTTCAATTAATTTTTTAATTCATTTTTACTTTACAACTGAATGAAAGAGAAAATCATATTGATGAACAAAAAATTTTACACAAGCATTTTAGCTAAATTAAATCTTATCTAGCTAAGCTGCATGGAAATCATTTAAGTCCTTTCAATATGATTCATCTCACATTCAATTGATAGTTCATACCTAATGATGGTTTACATTTTCTTATCATTGAAATGATAGCGCACAAAAATCATATTTCGCTTTTTTTCTTCTTTTCCAAAAAAAACTCTTTTCATTTTTCACCATAGATTACAATAAAAAGCTTATTGCGTGCTTACAAACGTTTATCAGTGATGGAAAAATCCTTCTCAAGATATTTCTAACATTAATAAAAGTAGTAGAGCATACAAATATATATATATTTAGAGGTTCTAAATGAATTTCTGTCAATATTGCATTTTACCGCAAATTTCCTGATTGTGAGCTTTACTTTTTTTATTCCTAAAATTTTGAGTGCAAATATTGACAGAGAACACTCTTGTGTGTGTATTAGATGGTGAGTAAATTTTGATTAATTTACTTGATTATTTTTTGATTCCTAAAAAAACTTTTACATACAAAAAGGACACATATTTCTAGATTTCATCATATTATTGAAATTCATTTGTGAATATACCAATTATCCACACTTCATTTCCTCACTCAAAAAGTAAAGAGATACAGACACTTTTCAATATTTAAGCATTCACAAATGAACCTCGTTTTTTTTTGAATAAATTTCTAAATCCTTAGATATTTTTCTTCTGTTTTCTAATATTTTTTCATTTCACAATAAAGTGTGTATGTGTGACATCAACTATTTCATTACTTTTTAATATTTCAATAGATTTAGAAATTACGTTACCACCGATTTTTAAAAAAGAAGTTGGTTTTAGCACTTATTTATCATTTCAATCTTTTTAAAATAATCAATCTTAATTGGTTTAACTGAAATTTTTACTGTTTAGACATTTCTATTTAATCTTTTTCTTTTATATCATAAAGTTTTCAAACTGTCTTAAATTTATATTATTAGTCTATCATGTTAAAAACAAATTGAAAAGTGATCGAAAAGTTTTTGATACTCAAAATTATTAAATGAAAAAGAAAACATGTTAAGAGGGAGAGAGATATAATGTGACATCATCTCTTTTCTGTTTTTGTTACTTAAATCAAAATTAAGAATTTAAGCTTTGAGCTTTTTTCAGATTTTGGAAGTATTATTTGGGATGATATTATTATTAAACCTGGATAATTTTTTTCTTATGTCTGATTAGGCAGGTAGTTAGTTAGAAACAGAGTCCAGGAATATGAAAAATTTATTTTATATGTAATTTTTAGACAGTCGAAAATTTCACATTAAAATTCTATTTGCAACTTGTAAAATAAAAGGAAAAACAAAAATTTAATCGATTAACAAAAGAATGATACTTTCTAAATTATTATTTAACGAACTTTAATGATCGACACACTCGTATGTCAAACATCAAAGTTCATCCACATTACTAAGTTTTCTTCAATTTTTTTTAAATTTTTTATACTAGGATTTTACAATTTTTTTTGCTTTTTTCTGTTTCTAGTTTTTAGAAGGTTTCATTTTAAGTATAAAATTATCATACAACTAGTTATATTCGGAAAATGGACAAACATTCATCAAAAAGCATACAACTTAATTTTTCCTTCCAATTTTCATTCCATTTTATGAAAGATCGTCCAATTTCTCGCTTATAGATTTGTGAAACGATAATAAAACTGAAGAATGATTTACTATTCTCATCACTTATCTTTCTTTCTATATGTATACAAAAATTAATTCATTTTCATCATTGTATCTTTATTTTATTTTTTTTTTAATTCAAGATTTACAGTCAAGAGTTCCTTTTTTGATAGTGAACTTTTTTTCTTTATCATTTAGTATTTTCTATAGATTACTAAAAAGTAGATAGTAGTTAATAGATGTATGTGATTCCTAAATAAAAACATGTATCTTATGTGAATTTTTGTTTGTGATATATAACAAAAGTAACGAATTTTAAGAAATGAGAACATATTTGAAAGAAAGAAGATAAGTTTGGGAAAAAAAGAAATTGTTCATGAGCTAGAAATTATTTGTAAGTTTTATGGATAATAGAGACAGTAAAAAGATGCAACAAAGAATGAGAGAATTAAATATCATTTAAAATTAATCTTTGAAGATATGACGAGAAGTATTGTATTATAATAATTATTTTTTGATGGGGTTTCTTCCATTCTTTTTTTATTCTTTGCTTCTTCATCTTCTAAAATACTTTTAAAGTGAAGCTGTGTATTTTTTGTGTTGTTAAGCAACTATATTTTATAGTTAGTAAGTTGTAAGTGAAATTTTTGAAATTTCCAGCACGCGTTAACAGTCGAGCTTTAATGCTGACGAAAATAATATAAACCCAAACTAATTATCATTTAAAAACGAGTTAAAGGGATGTTTGACGCTAATAAAAATTAATTAATAAAATCAATTGGGCGATACTTTCAAGAGTCATTTTTTTCATTACAATAAAAAGGAAATTCTGCTAATTTATTTATTATGAATTAATTAAGTAAAAATGTGTTTCTCATCTTACTGCCCTCTTACATTCATTATATATATGAAAAAAGAGAAGAAATGAAACCCAGTTTTTTTTTTTCCTCACTTATTTTTTTGGATGTAAAAAAAAACACTTTTAGAGTATCAATCTCACAAATAAATTTTTATCTTTTGGATTTCTTTAAAGCACGACGATTCATTTTTTATAAAATAAAAAAGTATGTTAAATTATTAATTATGTAGAATATTTACTTCCACGAATTACTCATTTTTCTCTTCTTGTCATTTTATATCCTTTCGAATTTATTTGATTTTCTTCCCCTGCGCATTATTTTTTTGTGTTTTTTTATGTATAGTTTATATTAAAAGAGGATTGATAAATATCGTCTCCTCGATATTTTTTTCTTTCATTCTCCCCAATTACCGATTTTGTGTTGTATTGATGTTGTCTTTTTAATGCATCCCCTCGTTTGAGATGCTTCTCCTATTTTAACGACGTGAATTTGTGTATGTGTTGCCGGCTGTGTTTCCATTTGTAGTTCGATTTTGTCCCATACGATCTGAGCGGTTAAATTGTTGACGATTACCTCCATCACGACGATCATCACGTCTATCTGAACGCCCACCAGAACCATTACGATTCATTCCACCGCCACCTGGATTGTTATTACGGCCACGATCTCGATCCATATTTTGTCCGCCATTTGTTTGTGAACGATTCATATTTCCTTGTCCATCAGCATTTTTGCGAATCTTGTGCTCAATATTAATTTTTTGACCACTCTTGTCATTGAGAACTGGATAGAATATTGGCTATAATAAAAATTAAAAATTAATTTTATGTAATTAATTTTATAAATTACTTAAATTTACCTGAGCATCTTGCAATTTAATTGCACTTTGAGGATCCTCAAATGTGATGAAACCGTAATTTGGAACTGGTCGACCACCTGGTTTAGCGGGTTGTTTTGTGTGAATACGTAAATCAGCAATTTTTCCAAAGACACTGAACATTTGTCTTAGTTCTTCCTCAGTAGCGCTTGTTGGCAAATTTCCCAAAAACAATTGACAACTGCTATCATTGTTGACATTGCTGCTTACACGACGTTCACGTTGATCTCTATCGCGTGGTGGAGGAGCTTGACGACGATCAACGTTTCCATATGTCTCTGCTTGCTTCTGTTGTTGAGCTTGTTGCTGTTGTTGTTGAGTAATACTTACAAACGATTGAGTTTGCATTGTAGTAACTTCAGGCTGTGGAGAATAACCAATGCCAGGACCAGCTTTCACCAAATTTGCCCAATTTTTAGGAGCAGATGGAGTTGTTGATGCAGTCATAATTATTGGTGGAACAGGTGATGCATCTTTTGGTGCTAGTGAAACTAAAGTCAAAATCAAAATATATTCAAATCTAAAAAAAATTATGAAAACTTACCAGGTTCTTCTGATGCTTGTTCTGATTCTTTGCTGTTATCAAGTGCATCAGATTCATCTTCATTCGATTGATTGCCATCGAATTGCATTACTTCATTGACGATTGGAGTTGTTGAAGTTTGAACCGAAACGACTTCTGGAGCAACGTTTGCGACAACAGGTTCAACGGGAATCGGTTGCATAGCAGCAGCTGGTACGGGAGCCATTGGGATTGTAAGAACTTGCGTTTGTGCTGGAGCTGCAGCAACTGCGGGAATAATTTGAGGTGGTGGTGCTTGTTGAGATGTTTGTGTAGCAATGTTCTTCAACATTTCCTCATGAATTACACCATTTACTTGAGCAGCAGTGCCCGCAGGAACAGCAACAGTAAAACCAGCTGGAACTAATTGAGGCTGCTGTTGGTTGCTTACAATAACACTTGCAGGCGCGGATGGATAGTAGACATTCGGTTGAACCAAAATTGTAGCAGTTCCGTCAGTGCTTGTATTGTTTGGGGTAGTTGATGACTCTGTACCCTCATGTTCTTCACGTTGCTCATCTTCTTCATTGTAGATGTCATGATAACGAAAAATGTCGTTATGCACGTAGTACTTTTTTGGCGATTGGCATGCGAGTACAAATGTCTGGGTGAATCGACGCATTTGATGACCATCATTCGATAATTCACCGAAAACTTGAACGACAACACCATCGCCCAAAGTTGCTTGAGCATCAACATGCGAAATCTTGGCATGACAGTCGCGGAAATTCATTTGCTGAATTTTATCATGAATATTCTTTTGACCAATAACCAAGCCATCGAATTCCTTGCTTGGATCAATGTCCAATCCAGAATGGGTGAAACTTGAATGTTGATTGTAGAAGCTAAAGTGATAAGAAAAAAAATAAATTAATATAAAAATTCCAAAAGAGAGAATATAACAATGTAGCATAAAAATATATATAAGAGAGATAAAACGCAAAAAAGCTTCTTACCGATGAAGATGATCGGGAGAGTTGTGAAGAAGGGTGTAATATTGACGTACAAATTCGCGTCCAACAACAAGAGGAGATGGTATGGCGGCCTCCATTACCATTATGTGATTCGTCTTAGTCTCAGTGTAGTATGCCTATAAAAAAAAAAGATGAATAGCAACATATAAAATGAATGCATTTCAATTCAAAAAGTTATCAGCGAAAAGTAAATTTTTCATATTCTTCGATTTAAGAAATTTGCGTCGCAGCAACACTACCAACAAAGAAAAAAACTTTCGCTCTCTCCGAGACAGAGTAGAGAGAAGAGGAAAAGTTCTGTTTTTTTCTCGTGTGGAGCCTTTGCAAATATTTTTTACAGAATCTAGGTATAAGAACCTAAAATAAGCATCAAATTATTGAATTTTGGGCTCATTCTCTTTTTTTGGCTTATCATATGAATGACTAATGCTTTAAATTTGATCAAAAGTATGCGAGTAAATAATATTGAGACGATTTCAAAACGCATGTTGAATTATTACAAAGCGCGTCAGAATTTACGAAAAAATTTAAATATCTTGTAAAACTTTATATTGCTTGATTTTTACTAAACAGAGTTATTCACTAGCATTAAAGCGTCACTATTTAAAGGATTTCACGTCTAAATTACAGGAAATTTATGAGAATAACTTAAAAATGTGCGTAAAATGGTAAGAATTATTTTTCTTCGAAAACTCGATATTTTCGCTCACAACTTGATAACTATCAATACTTACGGCAGGGGAAAATCAAAATTTAAATTATTATTCACTTTATAATATTTTATCGACGTCTTTACAGCTTTTATTTTAAATATAATTTATAAAGATTTTTTAGTCACTTTGCAGTAGCAGGGTTTGAAAGTTTTATGCGGGGACTACAACTTGTTTCTTAATTTTTTTCTTAACGTTATTAAAAGAAATTGAAAATTTAATTTTCTTCTCAAATTAGGTTGATTTATTCAGAGATATTTAGATAATAATTTAGTGATATTTTAATTTATTGAAATAAACTAGCAAAATCATTATTAGCTTTAAAAAGTTTCAAAAATTGTTTTTGTTCAGGTAATTTTTTAAATTTTACAAAAACCGCTACACTTAACTCGATTATCCGACTGCTGAATCAATTCTTTTAATTTATTAAGAAATTGATAGAAAATAAATGTATCATTATTGAATTTTTATGCATGTATGCATAATTTAATAATATTAAGTCTTATTAGATACATTTTTTAAAAATTAATCATTAAATTTAATAAATTGCATGTATGATACATGATAATTATTACGTATCAATCAAAAAATTCTAAAATAAATCCTTAAATTTTTCATTAATAACGATTAATGATTTTCCCTCAAATATTTAAAACAAAAAAAATTTGTTCCTATCATTTTTAACATCACATTAATTGTCAATAATTTCAATAAATCAATCTCACTTTCATTTGATCTTCATTTTTTTTTCAAATTACCGGAAGGAAATTAAACTCATATGGAAGAGTAAATTATCAACCGAAATAGCAAATAAACTTTTGACCCGATGATAAAAATCTGTTCATATTCTCTCTCAATTTTCATAATGCTCATGTTTATTATACTCAGTTTATTTTTGCTTGTGAATGTATAAAGACGCAAATGTAAATTTAAGAATGCATAATATGATACTAAAATTTTTGTCGATTTTTGCAACTTTATCATTAAGTAAGAAAAAAAAATTTCATAAAAAACATTTCTTATAAAATTTACTCTTAACAGCAACTGCAACTTCTTTACCATGCATATTAAAATCATTTAACACTGGTTTAGTTTGTGTTTGCAATTCAACATATTGCGATAATTTAATAATAAATCTACCAGTAAAACGAAGTGAAGTTCATATATTTTCTACATCTAAAAGTGGTCTTCGTTTTCATGAAGCAAAATCAAAATTTAATAATGAAAAAATTAAAATTCCTAATGGAGCTTTTCATTATGGCTCAGATATGCCACCTTATTATAAACGATTCATGCAAGTTGTTCAAAAAGTTGAAGGAATTGATGAACCAGTTGATTCAGTTGTGAATGTAGAAATCAATCGAACTGCACACTTTCAAAAAATTTTGGGTTTTGGGGGTAATTAAAAAATTTTTTTTTCACTTTTTAATAAAAAGTTTTATTAAAAGGTCTAATTTTTTGATTTATTTTATTCAATTTATTTAAGGCGCATTTACTGGAGCAGTGTCATACAATTTGAAGTTATTAAGTAAAGAATTGCAGGAACATGTCTATAAAGCTTATTATTCAAAAGACATTGGCATTGGCTATAATTTAATGAGAATTCCCATTGGTGGTTGTGATTTTGACCTCGCATCATGGACATATAATGAGAAACCCGAGCATGATCCTTATTTAAGTAATTTTACACATCTTGATGAACGTGATTTGGATAAAATCAAACAAATTAATGAGTTAAAAAAAATCACAAAAAATAATGATATAAAAATTTTTGGAGCTGCTTGGAGTCCACCTATTTGGATGAAAACAAACAACGAATATACAGGTTTAAGTGCATTGAGAGAAGAATATTATCAAACTTGGGCAGACTATCATGTCAAATATCTTGAACTGATGGCCAAAAATAATCTACCGTTTTGGGCAATTTCAACAGGCAATGAACCGCTGAATGGGATTCTTTTTCCTTACTTTGTTCATTTTATGTCACTCGGATGGGATCCTGCTATGCAGGGAAAATGGTTAGGGGAGAATTTAGGTCCAGCAATGAAAAATTCTACATTCACAAAAAACATTTTAATCCTCGGTGGAGATGATCAACGTTATACATTACCTATATGGTTTCAACAAATGTTTAAAAGCAATGGTGATTCATGTGACTATCTTGATGGATTTGCAGTTCATTGGTATGCTGATAAATTTGTTCCTGCTAAAATGCTTGATGACACAGCTACATTGTTCCCTGATAAATTTATAATTGCAACAGAAGCATCATCGGGAGGTAAGAATATTTTTATTCTCTAAATATATAAGACGATAATAAAAACCATTGTTTAAGATCGTCCATGGGATATGCATAAGCCAGTCTTAGGATCATGGAGTAGATTTGAAGATTATACAATCGACATAATGGAAGATTTCAATCATTTCGTGAGTGCTTGGGTCGATTGGAATTTAATTTTGGATGAAGAAGGTGGACCAAATTATGCTAAAGTATGTAAAATTAAAAATATTTATTTTTTTTCTTAAATGAATCATTTTATATAGAACACAGTTGATGCTGCTATGATTGCTACTGAAAATCAAATTTACAAACAGCCGATTTTTTATGCAATTGGACATTTCTCAAAGTTTGTATTGCCAGGTTCAGTAAGAATCAAATCAAAACCGTCAAATCGCTTTATAAAAAGCGTGTCATTTTTACGGCCCGATGGATATATTGTGGTAATTTTGTATAATATGTGAGTGATGATAACTTATCTGAAATCTTCTTTTTTGATAATTATTATTTAACGATCAAAAAATAATTTCAGAGCTGAACATAGCATGGATGTAAACGTTTTTGATAAAGAGCATGGTGTTTTGCGATTGGAACTTCCAGCAAAATCACTACACACATTGATTTATAAATAGGATGCTAATTGCCTTTGATTATATATTTTTAGTATATGAAAATTTTATTAATCTTTTATGTATTTCAAAGAATCATTTAAAATAAAATTTTCGTTTGGATCAAAATTTCAAACTTTTTATTGATTTCATTTTTCAGAAGAAACATTTTGAAATTTGAAACAAAATTTTGTTTTCATCAATTTGCGTTGTGAAAATTTATTAAAAATTAAAATTTTAGAGTTTTTCAATGATGGAGGACATTATAAAATACAAAAATTCATTCTCAACTGAGGCAAAGCTTGGTTTCATAGGATGTGGCAATATGGCATTTTCAATAGTTAAGGGTTTGCTGCAATCTAAATTATTTGAGGCAAATGAAATAATAGTTTCTGGTACAAGAGATGAGAGCTTTGAGAGATTGAAGTAAGTTATATAGCATTCATTAGTATGTGTATAATAATATTCATATTTTAGGTCATTAGGAAAAATTAATACAACAAAAAACAATAATGAGGTTGTAAGAGCGGCAGCTATAATTTTTTTGTGTGTCAAGCCTGCTCATTTGGATGCTGTTGCAATTTCTCTCAAAAAGAATTTCCTTAATCCCGATGAAATAGATTTGTCTAATTTAAATAAGACACTTGTTTCTATTCTTGCTGGAACATCATTGAATACTCTTAGAGAAGCAATTCCAAATTTTGGATCATATATACGTGTTATGCCTAACACTCCGCTTCAAGTAGGAGCCGGATGTTCTGCAATAACTATTTTTAATGCTTCACTAGATCTTTTAAATAGTTATAACGCAGTAAAAGCTATTTTTTGCTCACTTGGTCTTGTGGATGTCCTTGATGAAAGCAAATTTCATGCTATAACTGCTCTTTCAGGTAAAAATTTACTCCAAAATTTTGAGTTATTTTTAAAAAAGAGATATCATTAATTGTAGGAAGTGGGCCAGCTTATGTCTACATAATAATTGATGCCTTAAGTGATGCTGGTGTTAAACAAGGTCTTCCGAGAGATATTGCCACTCGTTTTGCAGCACAAACACTTCTTGGTGCCTCAAAAACAGTCTTAGAAAGTTCATTTCACGTTGGTCAATTAAAAGATCAAGTAACAAGCAGTGGTGGTACAACAATTCATGCCATACATGAACTTGAAAAAGGTGGAATACGAAATACACTATTCAATGCAATTGAAGCTGCAACAAAGCGCTCAAAGGAAATGTCAGAAAATTAATTTAATATATGATCTCATTAAAATATTTATTCATCAATACAAGTGACAATAAAATTTCATTCCATTATTCGTTCCTCGCTAAATCTTTTTTGCTTACATACTCCACACTCATTGATGGATCTGTTGGAAAAAATTCTTGACATTTTGTCATCAATCTTTTAAGTCCCTGAATATATTTTCTTTGTGTCTCATCATTTAACACATGTGCAACATTTTTGGAGAAAATTTTTTCACGACCAGTACGAGCATGAATACCAACCATAGTGACTCCAATGGGCCAAGGTGCATTACCGATTGCCATTGTCAAATATGCATCACTAGCAGCTATATAATTGCGTTTTAAAATATGTTTTATGATTTCACTAAGACTATCGAAAATGTCATCTGGAATTTTATTATTTTTGAGTTTTTTTAATAGTGGTTTTAAATAAACTCTCGTTTGTGTGAATGTAGCCTTTGCGATTTTTGTTTTAGTTTTCATTTTCTCATCTGATGACACTGAATTCAGTTGATCATTCCATTTCTTTAACAAAAATTTCAAGAGTGTAAGTGTAACATAAGTGTCATGTTCTTTATTTCCTCTCCCCATTTTCTCGGCTTCTGCTTGTAATGACTCATATGTGATTGATTCATCAATATCAATGTCTTCATTCTTATTTTTATCTTTATTTGGGTCCACAACATCATTTTGAATTTCTTGTAAATATGCTTGATCGACTTCTTCAAGTGCTTCTTGAAAATCATTTCTAAATCCTTTATTAACTTCTGGTGCGGAGATTTCGAGTTGTCTTAGACGGAAGCAGGAGTCTTGTTCAGATTCGCCAAATAACAAAATCGGCTCACCTCTTTCTCTCAGTTTTCTAACGACTTCTGATCTTGGTAAATTTGCAATCTCTGCAGCAGGATCTTTTGAAAAATAATTTGAATTGTTGTTATCTGATGATGTGGATGCATTACTGTTCGTTGACTCTTGTCTAAGATATTTTTGTGCATATTCTTCTTTTTCTTTTTCTATTAGATCTCCTCTTTTAAAAAACTTTTTGTTATTATCCTGAAAAATATTTATGAAATCTTAAAATTTATTGATCAACTGATAAATACTCATGAAAAACTTACAACTAACTTCTTCTCTTCTAATAATTTTCTTTTTCTTGCAATTTCAGCTTTAAGAATATCCATCTTGTATTTATTATGATATCTTTTATAAAATGTTCAAAATTTCAATGTTTTGTTGACATTCGGTTTAAGTGAATCCGAACGCTTTAGAAAATTTATTCGAAAAAAAATAAACAAGCGTGCAAAAATAGCAAAATAAGCAGTAAAGAAGACAATGGCTGACGTTTTAGATATTGATAATGCTGAAGATTTTGAGGTTGATGATGATGGTGATCGTGAGTATAGAAAATTTAGTGCATTTATATATATAATTTTAAAATACTTTTTTCGGCAGAGGGAATTTTGCGATTAAAAGAAAAAGCAAAGAAGAAAAAAGGTCGTGGATTTGGAGCTGATACAATCCATCGTGAAACAATTGATTATGAAAGTGTACGTGATGATACCAATGAAGATGTTGAACCAGGCCCACAAAGATGTAAGTTAAAAGTTAAAAAAAACATCCAGTAATTAAGGATATTTCTTTTGCTTAATAGCTGTAGAAGGCTGGATCTTGTTTATTACATCAATACATGAAGAGGCACATGAGGATGATATTCAAGAGAAATTCTGTGAATTTGGAGATATCAAAAACATTCATCTTAATCTCGATCGAAGAACTGGCTTTCTTAAAGGATATGCTCTAGTCGAATATGAGACTTATAAGCAAGCACTTGCAGCTAAAGAAGCAATGGATGGTGCAGAAATTTTGGGACAAAAAATCAGTGTCGATTGGTGTTTCGTGAAAGGTCCGAAAAGATCGAGAAAAGGTGCTGATCGCAAAAAGAAGCAGTAATTACAATATAATTAAAGATCAACAATATTCATCAAATTCACTCCTTCATTTCTTATCATTTAAGTGTGAAATCAATTTTTTATTTCCGAAATAAAGAATGTGTAATTAAAATATGTGAAGATTTAAGTCTAATTATTTATTCTGAATATAAAAAAGCAGATATTTAGCATCCACGACAACCACAGTGAACACATTCGACAATTTTTCCTTCTTCGAGTTTTGATTTTGGTACTCGACAAATGCAGTTTGTTCCGAAATTTGTGTCACGAGTCTGTATGCATCTGAGACAGCAGAGATTTTCATAGCCCGGTTTCTTCCATTTTGCAATTAAATTAGCGTCAGCGATCCTCTCTTTCAAACAGTAATCATAAAGTTCCCGTGAGATGATTTTACGCCGATAATACATGTCATAGATATAGCGAGTCTTTTGATGGTGTATTTTAAAGATAGGCCAGAGTGATTCATTTATTCTCTTTCCTTCATGTGGCTCAGTTTCAGCTGAAATAATAAGTATTTTATAAGTTTTACTTAAACGTTTATGGAATTAACAAATTTACCTTCTCTCATCTTTTGTTCCATACTTTCAAGAGTTTCTTCGATTAAATCCCATCCTTCTGGTGGCCTTTTTTTGCTTCTCCTTACTTTCGGCATGGTTGATTGCTTTTAAATTAATTTATTTCTAAAAATTTCTCTATATTTCTCTTGTTTATCTTTTGTTTGTTTCAAAAAATATTCAAGATTCAAAATTTTGAATAAAAAAAACGTTAAATAAATACATAAAAATTTCTTATCTTGCTTTATTATATTTATCTGATAATAGCACATATATTTGAATTAAAAGTTATTTTAGAATGAAAGTTGATAAAAAATTTCATTCTAAAGTGAATTTAATAATTTTTATTACTCTCACTTTCATAAATGATTGATCCTTTCTGCGCATGATCGTATTTTATTAGAAAAATTTTTCCGGCAATAAAAGTTAAAACATTTTTTAAAATAAAATTATTTAGTGAAATTTGTGAAATATATTGGATTTACTATAGTAATTGGTATTTAAAAGTTTTATCTATCGTTTAATTATAAATTAACAAAAAAGTTCCTTCGACAAAACTGCAAATTTTTCAAAATGAATTTTCTCATAAACCAATCATTCATATTTGTCTCTTATTTTTACTTGAATAATTTAAAAAATTTCTTCAAAATTCTCAAAAAATAAAGTTTTCATTTAAAAAAGTTGAGCTCAACCCTAAGAGAGTAATTGTAAAAATTTCCATATATTATATAATAAAAGAAAGAATAGGTACAGTCCAAAGAACCCTCATTTTTGTCAAAACATACATAACTTCTAAAGAGCATTAAAGAAAAGAGTGAGAGAAAAAACGAAAACGTATTACTCGAACGAGTAAACAAAAAATATTCTATGAGTATACACATGCATGCAACTTTTGTGATTGTCTCTCACATGTGATATTTAGAAAATGAAATTTTACTCACAAAAAAATAATCTGCTCGCATGTGACAAGAAAGAAAAAAATTGTCATACTATCAGTCTAGTTAGGAGAGTCATTCCGTTAAGTTGTAAGAATCTAGGCTAATTTAAAATAAAAAATTAAAGAACTTATTTTGTACTTAATATAGTGGAAAAAAATATTAAAAATTTGCCGTTTTGAAAACTTCAGTATAAAAATATATTTTGTTATCCATTCTGATAAAGAACGATAGAATAATTTTGAAGGTGTCATAAAATTCAATTTGAATTAAATTAATTTAGTACATAAAAAAAATTGTGTATGTACTTTTCTTTCTCTGCTACTCTGACAGTCGGTGACTTGAAGCAATGAGCAAAAATTTTGATACCAACATAGTGAAAACACTTGATCGAACGACGATAAGAAATGTGGAGAGTGTGGTACCAAAAAAGAGGTGAGAATTTTTACTCTGCCGAATGACTCTTATCAGTTTATGAGCTTGTTACTTAAGCCTCGAATGATTGAAAACGAAATAACTCTAAATTATCGTTATCAAAAAAAACACGATACAGCTAATATGGAACAGAATAAATGACTTTTTTAATCTCATAAAGTGAATTTTGGAAAAAGAACTGTTTCAATTGATAAAAGAGAGAAAGATCAGCTGATTTAATAAAAATTGTGGCAGTGATTCAGTGAATGGACGATAAGAAAATAATAAAATTGTGTGTAAATTGTTATATAGCAATTTACAAGTAGAACGTGCTAATAGTTATAAAATATTTATATTGTGTGATCTCATTTCAATATTTTTGTGATACAATAAGCAAATTTTAAAATAAAACCATGTTAAAGTTTGCTAAAAAATTTTTAAAATTTAATAAAATAAAAGTAAAAAAATAGTTTGGTATTTGTATGTATACTTGACTGGTATGTACATATTTTTTTTTTCTCAAGTTACGTGCAAGTTGACTTTCTTTTAAATGTCTCTAATTCATTCAGAGATTTAATTTAATTTGGTCAACAGTGAATAATTCTTAAATATAACAAAGTATTCACTGAATTTAATATGATAGTATATGAATCTTAATCAATTTGCATGCTGCATAATTTATTAGAATTTTTTTCAATTTCATTTTAAATTGTGGTTTATAAAAAGCAGTAAATAAAAACAATAAGTTAAAAACTAAATATGCATGCGTAAGTAATTAGTGAGACATTGATCTTTTAAATTAAATTACGCATTTTAATGTATGAAGATATTTAACAAGTGTTATTTTAAATATTTATTTTACATATTTGAAGAGAGGTAAATGGTCAATTTAAATAACAAATGTTGTTTCAAAAGTAGAACTTTTAAATGGTATGTATCAAATGATTGTTTAGATGTCAAAGATAAAAAAATTAAATTATTGTCAGCTGATTTCTTTTTTCTATAAAAATGCATTGCGAAGCATTGTCATTTTCCAATTTTACAAAATGCTAAGAAAATAAAAAGTCAGTAAATTACATACATTAGGTTCTCTAAAAAATTTAAACTAATTGATTTTTTTCATTATTCTTTGCATGACTCAATATAAATACTCGAATGCGAACAGACAAGAACTTTTGAAGTGGAATGGATGGGGTGAGAATAAAAACAAATGTCATAAATATTGCTCGAGTAGTTGATAATTTTTCTTATTTTTAAAAACAGGCTATAATGATTCTAAATTTTACATCGAGGATAATAAAGTATTCTTTTCTGGTTCACGTTATCCAATTGGAAATGATATTGAACTACCAAATTTTCGTAAATGGATTGAAAAAAATTTTAACCTTACTCCAGATGATGCTCTCGAAATACCAAAGTTGCCAACAACTTTTCCAGAACCAATATTGAATGAAACATTTTACAATACGATAAAAGATATGAAAATGGATTATTCAGTAGACGGTGAAGATCGTCTGATTCGCTGTCATGGTCAAACTGTACATGACGTTTATTTCGTAAGAGCTAACAAATTCAAACGCATTCCCGATTTAATTCTTTGGCCAAAATGTCATGACGATGTTGTTAAAATTGTAAAGTTAGCGGATGAAAATAATGTCATGTTAATTCCATTTGGTGGCGGAACAAGTGTTAGTGGTTCTATCACTTGTCCGCAAGACGAAGAACGTTCAATTGTCGTCATGGATACTTCACAAATGAATCGACTTTTATGGCTTGACAAAGAGAATCTTGTAGCTTGCTTTGAAAGTGGTATTGTTGGACAGGATTTAGAAAGAATTCTTCAAGATGAAGGCTTAACAATGGGACATGAACCAGATAGTATTGAATTTTCAACTCTTGGTAAATTTAGTTAAAAATGACCTAAAAGTGAGTAAATTTATTTTTATATTTTTTACAAAGGTGGATGGATTGCAACTCGAGCATCGGGCATGAAAAAGATGGTCTATGGCAATATGAGACATTGTTATACGAGTGAAAATGGTGACATGCAAAGGTGTACTTGAACGAAATATTTCAGCTCCCTGTGTGAGTTGTGGACCTGATTTCAATCAATTAATACTTGGTAGTGAAGGAACACTTGGTGTTGTCACTGAAGTTATGGTCAAAGTTCGACCTTTGCCTGCTGTTAAAAAGTATGGCTCGCTTGTATTTCCTAACTTTGAAATGGGTGTCCGTTGTCTACGTGAGATTGCCAAGAGGCGATGTCAAAATGGACAATGAACAATTTCATTTTGGACAAGGACTTAAAGTCGAACATGGATTAGTTTCAAAATTTATCGATGGACTGAAAAAATTTTTATTGACTAAAGTCAAAGGATATGATTTGATGAAAATTTCTGTTGCAACATTGCTTTTTGAAGGAGATAAAGAAGAAGTTGAAAGATTAGAAAAATTAATTTACGAAATTGCTGATCGATATTCTGGTTTAAAAGCTGGTGAAACAAATGGTCAGAAAGGCTATGTATGTTAGAGTCAATTACAATTTTGAATTTTTGAGTTTCATTTTTATGTTTTCTCAGGTCTTGACTTACGTCATTGCATACATTCGGGTAAGTTTCCTTATTTTTAAAGATCAAAAATTATACGCAAATTTTTCATAAAAGATTTTTCATTCTCTATAAACTAAATTTCATCTACAATTGGTTAGTTCCAAAACAAATGCGTCATTTGAAATTACTTTTAGGACACTTAATTAGTAAATAAATATTAGTGAATAACATCACATCAACAATAATTATTATTGACTTCTTAAAAATTTCCTATGCAAATCATCTGATGATTCTTTTATTTTGGTTAGAATTAATAACGTCAACGTCATTGAAGATTCTATCTAAAATAGTAAAAGTTTCTGCATAAAAATATTTTTAATAGATGATATCTATTAGTAAGAAAACAAATTATTCTTTCATTGACTTCTTGAAAGAAGTTCAATATGATATTTAAAAATAGAAAAATATGAATATTAAATTAATTTCCAATTAGCAATCAATTTATTTTTTTAAACCTGTTTATTTTCATTGCTTAATTGTTTAACTTTCTCAAGGAAATTTGTTAATGTGTTAGATTTAGTATCAAATACTACACACAAATAATAAGAGAAGAAAATCAACACGTGTATTAAAAATCTATTTGACCTTGACCTAGTGTCATAATGAAATATTTCTTTAAGAATTTAACACTTCTCAATCACTTATCGTCATCTTGAAATGATTGAATGCAGTTATTATCAACTTCCTTTTATGATGCAATACAACATTTTTGCATTCATAATTCGCTTGATGAAGTGCACTTTTGTTTGAATTTCACATTGCTGCATGTGTACTCATTTTATTAAATATTAAAGTTTTTTTGTTTAATGACGATGAGCATTTTTGTATATAAACATTGAATTTATTTACTTTTTTCATTTTTATTCTTTTCGCAATATTGCTTCTTTGCAACTCGTGATTTATTTGCTGTTTATTATGAAAAAAAAACGTAAAGAATCCTAATTAAAAGTTACTCATGCGCTCTCAAAGCGAAATATTAGTACTGAGCTTCAAAAAAATCACATACATTTGGCGCTGAAGTATTTTTTTTTAAAAGTTTTAGCTTTTTTTGTGCGATCTGTCCTTATTTTACATAGGCTTTTGATACTTAAAAGGTTAATGATCAGCAGAATAATAAAGAACTAAGTTATTGAAAAGAAAAATGACGTCAATACTTTTTAATGTAAAGTATTTATGTATTAAATTCTTCTGTTAGATAAATATTTATCAAGGTTGAGTGCGGGTCACTCAGTCGGCAGAATTTTGCACAATTCTGTCAGCTGAGTGACTTACAATCGTTACTGAAAAAAGTGACGTCAATTTTATTTTTAAGGTATTTATTTATCAAATACTTCTGTTAAATAAATATTTATCAAAGACAATAAAACAACTACCTAATTACTGCAATAACCACACTCATTATTGATTCGGTGATTCTCAAGTGTTTTTGGTCATTGAAAATTTATTCTATTGTGAAATGTAAATCTTTTATATGGAAATTTTAATTTTTTTTCCATTAGGATCTTGGTCTTAATTATGGTATAATTGCTGAGTCATTTGAAACTTCAGTGCCATGGGATAAATGCGAATCGCTGTGTAATAATGTAAAGGCATGTATGCATGCAGAATGCAAGAAACATGGAATCATTTACTACTTAGTCAGCTGTCGTGTGACGCAAACTTATGATGCGGGTGCATGTGTCTATTTCTACTTTGGTCTTCGATGGAATTCTGATTGTTCTGATCCTGTTGGTCTGTATGAAGAAATTGAAAATAAAGCAAGAGATGAAATTTTGGCTTCAGGTGAGATCAAATAAATTAAATTTAGGAATTTTTAATAAACCGATTTAACTATTAGGTGGTAGCATAAGTCATCATCATGGGATCGGAAAAATACGTGCTAAATGGTACAAGCAAAGTGTTTCATCTATTGGCGTAAACCTCTACAAGTCAGCAAAACTTGAACTTGATCCTAAAAATACATTTGGCCTCAATAATTTACTTACTGAAGAAGATCAAATTAATTTTGAAACATTAAATTCAAAATTATAATTTTTTCAATGTGAGAGCTATTTGAAATTTTAATTTATGGGTGATTCTCTGAATAAATTTGTCTACACAAAATTTCCCCTTTTTCAATTGCCTCTCTTTTTATTTATTTAATTTCTGAACAAAAACGAATTCAAAATACTTTTTTTGATTTTGGTTTATTCAGAGAATTTAGGGGTGAACACTTGGTGATTTTGTAAGATATTTTATGGTTTTTTGTGATTTTTGGACAATTTTCTGAAAGTTTTTGTGCAAAAAAATTTCACTCAGGATGTTGTAATTTACGAATTATGACCCAAAAACTAAAATAAAAATTTATAAATTTTTAAATTTATTGTTTTTCTGCAAAATTTGTTCTTGCAGAGTCTAATTAAAAGCTTTTGAGTTGCAACTTGGTTTAAATAACATCTAGAGCTTTGATAAAGCCTTAAAAAAGCCTTTTTTAAAATAAAACTGATGTAAGTGATCAATAGTTGCTGCTTAAAAATTTTCGATTTTGTGTGAGTTTTTTATAAAGTGTTTACCTCTGGAAAGAATCGCTCTAATAAAATTTCTTAGATAACAATTTTTATAAATTATTTCATTAATAAAAAATGAAAATTTTTAATGATTTCCAATTTTTTGCTGGCATTTTGTATGTAAAAGTCATTTTGAAAAATCAAGAATCCCTAAATTTTAGTAAAAATGGAAAAGTGACAAATTTAAACAATTTAAGATAGAAAAATTTTAATTGTACAAAAAAATTTAAAAAAAATTAATTTATTACACATAATTTTGTACTTCTTACAATAATTTATTTTTTTTGCGTCAGTACCAAAATAAGGAGAAACACGTTTTTCTTAGTCGAAATATGAAAGCTGGAAAGAAACTTAGAGTTTACCATTTTATATATAGTACTCGCGAGTCGCGACTTTGGACTGAATTTCAAGTTCTTTTTTCTTTTGTTTCCTTCTTAATTGTCCGACAATTGAGATAGACTCGTGTGTATATTTTTTTTGCATGTACCAACAAATCTTTATACATTGTAATTAAATGGCTAATAACAATTAAATAAAGGCGATAAAAAATTTTATTCATGAGCAAGAAAAGAACTTTACCTTTCAGTTTCATTAGGAGATTCATCGCGTAAAGTTGTAAGAACTTAAGTTGTCGTGGAATTAAGTATTAAAATAATTATTTATACTTAAAATAGTGCTCTGTATTATTGTTTTAATTTTATTTTTTCTTTGATATGAACAATTCTTCTAATTCCATTACCAGAAAAAATATTGATAAAAATTGATGAAAGTCTCTGCCAAAATCAGATGATATAAGGGCAGTTTTGGCACTCAGATCAGTGATATTAAAAATTACAGAACTATATACTTTTTTCAAACTTTGAATTTATAATCACATTATATATCAATACGGAAGATAATCAGTAACAGTCAAAAAAATGACAAAAATTTACTTTTTAAAAAATTCATAACTTGAAACAAGAGGCTTAAAAAATTAAAGCCAATTATTGTTTTTAGGTGTTAATTAGTATTTTCAATGACAGCAATCAGATTGGAAAAATCTTTTTTTATAAGACAGCTAGAATAAAGTTAGTGCAGTTGTGGAAGAATAAATCGAGGTTTTTTAGCATTTTCAAGAAACTGGTAACCACATATCTTAGAAAGAATATCATATTTTATATATCAAAATATGCGTAATGCAAATCTAAGAAATTTATTTTTTTTGAGCTCAATTGGTTATGAGTTGGTTGAGTTATGATGTTTTAAGTGAAGACAAAAATACCTGAAATTTTAACCCTTCTTCAAACACAATAATAGCGATTTCTCGGCAACCGAAAAAGGACCGTCAATAAAAAGACTTTTCCAGAAATTTTCAGCGCATTTTTGCAAAAAATTAGGCTATTATTTTTATGTTGGGCTCATAGTGCACTCAAACAAAGTGAAATTATAAGCTGCTTGTATTTTCTACACGAATGATAATAAATATATTTTAACTGGTAATTTCACTTGAATCGTTAAAGAATCCTTTTGAAAAAAATGGTTCTCGTGTAAAACAATTTCCTTTCGAAATTATTTGAATTGCAAAATATTATTAACAATAACTTTAAATATCAATATATTTTTAATTCATTTTAATAGTTTTTGTTATAAAAAGTAATGATCTTTAATTAAAACAAATATTATTATACATTATTTCGCCTTAAACTTTATTTACTTTGATAATTTTCAAATAGTATTCAAAAAATTCAGAAAAATTTCAAAAAAGAATGTGAAAAACACGTATGTTTTGAAATTATTAACCGTCAAAACCTTCGAGTGAAACTACCAGGTTTCTAATATTTTTTTCTTTAATACCAAGAGGGAAAAATATTTAAAAATTACAGTTTTGAAAACTTCAGTAAAAAAATATTTTGTGATCAATTCTGATAAACAACGATAGAATTATTTTGAAGGTGTCATAAAATTCAATTTGAATTAAATTAATTTAGTACATAAAAAATTGTGTATGTACTTTTCTTTCTCTGATACTCTGACAGTCAGTGACTTAAAGCAATGAGCAAAAGTTTTGATACCAACATAGCGAAAACACTTGATCGAACAACGATAAGAAATGTGGAGAGTGTGGTACCAAAAAAGAGGTGAGAATTTTTACTCTGCCGAATGACTCTTATCAGTTTATGAGCTTGTTACTTAAGCCTCGAATGATTGAAAACGAAATAACTCTAAATTATCGTTATCAAAAAAAAACACGATACACCTAATATGGAACAGAACAAATGATTTTTTTAATCTCATAAAGTGAATTTTGGAAAAAGAACTGTTTCAATTGAAAAAAAAGAGAAAGTTCAGCTGATTTAATAAAAATTGTGGCAGTGATTCAGTGAATGGACGATAAGAAAATAATAAAATTGTGTGTAAATTATTATATAGCAATTTACAAGTAGAACGTGCTAATAGTTATAAAATATTTATATTGTGTGATCTCATTTCAAAATTTTTGTGATACAATAAGCAAATTTTAAAAAAATATTTTTAAAGGATTCTTGTTTGATATTATTTTTAAAAAAAAATCAGTTAAGATATAGAATCATGTTTGAAGATGTTAAAAATTTAATAAAGAAAAAAATAAATAACTGCTTTGATATTTACATACTTGACTGGTATGTACATATTTTTTTTGTCAAGTTACGTGCAAGTTGACTTCTTTTAAATGTCTCTAATTCATTCAGAGATTTAATTTAATTTGGTCAACAGTGAATAATTCTTAAATTTAACAAAATATTGACAGAATTTAATAATATATGAAATTTAATCAATTTGCATGCCGCATAATTTACTAGATTTTTTTTCAATTTCATTTTAAATTGTGGTTTATAAAAAGCAGTAAATAAAAACAATATGTTAAAAACTAAATATACATGCGTAAGTAATTAGTGAGACATTGATCTTTTAAATAAAATTACGCATTTTAATGTATGAAGATATTTAACAAGTGTTATTTTAAATATTTATTTTACATATTTGAAGAGAAGTAAATGGTCAATTTAAATAACAAATTTTGTTTCAAAAGTAGAAGTTTTAAATGGAATGTATCAAATGATTGTTTAGATGTCAAAGAGAGAAAAATTAAATTTTTATCAGCTGATTTCTTTCTTAAATAAAAATGCATTGCGAAGCATTGTCATTTTCCAATTTTACAAAATGCTAAAAAAATAAAAAGTCAGTAAATTACATACATTAGGTTCTCTAAAAAATTTAAACTAATCGATTTTTGCACTATTCTTTGCATGACTCAATACAAATACTCGAATGCGAACAGACAAGAACTTTTGAAGTGGAATGGATGGGGTGAGAATAAAAACAAATGTCATAAATATTGCTCGAGTAGTTGATAATTTTTCTTATTTTTAAAAACAGGTTATAAAGATTCAAAATTTTACATAGATGATGATAATATTTTTTTCACTGGCTCACGTTATCCAATTGGAAATGATATTGAACTACCAAATTTCCGTGATTATATTTTGGAAAGATTTGAAATTTCGATTCTCGATAAACCAAAGTTGCCAACAACTTTTCCAGAACCAATATTGAATGAAACATTTTACAATGCGATAAAAGATATGAAAATGGATTATTCAGTAGATGGTGAAGATCGGTTTATTCGCTGCCATGGTCAAACTCTTCAAGACATTTATTATGTAAGAACTAACAAATTCAAACGCATTCCCGATTTAATTCTTTGGCCAAAGTGTCATGATGATGTTGTTAAAATTGTAAAGTTAGCCGATGAAAATAATGTCATGTTAATTCCATTTGGTGGCGGAACAAGTGTTAGTGGTTCTATCACTTGTCCACAAGACGAAGAACGCTCAATTGTCGTCATTGATACTTCACAAATGAATCGACTTTTATGGCTTGACAAAGAGAATCTTTTGGCTTGTTTTGAAAGTGGTATTGTTGGACAGGATTTAGAAAGAATTCTTCAAGATGAATGCTTAACAATGGGACATGAACCAGATAGTATTGAATTTTCAACTCTTGGTAAATTTAGTTAAAAATGACCTAAAAGTTAGGAAATTAATTTTTATATTTTTACAAAGGTGGATGGATTGCAACTCGAGCATCGGGCATGAAAAAGAATCGGGCATGAAAAAGAATGTCTATGGCAATATTGAAGACATTGTTATACGAGTGAAAATGGTGACATGCAAAGGTGTACTTGAACGAAATATTTCAGCTCCTCGTGTGAGTTGTGGACCTGATTTCAATCAATTAATACTTGGTAGTGAAGGAACACTTGGTGTTGTCACTGAAGTTATAGTCAAAGTTCGACCTTTGCCTGCTGTTAAAAAGTATGGCTCGCTTGTATTTCCTAACTTTGAAATGGGTGTCCGTTGTCTACGTGAGATTGCCAAGAGGCGATGTCAACCAGCTTCTATAAGATTAATGGACAATGAACAATTTCATTTTGGACAATCACTTAAAGTCGATCATGGATTAGTTTCAAAATTTATCGATAGTTTAAAAATGTTTTTGTTGAGTAAAGTCAAAGGATATGATTTGATGAAAATTTCTGTTGCAACATTGCTTTTTGAAGGAGATAAAGAAGAAGTTGAAAAACAGGAAAAATTAATTTACGAAATTGCTGATCGATATTCTGGTTTAAAAGCTGGTGAAAAAAATGGACAAAAAGGATATGTAAGGGTTAATGACTATCTTAAGTTTTTGAGTTTGATTTTTATATTTTTTCCCAGGTCATGACTTTCGTTATTGCGTACATTCGGGTATGTTTCGATATTTTGAAATATCAAAAAATATAGAAATTATTAGATATCAACGATAATTGTCATATATTTATTTGTTTATCTATGCTTTTTCTACAAAAGATAAAATTCTTCAAAAATCTTTCTTTTTATATGTTACCTAATATGCTTTTTTACACATGAGCGAATCTCAAAATATGTTGAACTTAGCTAAGGTAAAATTGAGCAATAAACCCGTTGTTCAAATATTTCTTTGTAAATTTCAGTATTTCTCTTACGTTCTCATATTTTTAGATATTATTAGCAAATTTTTGCCATTCTTTTCTTCTTATTTAAGCAAAAGATGATTAGTAGAAAAGCTTTTAAAGTCATTTTTTATGAAAAGCTTTTTGTTTATATTTGCCCAAAAAAAAATTTTGTTAATGTATCACACTTAAAGTTTTGAATGATAATTGAAATTCTGACGAACTGCTTTTCTTTTAATTCTTATAACCAAATCTATAATAAAAGCAAGGCTTGAGAACTCTTGATATTTTTTGATATTCTTTGATATTTTTGATATCGTGATTTTCTCTTTAACTAAAGACCCTAAAAATTTTATTAATAGCTTAAAAGAAAGCTATGAGCATAAGAAATGAAAATCAGAAAGGACTGCATATTTTCATGTTATCGTTTTAAAACTGAGGTCATTTAAAAAAAAGTCCATTTCTAAAAATTTTTATTTTCGAAAAACAAAGGTATCTTGATGCGAAATATCAAAAAGAGTTCTCAGGCCTTGAATAAAAGGCAAATGGAAATTTATCTTTTGATATAAAAGTCATTGGGTTTAGGATAAGATTTATTGGTAAAAAAGTAATTCTTAACTTTTATAATTTTCTCGCTGTGACACATAAACGATCTGAGAATTGGTTTTTTTCTGTTTAAATTAATAAGCAGATTTATTGACAACAGTTTTCTTAAAAGAAAGTTATTTTGAAAATAGCATATAATTTATAAAAATTTTCAATACTTTGAAAAATTACAACAACAATAAAATTTGAAAAACGTTTTCGTTCAAAACATAGTAGTAAACTGTCAAAACAATGAATCTATCTTCTAAACTATTTTATTTGAATATTGATTTTTAAAAAGCTTCTCTTAGTTTCACAGCTCCGTTTTTTTTTGAGCTATTTTCGCAAAACTCACTTAAAAGTGAATTAATTCTTTTTCTGATTGTTTTTTATTAATCGGAATTTATTATTTATCGTCAGGCGAGACTATTTGAATATTACGTAATACAATTTTTAGTCGTTTTAGACCCCCTCTCCTCGTAATGCAAGTAAGCACCTTTTAAAATTAAAAATTTTTGTAAACAGCGCAACACAAGCTCAGAACCAAACAGAATTTTCATTTAAATTTAAATTTTTTGAATTTTTAACTCAATGGATTAAATTTCATTCACGTAAAAAGAGTTTTATAACAATATCATTGTATACTTTTTAAACCAACAAAAGAAATTATTCTTTGATTGATTTTTTAAAAAAAGTTCAATATTGTTCAAAATGATATTCTTGAGTCTTAAATAGAAAAATAATGAATATTTAATTAAAACGCTGATTAGCATTTATTTTGTTTATTTAATAACTGATTAATTTTTATTGCATAATTATTTAACTTAGTTTAGTTTGTTTTAAAAATGATATGAATCAGATAATTAGATATGTTAGATTTAGCATCAAATACTACACACAAATAATAAGAGAAGAAAATCAACACGTGTGTTAAAAATCTATTTGACCTTGACCTAGTGTCATAATGAAATATTTCTTTAAGAGTTTAACACTTCTCAATCACTTATCATCATCTTGAAATGATTGAATGCAGTTATTATCAACTTCCTATTATAATGCAATACAATATAATCCGCTTGATGAAGTGCACTTTTGTTTGAATTTTACATTGCTGCATGTGTAAATTTTATTAAGAATCAAAGTTTTTCTTGTGTTTAATGATAATGACCATTTTTGTATGTAAACATTGAATTTATTTACTTTTTTGAGCGATCTTATCAATGTACTTTTAATACTCAAATAGTTTATTATGAGCATACTAGTAAGAAAATATGTTAATTAAAAGGAAAGAGAAGTCTATTTTTTAATGTAAAGTATCAATAGCCCAGATAGAAATATTCTACGAATATTTTAAATATTTCCCAGACAACGGACGATTTTTCGTCCGCTTGCGGATTATGCGGTTTTTTTCCATACAAAAAATCGAATAAAATCAAATAAAATCCGCATTTTTCCTATTTTTTTCCCATATTCCGGACACTGATATGTGTACAAAAACTGATAATTTCCAATATTTTTGTACGCCTGCCGGATTATTTTTGATATTTTTTAATATTTTTGTACGCAGGCGGACTATTTTTGATAAAAAAATTATTTTCAAATAATTTTTCGATATTTTTGTACGCCATGCGGACGATATCGAATATTTTATTAATATTTATCAATATTTTATCAATAATTGTACGCCTGGCGTACGAATAAAAAAAATCAAAAATTTTTTAAAATTTTTTTGTACGCCAGGCGTACAAATATTGATAATATTGATAAAATATTGATATTATTAATAAAATATTCGATATTGTCCGGCGGCGGACAAATATTGATAAAATATTTGATAATATTTGAAATCGTCCGCATGGCGTACGGAAATATTTTTATTATCATTTTTTGTCCGGTATGCGGACGAAAATATCAGAAATTATAAAAAATATTGAGAAAATATCAAAAAATATCCACCAGGCGTACGATATTCAAAAAATATTTTGTACGCATAGGCGGAGAATATCATGCGTACGCCTGCCGGACTACGCCGAATATTTTTTTTCTATCTGGGAGATATTTCTTTAAGATAAATAATTATCAAGGTCAATATTATGTAGAAAGCTTAAAATTTTTTAGTCATAAAATTTATTCTATTGTGAAATGAAAATTTTATATTTTCCACCAGGATTTTAGTCTTGAACAAGGAATAATTGCTGAGTCATTTGAAACTTCAGTGCCATGGGATAAATGCTTATCTTTGTGTAATAATGTGAAGGCGTGTATGGAAGCAGAATGCAAAATAAAAGGAATTCTTTATTATGTAATCACTTATCGTGTGACGCAAACATATGAGACAGGTGCATGTGTCTATTTCTACTTTGCTTTTCGATGGGATTCTGATTGCTCTGACCCTGTTAGATTATGTGAAGAAATTGAAAATAAAGCAAGAGATGAAATTTTGGCTTCAGGTGAGATCAAATAAATTAAATTTAGGAATTTTTAATAAACAGAATTATCCATTAGGTGGTAGCATAAGTCATCATCATGGAATCGGAAAAATACGTGCTAAATGGTACAAGCAAAGTGTTTCACCTATTGGCGTAAACCTCTACAAATCAGCAAAACTTGAACTTGATCCTAAAAATATATTTGGCCTCAATAATTTACTTACTGAAGAAGATCAAATTAATTTTGAAGAATTAAATTCAAAATTATGATTTTCTTTTTACATTTTATGTTTTAATTATGCAAAAAAAATTATAATTTTTAGTGAAAAAGGAAAATATGTAAAATTTAAGTAATTTAAGAAAAAAAAAAGAATTTTGATTGTACAAAAAAAACGAAAAAAATTAATTTATTATACATGGTTTTCACTTTCTAATATATATAAATATATTCAAATCTTTTCATGCATCAACACTAAAATAAAAAAAACTGGTTTTTCTTAGTCAAAACAAAACGTGAAATCCGAAGAAAAATTAGATTTTACTGTTTCGCATATTGTATTTGCGACTTTCGATTGACTCTAAACTTTTTAGCGCATTTTTGGGACAACAATGCAGTTTATATCTTCACTTTGATCGGCTGGCTGGCTCCGGGTTGAGATCTCGAAAACTACAATAGCTAGAGACTTCCGGTTTATTGCGTTTGATTTGTGCTATCGAGTTATTGTCGGCAATCTTTATTAGAATGTTGTCACTTATTGCATTTATTAGGAAATTACGAATTTAAATTTTTAAATTGAAAATTATAAATAACACTGTAAGTTGGCTGCGAAAACAATTGCAGCGCCACCAACGGCAAATATTGGAACTTCAAATTTGAATATTACTCAACCGTTATTTTTAATTTAACAAATTTTATCATAATAATAATCTGTAAATTGGATGTCAATTGAAACCGCTCGCCGTTTTTTCATACATCAAAATCTTATAAATGTGATTTCTTCTATATTTTAAATTTATTTTAAAGTGTGAATTTATTTCTTAAATAAATCTTATAGGTTTGTAATTTGTTAACATACACTGATCTAGGCGCAAAAATGCGTTTAAGTGTCTCCTGCTACCATCGGATACTTTCCATGTTATTTTGCTTTGTTACTTGTTACTTCCACGTTTTTGCATGGAAGCATTGCTTTTGATTTCTTTATGCGTGGAAGTTTTTGCTTTGAGAATACTGCCAAAGCAAAGTAGAACCCCTGCTGCATTTAATTTAATTCTGAAGCAGTCGTACCTGCCGACTGTTTTTTCTGTTTTGGGAGACTTTTAAGATAGACGCGTGTGCATGATTTTCTTCCTATATTATTTTTATTTTTTGTATTCATATCAGAGTTGGCAGACAGTCGAGTTTCCCTCAATTGTGGAAAAATTATAAATCGTAGAAATGTAATTGATAGCTCGTAAAGAATCGCACTTTAATAGCATTCAAGTCTCAAAATTTTTTAAATTAGTTTTAAATGGTTTTTAAGGAATCGTTAATTTTATTTTTAGACAGTCCAGCTGCTGATCAACTCTGATTTATATGAATACAGAGGCGATAAAAAATTATCTCACAAACAAGAGAAAATTTTTTCCTAAAATCTTGTAAAACGAGTCCATTTTGGCTATATTTGACCTTCATGAGTGACTTTACAGTATGTGGAAGAGTGATTTTAAAATTTTTGTTGTGGTCATTTCTGAGGATGAATTGCGGTCTAATTAGGAACTGCAGCTTGTTCATTTTCTACATGAAGACGTCAAATAACTTCAATTTTAAGAATTCACAAAGAGATTTGACAAAAAATTTTACGTTTGAGAATAATGAATGAAAGTTTATTAAAATCTGAGTTAAAATAGCGAAATATTTTTGCCTATTTAGGTTTCTCTTGAGTTTTTTCTCGAATCTCTGCACTCTAATTTACATGTTATGTATCAAATGAAAGCTTATAAAAAGACAATTTAAATAAAAAAAGAGTTGAGATAAAATTATTTTTTAGTTTCTTTTATTTATTTTTTGAAAAAGAACCAATATTTTCGAAAATGATCGACTTTTTCACGCTGCATAACTATTTGGTCATAAAATCTGAAACTTTAATCATTTATTATGCAAGATATATTTATAATAGTTCTGTAATGTTTTAAGATTTCAACTTAACTGGGTTAAAAATTACGATCTCTTAAAATTCAAAATGGCGATTTTTAAGGAAAAAAATTTGTTTACTTTTCGAAAATTGATCAAAAATCATTGTAAATTATCAAATATTACAAAACAAATGATGTCATTAGATGTCTTTTGAAATTCTAATGCATTTTGGTCTTTGAATCATGTCTCTAGCTGGTTTCTTTAAAAGGATATCAGCGAAAAACAAAAGTGTGCTAATCACTCTTCCTCATACTGTATGAGGGCTTGTTAAACTAATGCTATTCCAAAGTTGACATCAATAAAAAATTACCGTTTTGAGAAAATCTATATTTATGAAATCGTTTTCTCTTTTTCACTTTTATACTACAGAAAATTTTGTATCGTCTTTCAGTTTGGTGAGGAGATTCATCACGTAAAGTTGGAAGAATCTTTTATTGAAATAAAATTTTAAGATAATTTTGAACTTAAAATAGCAAAAGAAAAATTTGCACTTTTAAAAAATTCTGTAAAACAATAATTTATTGTTATCAATACTGATATAAAACGATAGAGTTTTTTGAAGCTGTTAAAAATTTAATTTGTGTTAAATTATTATATAAAAATATTTTGTAACTTAAACATTCGTTGACATACAGCAATGAGTAAAAATTTTGATACCAACATAGCAAAAACAGTTGATCAAACGACGATAAGAAATGTGGAGAGTGTGGTACCAAAAAAGAGGTGAGAATTTTTACTCTGCTGAATGGTTCTTATCAGTTTGCATTATAATGTAAAACAGAACAAATGACTTTTTTAATTTCATATCGGGTTCTTTTTACAAATAAAATTATTTCAATTGAAAAAAGAAAAAAATTCAGGAAAAATTGTGGAAGTAATTCAGTGAATGGATAATAAGAAAAATTATATATTACAATATACTTGGTAGGGACACTCGACCGTTACAGGGCCTTTTTTGAAAAAAAGGCTCAGAGGTGTTCAACTACATTTTTTCGAAATCTTTTAAATTTTCAAAAATATGTTGACAAAAAATTTAAATCCTGTTGTATGGCTGATTTAAAGCGTTTCTTTAGATAAAAGATGGTATTATTAAAATTAAATGTACGCACTTTCTCTTTATTTCATTTTATTATTATGATTATTTTGAATTGTTTGAATTTTTTTCTTCGAAAAAAAGTTTCGAAAATTCGAAAACTAATTTTTTTCGGAAAGGGGTGTGAAAAACAAACTTAATTTGAAAATTTCAACCGTCAAAATTTTAAGTGTCTACCAGGAAAATTATATATTAAAATCCTGGTGGGGTCACTCGACCGTTAGAGAACTTCGAAACAACTTCGAAAAGTCCCCGAATGAAACTATGATTTTTCGAAATCATTTAAATATCAAAAATATTATTGACAAAAAACTTGAATATCATTGTCTGACAGTACAAAAATGTTTCTCCACATTAAAGATATTGTTTTGTAGTTATATCAGATAATATTTTACATAATTTCACCATACAAATTCCATTATTTGGATTTTTTGTAAAAATAAGTTTCGAAAATTTAGTTCGAAAGTGCCATTTTTTTCGAAAAGGGGTGTGAAATGTTTGAAAATTTGAAATTTGCAACGGTCAAAAACTTTGAATGACCCCACCAGGAATAAAATTATAACTTACAGTTGTGTGTAAATTATAGTAAAGCAAGCAAGTAGAAGAATAAGATAACAATATCAAAATATGTATATTACGTAAACCCATTTCAATATTATGTGAAGCAATAAGCTAATTTTAAAAACATTGCTGAAGAATTCTGGTTTGACCTGATTTTCGTTTAAATACTTAGATAGAAATATATAAGAATAAATTCAATATAGAATAAAATATAGATTTTATTTGAATTTTAACGAAATTTTATGCAAGGCGGAGGAGTTTAATTCGTGTTAATGCAGATATCAAAATAATCGTACTATATTTCTTGAGTGATAAATTATTTTAAAACTTAATAAATGTGCGTGAGTAATTAGTGAAGCATTGATTGATTTTAAATATAAAATTTTTTAACAAGTGTTATTTAAATATTTATTTTACATAATTAAGGATATTTAACTGGTAAATTTAAATAACATATCTGAAACCATAAATATAGGTTATAAACTGTATGAATAAAATATTTGTTTAAGAATAAATTTATTTCGATCCATATAGAAGATCCAAAAATTTCATTCTTTTATTTTTTCATTTTTTACTCTTCTTTGCATGATTTTATACACATTCCGAATGCGGACAGACAAGAACTTTTGAAGATAGATGGATGGGGTGAGAATAAAAACAAATGTCAAAGTTAATGTTTGAGTCGTAACTGAATTTTTACATTTCAAAAAACAGGTTATAATGATTCAAAATTTTACGTCGATGATTATAGTATTTTCTTCTCTGGCTCACGTTATGCAATTGGAAATGATGTTGAACTATCAAATTTCCGTGATTGGGTGGGAGAAAAATTCGAGCTTTCAGTTCTCGAAAAACCAAAGTTGCCAACAACTTTTCCAGAACCAATATTGAATGAAACATTTTACAATGCGATAAAAGATATGAAAATGGATTATTCAGTAGATGGTGAAGATCGTTTTATTCGCTGTCATGGTCAAGCTCTTCAAGACATTAATTACGTAAGAACTAACAAATTTAAACGCATTCCCGATTTAATTCTTTGGCCAAAGTGTCATGATGATGTTGTAAAAATTGTAAAGTTAGCCGATGAAAATAATGTCATGTTAATTCCATTTGGTGGCGGAACAAGTGTTAGTGGTTCTATCACTTGTCCGCAAGACGAAGAACGTTCAATTGTCGTCATTGATACTTCACAAATGAATCGACTTTTATGGCTTGACAAAGAGAATCTTGTAGCTTGCTTTGAAAGTGGTATTATTGGACAGGATTTAGAAAGAACACTAAAAGATGAAGGCTTAACAATGGGACATGAACCAGATAGTATTGAATTTTCTACTCTTGGTAAATTTAGTTAAAAATGACCTAAGAATGAGTAAATTTATTTTTATTTTACTTTCAAAGGTGGATGGATTGCAACTAGAGCATCGGGCATGAAAAAGAATGTCTATGGCAATATTGAAGACATTGTTATACGAGTGAAAATGGTGACATGCAAAGGTGTACTTGAACGGAATATTTCAGCTCCTCGTGTTAGTTGTGGACCTGATTTCGATCAGTTAATACTTGGTAGTGAAGGAACACTTGGTGTTGTCACCGAAGTTATGGTCAAAGTTCGACCTTTGCCTGCTGTTAAAAAGTATGGCTCACTTGTATTTCCTAATTATGAAATTGGTGTTTGTTGTCTACGTGAGATTGCCAAGAGGCGATGTCAACCAGCTTCAATAAGATTAATGGACAATGAACAATTTCATTTTGGACAATCACTTAAAGTCGATAATGGATTATTTTCAAAATTTTTCAATAGTTTAAAAATGTTTTTATTGACTAAAGTTAAAGGATATGATTTGATGAAAATTTCTGTTGCAACATTGCTCTTTGAAGGAGATAAAGAAGAAGTTGAAAAACAGGAAAAATTAATTTACGAAATTGCTGATCGATATTCTGGTTTAAAAGCTGGTGAAACAAATGGACAAAAAGGATATGTATGTTAAAGATGTCAACTTTAATTTTTTAAGTTTGATTTTTATATTTTTTCTCAGGTCATGACTTTCTTAATTGCGTACATTCGGGTAAGTTTTGTTATTTTAAAAAGTCAAATATTAAAGCAAATTTCTTCATAAAATGACGTTTCTCTTTAACTAAATTTCATCCACTAATGAATTGTTCCAATGAAAATGCGCCATTTAAAATAATTTAAAGACACACTTAGCAAATACAAATTTTAAAGAAAACAAAAATGCGATAAAAATCAGGTCAACAACATTTTAATTTATTGGAACAGCATCATTGAAGATTCTCTCTAAAATGAAAAAAGATTTTACATAAAAATATTTTTAATAATTGATTTCTTTTAGTAAACAAACAAATAATTCTTTCATTAAATTGCTTTCAGTGCTTATTTATTCAATTTATTTAGTTTTTATTGCATATTATTTATCTCTTTTTAGATAATATGTTAAATTTAGTATCAAATTTTACACACAAATCATAAGAGAAAAAATTCATCATCTCTGATAGAAATTTTTTTTGGGCTTGACATAGTATCATTATGAAATATTTTCTTAGAGTTAAACACAATCAATTTCTTAACATCATTTTCAAATTACGAAAAAGAAAGTGACATGAGTTTTATTTTTAATACAATGCTGATTTAATAACTATTAAACGTTTTTGTGAAAAAGTTATCGTGCTTTCTGTGGAACTATCTAATTGAATATTTTTCTTATATTTTTCCATTAGGATTTTGCTCTTGATCAAGGTATAATTTCTGAGTCATTTGAAACTTCAGTGCCATGGGATAAATGCTTATCTTTGTGTAATAATGTGAAGGCGTGTATGCATGCAGAATGCAAGAAATATGGAATCATTTACTACTTAGTCACTTGTCGTGTGACGCAAACATATGAGTCAGGTGCATGTGTCTATTTCTACTTTGGTTTTCGATGGAATTCTGACTGCTCTGATCCTTTTAATTTATGTGAAGAAATTGAAAATAAAGCAAGAAATGAAATTTTGGCTTCAGGTGAGATCAAATAAATTAAATTTAGGAATTTTTAATAAACAGAATTGTCCATTAGGTGGTAGCGTTAGTCATCATCATGGGATCGGCAAAAAACGTGCTAAATGGTACAAGCAAACTGTTTCACCTATTGGCGTAAACCTCTACAAATCAGCAAAACTTGAACTTGATCCAAAAAATATATTTGGCCTCAATAATTTACTTACTGAAGAAGATCAAATTAATTTTGAAAAATTTGATTCGAAATTGTAAATTTTTTACATTTATGTAAAAGAAATACGTAATTTATAGTGAAAAGGGGAAAATGACAAATTTAATTAATTAGGGAAAAAAAATTTTATTGCACAAAATTACGAAAAGGTTTTAATTTATAATACATGATTCGACAATTCTTAAAATATTTATTCAAATCTTTTCATGCATCAACACCAAAATAAGGAGAAACTCGTTTTTTTCTCTATAGAGACTTGAAAATCGGTTTTATCGTTTTGCATATGTATTCGCGATTTTCGATTTAAATTTAAGTTTGTTTTTCTTTTGGTTTCCTTCAGAGTTGTTTTTTGAAGATGTTTTCTTCCATTCAAATGCTACGCAAAAAATAAAGAAGATAAATAGAAAATTTCGAAATTTTCTTAGGTTCACGCGAAGTTTTTGTTTTTGAAGGAAAAAATACAGATTGTATAAATATATAAATCTTCAAAGACCGTAGTCAAAAGCCACCTACATAACAACACTGGTTTACTTCTCATTTGACGGAAAATATGATAGGCAAATAGTTTTTATATTTTTTTTCTGGATATGCTAATAACTTTTTTATAAGGTATTTAAATGGATAATAGCGATCAAATAAAAGTTTATTCAAAAGCAAGAAAAAAGTTTTGTCATTCAGTCTGGTTAGGAGTGTCAGCGCGTAAAGTTGAAAGAAATTTAGTTTTACATAAAATTAATATTTTTTGAATTTTCTCCACCAAATAAACATTGGTGAAAGTCTTTACCACGATCAGATGACTTTAGTGCATTTTTGGCACTCAGATCAGTGATATTACCAATAACAAAATTATTTACTTTTTTTCAAATTTTGAATTTATGTTTATGTATCATATCAAAACAGAAGATAAATCAATAACTTGATAGCATAAACCTAATGCAAAAACAACCATAAGTCGCTAGCTACTATAGTTTTCAATATCATAAAGAGCCCAGAAAAAGTGAATGTATAAGCTGCTCGCATTTTCTATACAAAAATGCACTAAAATATTTTCTAATATTTTTTTCTTCCTAAGGAAATTAAAAAATTGCACTTTAAAAAAAAATTCGTAAAACAAGAACTTTTCTTATCAATTCTCAATTTAAATCAATTAGGTTCATAAAAAAATTGTGTATGAACTTTTCTTTCTCTGCTACTCTGACAGTCGGTGACTTAAAGCAATGAGCAAAAATTTTGATACCAACATAGCGAAAACACTTGATCAAACAACGATAAGAAATGTGGAGAGTGTGGTACCAAAAAAGAGGTGAGAATTTTTACTCTGCCGAATGGCTCTTATCAGTTTATGAGCTTGTTACTTAAGCCTCGAATGATTGAAAACGAAATAACTCTAAATTATCGTTATAAAAAAAAAACACGATACAGCTAATATGGAACAGAACAAATAACTTTTTTAATCTTATAAAGTGAATTTTGGAAAAAGAACTGTTTCAATTGAAGCAAGGAGATGTAAATTGGCTGAAACGAAGTAAAATGGAATTTTCGGTCAACGTTAAAGTATTTTTGAGCAATGAGTTTTGAAATTAAAAATTTTTTTCCTATAAACTTATCCTAGTGACAAATGCTTATTTATATAGAACAAAATGGTTCGGTAAATGTAAAAGTACTTTAATTCTATATCTATATTCGCAAAAATTGAATGAATGATAAGAATTGTAAAACAACAGGAAAAGTTGTAAATGAAGAAAAGAATAAACATTAACGTCTTTCATATGAAATTGAAATACAGAAAAAACGCTTTATGGAATAAAAAATCAAGTGCCGAACACTCCCATTTAAAATGTATTTAATCATAAAATTTTCACGAGTATACTAAAAAGAAAGGTAAATTTTAAACACAGTACTATTTTTGATCTTTTTTAGAAAACTTCATGATGATGTCATCATTTTTATTACATAAAAACAATAAACGATTATTAGAAGACGTAAAAGCTATAAGAAGATGCAGTTATTCAAAATCTCTAAAAGTTTGATAAAATACAACGAAATCACCAAGAAATCTTTTCATTTTTTTCTGTAAAAAGAAATTTTACTTTGGAACAATCAAAAAAAGAACAATTTATGGAAGAATATTTGCTCTGAAACAATTTATTGAAAAATTTTGAATTGAACCATACAAGATTATATGTGATTGTGAAATTACATTGAGAAAATCTGCAAAAATGACATGAAACATAGAGGAAGTTGCTTTCATTTTATTCAAGCTTTAAAATGTACGACATTAAAGTCTTAATGGTGAAAAAATTACTTTTACTTCTTATAGAGAATGTTCAAAAAGAGCTTGGAGCTTGGCTTATCATCATAGAGTATCCAAAAATATTGTCAGTTTTGAATAAATTTCATGAATTTATCAAATATTTTCATAAAATTTTAAGTACAAAATTTATTGTTTCATCCTTTTGTTTTGGAAATGAAGTACAACAAAAGTAAGAAGTAAAATAAATACAAGGAAAATAAAAACAGCCTTAATCAAAAACCTGAAGAAAAGAGATATTATTAAACTAAATGAAAATTGTGTGAAAAAGTACATCGTTTTTGATTTATATAAGTATTTTATTTTCGAAATAAAATATTCAGCTTATTGTGAGTTAAAAAATATTAAAGAATCAGTATGCGTTGCAATACATGATTTAAGCGCATTTTTGGTGCAACAGATCAGTGTCTATTAACAAAATCACAATTTTATTCAAAATTTGGTCTTTTAAAAAATTTTTGAATTCATTAAATTTATCTTAAAATTAGCTCTGCAGAATTTTCCTAATTCATCAGACCACAATACATGTTAAAATCTGATGAAATGTAAATGGAATTGAAGAATTTAAATTCCTTTTCCAATTTATTAAAGTCACTTGAAGAAGAATTTTACAATTTAATTAGATATTTAAATTTTTGTAAACCTAAAAAGAATATTCACTATGATAATGAACCTTTTACTGCTTCTTTGAATAAAAATTGTATATGAAAATAACGGTCAAAGGTGTTTCAAAAAAAAATTTTTTACTGGACGCACTCCTCCATATTTGTTTACGTTCAGAAAATTTCTCAATTGAAATTAATTTTCATAAATTGTCATTCTCAACAACAATTAGGCTCAATATAAAGTAGATTGTGCACGCTTACATGATATCACAATTCATTTAAAAGAAACCGGAAAGCTCTAGCTTTTGTAGTTCCCGAGATCTCAGTGCTCCAGCCGAACAGCCAAAGTGAATACAATAGCGTATTTTTTTCCAAAAATGCGCTAAAAATGAATCTTTCAATGTCATTAAGTTCAGATGAGACTGTAAAACTTATCGATTGGAGCGCAAAGAAGTTTTATATATAAGCAGATTTAAAATAAATAAAAATTGTCCATTAAAGATCCATAACAAACCAGTGACCAAGTACCCGTGTTGCAGATCGGTGTACTTAAGCGCATTTTTGGTGCCTAGATCAGAGTTTATAACAATTACAGAAATATTAGACGAGTTTGTAAAACAGATTCATGCGATAAGATATACTGGTTAAAGTAAATTTCAAATGTATTGGAAATTTCATATGTAAGATTTATGAGAATTCGAATGAAATAATTGAAATTTAAGTTGTAGCAAATAGCAGTCAATTAGGAATTTAGCAGCTATTTTTTGTTTTGTTTACATTTTCATATAGAAATATATTTTATGAAAACTCGAGTAATGTAATTGCTGCTAATAATCTTAATCTATTGAAATTCTCGAAATCGTCTTTTTAAATTTCGGTGATTTGAAAATAACGATCAATTCAAAAATACGCGAAGTTGGCTACGCGCAGCTGAAAAATTTTTTGATCGTAGTCAACTTCGCGGAAAAAGTTTTGTTTACAAATTTTCAATATGGAAAATTAATTCATAATTTCCCGTATTGTAATAAGTGACAACATTCTAATAAGCGTCGCCGCACTAACTTTTTAGCACAAATC
>CM031381.1:12179675-12245059 GCA_018290095.1 Polypedilum vanderplanki | reverse complement strand
TGTCATTAAGTTCAGATGAGACTGTAAAACTTATCGATTGGAGCGCAAAGAAGTTTTATATATAAGCAGATTTAAAAAAATTGTCCATTAAAGATCCATAACAAAAAATTGGAAATTTTAAAAATTAAAAGTGATCAACTTTTAAACAACATGTTTTTGCTCATATATTTTTAATTTATAAAACATTTTTCAAAATTTAAATAATATCAATCACAGTGAAGGTTTTTTTCACTCCAATATTTTCAAGAATTTCAAATAAATTCCATCCTTATTCGTTCTAGCCAAATTAACCTATCCATTTTTGTAATTTAAATGCAAATTTCAAGAATGCTTTTGAACTATTCTTGTTTTACTTGATTTTTGATTGATCAATCATTTTAAACGAAATAGAATCAAGTTCAAGTTTACTAAAATAAGAAGTAATTTCATTTGATTTTTTTTTTTTGATTATGTCATTTTATATCAATAATTTATTTTTAAAAAAAAGAAGAAACAAAAAGAGAAAGTGAAATTTCTATCAGCTGATTTTTCTTTACTCAAACACATCTGACAAACTTTGTCATTTTCTATTTAAACAAAACATCGAGAGAATTAAAAGTCAATCAATCATACACAAGCCTTTTTAAAAATTTAAAATCTTCATTCATTATTTAATTTCTTTTTGCATGTTTCAACACATATACTTTTGGATGTGAACAGACAAGAACTTTTAAAGTGGTATGGATGGGGTAAGAACAAAAAAAGTCATTAATATTACTCAGGCATGGATACACATTGTCTTATGCGATTTTTTTGATCTTCATTGATATTTATTGCCCTTTACCTGATCTTTTTCATGTCTCCACGCCTGGAATATTCCTTAAGTTGGTAATGAAATTTTCCCATTTTTAAATATAAATAAATACAGGTTATGAAGATTCAAAGTTTCACATCGATGATTATAGTCTTTTCTTCTCTGGCTCACGCTATCCAATTGGAAATGATGTTGAGCTACCAAATTTTCGTGATTGGATGGGACAAAAATTCGAGCTTTCAGTTCTCGAAAAACCAAAGTTGCCAACAACTTTTCCAGAACCAATATTGAATGAAACATTTTACAATACGATAAAAGATATGAAAATGGATTATTCAGTAGATGGTGAAGATCGGTTTATTCGCTGTCATGGTCAAACTCTCCACGACATTTATAACATAAGAGCTAACAAATTTAAACGCATTCCCGATTTAATTCTTTGGCCAAAATGTCATGATGATGTTGTCAAAATTGTAAAGTTAGCCGACGAAAATAATGTCATGTTAATTCCATTTGGTGGCGGAACAAGTGTTAGTGGTTCTATCACTTGTCCGCAAGACGAAGAACGCTCAATTGTCGTCATTGATACTTCACAAATGAATCGACTTTTATGGCTTGACAAAGAGAATCTTGTAGCTTGCTTCGAAAGTGGTATTATTGGACAGGATTTAGAAAGAACACTAAAAGATGAAGGCTTAACAATGGGACATGAACCAGATAGTATTGAATTTTCTACTCTTGGTAAATTTAGTTAAAAATAACCTAAAAGTGAGTAAATTTATTTTTATTTTATTTTCAAAGGTGGATGGATTGCAACTAGAGCATCGGGCATGAAAAAGAATGTCTATGGCAATATTGAAGACATTGTTATACGAGTGAAAATGGTGACATGTAAAGGTGTACTTGAACGGAATATTTCAGCTCCTCGTGTGAGTTGTGGACCTGATTTCAATCAATTAATACTTGGTAGTGAAGGAACACTTGGTATTGTCACTGAAGTTATAGTCAAAGTTCGACCTTTGCCTGCTGTTAAAAAGTATGGCTCGCTTGTATTTCCTAACTTTGAAATGGGAGTTAGTTGTCTACGTGAGATTGCCAAGAGGCGATGTCAACCAGCTTCAATAAGATTAATGGACAATGAACAATTTCATTTTGGACAATCACTTAAAGCCGATAATGGATTATTTTCAAAATTTATCGATAGTTTAAAAATGTTTTTGTTGAGTAAAGTCAAAGGATATGATTTGATGAAAATTTCTGTTGCAACATTGCTCTTTGAAGGAGATAAAGAAGAAGTTGAGAAACAGGAAAAATTAATTTACGAAATTGCTGATCGATATTCTGGTTTAAAAGCTGGTGAAACAAATGGACAAAAAGGATATGTAAGGGTCAATGACAACTTTAATTTTTTAAGTTTGATTTTTATATTTTTTCCCAGGTCTTGACTTACGTCATTGCGTACATTCGGGTAAGTTTTGTTATTTTAAAATGTCAAAGTTTTAATTACTTACAAATTTTTAATGAAAGGATAATTTTCTTTAAAGTAAATTTTATCTACGAATAATTTATAATAAAGAAAATGCGTCATTTAAAATTAGTTTTAGCACGCTTTTAAGAAAATATATATTCTAATAAGTAACATAAGGTCAACAACTATTTTTATTGACTTCTTGGAAATTTCTCATGCAAGTCATCTGATGATTCTTTTATTTTGGTTAGAATTAATAACGTCAACGTCATTGAAGATTCTATCTAAAACAGTAAAAGTTTTTTCATAAAAATATTTTTAAAGATGATTTCTATTGGTAAACAAACAAATAATTCTTTCATTTAACTGCTTAAAAGAAGTTCAAATAGAATTCAAAAATATAAATTTACGAATATTTAATTAATTTCCAATTAGCAATCAAATTCTTTTTTTAATAACTGATTAATTTTTATTGCATAATTATTTAACTTAGTTTAGTTTGTTTTAAAAATGATATGAATCAGATAATTAGATATGTTAGATTTAGCATCAAATTTTACACACAAATAATAAGAGAAGAAAATCAACACGTGTGTCAAAAATCTATTTGACCTTGACCTAGTGTCATAATGAAATATTTCTTTAAGAGTTTAACACTTTTCAATCACTTATCATCATCTAGACATGCAATACAATATAATCCGCTTGATGAAGTGCACTTTTGTTTGAGTTTCACATTGCTGCATGTGTACTCATTTTATTAAATATTAAAGTTTTTTTGTTTAATGACGATGAGCATTTTTGTATATAAACATTGAATTTATTTGCTTTTTTCATTTTTATTCTTTTCGCAATATTGCTTCTATGCAACTCGTGATTTATTGCTGTTTGTTGCGAAAAAGAAGAGTATTACTTAAAAATTTTACTATCAAAGGCTAATGATCAGCAAAATAAAAAAAAATAAGTTAATGAAAATGAAAGTGACGTCGATTTTATTTTTAATGTAAAGAATTTATTTATTAAATATTTCTGTTAGACAAATATTTATCAAAGGCAATACTATGTTAAAAACATCTATGATAATTTATATAGTTACTACATTCAATACTGATTTGGTGATTCTCAAGTGTTTTTGGTCATTGAAAATTTATTCTATTGTGAAATGTAAATCTTTTATATGGAAATTTTAATTTTTTTCATTAGGATCTTGGTCTTAATCATGGTATAATTTCTGAGTCATTTGAAACTTCAGTGCCATGGGATAAATGCTTATCTTTGTGTATTAATGTGAAGGCATGTATAGAATCGGAATGTAAAAAACGCGGAATTATTTACTACTTAGTCTGCTATCGTGTGACGCAAACTTATGATGCGGGTGCATGTGTCTATTTCTACTTTGGTTTTCGATGGGATTCTGATTGTTCTGATCCTGTTGGCCAGTATGAAGAAATTGAAAATAAAGCAAGGGACGAAATTTTAGCTTCAGGTAAAATTTACGAACTTTAATTTAAAAGAATTTTTAAAAACAGAATTATCCATTAGGTGGTAGCATAAGTCATCATCATGGGATCGGAAAAATACGTGCTAAATGGTACAAGCAAAGTGTTTCACCTATTGGCGTAAACCTTTACAAGTCAGCAAAACTTGAACTTGATCCTAAAAATATATTTGGCCTCAATAATTTACTTACTGAAGAAGATCAAATTAATTTTGAAACATTAAATTCTAAATTATGATTTTTTAAAACTTTTGTAATGCGAGAGCTGTTTAAAATTTTTGGTATGCAGGGGAAAATGACAACTTAAGTAACTTAAGCAAGGAACACAAAAGAATCAATATAAAAAATTTAATTATCACTTATGAATCACGCAAAAAATAAATAGAAACTCTTTTTTCTTAGTTAAAACATGGTAGCCTAAAAGAGACTTAAATTTTATAATTTTTACATATTGTACTCATGACTTTGGACTGAATTTCAGATATTTTATTTTTGTTTACTTCTCATTTGGTCGATGATTGAAATAAACTTATGTGTATATATTTTTTGCTAACGTATAAACTTTTATTATTGTTCTTTAATGGATAATGGCAATAAAATAAATGCGATAAAAACAAATTTGAAAATTCATCTTTTTATTAATTTTTTTAAAGGAAGAACTTTTAAGACTTCATCATATAGATGAGTTTCAGGTCATTTCAAAGTCAAGCTATTTTTTTTATCATAAATTTATATTCAATTTGTTCTAAGAAAATTAAATTCAAATTTGTATTCACATGTATCAGAATTTTTAAAGAAAACTACAATTTGTGGAAAAAAGTCATTGTAAAACTCTTGTTAATTACATTCAACTCCCAAAATTTTGTATATCAATTCTAAATGATTTTTAAGAAAACGTTTATTATTTTAAACTTTTTAAAATATTTATGGTATTCTAAAAATTTGCTTAAATGATTGATTCTTTTAAAATAATTTTTCAAATTTTTAGAGTAAGAGATCTGTTATCATGCAAATATTATAATGCTTTTAATATTAACCTTGTACATCAATTAAATGTTGCAAATTGTTGAAAAAAGAATAGATTTATACAAAAAATTAGTGTCACTGTGTCAAATAAATTTGTTCACAAATCAATCATTCTTTGTAAATGACACCAATGCCAAATTTGATTATTTTTACTTCAACACGAGATTTTTTTTACACGAAGAACCAAAATTCTTTTTGCAAATATTTAGCTTTCTTTAGGCGATCGGATGCATTCTGTGATTTGACTTTGTTGATTTTGCAAGGTAAATGCTGTCATTGACCGATGGTTTTATTGGTAAGATCATCTGTTTTGAATTTAGAGGTCACAGATTTGAATTTTAATTTCATCAAACTTGTTACTTTTTTGCTTATTACACAGAGTTCTTGTGTATTCTAATTAGTTAATTTTTTGTTGTTTCACCTGCCAATTAAAAAAAGTATTTTTGATTGATTAATAACTTCGCAAATTCAACTTACAATCGGCTTATTAGGATAATCCATGAGAAAAAAAATTTTGTATATACCAGTTTAGTTTTGCCACCAGAAGGTAGATTATTTTTAAACCTTTTCATTATGATTTTTAAAAAATTCATTATTAAAATATAGAAAGAAACCTAAAATAAATTCTGGTTTGGTTTATTTACATACTTTTTAGAAGTTCTCTAAAACGAGTTTTTTGAACTTTTATTTCCTTTTGCATGTACAAGAATTTTTGTTTACAAATGTTAATGTTATATCATAGCATGTATCTCTTTTTATTATAACGATAGCGATTTTCAAGTTTTATAGTTGTCTTTGTATTTTTGGACCATTTCATTCCAAACAGACATGCAACTTATGGAATGTTTGCATAATAAAGTGAAGAAACTGAAGATGAAAGATTATTTTTTAAAGTTGTTTTCATTTAACTTAAATTTTAAATTATCAGAAATTTATATTAAGTTCAAAAACCTTGTTGTTATTGCAATCACATCTTTAAGTTTTTTTATTTGCTTTCTTAATGCAATCAATGACCAATTGCCTCTCTTAGCATTCAGACAATTTGTCTTCGGAATGATGACTTTTCGCAAAGTCAAGTAGCTGCTTTGGAATCAGTTTATTAACTTTTGCTGTCTAAAACACATTAATCTTATTATAAACCTAAAAAAAAATTCTGGCTTTGTATGATTCATTTTACAGACAGTCATCTTCCAAACAAGTTTCAAAAAAAAAAAACTTTTGAATTTTTGTTTTCTTTTGCATAAATAAGAAATTTGTTACAATAGAAACTTACGTGAATATATTGACATCGTAGCATATATTTCTTTCGCTATCACATTTCACATATGAGATTTTCAATTTATTGCTATATTTGTGTTTTTGGACCATTTCATTTCAAAAAGACATGTAACTTATCAAAAGCTTGCATAATGAAATGAAAAAATTGAAGATGAAACATAATAAAAATTTACATTGAAATCATATTGTTATTCGCATTTTTTAAAAATTGTAAATAAGCAGATATTTATATAATATTTCAAAATATTTTTATTGCTGCGGAATTTGTAAATTATTTGGTTTGAATTTTGAAACAAAATAATTTTGAAGAGAGATAAAATTGAAAATTATTTTAAAATGCAAACCATAGATTATAATCAACCTTAAAAAAATAAAAGGAAAAATGAATTTATTTTTTGTTTCAAATTTTCAGATATTAAAAAATTACAAGTGATTACTAGCTTGAGAATTAATTAAACTTAATCGAGACAAGGATTAAAATTTTAATTAACATTTTGATGCTTTTCACTGAATAAATTTATTAGTTTTGACTTACTCTATTTGCTAAAATGAATAATGAGTAGCAACAAAAACTGTCTGTGTTTAATAATTAAAAATTAATATCGTCAACTTATGTTGTCAATTAATCATTCAATTTAAAAGTTTTGATCGAGTTTCTTTATTATTTTCTCACTTAATCAAATTTAAAATATTAAAAATTTATTTAACAATTTTTATCTAGGGATTTGTAGGTAGAGTAGTTGAAAGTGCTTCTATTGGTGTATTCATTTTTTCAATGATGAAATTTGATAATTCTGTAGCATTTTCATTACCAAAATATTCAACGGGAACTTTTCCATGAATATAAAAAAATAGAGTTGGCCATCCTCGAACTTTTTTCGATTCACAAAAAGCTCTTGAAACACTACAATCAAAATGAACCATACATATTTGGTGTGAATGAAGTCGAACAACGTAATTCCAATAACCGATGAATTGTTTACAGTAACGGCATCTTGGCTCGTGATATCTAAAATTAATTTGAAAATGAAAAATTAATTTTGGAACTTTTAAAATTTTGCAATGTTAAAATTTTAAATATCAGTTAAAATTTAAATATGGAAAATCTGTTAAATTTAAGTTTAAATAAAATCAACTTACAAAACAAAGCAATGTCCTTTTGAAACAATTTCATCATGATTGTAATCAAAAACTTCTGTTCCAAGTTTTTCAGGATAAGTGATATCACATTGATCAGTTGTAGCAACTGTAAAATTCTTTTGTCTTTTGTATTGTTTGTATGCAAAGTCAAAGAAGAAATTCCACACTTTTTCAAATGTATTAGGTGCATTGCACAAAGCTAGAAGTACATCATCGCTTAACATTCCATATGATGGTAAGTTAGTTTTATTATAGTCAACTAAAACTTCAGGACAGTTTGCTACATCAACTTCAATAAATGAAATTGTTTCAAAATCCTTAAAATATTCTTTTGTTTCTCTCCATATTGCTGGCTGCATTTGATAAATTTTATCGCTAAAAAATTCAAAAGAAAGTTTTTGTCTCATTAGTTTTATTGAAAAATATTCTTATGATTTCAATTGAATAAATAAAAAAAGTGATGATGTTTATGCATGAGACTTAAATTACCCAGACATGTGTTTTATTTTATTCATTATAGTTTTAATGACGTGCTGGGAAATTTCCAACTTTTCAGTGTCTGTTTTAAGAATGACAAATACTTTTTTTGTCTTCTATTGACAAGTCTTAGTTATAAGATGACTTTGTATGAAATTAAAACTAAAGAAGAATTTTTTGAATTTAATTGAAAATGATGAAAGGAAATTTCAATTTGAATAGAAACTAATTTGAATATCAATGCATATTTCTGATTTAATTAGGAAGAAGAAGAATTATTTATATCTAACTTTATTAATCACATTTATCTATTTTCATTATTTCTTTAAATTGCTTTAAATAAAATCAATAAAAGGTTTGCAATGAAATTTAAAAAAATTCTTCCTTTCAAAAATTTATAACATTAAAAAAAATAAATTAAAAATTGTTCTTAAATTAACAAAATATTTTCACTTACCTATTGTTCTTCGAATCATAAAATAAAAAAATTGCCTTTTTAGCACCATGAGAGAATAAAGGTGTACAAGAAGATATGATTTTTGGCATAGGAGTTCTAGTAGTTGTTGGCGCTGTTGTTGTAGTTGGTTCAGTTGGTGGACGTGTAAAATTAGGAAATGGAATAAAAAGACTATTGAACACAAGTGGCTTTTGCGGTGGAATCATTTCAGGATGAAAATGTTGTGGTAAACTAAACACACTAACAAGTGAAAGCACAATAAAAATTAATACAGTAGTTTGAGCCATTTTACTTGAAATTTCACGCCTTATCAGCTTAAGAGCAAAGAAGCAACTGAATTTAAATAAAAATATTTTTTCTACTCATTTTTATTCGATCACAATTGTGACAATAACGACGAAATAAAGATATAAACATTTTTGTGGTGTATATTGATCAAACTGAGCAAATTGTTTTTATTATGAAAATTATTTATTAAAAAATTGAACTTTTTTTTCATAAAAACAAAAAATTTAACTCAAATTTTCTCTTTTCAAATAATGATCAGGTGGCAATTTTAGCAATTCTTCATCATTTGCCTCTTTTATGCAATCAACAATTTCTCTTCCAGTATCAACAGCCATTGCGAGTCCTTTTCTAACTGCATCTGATGTCACTGTTTTAAGCTCTGTTGCCCACCCCATTGCTGCAAAAATTCTAATTAAACTTGTTGATGTTCCTTCTCCATAATTGCCAAATTCTCCTGTTTGATAGTCGTATGGAATTAAATAGTGATATTGAGGCCAGTAACTAAAAAAAATAGATGAAGTTTTAAGTGTAATTTAAGTTATTTTAACAAGTTTATAAATTTTTTGAAAAATAACTGACATTTGAAATTTAAAAAAAATTGTTTACATTATTATTAAAAAATTTAATTCATTACTTCTCAGAATTTGCAATGATTTAATACCTTTAAGTCATAATAAATATTAAAAGCTAAATAATATTGAACTAAAGAACCTAATTAAATGTTAAATCATTCTTATTCACTCTAAATTTAACGAGTTTTCAATATCAGAATTCTATAATACTTTATTTACTTTCAAAATTTATTTTCTCACCTTTTAGTGACAATAAAGACCATATTTGAGTCAGATTGTTTGTGATTTTTATCCAAAGCCCAAATGAAATGAGCTGAATTAACGAGCCAAGCGAAATTGATGACAATTAAATATCTCAATGAAAAAGCAACAAAGATTGCAGCTTGCACAGTATCATCCCAATATTCTAATGGTGCATTGATTGGCAGCAGAACAAAAAGAATCAAATAAAGAATCCAATAAAATCTAAAAAAAATTGTAAAATTTTAAGTCAATAAAATTGAAATATTTTTTAAAAACCTTTTTTGGAACATGACAATTCCATCTTCTTCAATATCTTTCATATTCACAGTTTCAAGTAATTTTTCTTGTCTAGTACTTAATTTTCTGATATGAGCAAAAACTTGAGCTGAGAGAAAATCTTTGTCACTATAAAATGGATCATCAGCAGTTTTAAAAGTTTGATGATGCAAACGATGAGTTCGAACAAAATCATAAATTGAACCCTAAAAAATAGCGGAAGTTAAATTTTATAATCAAATGCATGAGGTCAAAAGTTTATTTGAGAAATATTTTACCTGACCAGCCATAGTTTGACATAGCATAAGAATAAATCTAAGTGAAGTATTTGCTTTAAATGTTTGATGAGTCCAGAGTCTGTGTGCACCAACTGTCGTTCCATACATTCCCATAATTGTCAAAATAAATGCTAAATTTTTAATTAGAAAAAAGTTTTAATTTATTTAAAGTCAAATAAATTTAAAATACTTACAGAATAAAATTGTGATCAATTTTGTATGAGTGAATAAAATGACGATTCCATAAAGTCCTAAAATATTCAAATGAATGAAGAAAAGTACACTGGGCCATGATGCTTCTCTTTTGTAATCAGCTGATCTTGGTTTTGAAGTTTCTGTTGTTGTTTCTGTCATAATTTATTAACTAGAAATTTAAAAAGAAATATTTATTGGTTTTTAATGCAAATTTAAACAATTTTTTGTTGAAAATCTTTTCTAGAATGGAAAAGTATTGAAATCTTATCATTTCTAGAAATTTATTGGAAATTTGGAATTTAATAAATGTCTTTTGATTCAAAAACTTCTTGGACAACTTTTCAATTCAACTGTCTGTTTTAAAAATATTTTTGTTTCTCAAATTTTTGAATTTACAAAATTTACTTACTTTCTTTTAAAATTTCTACTCAAATTTCTTTATTGAAAAAATTCCTTGAACTTCTCTACACAGAAGTTAAAAACCGAATGACTGACAATGAAATAGCTGAAAAATTTTATTGGTATTTGATGAACTTTGCTGTTAATGAAATTCCATTTTTTTCGTGAATTTGAAATTGTATTTTAATGAATGAAAGACAAGAATGAGACGCTTTATTGAATTTATAGAATGACTTGAAATTTTATGTAAAATAAATTTATGGCTCAACAAAAACCGTTGGTATTTAATATCTGTTAAAATTTAAATTTAGCAGTGCTTAAGTACTTTAAATTGTTGTTAAAATTTTTTAAAAACATAGAAAATAGCAAAAATTCGTAAATTTGTCAAAAATTGCTCGAATTTTTACTTTAATTGATTGAATCAAATACAAAAAGAACTAAATAATAATTCTAATTTTATCATAATAACAATGATAGAATGGTTTTTATTTTTGAATTTTACTAAAATTTCAATTTAATCACCAATTTAATTTTTACTAAAATCAAGCATTTTATTTCACCATTCTTAAGTTTAAAAATTATAATTTGTGTTTTTTTACCAGTTTTTAAAATGATGGATCGTCAATAGACAATTTGTTAACAGTATTTTCGATCCAATCAATATAAAACCCAATTTGTACATGAACAACTTTATGACCATCATAGCATGGTGCACTTTTTCTATAATCTGGTGAATGACTTGATAATCCAATAACCTAAATAAGAAAATTTAATTAAATGTTTAAAAGAACAATCAAGGAGAAGACACTATGGTTCTATAATTTATAGTCGATTTATTCAAGTGTCTTCGTTAAGGAATTAATTTACTTTTTGAATGATTGATGTTCCAGCATAAATGAAAGTATAAATAGGACTTCCATAATCACTTGTACAAATGTTATTATCTCTATCAACCCAATAAGTGCAAAATGTCTTTGGAATCGAGCTACAAACTTCTGCAGGTTGAATAAAAAGCGTCGTGCACATCATGGTTTGAGGATAAGTCAAATAATTTGCAATAGATCCAAAACCGCAAGCTCGAACTTCTTTGTAAACAAAAGCGTCTGTTATATTATTGGTTGATAGCTTTGCATACATTAAAGTTTCTTGAAAAAGAAGAAAAAAAGTTAATAAAAATTGAATGTCATGACAGTGTCTAGTCAAACTCACTGCCATCAGGTACCGCTACATTCATTAATTTAACTATAGCCAGATTATTGTCGTAGGTCGTTGAATTGTAATTTTCATGAATATAAATACGCAAATGAGGTATTAATGTTTTCATTTGAGGAAATGTAACATTTACAACACTTGCTGGGCCTTCTTTTATACTATTTAAAATAAAAATTTTAATTATAATTTTTAGGATGAAATTTTAAGAGAAATTTACTCATAAACACAAGATGCAGTTGTCAAAACATAACGAGGTTCAATTAAAATTCCACCACAAGTTTGCATTTGATTGTAAAAGACAACAGTTAAAATGACATAATCTAAATTTTCTCCAGGAATTGCTGGAACTCCTAAATTTAAAAAATATTCAAAAATTGAGTAAATTAAATAAATTTTTAAAATTACATGAAATTTCAAAGTTTAATTTTTACCTGAAGCAATTCGTGGATTTCTTTTGTCACTATTCACATCATCAATCAATTTATAACTGTATGATAGTGACACAAAAAGAATTAAAAGAAGAAAAATCTCAAAAAGAATTTTTTTACACATGTTAACTGATTCAAAATTGAATATTGACTAAAAAGAAATTCAAAAATTTAATCTCAATAAAAAAGCAGAAATGAAAGAAAAAGAATGAAGTGTGTGATGAAGATGAAGAAATAAAGAAAAATCATACTGTTTGTTTTAATTTTATGAGTTGTTTAAAAAATAAAAATGTTACATTATGTCATTTATTAAATTTTATTTTGAAATACATAAGGAAATAAACAGGGGATTGGACACTCTGGCAAATGAAATTTAATACTTTTGCCATTTTTGCCAAATTGTCGTTTTCAACACAACAAAATGTGTTTTGTGACAAATGTTGCGTTGTATCAATTTTTAAATTTCTAATAAAAAAAAATAGAAAATACACAATAATTTACATTTAAAATGATCAAACAACATTCTAAGAGATGTTTATTATTGATTCTACTACTTTCAACACAGTTTTAATAAGAATTAAGTAAAATTTTTGTTCAAAACAATTTTTGTTTACATTTCATGTGACAAAAAAAATTGGCCAAACTTTGCCGTTTTTTGTCGTTTGCCAAAGTGTCCATCCCCCTGGAAATAAATGATAAATTTGTAATTTTTAACAAACACTGATCTAGGCGCAAAAAATGTACTTAAGTACATCGATCTGCAACATGAATACTTGGTCACTGGTTATTTAAAATTTTTATCAATTACATCATAAATCCAAGGTAAATAAAACGAAGTTTGCATATGAACAATTTTCTGACCGCCACTGCAAGATGTATCTTGTTTATAATTAGGTGAAAAGCTTGCAATTCCAATAACAGTTTGTGTAATTTTATTTCCATCATAAAAATATTGATAAAGTGCACCTCCAAAATCTCCAGCACAAACATTATTTATTTGATTACTCCAATAAGTGCAAATGGTATTTTCTAATAGACTGCAATCTTGTGCTGGTTCAACTTTGAGATCTGTGCATTTTAATTTTATTGTTGGAGTATAAAGATCTGAAATTGATCCAAAGCCACAAATTCTTGTAATTTGATTGACATAAAAATCTGTTTTGTTATCTGTAGCAAAATTTGCAATAGCTAAAGTTTCTAAAAGTCATAAAATTTAGAAATTTATTGTAAGTTAAAAGTTTTAAAAATTTACTATTATCAACATTTGCAGCTGTTTCTAATTTAATAAGAGCAATGTTATTAGCATATGATTTTTCATCAAATCCTTCATGTATAAAAATTCTCGATTTTTTGATTATATTATTTGTTGGTCTTTGAGGAAAAGTTGCATTTATGACTGAAGCTATTTTCTCAATTGGACTGAAAATAAAAACTGTAATAAAAGTTTTCAGATTTCAATAATTTTACTTACTCATAAACACAAGTTGCTGTTGTTAAAACAAATTGAGGATGAACTAAAATTCCACCACATTTTTGTGCTTGATTGTAGAAAATTATTGAAAGCAAAACATAATCTAAATTTTCACTAACAATTCCATCAACAGCATTTGAAATTTTACTTAAATTTTCTTCATTTTTAATTTCTTGAAAGAATGAAATAAATAAAATGAAGAACGAAACTCTCATCTTGTGCAAGTTCTGGTCAACGACTGAAATTAAAATTCTTTAATTTTGTATCTTTTTATTTTTTCTTTCGTTTATTGATCTTTTGCTATTTCCTTTTCTCTTTGATAGGTTAGTGATAATTAAAAATTCAAATTTCTTATAAAATGTTGTTGAACTTTTTCTTCTTTATTTTCTACTTTTTATAACAAAATTTTTCTTATTTTTTATCTTAAAATAATTTTAAAAGCTTTCTTATTGTGCTGGGCGTGAAACTGGTCCAAGTTCTGAAGTCTGTTTTAATAGAATAAAGAATGAATTATAATAACCATTTATTGAAAATAGAATGAATCATTCATATTTGATCAAATTGAGGAAATATTCACTGAGCCAAATGATAATGTTGCATATGACATATGTTAACATCAAAAATTTGATGAACAATTTGTTTACATACCACATGTCACATGCAACATTTTGTAACTGTTGCGAATTTTGCTTTAAGTCTTTTTTAAAATTGAGTTGAAAACTGTAAAATAAATTAGAAACAAGAAATAAAGTATTTCTTTATCATTACAAAGCTAAACTAATGTTATGATTCAAAATTTTTGGTTTGTGTAACATGTAGTACGTCACAAAAACACATTTGTTGTGTTACAAAAAACATGTTTTGTTGATAAAGTAAAATTTTCTAAATTTCATTTGCTGCAGTAAATATCCTTTTGTTTTAATTCTTATAAAAATTCTATAAAAATTCAACTTACACTGATAATATTAGTAATCCAAGGTACATAGAATGCTGTATTCACATTAACAATTTTTTGACCTCCATAACATGGTGCATTTGGTCGATAATCAGGTGAATAACTTGCCATTCCGACTACACTTTGTGTAAATTTCGTGCCATTATATGAATAAAGGTATAAAGGTCCACCAAAATCATTATTACAAGCATTATTGTCTCTGTCCGTCCAAAAAGTACAAATAGTATTTGTAACTGTACTGCAGTTAACTGAAGGTTGGACAAACATGTCTGTGCATTTCAATTTTAATGGTTTTGTATAGTAATTTGCAATTGAACCAAAGCCACAAAGACGAAGAGTTTTATTGACATAAATATCTGGAGTCATGTCAGTTGTATAATTTGCAAGTGCAAGAGTTTCTGTGAGAAGAATAAAATTATTTATTTCTCAAATAAAAGGTTTAATTATAAAGTAAAATCTTAATCTTTAATTTTTCTATAAAAATAAAAGGAATGACTGATATAAAAAATTAACTTACTATTGTCGACAATGGCTGGCTTTGATAGTTTGATAACAGCGATATTATTAGCATAAGTAGTTTGATCGTATCCTTCATGAATAAAAATTTGAAGCTTAGTTGCTACATTGTTTCCTGCCACTTGTGGAAAAGTTGCATTGACAATTGAAGCCACACCTTCAACTGGACTGTTAAATAAATAAAAATGTTTATTAAATTAAATTTAAAGTTTGAATTTTTGAATGAGCAGAATGAGAAAAGCTTTGACATTCTAGTCTTATAAGAAATTCAATCAATAAATAACTTACTCTTTAACACATGAAGCAGTTGTCACAACATATTGAGGTTGAACTAGAATTCCACCACAAGTTTGCATTTGATTGTAGAAAATTATTGTGAGAAGAACATACTCTAAATTTTCACCTACTGTCGCATCGACACCAGAAGCAATTCTTTGTTTTTCGTTCGGAACATCCTCAATTTTTTCAACAATTTTCTGAGGCTCAATTGAAAGTTTTTCATCATTCACTTGCTCATTTTCTTCTTTGACTGGTTCAAATTTTTTATTTTCTGTTTCTGATTCCTCTTTCACTGGCTCTATTTCTTCTTCTACTGGTTCTATTTTTTCTTTTACTGGTTCTGTTTCTTTTAATTTTTTAACTTCTTCAACTTTAGGTATTTCTTTGATTAAAGTTTCAATAATTGGTTTTTTAATTTCACTTGTTAAAATTTCAACAACTGGAATATCTAAAAGGTTATTGTTTTCAGCACAAACTGATGCTATGAAAATTATAAAAATAAAGAAAACTTTCATTTTATTGCCTTACACTTTCATGAGTTTAAACTTGACTGAGAAAAAATCTACTAGAGTTTTGGGTTTTTATACATTTTAAGAAAATCTTGTTTCTATCACAAATTTTTGACTACCTTTTCTTCTATTTAAGTTCATTGAACTTTGTTTTTTGGTATGACATTACTCTTAAAAAGAATACAAATTTAAACTTTGGTTTTATTAGACATAATTCTGTCTAAACTGTTGTTTTATTTAAATTTATGATTAGAAAAAACTTTCGCTGGAAATTCCAGAATAAATTTGTATAACTTGTAATGAATAGGAATAGATGAAAGAGTCATTGAACCACTCAACGTGAAGCAAGAAAAACATCAAATATTGAATTCACTAATTGAACTTTTATTATGTGAAGACACTCCAATTAATCTCAATTTAAAGTAAAGGAATATTTTATTAATTGAATTATGATTTACTATCTTTCAAACTGTTCGAATTTGCAAATTAAAAAAAAAAACAATTTTATAAAATAAATTTTCAAAATTTTTAGGTTGTTTGTTTACATTTTCAAAATTTGAATTTTTCTGAATTTCTATTTAAAATGATAAAATTCTTTAAATATTTAGCTCTAATTTTACAACGTAAAACAATAGTTAAAATTCTACTTCATTTTATCTTTCGAAACAGTTTCATTTTCATTTTCAATTTTTTCACCAAAAAATTCTTCATTATCTTCAAGTTTCGGTGTTGGTGTTTGCAAATTAATTTCTACTTTATAAAGGCATTTTGTTATTCCAATTTCATCAATATTTTGTTCATCTTCTTTATTTAAAAAGTCAAAATTTTCATCAATTTGTCGCAATCTTTCATGAGTTTCTTTTCTATTTGCAGCATAATTTATTGCATCATATTCATTCATCATTTTTCCATCAATCATAATAATATTTGAATGTTTCTTTTTGGGTCCATTATACATTTCAGTTAACATTGCAGGACTTAAATCTTGATAAGATATTGAACTTCCTCGACTATGATTTGATGAACTTTCATTTGAACCAGTTTCTTTTACTTCCAATTCATCCATTGATTTTTTTCTTTCTTCAATAATTTCATCAGATTTATTTTCAGCATCATCTAAAAGAATTCCAGCAGTTGATGAAACTGAATGGAGTGCATGTTTTGCTAATTCCATAGCATATCTTTGTTCTTCTTCAATTCTTTCAGCTTCAATTCTTTCTTCTTCAAGTCTATGTTCTTCTCGTTTCTTTTCTTGTTTGACTTTCACTAATTTTATGCATTTATTTGTGCAACCACCAACCCATTCTGAAACTAATGCACCAGCAGCAATTAGAAAACCAATTCCGAGTAGTAAAAACATTCCATAAGTATCTTCTAATGTTAAACCTTTTTCTTCAGTGCTTGTAATTTTCAGAGCTTTTCCTGTACCTATTTGTAAAAGTGCTCCACTTCTTGTTCTCATCATATCCCAACGAACATCATTCATAATTTTTTTAATAATTCCTGATTGCTGAAGCATCAAAATTCCGTCATTAAAACGTCGACTATAAACAGATTTTTCTGGAAGTGCTAAAGAAACACCAAATAATGCAAAGCATTGATCACTTATGTGAAGTGCTGAACGACGTCCTATTTTATCATCCTAGAAATTCAATTTTTTTACATAAAAGAACTTTAAGAGGTTATTTAGGGATATTTACAGTATAATTAGTCTGGACAATATATTCAAGTTGTGCTCGACTTCCAATAAATGCATAAGGAAAAAGGAAATAAGATTTGGTCACATTACCCAATCCTTCTGATAAATCACGAACAAATTCCATTTTTTTGAATAATCTTTCTGTATCTTTATCATATGAATCAAGAAACCTAAAAAGTTATTTATTAAAAATAATTTTATATTTTAGGATTTTTAATTTAAAATGTAACGAAATTTCTGGTATTAAAAATTTTGAATTAATACTTAAGTATTCTTTACTTTATTAAATATTTTTTTACCATCGTTCCCAACCACCGCGATCGAGTGTTCCCATTCGATAAAATCGAGAATTCAATTGCTTTATTGTATCGACTGTTTCAGGATACTGTAATGAAATTAAAAGTTTTTTATGATTTTTCACTTGCTCGGTCTTTATTAATTTTTCATCATAAACTTACTACAGGTAAAGTCACGAAAGCAATAATACTGCCAGTATAACATGCTGTAATAATTATAGTAAATATCCAATAAACACCTATGGATAAATCAATAATTCATAGTCTGCACCTGCACAAAATCAATTTTAACTCACCAATAAGCAATCGAGTTGAAGATTTTTTTGAATTGGACCAACTTAGTTCACCAGTGAAAGTTAATGAATTTGTAAATGTTCCAAATACATACCAAAACATATTTTCAATTTGTCCTGGTTTATCAATTAAATATCTTATAGAAAGTGAATCAGAATATGCAAGTGGAATTATTGCAAATAAATATGTGAGTGTCAAACAAACCCAAACTGGCCACTGAAAAAAAAATTGATTAAATTTTATGAAAAAATCAAATTAATTAATTTCATTATACTTGAAATGGACCAAGAATGGCACGATATCTTGGCAATGCCTTTGATGCAAGTGTTATAAAAGCAGCACAGTCAATATTATGTGCAACAGTCATTTCCATTCCTTCATTTCTTTCCTTTGTTACATACATTCCGCCAATGCCAATATCAAATGAATCTTTATAAACTGACTCAGCTATTGCATCTCCTGGACTGTTTTTAATTTAAATTCATTAATTTAAATTGAAATTTATTAAAAATAAAAATTTACCCTAAAGCAATTAAATTTCTTGGTTCACCAACATCAAAAGTGAAATTCATCATTTTTCCTAATATTTGAAGAATTCTATACTCATATCCATCCCTAAAGATCATTGAAACTTTCTTATAATCAAATTTTAAACAAATTTTAAACTTACCATTTAATTTGCACGTTACCCACACCATCGGTTGATAATTTTTTAAATACAAATGGTGGAAAATTCGCTGCAGCGACAGAAAACCGATGACCAGCGAAACCTTTTGTTAATTTAGTTGGAAATAAATCGACATGTGGCCGAGTTAATTTTCCTTTAATCCAAGAAGTTAGTACGAGTGGTTTGTTATTTCCAAGACCATCAGTGTATAAACGATGAGTATATAAGACATAGGGACGTTCTTTTGTTTTATCTGATGAATAACTTTCACCAACGACAAGTAAATTGATAATATCTCGTGATAATGGTGATGAAAGGAATTCTTGAAGTTTCCATTGTGATGATCGTGGAACAATTATGACTTTATTATCAATTTGCGGGCCAATTATTCTTCTTGTCATTAAAGCATCAGCTAAGAAAAGAATATAACTTCGACATTTGCTATCTGGTGGCTCAAGCAATTCTTTATTATTCAATGTAAAATTCATATTGATTTTTCCATGTAAAAATGTTGTTGGAAATTCTTGAAAAAGTCGTTGAAGAATAAAACCTTCAGAATTTTCAACATATCCATCATAAAGAACAACTGGAATACAAGCACCCATATATTTTGTAATAATTTTTGATAATAATGCCACTAATGATGTCGATTGTGTAAATTCTTGTGATGATAAATTAAAATTTCTTGCCCAAATTTCTTGAATTGTTTTTGGTTTTCCGCGAAATGTTGAGTCATTATTTCTCTTATTTCTCTTTGTCTCAAACGTTTGATTAGTTTGTGAATTTTCATTATTAAATGGTGAATAATAAAAAGTATCGACGGTAAAATCATATGGAGAATTATTTTCATTTTGTAATTTTATTTCTTTGCTGTTATATGCAATTAATTTACTCATTATGTTGACATTTTTGGGATTAAAAGAGAATGATTGTATTAAAGATGTAAAAAGAGTTAAAAAAATCAGGAGAGTTATGATTATTTTAAGATTTTTATTCATTTCAATTGAGTTACTTTGGAAATTTTGCAACTTTTTAATTTCACTGTCTTTTAATTTTAGATTTCTAGAATTCAAAACTTTTTGAAATTTCCTAAACTTTTCCTTTTAATTTTTTACATTTTTTTTCCCAACTTATTTTTCCTCTTGTTTTTACTTCACTGAACACTTAACAAACTTTGATGAAAATTATGACTGAACATTTTCATTTTATACTTTGAAAAATCCTCAAAAAATCATTCCTTATTCCATGCAATCACAAAGATAGTTCAAAAGTTCAAAAAATATAATTGAATAATAAATTTTTGGATTTTTCTTAATCAACAGGTTATAAGAAATGCTAGACAAAAACAAAAATAGAAAGAAAAGAAATTTTACTGTTACATCATCAAGTTTGTCCAAATGTTTTCAAAACGGTTCTTTCTGGTTTCTATAGAAAATGAAATTGATAAATTTCTATATAAATTCTCAATGCATTATTTGCATCAGTTTGTTTTGTTTACAATAAAATAAAATGTTGTTTTTCTCTACAGTTTTGTTGTTTGTTTTTGAAAAAGAGAAATCTTATGAAGGTTTTGATTATGCAGTTTTAAATGTTGCTTTTGCTTATCAATGGCAATGGTTTCATCAGAAAATTGCTCAAATTTGATCACCATAATTAGCACTCAATGGACTAATAGAGAATATAATTTATGTCACGGCAATTTTTAATGAAATTTGAATAAAATTTTTATATTTAAAATGACACAAAAACTATTTTGTCTTCAGGTGATGATGGAGGTCCATTTTATTCAAGTTCTTATAATGAAACTCAAATACCAATTTATACTGTGATTGAAATTGGTCCTTACTCACCTGATTTGAGAAATAATAAACTTTGTCTTGGTGGGCACAAAATTTCTTGTATTCAAATTGCTGCTTATTCTGAATGGATTGTTGCCATCATTTCTAACTAATTAATAAAAGATATTTTTTTTATTTTTTAAACTTTTTTTATTTATTAACAAAATTGACTCACTCATAGTAAATTATAACTTTTTTTTATTCCTTAAAGCTTTTTTATTTATTTATTTTACTAACAGAAACTAAATAAAAAATTTTTGATGCGTTTTTTGTAGTCATTTTCAGTTTTTGTGTTTATTTACGTATTTACAAAATAGTAGAAAAAGAAAAGATGACAAAATGCATTACTTTAATTTTTTATGGCTTTCTATTTAGACTGGGCTGTATTTATATTGTCCCAGACTTGCTCTCTATTTAAAGTATTTTTGTGATAATATTGAACAAAATTTTGATAATTTTTAAAATTGTTTGTTTATTAAAGACAAATCGAAGATACTAAGATTGATTGCAAAATCACAATAATCTCAAGAATTAAAACCGAATTGTAAATTATTTGCATTGTCTTTTTCGTAATTAAATTTGACAAATTCAGGCAAATTTTTGATACATCTTTTTCATTTATTTATCACAGTGGAATAATTAAAATTTTATTCCAATTTCATTTTATTGAAAATTTTATTTTCACATCAGAGCATTTAGTAAATTACTTAGAAAATTTCTTTCCAAGTGTTTTTCTTCATGTATTAAGGTGTTTAAAAATCGACTAAATTTTATGATTCCTATAAAAAATTTCAAAAAACGTACAAATTATTTTCAAATTTTTAATTGTTAAATTTTAAATTTTCTATAAAAGCGTTCTAATTTTAGAGTTCATTGAGCTCATGTAACTACAAATAATATAAATTTTCAAAAGGAACTGCTAAATATTTAGTATAAAAATCACTCTTAACTATTTTCTAATTTTTTCTACTTTAAAATCACAAATTTATGAATTTTTTCAATAACACTTTCAACAGCAGTTTTTGAGTTATAAAGTGAATTTAATAAAATTATTCGAACTCCACTTTGGTTATCAATTTCAATTACGCTCCATTTTTCAAGTAATTTAAGACAATTTCTTATTGAGTCAGTTGAAATTGCTTCGCCATAAGTGATTTCACCTTTGTTAAATTTCTTTGTGATTTGTTTAATGCATAATTTAATAAATTCACTTTCAAGCATATGCTGCTTTTCAAAAATTTCTCTTAAACATTCAGTCGTTTGCCAATAAGTGACATTAAGTGGTGCAAGTGTTGATAAAAGAATTTTTGTTTTTTCTTCGTCAATTTCAAATTCTTCATTGTCAATTTTCTTTATTCTTCCCCATTGACATAATTGTGTCACAGCATTTTCAATTAAATCACTCATTTCTTGGCAGGGTTTGCTAAAAATAAATTCATTTCTCAAAACATCACAATAGAGTAATGTAGAATCAATAATATCATTCAATGTCAATGATGTCAAGTTATTTTCCTTTAATGCAGCTACAGAACCAACAATTATAGCAGCCTCAAGTGCAATGTGTGGCACAAATGTATTGGAATAATAAAAAGTTTCTATAACATTTGGAACTGACAAAATCGGTGCAATAAATTTTTCTCCATTTTCTGTGACTTTTGTTTTTATCATGTCTTCACCAAGAAGTTCTATGGCAGTCATAATTACATTTTCTGATGGTCCATCAAAACCAAAATCTCTTTTGCCTTCAAATTTATCTCTTAATTCATCTAATGATTTTGAGAGTTCTTTAATTGTTGCACCATGTCGATGTTTATTAAGTAATAAAAAGGAAACTGCATTTGTTGACATTATTGACATAGCAGCACAACAATCGTAAATAACATGACGTGCAATATTGTCAACAAGTACTCGATGTTTGTCATCAACTTCAATGCCATATGCTGAATTAATTGATTGTCTTGACATAAGTTTACGACTTGAAGTTAATGGTCTTGGAACACTTGTTCTTCTTTCCTTAAATGAATGTACAAGTTCTTTAAGTGAAAATGGCTCATTAAAATCAATTCTCATTTGTCCATATTTTGCATTTAAAACTTTCCAAATACTTGCAATTGCTTTTCTAAATGATTCCTTCTTTTTTGGTGTTCCCATTTGTTCTCTTACAAAACTTCCATCAACAAGTTTCTCATAATTTATTGAAACAGGCACAAGAATTGCATCATCAATTAAATTATTGACAAATGCATCAATGATTACCGATAAAATTCCACCTTTTGGCATTGCTGGCTTTCCTGTTCTTGTTCTTCCTCCTTCAATGAAAAATTCTAAATTATGACCAGCTGCAATGCTTTCTTCCATATAAGTTTGAAGCAATCCACGATAAATGTAATCTTTTTTGCCATCAGCTGCATCAATTTTTCTTTTGATATAAAATGCACCAAGACCACGTAAAAGAAAGCCAAAAACTGGAATATTTAAATTGTCACCAGAACAGACTTGTGGACATTTTATATCATGATTGAGCAAAATGAATGTGACCATAATGTAATCTAAATGACTTCGATGAACTGGCATAAAAATAAGTGGTGTATTTGGCATTTTCTTTTGTGCAACTTTTAACATTTCAATATGTGCTGGATGAGCGACCACACCAGAAAGGAAAATTGGCAGTAATTTGTAAAGAACATAAGAAGTGAGTCGCAAAAGTTTATCTGACAATGTACAACGCATTGTAACAAGCATTTTGTAAGCTTTTTTCTTGCATTTTTCCAACATTTGCTCGTAATAAATGTCTTCCATTTCAAAAGAAACATCACTTTCACGAACTGCATCTTTTGCGACTCTTTCAATTTCTCTTTGTAAACGTTTATGTTTAAGAACTTTCTCAAAAACTGGCTTATATTCGTACTTTTTCACACGAATATTTTGAGCAAGATGAGGAAAGAATGAAGCCCAATCATAGCCTTTACGATTAACGTGTGTTGTTTCTTTAAGAATGTCAACAGCTGCTTTTGCACGATCGTGAGCTGATATTTGTGGTTCCTAAAATGTTAAAGAAAAGAAAAATTTGGTTAGTTCGTGGAAAAATTCAATTTTCGTTCTAAACTCGAAAATATAGAAGATTTTTGATTATATTTTATCTGTATATGCCTGCTTTTCACTTATAGTTTGTAGTTTTTTCATATTCAAGCATTGTTATGTTTTAAGTTAGGAATTTTCATTGATTTTTGACAAATTTCAAAATGTAAACAATAACAAAAATATAAACAAACAAAGATTTTAAATATCAAAAAACCGTTAATTTAAGAAACTTCAATTAAAAATACTTACTCTATTCAAATTTTTTGAACAATCAGCACAAATCAAGCCATCGATTTGTAACATTGAATCATCATCATTGTTTGACTAATGAAAAAATTCAATTAACTTTTTATTATTTTTATGTCAATAAATTTAAACTTACTTGAATGTTTTTATCGATCCATCCATTACTGCCTTTTTTGATATCACCATTAGATTTATTGATGTTATTATTGTGCCGATAGTTTATTAAATCATTATTATTCCCTACATGAGCAACTCCACTTTCTGACTTCCAATAAGTATAAGCATCATGGAATCTTGTTGTTAATATATCAATCATTGTGCCCGTGCTGTTTGAACAAAAAAATAAAAACAAAAGTTAGTATGAAAGAAGTGCGTGATTTTTTTTGTCTAAAGGTCAATTCAACTAAAGTTTATTGACAACAGAAATTAAAATAAATGGATTTGCAATTTAATGCACGTAGTTTTTTTTTTTTGTTTGAAGGTCAATGTCAGTATGAAGAGCTTTAGCACAAATGAAATTTATCGTTTATTCATTTCATGTATGCGTTTTAAGAATTTTAAACTTTATTGTTCACGTGCTATTGATTTCATAGCCTAGTGATCTTGTGTATTTTTTTGATTATCACTTTGCAGGTTAAATTCCAATAAAATATATAAAGTTTTTATTGCTTAATCATGTAAAGAATTCATGCAAACAGAAAATACTTTAAAATTGCATAATTAAATATAAAAAGTTTTTTGTAATGATTTAATTTAAATAGAATTTGACACATTTTTAATCGAACTTTGAATTTAATGTGAATTGATTCATTTAAAAATTTTTTACAAAGTCTAGACTGAAAATATTAGTCATAAAAATGTTTCTAGAATTCTTAGGAATTTCAAATATTTTGTTTTATGTAAACAAAAATATTTCATCATAAAAATCACACAAGGCAAAACAATGCTCGACAAAAAAATAAATTTTCATTAATAATTAAAAATATAAACACAATATTAAATTGTAGTAAATTATCAGGTGTTTATTTGTTGTATTGCAAAACCAACATTAAAGGATCAAATGAATTTACCAGGTGTGGATCTTATGAAATATTTTCGGATACTTTTTGATTTTATAGATTTTTATCATTTCTACTAGTGTTGTTACCTTCGATCTACAGGTTTTTTAGATTTTCTTTACATTTTTACCTTTGGTCTTTTTGTAGGTGAATGCTTTCTAAGGCAAAAATATAAAGAAATGTTCAAAGACCGTAAACCGAAGGCATCTTGAAATAACAACTTTAATTTTTACATCTATTAAAAGAATTTCGTAACTTTCTCAGATAAAACACTTCACAAATATTATTATTATATCAAAATCAATGTTTTTTCTTTTCCTTATCTTAGTATTATAAGCATTTAGTCATTAAATTAGATTTAAGTGATTATAAACCATTAGTTCACAGTGAAATTGAATACCTCAGCAAAATTATTTTTTGCATGATTTAGAAGAATGAAATTTGCATAATTTTTTGTATAATTTAAATCAGAAAAATATAATCATCAGCAAATTTTAATATGGTGCAGTGACATTAATCCCTACTAGCTTGACGTCAAAGGAAATTGCCTGTGAACTCATTGAAGTTTATAGTGTATTTGAACTTGACTGGAAAACTATCAGATTGAATATTGTTTTCCCACAATCAATCAGTTTTTGCAAAATGCCATAAAGTCTATTTGGGTTACTTTCGATGATAAACAATAAACAGAAACTGTCGCACTTTAGCTGTTATTGATTAGCTCTTAAACAGCAAAACAAAATAGCAACAGCTGATTTACAGTTCTCGTGTGTTTACTTCACTTTTTATAGTGAGAAAAAAGCTTATCATAGAAAAAACATCATCATCAATTATTAATTTCTTATCTAAGTTTGCTAAATACTTTAAGTTCGATGATAAAAAATGAATTGATGAAGCTTTAGGTTAATTGTTTTACTGCACGTGTGGGGTAAACGATTAGCTTCTGTAAGTAAATAATAATCTCTGATAATAATGGACAGGAAAGATCACGCCATATGAAAGTATGCAAGTCATTTTTAAAAATAGAAAATTTTTTGGAATGAACTTGTTTTGATTGAAAACTTCTCAATGAAAGAATTTTGATTAAAAGCTTTAAAATTCTAGCTCCAATTGATCAATCTTTTAATTAATTTTGAAGCTTTAAAATTCTACAAATGATGAATTCAAAACAATGATAAAAAATTAGAATTTTTAACTTTTTGCAACATTTTAAATGTGTTTAATGACATTTGTTGTGTCGAGCCATATTCATAATTTCAATCAAAACTAAAAATTTATTTTGGTTCAATCTTGTAGAGATTAAAAAAATAATTTTTCTGATTTTAATTGATTATGCTTCTTTTTATTAATTATTTACAAAGATTTTAAGCAAAAATGACAAAATGTTGCGTGTTACATATGTTGTAAAGAAAAAAATTTGATTGTTTTGAATCAAAAATTTTTGTATACACCACATGTGATACACAACATTTTTGTCACATGTAACATTTTGTCATTTTTGCTAAATTTATTGATTTTTGTGACACATTTGCAATTAATTAAAAAATTTCGAAAAAAATCTAAACAACAGGAGAAAAATCATAAGAAATCAAAAGGAAATTTTCTTCTAATATAAATTTTTCTTTCAAGTGATTATTTTTCTCTGTTAAATGATTTAAATTCCAAAGGTTTGGTAATATTAAAATTCCTTTTTGATGATCAAAACAATTTATTGCAAATCACGAAAAAATAAACTTGATATGACTAACAATTATCAAAGAGTATTTTGTCAATTAAAAAATAATTTATTCAAATTTATGAGTAACTTTATTGAAAATATTCACTGTTGGGGGCAAATACAGCAAATAATAATAAGAAAGAAGGAAACGATGATAAAAAAAAATATTCAAGGTTATTTGAGTTCAAAAGCTTTCAAACAAAGAAATGAAAAGAAATTAATTTTAAACATTTTTATCAAAAAAAAAATTTCTTATCGAAATTTTTAAGAGTTTAAAAACAATAAAATCAATGCAATACGTCAATAAAAATTAATCAGAAGTCTAAAGATTGAAGATTTTGTAACTTTTAAATGAAGTATGAAAATAAGTGTTTTTGGGTTAAAAATAAAAGTGTGAAAATTAACAAAATCAAGACATAATTTGGTTTAAAAAAATTATTTCCGTCTGAAGCAATTTACCTTGCTTAAAATCTTCAAAAAAAGTTTAACGCATAAAATTATACAAGTAATTATTTCCTATAAAAAAAACTCTTCAAATAAAAATTACTCGCAATTAAAATATCAAGGTCAAAGCTTTAATTCAAGATGCAAGAAATTTCGAACTCTTAAGGTTATGAAATAATTCACAAAAATAATAAGAAAAAAAGCCGGTCGGTCAAGAACACGAAAATAATAAAAAAAATGTGAGGTGCCAAATAACTTGATCATACGATCGTTTCTCAGAGAGAATTTTTTGTGAATTTTATAAGAGCGAAAGTGATGAGAAATATTTGAAAAAAAATGTGTGTGCTGTGATCAGTTTAAGTCGCTAGTCGCGTGGATTATTCTCATTAATTTGATAACCTGTGATGCACTCTAATTTGAATTACAATTAGTAGTCACGTTTTGCTGAAGTTAGAATTTTTAATGGGTGTGACAAAAGTGTTTTTTTGTTATTTGAAATTAAAGTTATTAACATTTTGACCTTCTTTAATTTTTAAGTTTCTTTTGATGTTTTTTTTTCAATAAAACTCTTGAAATATTTTTTTAATTTTTGCAATATGAGAATAAGAAAAGTTAATGACTACAAGTGGAAACAATGACATTTTCAATAAGTAACTTCCGCAGAAAAAATTTCTGTTCTTTTCTGAATAAAAAAAAAAATTTAAGTTTGTTTTCATTTGACTAAAAACATTATTTTCCGTTTTAAAAAGTTTTCTGGTTTTTAGCAAAAATATAAAATTGTTATTAAAATAAAACTTAGCATCAAATTGAAAATACAAAAATTATTATCTGCATTAATTCTCATTTCAATTAAAATTGGTTCATTTATGAGACATTTTTATTGTACTCCGTACTTGATTTGAAAAATTTGAAGAATTAATTCTGTGATTTGCTATAAATTCTTAAAAATTTTGATATTGTTTTATTTGTATGTTTTTGAGTATTTTTTTCATTAATTTTCAATGAATTTTAACAATTAAAAATTCAGAAGAATAAAATATTTTGAATTGATCTGGAATTATAAAACTTTCAAAAATTCAAATTTTTATTTTGTAAACATGCGAAACTTTGCGTAAAATTTTGAAATATATCAAAATATATTAATATAAATGAATTTAATTCAAATTGTAATAAATTTTTTTTTATTTTAATAATTACACAAATTTCAAGCCAAGGCTGAGATATATTTATTAATAAATTAAGTGTCCCAACCTTGTTTCAAGTTTAAATTTTATTTAAAAGTTTTTATTTTTTAACTGAAAATTCTATAGAACTCAAAATGTCATTTCTGAATTGTTCTAGCTCTAATTTAATATTTCATGTTCTTAATTGAAACGCAAAATCAAATTTTCACTATATTCGCACGTGGCTGAATGTCATTGCCGTTATTTTGATTTCATTCATAAATCCAAATTTGATAATCATTACTCACCGATTTTTGCCAATGAAATAGGCAAATATACACATGAAAATGAACACTTCAAGAATGCCGACCATTGTGGTTTTGATTTGATTTTTTACAATAAATTAAAGAAACTTTTTTTCATTCGATGACTTTAAAGTTTAACTGTAAGCATTTGATTGACTATTTGTAGTCAAATCTTACGCTTTTTTCTCACAAAAATTTCTCTATTTTTAAACTATTTCATTCACTTTCAATTACTTTGTGACTCGCCAAATAATGAAAAAGTTCTCAATTTTCTCTGCCACTCTCTTTATTTTTGTAGCAACAAATAAAATTTTGTGGCTCTACGAACTTCTCCGCTCGCTAATCAATTAACAAATGAAGTAAATTTGCGCTTAGCTCCTCTCATTTCTTTATTTCTACTTTTTGCGCGTTACAATACAGTTCGACAATATTTTTTTGTTATTTTTTATTTCTTTATACTTCACTCTTCTCACTATCAGTGTATTTAATTTCAAGTGAGTAGTGAGTAACAAGTACATACAATTTATTGTAATTGGGCTGAGTTGAAATGTTTTGTAACAAAAAAATGTTTACGTTCAGGTAATTTTGATATTTTTCGTGAGATAAAAGTTTGTGAATAAAGAATTTGAATCAAAAGAATTTTATTAATGATTATGAATTGCTAATTTTTTTAATTTCCTTATGTTTATTTTGTTGAAAAAATAATTTTTTAGAAAAGTTGTCGAATTTATAAAGATAAATTTTATTGTCCAAAATATTGAAAAAATTTATTGAGATGTTTTTATTGTATCACATGACGTGCAACATTGCTTGTAACATGTGTTACGTGTGACATGTCACAGATGTCATGTAAATAAAAATTTTCTGATTCAAATTTGAAAAAATATATTAGTATTGAATTAAAAGCAGGAAAATTATTAAGAAACAAATGATTTTATAATCACTGCAAAATTAAATACACGCAAATTTTAAATTTTGATAAAAAAATTAAATTAGATGCAATGCGTAATATGTCACAAAAACATTTGTTGCTTCACAAAAAAACATGTTTTTGTTGATAATGGAAAATTTCTAAATTTCTTTTGTCGCAGTTAATTTTTTGTATTGAAAATTTTTAATAAAAATGAACTTTTTAAAGAATTTTTTAGTTGCACATTACTTCAATTCTGTCCCAACAATCCTTCGGCACTTAAAGCTCAAACACTGTCAACTCTAGATTTTAATTTTTCCTTTAATTGTGTGAGTTTCATGTTTACTGATAACGATAATTTTTCTTCTACTTGAATCTTAATCAATAAAATAAACTTTTTTATTTTAAAAGAAAGAAAATGTTGACATTACATATTAATAGATCAGCTGATCATAAACCTCTTCTTATTTTCTCTCACATTGACAAAATTTCTCTCTTTACTTTTAGGAGAATTTAATGAGTTTTTTCATGAATATTTATTGCTACTGAAGTGCATTTTATTGGATTATAAATAAGTAAAAATATTTGATAAAAATTTATAGATTTCATTTTGGTAAAGTTTCTATGCATTAATAAATATTGCAATAATTTCTCTCTTATCGGTTGACATTTTTTATATTGATATATTTTAAAGGTCGATTGTGACTTGCATTATTTACATTTTATACCGGCTGACTAAAAATCGATAATTTTTATTTTCGGTATCTCTGCAGGCTTCTCTTACAATGTTGCTGTTTACCTTTGGTCATCAAAAACAAAAAGATTAAACTTAATCCTTTTTATCATTCCATAGCAACTTATTGAAAATAGAAAAATTTAAGCGTGGGAATTGAGAAAAATTTTCTAGATATCTCAGTATTTTTAAAATTATGTAATCAATTGTTTATATTTATATCAAATATTTTCTTTTTTGCAACACAAATCGCAATTAAAACAAACAAAAGTTCAATAAACGACGGCTTATAAAGTTGAAGTTTTTATTTCTTCAATAACCTTGAGACTAATTGAGAATTTTCACTTTTGTCTCATAATTTCTTATCAGATTTTAAAATATCAATAATCTCACTATTCTTATCAATCATTATCAGCACCTAACAATTGATGTCTCGCTTTTGATTTCACTTTTTAATCAATCAAAATGACTTGATTTAACTTTTTAAATCACCACGTAGTTTTTGAAGCCGAATTTAAGAAAAGAGAAAAAAGAAAGAAGAAGAATTTTTTCACACATGTATTCTCTCTCGGTTTGAAATTTTTACTACCATTGAAGTTGGTAAGATGTGAATGGATTTTATTTAAGGAAAATTTTGGATTTTTTTACAATTTTGAGTTATTTTTTTTATTGTTTACATTTTTTTGTTATTTTTACAATTTTTATGTAAGCAGAAAATTCGGAAAAATTTAAAAAAACTTAAATTACTTTGTTATTGAAAAAATTCACAATTTTAAAGTCACACAACCTAATTTCATTCATAAAGAGCTATGCTTGTGAGAGGAAAATGCATTGAGAGTAAGAGAGTAAACTGAGAATAAATTTCTTTTCTCTCATGCATTTTTAAGTGCATTGATCGCTGAAAAATGAGAATTTTTAAATTTAGACAAAAAAAAATTTTATTTCTAAAATCAAAAATTTCAAAAACTTTCTTTATTCTGTTCAACATTTTCACACCTTTTTACATTTAAAGTGAACGTTCTTAAATTGCTTTATGTCTTTTTCCACTCAATTCTTTCACATTATTACATTTAAATGATTTTTGGTGACAAAATAATTTTTACTAATACACAATGTTTATTTTTAAAAAGAATTTTTTTCTAGTAGGTAGATAAGTGCATTTGATCTTGAGTTATTTTTAATGTCATTAAAATTATATAAAATTAACATAGGAAATTTAAGAAGAAACAAAAATAATAATCGTTGTTAGGTGAAATTTAAAATCTCAAAAGAAACGGAAAATGGAAAGAAATAATAGAATACTTTAAAAGAATTTTTAAAATTCCTTCAAAGAAAGTTTTTCTAGAACCAAGAGTGTTTTTAAATTTTCTTATTTTTATTAATTTCAAAACAACAAAGATCTTTTTGTGACATTTTTTGCATCGAATTTAAATTTTCAATTCAAACTAAAATATACTTTGATTTATTCTTGTAATGATAAGAAAAATCGTTTAGTTTTAGTTTCTAAATAATTTTGCTACTATAAATTTAATTTTAACATAAAATATAATCAAAATTTGGTTAAAATGACAAAATGTTTCATGTGACATGTGGTGTGAACAAATTGTTGAATAGTTTCTTTGTTTATATCACATATGTTACACGCAACATCTTGTCATTGTTAACAAAATTTGTCATTTGCTGGCATTTTCTATAGTGTTTTTGTGTTTTACCTTTCAAACTTCCTTAAAAGTTTACTCAATAAAGTATTCTTTCATTTCTTTCTCTGTTTAAATAAATAATGCAGTGTTGTTACTAATACCTTGCAAATTTTAAAAAAATAATTTTTGATCTTTTTTGTCATATTTTATATTTTGATCAAAAATGATATTTATAGTAGTAATTTCTACAGTTAGTATTTTAGATTTCTGTCTACAGTATTTTGCAGGTTTAGAAAAAAGTAAGTTTTAAATATTCGATTGAAATTATCGACTAATGAAGCCTTTTGCAAGTTTAAATCTGTCATAATTGTTTTTCATTTTATCAAAAAAATCGGCTGCACTTGGCAATTCATCAGTGATATGTTTTTGTTTAGGTGATAACAACTGATGTAAAGCGATGAGAATAAACGTTCCAGTTATGATGAAATTGAGTCGATAGATTGCATCTTGACAATATAAAACTGCAATCACTGCAATGATGTATAGAAAACTGCCAATGTATTTGTAGCCGAGACTAAAATTGAATGAAAATATTAGAAGTAACGATTTTATGTGAATTTAAAATGTTAAAAATATCCTTGAAAAAATTTCCAAAAATAACGAATCTTTAAAATTCAAATTTTAAAAATAACCGTTAAAAATTTTTTAGAAAAACTTACACATCTCTAGGTGTATTCAATTGCCAAATAACACCGAGTGATACCAAAACAGCTGTTGCTGAAATTTTCATTGGATCAGGTGTCAAAATTCTTGCATAATGATAATTTTTAGCCCAAGTAACAACACTTGGCATACTAAGAATTGTAATCACAACCAATAAGAAGAAAATAGGCAAATGAAAGTTGATTTCATCAAGTCCTTCAGTTAATGAATCATATTCGACTCTTGATGCAGCATTTTCTTTTTCACTTTTCAGTTTTTCTTCACGTTGCTTTTTCATCATTTCATCCAACATTTTTTCAACTTCTTCATTTTCGTCATTTAATAAATCTGACTGTGAATCTGATTTCATCAATGATTGACTAGTTTCACCTTCATTTTCATCTTTTTTGAGATCACTTTTATTTTTAGCTTCATTTGGTTCAGTTTTTTCAGTCTCATCTGATTCTTTCTCTTCATTTTGGTCATTTTTAGGCTTTCTTACTCGTCCAAAAAGTTTCATTGCGATAAACTTTGCAGTTTTAAAGACAAAATTTTCAAGATAATCTTCATACATTTTTGATAACTGTGAAAAATTTTGTTTTAATAGAAGAAATTGTTATTATAAATCAAGATTAAGATTAGAAATAATTTAAGATTACGAGAGTTTTTAAATTCAAATCTTGTTACAATAATTGAAGTTTTTATCTCTTCTAAATCTATTTTTATTTTTTTATGAAAAACTCACCAAAATAAAATAAACAATGCAAGCAACAACTAAGGCAATTCCACCACATGATGCATGAACTAATGAAACCAAAACAGCAGCAACAGAGATAGGAAATTTTTCAATTATTGAAACAACAGCATCAGAAATAATTGGAATTGGTAAATGAACAATTTTAAATAGCAATTTATGAGCGATGCTTCCAAAAAATGTAATTCCTGCCCACATTAGTCCAGTCAAAATTATCAGCATTGCCAGTGCTGCTCCATGGATTATAATAGAAACTGTCAGTGATGTTGGCAAAGTTTCAGGCTTTGGTAGAATTTTCAGCATAAGAATAAATTTGAAAAATAATCGCGAAACAGTTATGACAAAGAAAGGCGTGCAAGTTGCCAAAGCTTTATGAAAAGATCCACATTTAAATTTTTCACCTTTTGGTGTGACTGTCAATTGATGTTTAAGTGAAAGGCACAAAATGGCAACAAGATGAGCAGGCAGCCAATGTGAAAATTGTTGAACTATTTTAGACAACATTTGACCAAGTGATTGACGAATTGCGATTGAATAACGACAATCGGAATCAAGTAATAAATCGACTGTCAATGAATTTTGAGTTGTATTATAATTTAATGGTCTCGATTCCGGTGTCCAAATTATCATTTTGTCATCATCTGAAAAACTGTGATATCTATCAAATCCTTTGGTCCATGGTACACAAACTTTGGCCATCGTTTGATGTTTTGTGCAATGTTTTGGTGTTAAAATAAGTTCAAGTGCTTGATGAGTTTCTTCTAATCCAGATATTTGTAATTGATAATGTGATGCACCAAGTAACGTGTCATCTAAAACATTAATTTTACCAAATGAATACCATTTCGGCATTGCAATTTTTATTTCACGATCTGATGGATTATGTATGTCAATTGTAAATTGAAATGGTTCACGTGTTGGTGCAAATTTTAGCAGCACATGAGTCCATTTTGGATTCTTTAATTTCAACTCGTGAAGATTTAAAGAAAGTGAAACTCGATCAGGCAATTCACTTGGAATCATTACAGTATAATTTGATAATGAAACAGCATTGCTGCAATAACGTGACATTCCAGTAATTTCAGCAGCTTCACATCCAAAAACCCAATCTTTTGTTTCTTGATTTATCACATCAATTTTTACAGCACGATGAAGAATGTTGTCAATTAATCGAATCATTTGAATTCTTGTTTTATTTATTCCATTTTTGAATTTCTCAGTAAAAATTCTTCGATTATCTTCAAACCATTCAGCTTGAATTGGTGATTCAAGTTTCTTCATTTTTCCACTATCAAAATTGCTTTTCATTCCAAGAAAATGATATTCAGCTTTAGCTAATCGTGTTGTTTTATCTTCAATGAAACTTAAACCTTTTGAATTGCTTCCTTTATATTTGACTGGTGCAATAATGCTATAAAGAAATCGATTGACGACTAGGACAAGCTGAAGGCACCAAACAATGCATAAATGATCACTTTCAACCCAAACTTTTGACATTGCTGTTGACATTACATGTAAATCACTAAATTTTGAATCTGTTAAACCAGAATGGACAAGTAAATCTTTACTGCCACCACCAATTGTTATAAGAAGTTTATCATCAAGTAATTTCTTCTGATCATCAATTGTTGTCAATGCAGAAGGTCGACAATTGCTACCACATGAATTATTATTTGAATTTTCAATAATTTGTCGATTTTCCATCCAATAATTGTCAATTGATTGATAAAAATTATTGATATATAAATCCCAATTTAATACTGGTTTGTCCATTGGAGATGCTAAGGTGATTACAGAATTAATAAGATTAGCAGTGTCAGGTGATGTTAGCAATTTTTGAACTAATTTTCCACCAATTGAATGACCAATAACAATTAATTTCTTTGGTGGAAATTTGAGTCTTTCATAAAGTTTTAATATGGCACGAATTGCATGTTCAATAAATTTTGCTTGTTCTTCTAAAACACCACCAAAAAGTGCCGAATATTCTTCATTGAGATCGACTGTGAAATAATCCAGATGGTGAAACCAATCATTATCAATTCCCTTTCGTAAAGCGACACTTGCAAGTGAGCGACTTTGTTTGTAACTTCCACTATTTCCTGGTATAAATAATACAGGAGCACCTGAGAACATCATATTTCGTGCATTCACAGTCAAATGTCCTTCAGCATAAGCGTATAAATTATATCGTGGGAAATTGTCATTTTCCTTAAAATTGATTCTCTAAAAAATTTATAAAAGAAAGGAAAAAAAATTTATTAGATGGGTGGACTTGAAATAAATAATTAAGGAATATTGTGGGAAAAAATTGATAAATTTTTTTAAACAAGTGTTGGTCGACGTTTTTTTAGGAATCAAATAGATTATGTTGAAGAAAAATAAAGATGAATATACTTTGTTTCATTGATGTTACTTCACATTTTTAAAAGTAAACAAAATGTTTCTAAAAACTCCCTGTAAAACAGACCGACAGCTATAAGTTCTAAGTTCGCTATAATATCGGCTAACTTCAGAAGGATTTTCAAGAGCATTTTTGAAATTATTTTAAGTTCAGATTTTTGCAATTTCTAAGACAAATTCAATTTTTTTTAATATTAAAAAATAAAGCAGAACTTTGAATATAAACTATCTTTATATTTTTGCTTTCGATTAATTATTCCTTTTTCTTTTCTATTCAAACATTTCTAGGCTTTAAATGTCAAGGTTTCAATAATTTTTGACAAATTCAAAATGTAAACAAATTCTAAAAAACATAAACAAAAACAAATGAATGTAAACAAAAAAAATTAAACTATTTAGAAAATTTCGTTAAAATTTTTTCAATAATTTGAATTTCTATCTATTTTTTTTAAATTTTTATTGATCAGAATGCTTTTGTTAAGAGCAAAGAATTCTAAAGAATGAAAACAGAATAATCATTGAAAATAAAAATTTTCTTTTAAAAGAATGCAAATATTGTGTTGCATTGGAAAAAATTGACACAAATCATTTAAGAATTTTGCAATATTTTCTTCTTTTTAGTACAATTTTTATTTTTGCTTAGAAAATGTTGTAATAAGATTATGTATGTGATTCCTATAAATATCTTTTCCATAATGACTCAATTCATTTTAAAATTAGTCATAACTTACCACATAGTTTGGATGTTCAAACATAAATGTCATTTTACAATCATTTTTATCACTATTTATTGAGCTAATTGTCACAAAGCCGCCGTAAAAATAAAAACCGAAACATACAAGTGCAAAAACCAAGAAAATCACATTAGCTGCCATTGCTCACATTAATAAATTTTTAAAGAACTTTGTGAGCACTTTTCTTGACTTTACGTACTTTCACTTAAACCACTTAGAATGAATTGAATTTCATTTGTTGAGAACTTTTTTCTTTTTGTTTTTATTCATTGGTTTCTCACGAGTTGGTTTATGAATATGACGCATAATATTTTACATGCAGGGTTCAGTTCAAATTTTAAATGACTGTATTTAATTTTTGAGTTTTAATGGAATTTGGATGAAAGTTTAAAGAATTTTAAATGAAATTTTGATGTTTTATTAAGTAAGGCATAGCAAATTGAAAAAAATGTGTAAAAATCGATGTCAGTTAGGAAATTAAATAAATTTTTCAAGAAAATTGTCTTTTTCATTTTGTAAATTTTAAAATTGAATTTTAATTATTTCATTGAATAATTTACTACAGTTTTAATAAATAAAAAAAAATCTAAATTAATTTTAAATCAATTCTTAATTTCTACATTCAATTGAAAAGAGCTTTTTATTAAAAATTTAATTATTTTACAAACCTAACTTCAAATATCATTTCAACCCTGAATCATGCACATTCTTTTCGATATTTAACTTTAAAAATCAACTTAACTTATTATATCATAACATAAAATTAAATTTAAGAAAATATTGAGATTAAAAAATTTATTAAATCGTGCAGTCTTTGATTATAAATTGATATAAAAGTAAGTTAATTTCACAGCTCAAATTATATTCTTATAAAATATTCAAAATTAAGTTAAAAATTTCATCAATTTAGTCCCTAAAAAGAAGTGAGAATTTTTTTTTGACATACGACCTTCAGATATATTTTTATGACTATAAAGATCCAGTTATTGTCTCTCTCACTCTTTTTTATATGTCGACATTCAATATAACACCGCCATACTAATTAATGACAATTAAAAAAATTTCTAGTGCCTCGATATCGCGAATGGGATTTAAAATGTAAAGTTTATGTCGGTAATTTAGATCAGAGAGCAACAAAGCATCAAATTGAAGATATATTTAGTAAATATGGCCCATTAAGAAATGTGTGGGTGGCAAGAAATCCACCAGGTTAGTAACAAAGTTTAATTTTAAATTTTTATGGAAAATTTTTAAATTATTTAATAGAAAATTTGAACAAAATTTATTTTTCAATTTTAAATTATAAATAAAATCTTAAATTTAAGCATTTAAAAAACAAATTTAATCTTTTAGGCTTTGCTTTTGTTGAATTCGAGGACAACCGCGATGCAGAAGATGCGGTAAGAAATTTGGACGGAAGTCGCGCGTGTGGTAGTCGCATTCGTGTGGAAATGTCAAGTGGCAGAACTAGACATAATCGAGGCAGTGGCGGTTCAAGCGATAGACGTCGCAATGATCGTGGCAGTGGAAGATACAGGTTTGAAAAAAATTTTCTTTTATTTATCTATTTACTTAGTAGTTAATTTTACTAACACAATCACAAAGTAAATAAGTGAAAAAAATGATACTGAAAAATATTTTTAGCGCATTTTTGGTAGAACAGAATTTGTTTAAATTGGATTTATTGGAAATTAAATTTCTGTTTTCTTAATTAACGGACAATTTTGAATATTACCGAGATGACTAAACTTTTGAAAAATTTCCTCTCGGAAATTCAAAATTGTTATTTTCTTGTAATTTCCAGTAATTTCATAATTTGTACAATCATTGACAAATTTCCAGCTAGATAAGCAAACAAATCGATAGTTTAAATTACATGCAAATTTATATAAATTTTTAAACTAAAATTCAAAATTTATTTAAATTTGCCAGCCATAATGCTTGATTTTTTGATTCTAAAAATACGCTAAGAATTATTTTTATATTTTTTTAAAAAAAAGTACTAACAAAAATTGATGGATTAGATAAGTTTAGTCTCTCTATCCACAAGTTGATGATGTGTAAAAAGATAAAAATCGATATTTACTTTTGGTGGCTCTTTTGTTGTTTTATTAGTTTTATTGAGATTAAAAGGAGCAAAAACTTTTCATTTCTTTTTTTGTAAATTTATTATAAAATTGCTCCAATTGTGAATATTTTATATCATAATAACTTTTTATTTTAATTGCTTTATTTAAGAAAATTTTTAAGAATTTTTTGTTATCAAATATACCTGATGATAATTTTTCAGGAAACATCAAGCAACATCCTCCACCACATCGCTTTACTCGCTCCTTCATCAATTTCGCAGTCTCTTTATCAAGATGCAACTCTTTCCGACTTGAAAACTCTTCTAAGATACAAAATAACACTTTCATTGAATTGAAATTTTTACATAAAAGTCTGAGAGAGAGCTTTTTCTATATGCATAAATTCTACTCGTGGACATACATACACAAATAAAAATATGTTGCCGTCGTCACAGCGCGTGAATTCTTCAGATACATCTCAAAGAATCTCTACATGCAACGACAAAAAATAAGAAAAATTTTCAACGCTCTCAAAGTGTCATATAAAAAATTGAATTGCACCACCAACCAACTACTACTACTACCACTCTGCTCTTCCCTTTCTGCTCTTCTAAGTCTAAGTTTGTCGCATAATTTCGCATCATCTAAATCTCACTAATTAATCATCATCAAAATTACACAAATCTCCAACACCCTCAACTTCTTCTCAGCCTCAGCTTCTTCAGTGTGTATGTAAATGTCGTCAAATTTGTCGCCTTCTCACACGATCAATCGGTTCGTCTTCGAGCAACAGCATCTCCTTTTTTGCAACACATCATCAACAAAAAGAATTGTAACGTTGAAATATAGACAATTTTTATGATGATTTAGCATTTCTTTGCACATTATTTTATGATACAAGCATTCAATGATAAAATTTATTTTGTCTGTCAAATTTATGAATTATTAACGAATTTTTTTAGACTTTTTTAACGAAAAAATCGTCTAAAAATAGTCGAAAAATTTCGTCGAAATTTTTAAAAGGTTCATAAATTTACATAGATACAATAAAATTTTGTCATAAATGACTTATTCAAAGGTAAAAAAATATTTTTACAAAAAGAATTTTAATAAAAGTAATTTAAAATCATCATAAGAAATCGTCTATTTTTACGATACTTTTTCTGATCAACACAACTACTTTGATATAGAATTATTTTTTTCATTAATAATAAAACTCATCAAAAAAATAAAATATACAATAAGTAAAAAATCGAGTAAAATTGACAATTAAAAATAATATCACCTACACTTACCACCTACCTACTTCAGCTTTTTTTTGCTTCATGAAAAAAAATTACCTATTTTTGACTACCATGAAAAATATCATAAAAAAATTTCTCTCTTTGAAAACAAACTTTTCTTCCTAAACAGATCACGTTCGAGAGATAGATCAAGAAGTCCACGCCGATCACCACGTCGTTCAAGACGTTCACGATCACGCTCAAGAAGTGGCGAAAGAAGCGACCGTTCTGAATCGCGTGATCGTCGTTAAAATTATTTAATTATTTTCTTTGTGTCTTTCAAATATTTTTGTTTAATTTTTTTGATCAAACTTAAATGCATTTTATTAAAAAACACAATTTTTATGTTCTCGTTTGTGAGAAAAATAATTTAAAAAACAGGACAAAAAAATTATGAATTTGAATGGTAAAAAATTTTATATGACGATAATTGAGTTACAATGAATTAATTAATAATTATGTTTTTTGAACTCTCTTTTGCTACTTATTTGTCTTCTTTAAATGAGTTTCATAAACTCACAAATGAAATAATATTTCCTATAGAAATTTTATTAACAAAACATAAAAATAAAACACTACTAATTTTATCACCCTTTGTTTTTCTTCTTTAATAAAAAATATTCAAAAAAAATTAAGAAAGTTTGTTTATACCTTGTTTTTGTTACAGGAAAATTTTTTTAAAATAATATTTATCATAGTTTTCTTGATGTGTGTTCTATCACTTTAAATTGATTTAAAAAATTGTTTTCATAAATTTGAAATTTTTCAGTTCACTTTTAAATTACAAATTTTTAGATTGACTTTAGTCAACGACCATATCACGTTGAAAACACCGGTTCTCGTCCGATCACCGAAGTTAAGCAACGTCGAGCGTAGTTAGTACTTAGATGGGTGACCGCTTGGGAACGCTACGTGTTGTTGATATTTCTTTTTGTCTTTTTTTGCTAAAATTTTAAACTTTTCAACAAATTTTCTTTTAAAAATTTAAAAAATTCATTTAAAATTAAAATTAAGTGAAAAGTTTAAAATTTTAGCAAAAAAAACAAAAAGAAATATCAACAACACGTAGCGTTCCCAAGCGGTCACCCATCTAAGTACTAACTACGCTCGACGTTGCTTAACTTCGGTGATCGGACGAGAACCGGTGTTTTCAACGTGATATGGTCGTTGACGAAAAAATAAGTTACAATTTGTTTAATTGAATAAAAAACTATTGATTAAAAAAAATTATTTTCTCTTTTATTTGTAATTTAAAACACAACGAACGCATATGCCATTGTGCAATAATTCAAAACCCTCATTGATTTCATCGAATGAAAGATTATGAGTTATGAATTTCTCTAGTGGTATTGTTCCTTCCATATATTCTTCAACCAATTTTGGCACATCATCTACACTTTTGTATGAACCAAAAAGTTCTCCCGTCAATTTACGGCCAAGAAGAAAGTCAATTGGTGAAAGATTAATTTCTTCATCTTGTGGACTTACACCAACAAGAACACATACACCGTAACCGAGTGCTGCAGTTTTGAATGCTTGTTTCATTGTTGGAATTGTTCCTACGCACTCAAAAGTGTAATCAATCATGCCATATTTTTTATTCAAATATTCTTCTATTGATTTCGAAACATCTCCTGCATTTATAAAGTCTGTGCAGCCAAATTCTTTCGCAATCTGTTCTTTCATAGGATTTTTATCAATTCCAATGATTTTTGAAGCACCAGCATTTTTACAACCAAGTATACAGGCAAGACCAATTGTTCCAAGTCCCCAAACAGCTGCTGTCGATCCTTCTCTTACTTTTGCTGTCTTCGTTGAACCACCATAGCCTAAATTTTTAAAAAATTATAAATTTTGTTTTTAGAGGCTGCATACTTATGCAAATGGTAAAAATAAATTAAAATCATTGTAAAAATCACAAAATGACAAAAAAAGCAAAAAGTTGTATATGAAATGTGATAAATGTTGCATGCCACACATGTGAGAGAAACAAAAATATTTCAATCAACAATTTGTTTACATACATAAAAAACAATAAACTAAAAATAAACTAATTTCCTGATCACTACAAGACTAAATTATCGCGTATTTTCAATTTTGAAATAAACACATTTTTTATCTCAGAAAAACACATTTGTTTTGTAGCAAATAACAGAAAATTTCTAAATTTCATTTGCATAAGTATACAGTCTGATAAATTGTTATCTTTTTTTACCTGTTGGCACACCACAACCCAAAAGACAAACTTTCTCTAAAGGAGCTTTCGGATTAATTTTTGCAACATTAATTTCCTTCAAAACTGAATATTCAGTAAATGTTGAAGTTCCCATAAATTGGAAAATTTCTTTTCCTTTGCATTTAAATCTTGATTTGCCATCATCCATCACACCACGAGCTTGACTTCCATGGAAAAATTCCATACAAGTATTTGCGTCTTCGCGCTTGCAAACCTCACATTTTTTGCATTGTGGTAGAAAGAGTGTTATAACATGATCGCCTGGTTTTACACTTTTTACTCCTTCACCAACGGATTCAACTATTCCTGCTGCTTCATGACCGAGAATTATTGGAAATTTCACATCAAGTATTTTTCCACGCGACGCAGAAGCATCTGTCAAACACTAAAATCTATGTCAATATTTATCTAAAGTTTAAAAATATTTCCGCTCACAATTCCAGTTGCAATAATTTTAACACGAACTTCGCCACTTTGTGGCGGTGCGACTTCAATTTCTTCTATCGAAAAAGCCTGATTAGCTTTCCAAGATATTGCAGCACGACACTTAATAACTGTCTGAACGAAAGACATGATTCTTTGAATGCTCGTCACAAACTGACTAATAAAATATTTCAATAGCCGAAAAAACTTTCCTATATATTTTGGTAACGAGTGCAGAGTCGTTTAAATGTAGAATCTAGATGTTTTTTTTAATCATTTTCAAGGACTGAAAACTTTATGAATTTTTTATAAAAATTAAAATTTAATCTGAATCCTTAAGCAAAAATTCAAAACAGCTTCAGAGATTTGAAATTTGAAAACAAGTCGATTTTTAAAATTTGATAATGTGTAAACAAATTTGCAATCTTATTATGCGTTTTGTGTTCCATTGATGGTACTTTACAACTTTGACAATAATAAAAGATTTAAAGTTTTTTACATTTTGCAAATTTTTATTTGTTTACAATTTTTTGGCGCAAAAATTCGAATTTTGAAATTTTATAAAATTATTTTAAATTGCTCTAAAACTCAATATTTTTCATAATATGGCTAATAGAGCAGAATTTTACTAATTTTACAATGAAATTTTTTTGATAAAAACCAAAATTTAATTTTTAATAAAATCAAAAAGTTTTCAGACCTTGCATGTTATTATTATTATAAAAGGAGATTTTCTAAAACAAAATTTATTATAAAGGAAAAATGAAGATAAACATTCAGAATAATTTTAAAAATATTTTGTTAAAAATTCTCTACACTAAAATAATAAACAAATTAGACAGAGATAGATTGAGATATCTTTATTGTTACATAATAATATTAAGTAAATAAAAACTTTAAGTTTCTTATGACATTACTTTAAGATTTTAGATAAGTTTAATTTGTAAGGTTGATGTTTTGCGGTCAAATATAAAATTTTAAAATTATGAAGAAATGAGGTGAGCTGAACAAAATAAACAATTTGATTAAATGAAAAATGCTATTTTTAAACGTTGATAATAAGAATTATTTAATTTTTAAAAATGCAGCGATAATAAGATTTTTAATCAGCATTTTATTATGAAATATTTATTTTTAAAAATAAATCAAATGTGAGTTTTAATTAATCACAAAATTGCCAGTTTGTTGAATGAAAAATATTAATTTTTTGTATACAGTTTAAACGTTTTAATTCTTGAACAATGTTAAAAGTATTGAAAGATTGGAGTGGCATGATTTTTAAAGTAACTTTGTAATCAAGAGCTATAAAATTTTATTTTTAAATAGAATTCATTTATCAATAATGGAAATTTATTTCATTCAGAAACAATAAACACTTTTAAAGATAAAAACTCTATTAGGCTGAAATCATAGACATAAAATGTTATCAAAAATAAAAGTAGCAAAAAAAGAGAAGTCTGCATTGTCCGGGAATCGAACCCGGGTCGTCCGCGTGGCAGGCGAACATTCTACCACTGAACCAACAATGCATGCTGACTTATGATGACGATTAACAAAAACACAGTTTTACTTTTCATACGCATGCGTTTCTCAGCGCCTGATAATATTTTGAGAAAATATCGACAAATTTTGTGCAATTATTACAAATATATAAAAGATTGGAATTTGAAATGTTGACACTAAGACAAGTTATTAAAAATCTTTAAGATCATTAAAGTTTATATTAATAAAATTATTTAATTGAGTTTTTACACCAAATCGAAATAAATTTTGACTTTAATACAAATAATTATTATTCAATTAAAAATTTTTAAGTGTTTTTTTTTAAATAAAATATAATTTCATATTAAAATTTTGTCACATTCACATTTGTCAACGACCATATCACGTTGAAAACACCGGTTCTCGTCCGATCACCGAAGTTAAGCAACGTCGAGCGTAGTTAGTACTTAGATGGGTGACCGCTTGGGAACGCTACGTGTTGTTGATATTTCTTTTTGTCTTTTTTGCTAAAATTTTTATTTTTTAACGAATTTCTTAAATATGAAAATGCTTTTATTTTTTTGACAAATAAAAAATAAAAATTAAATAAATTTTTTTTGAATAACAAAATTTAAAAAATTCGTTAAATAAAAATTTAAGCAAACAAAAAAAGACAAAAAGAAATATCAACAACACGTAGCGTTCCCAAGCGGTCACCCATCTAAGTACTAACTACGCTCGACGTTGCTTAACTTCGGTGATCGGACGAGAACCGGTGTTTTCAACGTGATATGGTCGTTGACGAGAAAATCTTTGACAAAATGTTAACTTGAATAAATGATTACCCTATATTAATTTTGAAATAAATTTTTTAAAATGTGAACAAAATATTTAATCGATGATTATAAATTTTTTTAAAATATGGAAAATTTTATTTTTAATGAGTTATAGAAACAAAATTTCTTTTTAGCAAGAAACATCTTCATCAGTCAGCATGCATTGTTGGTTCAGTGGTAGAATGTTCGCCTGCCACGCGGACGACCCGGGTTCGATTCCCGGACAATGCAGACTTCTCTTTTTTTGCTACTTTTTTTTATTAGTTTTTTTTGGAAAATGAAACAAAATCAAAAATTTTATTATTGTAAGGTTCTTGAGCACAAAACTAAAAAGTTTCAATCTAATAAGAATAAAATGACCCAAAAATATCAGTCAGTCGCGACAGAAAAACAAAGAAGCCAAAAAGATGTCAAAAATGCGACATTGTGACATCAAAAATGAAATGATTAAATTTCGTGCATTTTAACCAGTTCAACACGTAATTATATGGCTACTAACAGCATAAAAAAATTATTGCATGCACTTTTGACAGACAAAATTATTTCTTCCTTTGCAACAACACTACATTTAACACAATAAAAGAAATTTTATTAAAATGCAGTGCTAAAAAATCATTCAACCTGCTTTAAAAAAGTTAATCTATAATTACATTTATTGACTTACGTGTTACAAATTGAATATTATTTTTTGATGTCGTGACACTGACAATTATTTTCTTTTTATAAATGTAAAACGCTTTGTATCATTTTAAGTAGATAAAAATCTTTGTAAAAAATTCAAGTGTTGTGTAATAAACATTCAATAGATTGAATAAAATTGGCGTGTGTAGACATTTCGGCATTTTAATTGAATTTAATGACTATAAATAAAATAATTATGTTAATAAATTAGACTCTTTTTTGTGCATGATTTTTGTGAGTTGTTTACACATACTTTATTTGGCGACAATGAAAAAAAAAATTTGAATTTCGAGATTTTTGTTTTGAAAAAAATTATAAAACTCAAAATATTCTCTCTATTTAAAATAAATTTTTAACTTACTTTTAGTGTTTGAAATTTTAACTGCTAAATATTTTTTTTTATTTTTAAAATAAAAATTTAGCAAAAAAATACAAAAAGAAATATCAACAACACGTAGCGTTCCCAAGCGGTCACCCATCTAAGTACTAACTACGCTCGACGTTGCTTAACTTCGGTGATCGGACGAGAACCGGTGTTTTCAACGTGATATGGTCGTTGACGAAAGAACTTTTGGCAATTTTTCTATTTAAAGTTTTCTATATTTTTAGCATTTTTTTATAATAAAATTACTAATCGTTAGAAAAATAAATTTTTTAGTTTATATATGGAAAATTTATAAATTTTTTATAATTCTCCATAAAGGTGTTTAAAAAATACCTAGTGTTTTGATTTAATCTTAAAACACAAATCAGCGTTCAGTGAAAAGTTATAATAAAAAATGTTTTTAAACCTCAAAGCATTTTCGCATCAAATCCTTCATTATCAAGTGAAACTAATGAATATGCATTAGAAATTCTGCAACTAACTTCCTTATTTATCACTCAATCTTATTGAAGCTCACAAAAAGGTAGAAAGAAAGATCAAAAACGTGATTATGTTTTGATATACAAGCGCGCACATGATATTCACTTTTCGATAATCGATTTTTATGCAATTGAATCTTTTTTCATTTTCTCAGTGGTAAGCAGCACTTAAGTGCACCGCTCAAATAATAAATCTTTTACCGCCACTACCAATCTCAATAAAGTGTCATAATTCGATAATCATTTTTCATTTTTTTCTCTTTTTTTGCCCAAGCAATGACAGTAAAATCAATTTTCGAATCTCTCATTTTTCTCGCTCTCTCATAGCGTGAAATTGTGTCTGAAAATAATAGTTATAGGCAATAAGTTGACTGTAATCTTTCTTCAATCAGCAGCAGTTCATACTTTACTTTATGACAATAGAAAATGATTTCTAATGGTAAAATTAAATTTATAATTTTTGAATAAATTTTAAAGGATTTTTAAGATTAACAGTTTTATGATATTTAAAATTTTTGCAAAACAACTAATGTGTTTTTGTAAGACATAAATTCAGCTTCAAATTCAAATTTTTAATCAAAATTAAAAAGCATGTGTTAATTGTTTTGTAGTGAATCGTTGAGTCGTTTATCTCTTGATTCTAACTTATTTTGCTGCTTTAATTTTTGAATATACAAAATTTTGAAGTAAATTTTGAAAAAAATTTCAAATTTACATCACATGTCTCACGACACATGTCACATAAAACGTGTTTCACATCCAACTTTTTGTATTTTAAAATTTTTTTCAAAAGTTTCAAAATTATTTTAAATAATCAAAAAAATACAAAATGAATTAAAAATAATCAATATTTTTCTCCATGAATAAAACTAAAAAATTGCTTTCAAGTAAAACCAATCAACAATGAAGCAATATATTAATGTATTAGTGTTTGTGAATTGAAAGAAAGACGAAGAAGTGAAAAAATCAAATTATCAATGTAAATAGGCATTTTAATCTCATAATGTTGTATTATTGTTGTTACTTTCACAATTGATCGCCATACTGTGTGGAATTCATCATAGCAGTAAGTTGATGCCTAGGCAACATTACACACTCGCATAACTATTGTTTTGTTTATTAGAGAGCTGTTATCTTCCATAAATGAATAATAACAACAGTGCGCACCTAAGGAGGCCATTCTTGCTCACTTTTATGATTTGAAGATGAAAGGACAAAAGCCTAAAAGACATTTTGCCGCTTCGATTGATCAATAGGAGAAGCTTTATACATAAATTCATATCCCACGGTTAAAATAAAACAAGGTTGTATGTAAAACACTTTCGCTCTATTACAATCTCATAAAGGTGTGATTTTTATACTCTTGCGGTGATGCATTTTCAATGTTTTATGCTTTATGAGTTCACATTTGAAAGGCAATAAAAAGAAAATTATTCATAAATAATTTATGTGAATTGATCACTCTTAGAATTTATTCATTTATTGACAGCTACAGAAGTTGATGAAGAAATTTATTTTCTAAGTATTTTTCCAGATTTTTCAATTTTCTTTTTTCAAATTTTTGAAAAAACGTTTAATCTAAGTTTTTTGAAGTTTGGTAAAATTAAAACAAACAAGTTTATTTTTATTTTTTCAAACAATAACACTCAAGTTAATTTAATTCCTTTCGTCCTTTAATTTTTTCTCAAGAGGCATAAAATACAAAATTACAAACAAAGAAAGTTTAAGTGCCATGATGATTGATGGGAATTGAAGAATCTGTAGTTTCCCAAAACAAATGACGATGAGGAGACAAAAGGCACCTCAAATTGGATCACAAAAGAAGAAAAGAGCAAAAGAATTGCAATCGATTGGTTTTTGCGGTTTACAATTCATTTTTCTGCTTGTTCACACAGTGAATGATGAGAAGATGGGAAGCTGCTGATGATGATGATGAACTTGGAAATCACGTAAGTCTGGTGTTTTAACATTTTAATAAATTAGTTATTTGCGCTGTCTGTGTTTCATTTAGTAAAGTTAATTCAAATATTTGAATTTTTTTCATTCATCATCCGAATTGTTTGCGGTTTCAACTTAAATTTCAATTTTTCTTCTTCATCATCATGTTATGCTTAGTGTAGCAACAATAATAGCTATATACATTTCTTTATCATTCAAGAACAATCATTAATGTGAAAAACATTCATTTTTTATGTAAAATTTATTCAGAACATGTCATAATTTATGTTTCACACTCACCTCTTTATGCATATAATAAATTCTGACAGAAAAATTCTTTAATAAATGTCAATGCGATTGTTTTTAGAGACAATAATAAATAAAAAAATCTTGTCACAAAATGTGTGCCTGCTGTCGCTATAAATAAAATTTGTTGAGTGTGAAATTATAAAATGGAATTTCAATTTGAAGATTCAGGGTGTGAAATTTTCTCATGAATTTCTTAAATATTTTAAAATTTCTAATAACTGGAAAAAAAATTATTATGCTGTTTTAAATCAATTAAAACAAAGATTTTCATTGAACATTTAAAATTTTCTTTTGTTTACATGACACATGACACATACGTTGTATGTCACGCGTGTCACATTTAACCTGCAACATTTTGTCATTTTTCAAAATAAAAATGCTCTCAAAACGTTGGATTTTTTTAAATAAATTTTAAAAAATTAAATTCATTTAATGCCGAAGTTTTCAGATATTTTTTCTGTTCAAAAATTTTAATTTCAATTAATTTACTTTTTAAAATAATGAAACATTTCAAAAATAATTAAAATTCAAAAATTTCTTAAAATTTTTTTCTTAAAATTTTCATCAAAATTTATTTATTTTATTATTCCTTATTTTCATAATTTATTTAAATTATAATTTCTCATGGCATCCGAAATAAATATCAAAGAAAAAGGAAATAATTTTTATTTTTTCTTTGGTTAGTTAACATAAAACTTATGGGCATTTTTGTTTGCTTGTTGTGCCATTTTTTAAAACAACTTAGCGTGGCAGTAGCAAGTTGAAAATAAGTGAGAAAAAAGGGGAGCAATTTTTATGTATAAGTAAATAAGACGAAGCAAAGGCAAACAAACAAGTCACAATAAATATGAAAAAATATGAATTAGTTTTGTAGTCACGGGCAACGAAGTATAAAAAACTTTTTACAATGTTGCTATATGTACAAAATTTCTCATGTATTTACTAATTTTTTATTTGTATAGTATTGAAATAATTTTTTATAAGGCCGTTTGCTTTCTCTTACTTGTGAATGATTGCTGTAGTGGAAAAGTTGTTGTTTGCTGAATAATATTTTTGTGATTGATTTTTGCACTTTGTTTGTATGTTGATTATACCTCTATAATGGTGTGGTATAATTTTTTGAAGGAGGTTTAAAAATAAATACAGTAAAATCTGAAAAAGAAAAAGGTAAGTTGAAAGCAAGCATTTCCAATGTAGTCCTAAAATTTTGATCTTTATTCAAGTTTTTGACGTAAATTGAAATTTTTTTAGAAATTATTTATGATGAAAATAAAAATATTTTAATGTACAATTCTTTCAGCAACTCTGTAAACTTCATTTTAATAATTAAATTGACAAATTTATATTTTTATTGCCAATTTATGATTTAAAAAACAATAAATGTAAATTTGTAGCAAAAAAAATTTTAAACTGTAATTTATTTCCAGAAAAGTTGAAAACCACTTCCTTAAAAGAACTAATAAATTATAAATATCAAAATTAGCTGAAGTTCCTTTTTATTTGAAACTGTTCTTAAGAGCACTCAAAAAATTTCATCTTCTCAAATTTGGGCGTCAACAAATAAATACTAGAAAAAAAATAAACATCAAAAGAAAGCGAGAAAGGTTAAAAAATTAATGAATGACCTCGGGTGCAATTCCACTTGATTAAATGATATCCTTTTTTGATTTTTCATTATACTCTTTTATTCAATTTGGTTTGTTTGTAAAGTTTACATTTTTAAAACATTAATTTGATCAATTACTGATTAGGTAGAGTTCTGAAACTTTCGATATGTCTTAGGATATGGTAACAATACATTTTTTACGCATTTTTCTAAATTAGATAAAATTTCATTCAAAAATTACAAAAAATAATAGAATTTATTTTCAATGTTTGCCACTAGTTCGCTATGTTACATGTAACAATGTTGCGCGCAACAAATGAATGTTGTGTGTGACAATAAAAATGTTGTGCAATATAAAAATCAAATTTTACTTAACCGTTACAATTAAAATTTTCTAGAAAATCCTTAAAGATAATTCTCAAATTTACTAACTATTTACAACTACTTTTTGATTAAAAGTGTATTTTTAAATTATTTTTTATTATTGATTTAAAGCGACAGAAACAGGATATAAATTTCTTCAATGAAAATTAAAGACCGGCAAAAGACAAGAAGAGAAGAGGAGAAATTATATAATTAAAGGTTTCACAGTTTCTCAGTTTTGTTTCATTTGCCGACGGAGAACTTCATCACAATTTACATGATAATTGATGATATTTGTGAAATGAAAATTCGTTGAAAACTTAAAAGATTTTTCCTCAACGAGTTTTTAAAATCCGCCCAAAACGTGTAAAAAGAATTAACAAAAAAGACCCGCGAGAATAAAAGAGCCAGATTGTCTGCTTAAACTCTTTTTTTCATTTCTTTTTTTCTTTCGTTCATCTTTGAATCTCAAATTTTTTTTATTGCCATTGAATATGCTTATGTTGCCCATTATTGTTTTACAATTTTGCTGCTCACACTGTTCTCGTTTTAACTTTAGCTGTTGTTGTTGCTGTTGAGAAGAAGAAAGAGCCGCAGCCACAAATGCACAATCATACTTTGCGCATTTCATGTCTACACGAAAGAGAGAACTTTTTTATTATTTTTATTGTTTTCGCTCTTATTTTTCGGTTTTTTTTTCTTTTTTGTAATAATGCTTATAAAAATGGATATTTAATTGGAATCATGTTAAGAAACCTACACCCAACTTTTTTTCTTTCTCTTTTTCTTTTCTTATATTTTTTTATTATTGAATAAATGACTGGTTCAGTTAGTTAGTTGGTATGATTGTAAATAAAATTAAAAAAAGCTGTCATAAATGTAAAGTAATTAACACGAAATGAATTTTTTTTCGAATAAAATTTACACTGAGTTTGATTAAAGGTTTTGTTTTATCAGCAGTAGCATTTCTTTTTATTTTTATTATTATTATTTGACGATTATTTTAATATTTTTGTATAATATAATAAATTGAATTTCTTATAAAGAAATATTTTATAATTCTTATAAATTATACCTTTTTATGCTTATAAATATTATTTTATTACTTCAAGTTTAAGCAAAAATTTAAAAACTAAACAATAAAATTAAGTCAAGTCACAAAGTAAGTTAAGTCAAGTAACATAAAAAGTCAAGTAATTCTCAATCATTTAACAAACATAAATTTTAACATAAGAAATTTGTAAAACAAGGACTAAAAAAAAATTTTTTAAAAAAATTTCCAAGTCAGCTTCTTAAACATATTAAACACTTCCTGAAAATAACCCAATTGATAATCATCTCTCAAAAAATAATTCATATGATGACCATGAAGTTGCAAATTTAACACAAACTATAGAATATGATTCCATGTAATTTTCTGTTAATCTGACATTTAAAGTGTCATAATCTGATAAGCTTCAACCTCAAAAAAAATCTTTTATTGTGAGAAATGTAAGAAAGGAAAAAAACATACATCTTTTGTTATATAGAAAGAATTTTGAACAATACCACATTACTCAATTAAATTATTATCCGCACCTTTTGCTTGAGTTGCTCTCAACAATAAAAAGAGGATAAAAAGAAATGAAATTAGAAGAAGGAAAGAAAAATACACAAGAGAGAATGAATCTGTTGTTGGATGCTAAGGCCATAATTACCTAAAGTGCCAAAATCTTAAAATCTATAACACAATTTTAACTTTAAATTATAGTGTGCACTTTTTCTCTCTTTTTTATTCTTTTCATATCTGCCGCTTGTTGTTGTTGCTTTCAAGAGAGGCGAGAGAGTGAGGATCATTTACCAAATTTATTTTATTTTTGTGTATGTCTGTGTACAGGTAAATAAGTGTCTAGTGATCGGTGCAAAAATCAACACCAAATGATTCTAGAGTTATTTTTTAGCTTCAATTTTATTCTTTTTTGATTCAGTTTGTTTTTAGTCATAAAAATTTATGGAAGAAAAATTTTAATTTCTTTAATACAGAAAACTTTTTATTTATTTGAGATTAAAAATTGATGATTCTTTGAAATTTGTAAATAAAGAAAAACGTCTAAAAAATTTACTACGCCTAAAATTTATGAATGCCTAAATTTTTATATTAATGCCTAAAATTATAAAATGCTTTAGCTTTCAAACATCTAATTTTTTAAATGCTTGAAATTCCGAAAAGTCTAGTTTTCTACAATGCCTTAAAATTTACCTATAACAAAATGACCTAAATTAAAAAAATTTGAATTTTTTGAAAATGCCTAAGAATGAACTTTTTTAGAAATTCATAAACAAAAGAAAATGTCTGATTTTCTTCAACGTATAAATTTTAAATTTTTCTCACTTTTATATTTTCAAGTAAACAAAAAATTTATCATAAAACTGCGCCTTAAATTCTAAAAAATCATCAGCATTAAAAAGTTCTTCCTTCGAACTTCAAACGCATTTCGAGAGAAATATGAAGTGAAAAGATTCGCATTATTGACAGACACCTTATAATTTGAAGCGTTAAAAACAAACCGAAAATGCAATTTACTCCAGGGCATCTCTCGTTTCGCATACACACATATGCGCTTTGCTAAAGTAAATGCATGCACAAAAAAAAATTTTCTACCAAAAAAAGCCGGCATTAATGTATGTTAGATGAAAGAAAGAAAGGAAAATGATAAAATGTGTATAAAAATGATTTGCTTTTTGGCTTATTTTTAAAGTCTTTCGGCACATTTTATTTTGAGAAAGGAGAAAAATGGGCAGTTGCTGAATTTTTTTGCTTGCTCGCCTTCTTTCATGTTTTCAGAGAAGAATGAAATTTGTTTTCAAATTAATCAGCTGATGAAATTAAAATTTTTAAGGAAAAAATTCTTTGATTTGTTTGAAAAATTAAAATTGAAGTACAAAATCAAGATCAAAACAAAACTTTTAAGATCAAAACTAAAATTTTTTAGATCAAAAAAATTAAATCATAATCAAAAGAAAAATGAATTTTCAAGATCAAGGTCAAGAAAATTTTAATTTAAAATAAACAAGATTAAAAATTTGAAAATCAAAAGAAAAACTTCAATATCAAAATAAAAAGTTAAAATCAAAAAATTTCGAAAAGAACTTTTTTAAAAGAACTCAGAAATCTCCCACAATGAAATAAAATTTATGACTTCAAACAAGTCAAGAGAATTCTCAATTTTTCTTCTCAACTCTGCAGCTCAACAACAATCAAGCAGCAAGCAAAATAAAACTTCAAAGTGCAGCTTATTACATTGCAAATATGATACTTAACAGCTTTAACAGGCAAAACAGGGCGAAAGAAGAAGTGGAATGCAAAACATAAACACCGATGGATGAAAGAAGAGAAAAGAAGAAAATTAATAACATTGAAGTTATAAAATAAAAAAATTGCAAGCATATATAAGAGAGCGAATGCAAGCAACCTTGATATATAACCAATAATTACATTAAGTCTCTTATTTGTCTTTAGCTAACACCTCAACACCGAAATGATGCATACGGGGCAAAAAAAAAGAGATGAAGAGAAGAACAGGAAAATGCTTGGCAATGTTTAAAGTTATAATAAGGAAAGTATTAAAAGAGCAGTTAAATTGATGCCAGCGAGTGCGATAATAAAAAATCATTTCGGAAAAATGCTTGAACATACACATTTGCGCTCAGAAGATGTCAGAGGTGTAATTGTAATGCAAGAAAATCGGCAAACTTAAGAGCAATAATAAATTTCTCGTGTAAGCAGTTAAAATGAGTTTTTTTACCAGCATCATCGACACTTTCCTCTTTAGTTTTACATGTCATGCTATAAATATTCTCTCACTTAAATGATTGATTGATAAAGGAAATAAGATGATAAATAAGGTGTAAAGAAAACACGACATTAAAATTAAAATTTATTTGGTCAAAAATCAAAATTTTCCTCACCAGCCAGCCAGCCAGCCAGCCGAACAAAGTGAAACTATAAGCTGCATTGTTGTTCCAAAAATGCGCTAAAAAACGTTGGAAAAATAATTTTTGCAAAAAAAATAAATATGGCTAAAATGACAAAAAGTTTTATATGACATATGTGAATGCGACAAATGTGGTATGTCACATATGTTGTGTAAACAAATAAAATTAACAAACAAAACAATCTCAAGCTTCTAATTAATTTTTGCATATTCTTTCAAAAAAGTTTCTTTAAATAAACAAAAATTAATTCTTATTTGAAAGTTCAAAGAAACAAACAAACAAACTCATCCTAAGAATCATTTTCAATATTATGTATTAAGTGTCACCACTTTATTATTACAAATTATCCTCACTCTTCGCTCAATCGCTGGCAAAAATATAAGCCAAGCATGCAATCATTCTTTATAACAGCAGCAGCAGCTATAGCATACATAAAATCTTAAAGAGGCAAAGGAGCTGTAGAGCGTTTATTATTGATATTACTCTTCATACACTTCAATATTGTAATTATTTTCTTCTCTTTCTTTCATTCATGTTTGCCTTCATGCAATCTACTTAATAATTCTTAAAAATCAACTTGGAAAAGAATTTATTTTTTGACTCTTATTAAATTCAAATAATTAACACTTTTAAAGTAAAAATATCAAAATCGTGTTGAATTAATTAAATTTTGAAGATATAAAAAATTATTGAGAAAATTATGTTTAATGCAAGGGAAGAATTTTTTTTTTGACTCTTAGTTTAAATTAATAATAAATAAAAATTTTATTAAAAATCTTTGTTTACATCTATTATTTAATATGCAACATTTGTCGTACTCAATATTTTGTAATTTTTAAAAATATATCATTTGTAACAGTGAATATTTTCCTAATGAACGGATTTTAAAATTTAAGTTTTTACTTCAAAATTACAAAATTTCAAACATTTTCAACCTTTCTAACTTTCTATGAAAAAATCATTTTTTATTAAAAATTACTTTCTCTTGATCACATAGGCTAGGTCATAAACTCACGATTTATCGCCTTATTGAATTTCAATTAAATTCGTCATGATCATTACACAGCAAACGATCACTCAATGAGTACAACACAATGCTGATGAGAAAAGGGCTAATAAGTAAATTAATTGGAAAATTTACAAAATAGCTTCAAATTTACCACTTAGTACGTCATGTGAATGATGATGAGAAGCGCAAAATTACTCAAAGCTTTTCGGTAAGTTGCATGCTTCTAAAAATTTAACGTTCAATTGAAGTGTGCATATTTAGAACGCGCTAAAAAGCCAAACAACCACAAAATTTATATTTCATAAACATAATGATTTTTTTCCTTCACTTGAGAGCTGCAAAAAATGCAAATTATCATCGTTGTGTTGTGTTTTTGCGTCAAAATCCATTTAATACACTTGAGACTAGAGGCTATGCAAATTGCAGTGATTTGATGACGATGTACATTTTGTAACTGTTTAAACACTTTGTTGTCTGCATAATTATAATATGCAGTTGATGTAGTTGAGATGAGTGTGAAAGATAACATGCAGGTGCGAGCAAACATACCATAAAAATGTAATGACATTAAGTATGCAATTATCTTTTAGTTTCGCTACTGAATTTTAAATAAAATTTAACGTAAATTTTAAATTTAAAAATTAACGTTTTTTATAAATATAAAATTTTAAATTTCTTAAACTTTAATTTTTCTTAATTAATTAAAAATATTTGTTATCTATTGAATAAAAAATTTTCAAAATTAACTAAAATAATTTTTTGAATTTTATAAATACGTTAAAATTTTAAACTTGAAGAGTTTTTTTTATCTAATTTTTGCTTGATTAATCTTTTGAAAACGAATGAAATTTTTAATTTTTAAATGACAGTTTTTTTTAAATACTACAAGTTTTTTAAAAAAAACGATTATTTTTTAAATTCAAAATTTTTAAAATACAAATTTTATTTATTTCGCAAAAATTCTAATCATTTTCAAAAGAAGTCAAAAAGTATCGTTATTAAACGGAGTTCTTAATTCATGAACGCTTGAATTTGTAATTCCTCTCCTATCTTCAACTTGTAAGATTATGCTCGAATTGTAGCGTGAGTTTTCATTCGCATTCTGACGTTTCATAATGAATTGCTCGCTTACATCGATTGCGGAACCTCCGTGAGAATTTTTAGCAACAACATTACTAAATAAATAAATAAATGAAAAATGAAGAGACAATGATTAATCACGTCTAATTACTTGATAGTTTTACGATAAATAAATAATAAAAAAATTCTTACTGTGTTTTTGTTGTTTCTTTATTTGCTTTGCGTTTGTCATCGTCATTCCTAAAAGTTTCGAGGTCGGTACGCTCCAAAGTATGCATCGTATAACGTCGACTGAGCTCATCATCCAAATCCATAGTTGGATTTCGAAATGTATTCCCATGTTTTCTTTAAAAAGTCATAAATATTAAAAACAATAAAATTTTTAATGACTCAATCAAAAATTACCTTTGATAAGAATTTTCTTCTTCTACACGTGAAAACTTATTGTAAAGTTTTATTAAGAAAAATGCCAAGATTGATGAAGCAATAATTAGTGCAAGTAAAAAAATTGAAACAATTCCAATAATTAAAAAAATTTGAACTTGAATATCCATTTTTCACTAACTAGACTTTATTCGAAAAAGTTTAACTTACGACTAAAACTTGTTTGTACGATAAAGAGTCTATTTGATGTAAACAATAAAATGTGCTCTTATCTATCGTGATAACGATAAGAAATTTGTGCTTTTTTGCCTTTTGTTCAACGATTTAATTGATTTTATTATCTAGTACGGCAAAAAAATTTTATTTTTTTTTTTCTATTTTAATAATTTAAAATAGCTAGACTTGAAAATATTTAAAATTTTCTTTTAATCCGGCTGAAAAAAATATTTTCACTGGGTTGCTTTTAAATTATTTAATTTTTTAAATCAGAAGCTTCGATTAAAAAATTTTAGAAAAAAAATTTCAATTTTTGTTTACATTTTTCAATGTGACAAAATTTAGTGTTGTCTTTTAAATTGAAGCATTAGTAGGAATGAAATAAAAACAATGGGTTAAAAGCAAGAATGTAAAGATAGAGTAAGTCAAATTTTTACTTTGTTTTCGAGTTTTTACAAAAATTTTAAATTTTCCCATGCAAATTTTTAACTGTGAATTTTAAAAAAATCGTTATAATATTTGAATTTCAAAAAACTGTTATTCCATCAAAATATGATTAATATCAAAAATCTTTTTGATTGAGTAATTTTCTAAATTTATAACCAATTGCGAAATCATACATCAAATATGATTCCTACTCAACTTAATAAAAAAGTAATTCTAGTTCATAACAAATATCAATCTAAAGATCAAGTTTTTTAATTTCTTTATTCCTGCAAGGCAAATTTACAATTATGTCGGCTTGCATGCATGAATAAGAGGAAATTGATACATTTTTTTGCAATGCATGTGCAAGAGTCTGTAATTAATTTTAATTCAATTTCTTAACTGAGCAAATATTTGCATTCAATTGCAAAGAAAAATCAAAAGGAAAAAAGAAAGAGAAAATATTGAATATCACTGTGAAATGAAATCACAAGACTTCGATAATCGCACCTCATTTCCTATGGTGTTCATCATTTAATGATTCCAGCTGAGAGCGGTTTGCTTTTATAATCTTCACAACTCTTTAAAAAAGTGTTAAACATTAATAGACATTCTCTTGCTTGCATGAACGCCTTTTTCCTTTACTCATTCACTCTTTTACAGAAAAGACATTAATCATGTGATCCGACCGAAAAAATAAATTTTCTTACCTCTAATTATAAAAATGTTTGTTTAACAGCACTGACATTACAAAACAAATTTAATTTTACGTGATGAACTCAAACTGAGTTTTAAAAAAGGAGTTTCATTGCCTTTTAATTAAATATCAAAAACTAGAAAGATTTTTTTTTGAGTCAGTCTTCATAACCCTTTAATCATAGATATAATACCGAAAAAATGTAAACAATAATCTTTGCATGTTCAAATCATTAATTAAGCATTTTTAACATTAGCTGTGCTGTAAGGTAAAATAAGAGAAAAGAAAGAATCGTGTTTGATTATAATCATTGGTCATTATTTGTTTATACTTTTTTCTACCGCAGAACATGCAAAAATTGCTCTTTCTTGCCTTTTAGTTATGATCGATGATTTCTGAAGATTTTTTTGAAAATAAAAGAAATAAATTTGAATGTTGGTAATGAAGTAAAAAAAGATAGTTGGTAAAAAAATTAAATTGTTACAAATGCATTCTGATCAAATCGTCGACCATCCTAAAAGTCGAATCAATATTTTTTAAGCTTATCATATCTTCACCTAGAATTTCTTTTTTTCTTGGTAAATATCAATTTTATCTGATTCAGAAGTACTTAAATATTTTAACGAATTGTTTTTTAATCAAGAACTTTCAAGGTTTATATACAATTATATAAGTTTCAACTCAAGACTTAAATTTTATAAGTTTCACTTTTCTTCAGTAAAGCAATAAATGATAAGATAAAATATTTAATCAAAAACTTTTTAATTTTTGAGATAAAATTTCATATATAAAGTTCTATGCTCTTATTAAGTCCTTTAGTTTGGAATAGAAATAATAATCAAAATGAAGATTTGATTATTGTTAATATTTTTTGCTTCTTTTAAAGTTACATCATCATTTTATATTTATTGGAATTTTCAAATGTTAAATTATTCTTTTGTTGGTGAACTTTATCAGTGCGAAACAACCAATATTCCAACTTTATTAGGAAATACTGTAACAAAAGTCATAGGAACACATTTATATGGTAGAAACAACAATGACGTTAAGGCTCTCCACTTGGAAACCGAACTTTAAACTTTGTACCTCAAGGTTTATAATCATATCTGCATAAATAAATTAACCACTATTGGTGATAGAGCAGCAATAATTGCACTTATCAATAACTTACAAGAAAAGTGTCCATTTACGGATGAAGAACTTTCAACTTTAATAACGACTGAAATTTCTACAACAATAACAGAATGTTTCACATGCAGTGATAAAAAAGTTGAAGAATTGATTTGTCACTAAAAAATGATTAAAATGATGTAAGAGAAAAAGCCCAAAACGAGTTTATACAGTATGAGAAGAAATGCAGCGAAAAGAAGATAAAATTGAAGAAATGAATGCAGCATTTGAGAATGCTAACAATGTTTTTGAATCAAGAATACAATGGTTGGAGGAATAACTTCGCAAACTTATATCAAATCCTTGTGAATGCAAATAATTTCATATTATCAAAGTGAAGGAATTAAAAATTATTTTTTACTGAAAATATCATAAAGTTGCTATGAAGTTTTTGTTCAAATGTTCATTTAATGTATAAATTTTGCCGAAGGATCAAATAAAAATTATAAAAAACTTAACTTGATTTAAACGAATTTAAAAATCTAACTTTTAATTCGTCTGAAAATAAATTTTAGCAAAAGGGACAAAAATTCAACAACACGTAGCGTTCCCAAGCGGTCACCCATCTAAGTACTAACTACGCTCGACGTTGCTTACTTCGGTGATCGGACGAGAACCGGTGTTTTCAACGTGATATGGTCGTTGACGAAAAAAATGTCCTGCAATTTGTTTACTTAAATTATACACACGGAAAGAAAAATGTACTTTTTGGCATAACATTCATTATGAGACTTACAAAGTCATTATAAAGTAATAAAGTTTGTATTATGTCTCATAATATCTTTATGAGTCTCATAAAATTCATTATTAGAAGTGAAATGTTAAAAGTCTTAATACGATTCTTTATGACACTCATAAAGAACGTTATAAATCAAACAAATTTCCAAATTTTTAGCGCATTTTTGGAACAACAATGCAGCTTATACATTCACTTTGGCTGGCTGGCTGGCTGGCTGGCTGGCTGGCTGGCTGGCTGTCCCTCTGAGATCTCGAAAACTACAATAGCTAGCGACTTCCGGTTTGCTGTGTTAGATTTGTGCTAAAAAGTTAGTGCGGCGACGCTTATTTATATTTCTGTCACTAGTCATATAATTTGGGAAATTGCGAATTTAAATTTCCAAATTGAAAATTTGTAAACAAAATTTTTTATCGCGCAACATTTTGTCACGCAACAAAATGTTGCAAACAATTGTCGCGCAACCATGTTTGAATTCGACTCGACCGTTATTATCGAATCAATCAAACAAAATATTTTACAAAGAAATGGGAAAGTCAAACGATTAAGAATCGCTCGTAACAGTTACATAACTCGAGTTTTAATGGATTTATATTTCCATATAACAATTAAACCAAAATAAAGAATTTCTGCTAAATAAATGATTTTCGCTACAACTTAAATTTATTATATCATTTGAAACTAAAAAAATGTTTTACAAAAATTAAATTTGACTCGCGATGGTGTTATATATCGAGATTTTACGGACTGATTTCTCATATAATTAAAAATTAACTCGATCCATATATTTTAAATTGCAGACCTATTTTCATTAAAATGAATCTGATAATACTGTAATTTTGTAACAAACACTGATCTAGGCACCAAAAATGCGCTAAAGTACACCGATCTGCAACACGGGTACTTGGTCACTGGTTTATTTGTCTAATAACGAATTTTTAAGTCTTATAAAGTTTTTTATAAGACTTAAATGATACTTTATGAGGGTAATAATATACGTTATAAGACTAAAAACTTAACTTGTTAGGACTCAAAAAGTCTTCAAAAACTTTTTCTTTTGACAAAACTTGGTCAATATAATGATTTTATTGATGTAGTGATATTTAAAAAATCATAAAACTATCAAAAAATTGCTTAGAAAAAAAAAATTAAAAAATTTTACTACAATTTTCAAGTTTATTTTTTGAAAATTTTATTTTTACTTTAATTTAAAAATTTAATTGAAAAAAAATTTAAAAGTAAAACATTTTCTCGTTCAATATGATGAACATTTTGCCAAATTCAATATAATAAAGTTTTATCGTTTGCAGACACATTAGTAAGAAGCAAGAAATATCAATTACAAATTCATCTGCGTAAATTCAATTCTCAGCCAAGACCAATACAAAATCTTAGAAATTCTACTTGCGAAGTATATAATTCACAAGATAAAATTTTTGTACATATAATTTTACTTTATGAGTCTCATAAAGTTGTGTTGCCAGGAAAAAAAAAATCATTATACGTCTAATAATGACGTTATGCCAGAAAACCATTTTCCCGTTTCAAGTCTAATAACGAAAACTTTTTTTTCTGGCATAATGTTCAGGTCTTATGCCAAGAAAAAAGTGGCGTTATAGGATCAAATTCGTTATGAGCCCTAAATAGTTTTTCTCTCCGTGCAGTAAAATGTTAAAATGATTATTTTCTATTTTAAAATTAACATTTATTTTTACTTCAATACAAACTTATTATTTACTTCTATTTGTTTTTCTTTTCTTCCACCACGACTTAATAATTCTTCAATTTTAGTCAATGATTTTCCTTTCGTTTCAGGCACAACAAAGAATGTAAATAGAATTCCAATAAAACTTGCAAAAGCAAAAATCCAAAAAGTTTGTGCAATTCCAAATAAATTCGCTAAATCATTAAATGAAAGTGTCACAAGAAAAGCAAGCGCCCATGCAAAAAATCCACAAATCGGACTGGTGAAAACTTTGGCTTTTTTCGATGCAACTTCACTAACAACAAGCCAAGGTATCCCTCCGTATCCCACTGGATAAGCGAGAATATAAATACAAAGTGATGTCAATGGAAGCCAACCAAGTGTTTCAGCTGTTTCAGGATCAATTGATTGAATATAAAAGAATGTACCAATTGCAAAAAGCGTAATTGTCATGACGATAATTGATCCTAAAAGCAAGACTCTTCGACCAAGTCGATCAACTAAGATTGAAGCTGCTAATGTTGAGAAAAATTGCATTATTCCAAAGATAATTGTTGAAATGTCAGCTGATAGTCCAACACCAGAAGCCTGTCAAAAGAATTTTAAAATTTTTAGGCATAACATAACAAATTTTTTTGAGGTTGCAAACTTTGTATTCATTTGTCTTGAAAGCTTTTTCATTGCTTTAATTTTGACGATATATTGCTTAAATAAAAGCAAATTAACTTAGTTTATAAGAGGTTTTGAATGGATTTTTTTAGTTTTTAATAAAAAATAAAAAAAACTTACAGCAAAAATATCAGTTGAATAGAAAAGAATTGCATTGATAGCACACATTTGCCGAAAATACAATAAACCAAGTCCGATTACTAAACCAATTATCGAAGCTCTCTCCTTGATAACAATTGAATATGAATTTTTTTCTTTACAATCTTCAGACAGATTCGATTTGAGTTCATAAATTTCTTGAGTAGTATCATAATGATAACCTCTCAGCCACTTGAGCGACTTTGTTGCTTGTAAATTTTTATTTTTAATCACTAAATAAGTTGGTGATTCTGGCATGATAATAAAAATTGCAGCAAAAATGATTGGCATTATTCCACATAAAACACTTAACCAAAAAACTGATAAAAATGCACCAACAACATAAGAAAAAAGAATTCCAGCAGAAAGCAGAAGTTGAAAGAATGAACCAATTGCACCACGAATTTCTTTCTCAGCTATTTCAGCAGAATATTGTGGTGCAGAAATGCAAAATGCTCCACCAGCAAGTCCCAAGAAAAATCGACCAGAGACCATCATTGCAAAATTTTGTGCCCAAATAATTAAAGCCCAACCGAGTAAGAAAGGAATCACGAGTGCCATCATTGTCGATTTTCTACCAATTTTATTCATGAAATAACCAATTGGAATGCAAGAGAATGCACCACCAACTGTGACAATTGAAGCAATCCAACTCATTCCATTTGGCGTTATAGGAAAATATTGACCTTCTTCAACTAGTCTAGGTGATGCTGGTGAACTCCAACCTAAATTTAGTTTTCAATTCACTTTAATTAGTAAATAAGTTTAGAGTAAATCTTGTTTACCCATTGCTGTTCCAACACAAAATGCACCACCAGCCGCAGCCAAACCCGCTAAAAATTGCTTAACTTTATTAGTATTCGACATAGATTAATTTTTACGTTTAGTTTATCAAAATTTTCTCAATGAACTGAAATTAATTACTACTTAAAAATAATTTTTTTCTTTTTATCAGCCTGAGTAGGGTAAAAACCGCTTAACTATGAATGAATTTAAAAGTCTAACATTTAATTCGTTCAAAAATAAATATTTTAGCAAAAAAGGCAAAAAGAAATATCAACAACACGTAGCGTTCCCAAGCGGTCACCCATCTAAGTACTAACTACGCTCGACGTTGCTTAACTTCGGTGATCGGACGAGAACCGGTGTTTTCAACGTGATATGGTCGTTGACGAAAGAACATCTTACAAACTTTTTATTTGAATTATTTAATGAAATTTCAAAATTCAACCATACTTTTTGTAGAGTTTTAAAGTAAATAAAGTTTCACTGCCTTGAATTTATTTGATAGACTTATCAATTAAGATAAAAAAAAAGTTTCGAGGAAATTCCTAAAAAAATTTCATTTTTAGTTATAATTAGATCAAGCAAAATGAAACACTGCTTTTATTAATTGTAAAATTATTTAGCTTTTAAAAAGAATATTTAATTTATGTCAGAAACGAAAAAATTACCACAAATTTCAGCGGGTTTAGCTGCAGCTGGTGGTGCATTTTGTGTTGGAACTGCTTTAGGTAAATTTATGCTAATTAAATTTCTAAATTGATGAATAGTTTACAAAAATAAATTTAGGTTGGAGTTCACCAGCATCACCTAGACTAGTTGAAGAAGGTCAATATTTTCCTATAACACAAGATCAATGGAATTGGATTGCTTCAATTGTCACAGTTGGTTGTGCAATTTCTTGCATTCCAATTGGTTATTTTATGAATAAAATTGGTAGAAAATCGACAATGATGGCACTCGTGATTCCTTTCTTACTCGGTTGGGCTTTAATTATTTGGGCACAAAATTTTGCAATGATGGTCTCTGGTCGATTTTTCTTGGGACTTGCTGGTGGAGCTTTTTGCATTTCTGCACCACAATATTCTGCTGAAATAGCTGAGAAAGAAATTCGTGGTGCAATTGGTTCATTCTTTCAACTTTTGATCTCACTTGGAATTCTTTTTTCTTATGTTGTTGGTGCATTTTTATCAGTTTTTTGGTTAAGTGTTTTATGTGGAATTATGCCATTCATTTTTGCTTCAATTTTTATTATCATGCCAGAATCACCAACTTATTTAGTGATTAAAAATAAAAATACGCAAGCTGAAAAATCACTTAAATGGTTGAGAGGAGAGAATTATAATCCAACTCAAGAAATTGATGAGCTTAAAGCAAAATTTATCTTGATGAAATTCTTACAAAAGTTCCATTTCTGTTGCAATTAAAGAAAGAGCTTCAATTAGTGCTTGGTTTATTGGATTAGGTTTGCTTTTTTTTCAACCTATGTGTCCATAACTCCCATTTTACTTTTATACTACTGATATTTTTGCTGTGAGTTGAATTCTAATGTTTCTTACTACTTATTTTTGAATATTTTAATTTTTGACAGAGCTTCTGGTGTAGGACCTATCAGCTGACATTTCAACAATTATCTTCGGAATAATGCAATTTTCTCATCATTCATGGCTTCTGTCTTAGTTGAAATCGACTTGGTCGAAGAGTCTTGCTTTTAGGATCAATTATCGTCATGACAATTACGCTTTTGCAATTGGTAACATCTTTCTATATTCAATCAATTGATCCTGAAACAGCTGAAACACTTGGTGGCTTCCATTGACATCACTTTGCATTTATATTCTCGCTTATCCATGGATAAAGCTCG
>CM031381.1:11895724-12179175 GCA_018290095.1 Polypedilum vanderplanki | reverse complement strand
GTTATAGGAAAATATTGACCTTCTTCAACTAGTCTAGGTGATGCTGGTGAACTCCAACCTAAATTTAGTTTTTAAATCTTTTTATAAATTTGGAGATTTTAATTAACATAAATTTACCTAAAGCAGTTCCAACACAAAATGCACCACCAGCTGCAGCTAAACCCGCTGAAATTTGTGGTAATTTTTTGGTTTCTGACATTTACGTTTACTCTATAAAACTTTTCAAATCAAACTGAATAAAATGCCACAAAAAATAATTTTTCATTGTCTTTATCTCATTTTGTTTACTTGTATTGATATTTTCTCTCAATTTTTCAAGTACTTTTATCAAAATTATCATTTTAGATTAATTATGCAATAGATAAGAAAACAATATCAGCTTTACAAAGTCATAAAAATGGTCACTTGGGGATTTTTAGGTGTAAAAAGAATTTTTATTTATTATGCTTTGGAAAATTCAAAAATTTTATTAAAATACCGAAAATTTATTAATGTCTCACGACATTTTTAGCGCATTTTCCATCAGATTTAGAAAAAAGGCGCTATTGTCCCCACTTTGTCTGTCTGTCCGTCTGTCTGTATCCGTAACTTGTCTTTCGAAAAACGGTTTTTTACCAAACATGTTAGCTTTAGAGAAGCTATTAAAGAAAAATCGTCAATAAATGCTTTAGTTATTGGAATTGGTTTACTTTTTTTTCGTCATATGTGCTGCATCATTCCAATTTTGTTTTATGCTACAACTATTTTTGCTGTAAGTTGAATTTTATTTTTGTTTTTAAATGCATAAATTAGTTATATAAAAGTTTTGCTTTATTTACGAGTTTTTTATACAATTATAATATTCTTAGAAATGATAAAATCAACAATTATTTGACCTATTATTTATGTCTTAAATTGATTTTACTCAGGCTTCAGGTGTAGGTTTATCAGCTGATATTTCAACAATAATTCTTGCGGCAATGCAATTTTTCTCATCATTCATGGCTTCTGTTTTAGTTGATCGACTTGGTCGAAGAGTTTTACTTTTAGGATCAATTATCGTCATGACAATTACGCTTTTTGCCATTGGTGCATTCTTTTATATTCAATCAGTTGATTCTGAAACAGCTGAAACACTTGGTTGGCTTCCTTTGACATCACTTTGCATTTATATTCTCGCTTATCCAGTGGGATACGGAGGGATACCTTGGCTTGTTGTTAGTGAAGTTGCGCCTAAAAAAATGAAAGCATTTACTGGTCCAATCATTGGATTTTTCGCATGGAATTTTGCTTTTCTTGTAACAACTTCATTCAAGCATATGATGGAAACATTTGGCATTGTCAAACATTTTGGATTTTTGCTGGTGCAAGTTTTATTGGAATATTTTTTACATATTATTATTACCCGAAACAAAAGGAAAGTCATTGACTGAAATAGAAAATTCTCTCAATAAGAACTCATCAGTAATGTCTAAATAATTGAAGCATAAGTCATCATCATTAATGGAAAATTTATTTTTAATGTTTAACAAGCGTGGAAATAAGTTTTAATGGTTAAATATTTAGAAATTCATCAAACTATAATTGAATTGTGTTTATTTGACTCTAATGAATTTTTTTTTTGTGGTTTGAAAAAAAAATAATTTAATTTTAATTTAATAAGATTAGCAATAAAATTTATAGAAAATCAAATATAAAGTTGAATTATTATCAAAATTGCACAACACGTTTCTGTTATATTAACCGAAACGAAAATTTAACTTACAATAATGTGATTATTATATCATCAAACCCCAAAAACATAAACAACATACACACACTTGAGTGAGCGTTAATGGCAATAAATTTTTCACTTTTTTCTTCTAAAAACAAGTTGAGCAAATTTAGGAAGAAAGAAAAAATTTTGTTTTTGTCAAGCCACAACAAATTGAGCGGAACATCAAATAAATCAAAAGTTGCTGTTCTAATATTTTCATTTGATTTTTATTTTCTTTGGTTAGGGGAAGGAATTTTCAGATCTTGATAAATTATTTTACTAAATTGAAGTGAGTTAGAAAAAAAAAATTTTGTGATTTTTTAGAAATTTTACAAGGTTATCTTAATAACTCAACCGTAATTTTAAACTCAAAAATGATTAAACAAGCAAGAAATCATTTTGATAAGAGAAAATTAAACATATGCAAAAAGATACTATTAAACTTTTGCTTTATTTTCAATTTTTAGACAAGAATTAAATTATTTTAAGAGATTATTAAAATTGCATTTAAGAATAGGCAATAAATAGGGTGTTTTTGAAATGTTTGAAAAGTTTTAGCTGTTAAGTTGAAAGAACTTTCTCTAATAGCTACAAACAGTCTTCTATATTTCCTAATAGGAAATTCCTATAAGTTTTTTTAAAAAATTTATCAAAGAACTTCATTTTCATCACTCAACATCATAACTATATTATTGAGTGTTATTTTTGATGAATTATTGCACCTAAAAATATACTAAACTAAATTATGCAATTTGCAAAAAACTGCATGTTAGAACTTCAAAAAAGGCAGCAGAAATGAAATTTATTTCTTTCGTTGAAATGTTAAACGCCCAAAAATAAACTTCTTTTAGATAATAGTTAATTTAAGAACGGTGAAACGAAAAAAAAATTATTAAAGCGAACGCAAATTTTTTTATGGATTTCGTGCTAAAAAGCATAACACATTCGGTATGGATTAAAGGAAAAAATTATTTGCTTCTCTTTTTTGTTCTCTATTCGCAAATTGTTCGCTAATCTTTTTAAAATCTATTTGAAGCACATGTTTTCTTATGTTATAAAATTGAAACAAAATTGAAAATGAAAATTTTTTGCTCTCGAAAATTTCATTTATATACTTCGCAAGAACAAGAAGTAATGAAAATATCAAATAGTTGTCAAATTTCAATGAACGATTGCCAACCAGTAGTCGTTATAACTGACGACGAAAACAATCAAGTGATGAAAGTCTTTGATGAACTTCGTTGATTAAAGATTTTCGCCTGAATATCAAAACGCCTATTAACCCAGAGCGGATATTCAGAGCGCTAGCTGATGGTTGTTCTTTGGTTGGACTAATCTCTTAAATTATTACATAAAAAAATCTAATATTAATGTGAGTCTCTTGATTAAAGTTTAAAAAGAAAAAATCTTTCATATAACCAATGATTTTCTTATTATACTTTCTGCAACACTTTTATGTTTGTTAAACGATTTCGGACACTTTAAAAAAGGAGAATGAATTCAAGAGAGTATTCTTATAGAAAAGAGTTTTATTATGCTTCAGGCAATTTAGATTTTAATTCTTTTCATTGTATGTTTTTCAAAATTTAAGTTAAAAATATGTAAGATTTCTTTCGTCAACGACCATATCACGTTGAAACACCGGTCTCGTCCGATCACAGAGTTAGCACGTCGAGCGTAGTTAGTACTAGATGGTGACCGCTTGGAACGCTACGTGTTGTTGATATTTCTTTTTGTCTTTTTTGCTAAAATTTAAACTTTTCAACAAATTTTCTTTTAAAAATTTAAAAAATTCATTTAAAATTAAAATTAAGTGAAAAAAAGACAAAAAGAAATATCAACAACACGTAGCGTTCCAAAGCGGTCACCCATCTAAGTACTAACTACGCTCGACGTTGCTTAACTTCGGTGATCGGACGAGAACCGGTGTTTTCAACGTGATATGGTCGTTGACGAAAGAAAATTCTGCAATTTGTTTACTTAAATTACTTAATGAATTTTTAAAATAATTCTTTTTTAGTTTTTGGAAAATTTTAAAATTAATATTTTCTATTTATTTTGAAATGTACATCTATTTTCACTTCAATACAATTTTTTTTTCTCAGAATGTAAATTAATTTATTTTTCTTTCCTTCCGCCACGATTAAAAATTCTTCAATTTCAGCCAATGATTTTCCTTTTGTTTCAGGAACGACAAAGAATGTAAAAAGAATTCCAACGACACTTCCGCCAGCAAAAATCCAGAAAGTTTCTCCAGTGCCAATTAATGTTGTGATATTATTGAATGAAAGTGTCACAAGAAAAGCAAGGCCCATGCGAAAAATCCAATGATTGGACCAGTAAATGCTTTCATTTTTTTAGGTGCAACTTCACTAACAACAAGCCAAGGTATCCCTCCGTATCCCACTGGATAAGCGAGAATATAAATGCAAAGTGATGTCAATGGAAGCCAACCAAGTGTTTCAGCTGTTTCAGGATCAATTGATTGAATATAAAAGAATGTACCAATTGCAAAAAGCGTAATTGTCATGACGATAATTGATCCTAAAAGCAAGACTCTTCGACCAAGTCGATCAACTAAAACAGAAGCCATGAATGATGAGAAAAATTGCATTATTCCTATGATAATTGTTGAAATGTCAGCGTCCATTCCTACATTTGCTGCCTATTGAGAAAAATGAAAAAAAAAAAACAATAAATTTGATTGATTTTAGAAAAATTACTTGAATATGTTTTTAAAATTTAAAGCGAAGCTATGATAATGTAAGAGAATTTTGGATTATATTATCTAGAACTAAATGCTATTGATTTTAAAATCATAAACAAATACATCAATAACTCGTCACAATATTATTTACTAAAATGACTCACCGCAAAAATATCAGTAGAATAAAATAAAATTGCGTTGATAGCACACATTTGTTGAAAATAGAGCAAACCTAATCCAATAACCAAAGCACTAATTGAAGCTCTTTCTTTAATTGCAACAGAAAATGGAACTTTTTTAAGAATTTCATCAGATAAATTTGCTTTAAGCTCATCAATTTCTTGAATTGGATTATAATTCTCTCCTCTTAGCCATTTAAGTGATTCTTCAGCTTGTGTATTTTTATTTTTAATCACTAAATAAGTTGGTGATTCTGGCATGATAATAAAAATTGCAGCAAAAATGATTGGCATTATTCCACATAAAACACTTAACCAAAAAACTGATAAAAATGCACCAACAACATAAGAAAAAAGAATTCCAAGTGAGATCAAAAGTTGAAAGAATGAACCAATTGCACCACGAATTTCTTTCTCAGCTATTTCAGCAGAATATTGTGGTGCAGAAATGCAAAATGCTCCACCAGCAAGTCCTAAGAAAAATCGACCAGAGACCATCATTGCAAAATTTTGTGCCCAAATAATTAAAGCCCAACCGAGTAAGAAAGGAATCACGAGTGCCATCATTGTCGATTTTCTACCAATTTTATTCATGAAATAACCAATTGGAATGCATGAAATTGCACAACCAACTGTGACAATTGAAGCAATCCAATTCCATTGATCTTGTGTTATAGGAAAATATTGGATCTGCAATTTTTATTATCATGCCTGAATCACCAACTTATTTAGTGATTAAAAATAAAAATACGCAAGCTGAAAAATCACTTAAATGGCTAAGAGGAGAGAATTATAATCCAATTCAAGAAATTGATGAGCTTAAAGCAAATTTATCTGATGAAATTCTTACAAAAGTTCCATTTTCTGTTGCAATTAAAGAAAGAGCTTCAATTAGTGCTTTGGTTATTGGATTAGGTTTGCTTTTTTTTCAACCTATGTGTGCCATAACTCCAATTTTACTTTATACTACTGATATTTTTGCTGTGAGTTGAATTCTAATGTTTCTTATCTATTTTTGATTTTAATTCTTTTGACAGGCTTCTGGTGTAGGACTATCAGCTGACATTTCAACAATTATCTTCGGAATAATGCAATTTTTCTCATCATTCATGGCTTCTGTCTTAGTTGATCGACTTGGTCGAAGAGTTTTACTTTTAGGATCAATTATCGTCATGACAATTACGCTTTTTGCAATTGGTACATTCTTTTATATTCAATCAGTTGATCCTGAAACAGCTGAAACACTTGGTTGGCTTCCATTGACATCACTTTGCATTTATATTCTCGCTTATCCAGTGGGATACGGAGAGATACCTTGGCTTGTTGTTAGTGAAGTCACGCCTAAAAAAATGAAAGTTTTTATTGGTCCAATTTGTGGATGTTTTCTTTGGACTTTGGCTTTCCTAATATCACTTGCATTTAATAATATTGCAGGACTAATTGGAATCGGAGAAACTTTCTGGATTTTTGCTAGTGCAAGTTTTATTGGAATTCTTTTTACATTCTTTGTTGTGCCTGAAACGAAAGGAAAATCATTGGCTGAAATTGAAGAATTGTTAAATCGTGGTGGAAGGAAAGAAAAATAAATGTATTGAAGTAAAAATATATGTAAATTTTAAGATAAATGGAAAATTACAGGATATTTGACACTTAGACGAAAGGTGAAAACAGGCAAAAATAGGTATAAACAGATGTCGTATGCAACAGAAAAATAAATATTTTTACAGTATTTTTATAAATTTCTTTCCTGTTTCTTATTCTAAGTCAATAAAATGTGAAAGGAAATTTTTTTAATAAAGGCTTTGATAATTCAAAACTGAAAGATCAAAAATTTAAAAACAAAATTTTAAAGAAATGTTTTGCAACAAAAAACATGTCATGTGACAAAAAACAGGCAAATAGGCAAAAACCACATTAATAGACAAAATCTTTTGCCTAAGTGTTCAGCCCCTGGAAAATTATGATTTTGAAAATTTCCAAGTTTTTGAGTTATTTTAAAAATTAATCAAGTAATTTAAGTTAACAAATTGTAGAATCTTCTTTCGTCAACGACCATATCACGTTGAAAACACCGGTTCTCGTCCGATCACCGAAGTTAAGCAACGTCGAGCGTAGTTAGTACTTAGATGGGTGACCGCTTGGGAACGCTACGTGTTGTTGAATTTCTTTTTGTCTTTTTTGATAAAATTTATTTTTTAAATATGAAAATGTTTTAATATTTTTGACAGTTAAAAAGTTTTAATTCTTAAAATACGTTAGAAAGCAAACGTTTATAAGAAAAGATTTTGTAGAGTTTAAAGCAAATAAGGTTTCACTGCCTTAATTCTTGATAAGCATTATTATCAATTAAGATAAGAAAAATAAATTGTTTTCGAAAAAAATCTCAAATTATTTTTCAGTCTTATTTGTGCATTTGAAAATTAAAGACTTGTTTTAATTGAAAAATCTCTGTAGATAAGATATGAAAAGTTGTTGAGAATTTTGAAAAGTCATGATCAATAATCGAGCACAAAAACTACCACAATTTATAGCAAGTTTATCAGCATCAGGTGGTGCATTTTGTGCAGGAACATTATTAGGCTGGAGTTCACCAGCTGCACCAAGGCTCGTTGATGAAAAGCAATATTTTGAAATCACACAAGATCAATGGAGTTGGATTGCAGCAATTTATAATGTTGGCTGTTCAGTTTCATGTCTCATTGTTGGATATTTAATGAATAAATTTGGTAGAAAATTGACAATGATTGGATTTGTGTTGCCATTTATCATCGGCTGGTCACTTTTAATCTGGGCACAAAATTTTCTGATGATGTTTATTGGTAGATTTATTCTTGGAATTGCTGGCGGTGCTTTTTATATTGCAATGCCACAATACACTACTGAAATAGCACAAAATGATATTCGTGGAATTCTCGGTTCATTTTTACAGCTGCAAATTTCACTTGGTGTCCTTTTTGTGTACACAATTGGTGCATATTTGACAGTTTATCGGATGAATATCATTTGTGGAATTTGTCCAATTATTTTTGCAATTTCCTTCATTTTTATGCCTGAAACTCCTTTTTATCTCATCACTAAATGTCAAGAAAATAAAGCAGATAAATCTTTAAAATGGCTTAGAGGATCTGATTATGACACAAGAAATGAAATTGAAGAATTAAAAGATAATTTAAGAGATAGAAATGATTTAAATGTTAGCTTTAGAGAAGCTATTAAAGAAAAATCGTCAATAAATGCTTTAGTTATTGGAATTGGTTTACTTTTTTTTCGTCATATGTGCTGCATCATTCCAATTTTGTTTTATGCTACAACTATTTTTGCTGTAAGTTGAATTTTATTTTTGTTTTTAAATGCATAAATTAGTTAAATATCAAAGTTTTGCTTTATTTACGAGTTTTTTATACAATTATAATATTCTTAGAAATGATAAAATCAACAATTATTTGACCTATTATTTATGTCTTAAATTGATTTTACTCAGGCTTCAGGTGTAGGTTTATCAGCTGATATTTCAACAATAATTCTTGGCGCAATGCAATTTTTCTCATCATTCATGGCTTCTGTTTTAGTTGATCGACTTGGTCGAAGAGTTTTACTTTTAGGATCAATTATCGTCATGACAATTACGCTTTTTGCCATTGGTGCATTCTTTTATATTCAATCAGTTGATTCTGAAACAGCTGAAACACTTGGTTGGCTTCCTTTGACATCACTTTGCATTTATATTCTCGCTTATCCAGTGGGATACGGAGGGATACCTTGGCTTGTTGTTAGTGAAGTTGCGCCTAAAAAAATGAAAGCATTTACTGGTCCAATCATTGGATTTTTCGCATGGAATTTTGCTTTTCTTGTAACAACTTCATTCAAGCATATGATGGAAACATTTGGCATTGGTCAAACATTTTGGATTTTTGCTGGTGCAAGTTTTATTGGAATATTTTTTACATATTTTATTATACCCGAAACAAAAGGAAAGTCATTGACTGAAATAGAAAATTCTCTCAATAAGAACTCATCAGTAATGTCTAAATAATTGAAGCATAAGTCATCATCATTAATGGAAAATTTATTTTTAATGTTTAACAAGCGTGGAAATAAGTTTTAATGGTTAAATATTTAGAAATTCATCAAACTATAATTGAATTGTGTTTATTTGACTCTAATGAATTTTATTTTTGTGGTTTTAAAAAAAAAGTAAATTTAATTTTAATTTAATAAGATTAGCAATAAAATTTATAGAAAATCAAATATAAAGTTGAATTATTATCAAAATTGCACAACACGTTTCTGTTATATTAACCGAAACGAAAATTTAACTTACAATAATGTGATTATTATATCATCAAACCCCAAAAAAACATAACAACATACACACACTTGAGTGAGCGTTAATGGCAATAAATTTTTCACTTTTTTCTTCTTAAAAACAACTTGAGCAAATTTAGGAAGAAAAAAAAATTTTGTTTCTGTCGAGGCACAACAAATTGAGCGGAACATCAAATAAATCAAAAGTTGCTGTTCTAATATTTTCATTTGATTTTTATTTTCTTTGGTTTAGGGGAAGGAATTTTCAGATCTTGATAAATTATTTTACTAAATTGAAGTGAGTTAGAAAAAAATTTTTTTGTAATTTTTTGAGAAATTTTACAAGGAAATCGAGGAAAACAGACGCGGTTATAAACTAAAATATTAGTAAAATAATAACAAATATGACAATTTGTTAGAATGCAGCTAGAAAATTTTGTAGAATGAGTATATTTTTGTATTAATTTCTTTCTGAATAGATTGCTTTTAAATAGTTAATCTTAAAATCAAAAGTATTGAATTTATCAAAAAAAATTAAATGAAATTTTAAATTTTTTATTTTTGTTGACATTTTTGGTTTTTGTTTACGTTTTCTAATTTGTCAAGAATCATTGAAAATTTGTAATTTTAAACTCAAAAATGATTAAACAAGCAAGAAATCATTTTGATAAGAGAAAATTAAACATATGCAAAAAGATACTATTAAACTTTTGCTTTATTTTCAATTTTTAGACAAGAATTAAATTATTTTAAGAGATTATTAAAATTGCATTTAAGAATAGGCAATAAATAGGGTGTTTTTGAAATGTTTGAAAAGTTTTAGCTGTTAAGTTGAAAGAACTTTCTCTAATAGCTACAAACAGTCTTCTATATTTCCTAATAGGAAATTCCTATAAGTTTTTTTAAAAAATTTATCAAAGAACTTCATTTTCATCACTCAACATCATAACTATATTATTGAGTGTTATTTTTGATGAATTATTGCACCTAAAAATATACTAAACTAAATTATGCAATTTGCAAAAAACTGCATGTTAGAACTTCAAAAAAGGCAGCAGAAATGAAATTTATTTCTTTCGTTGAAATGTTAAACGCCCAAAAAATAAACTTCTTTTAGATAATAGTTAATTTAAGAACGGTGAAACGAAAAAAAATTATTAAAGCGAACGCAAATTTTTTTATGGATTTCGTGCTAAAAAGCATAACACATTCGGTATGGATTAAAGGAAAAAATTATTTGCTTCTCTTTTCTGTTCTCTATTCGCAAATTGTTCGCTAATCTTTTTAAAATCTATTTTCAAGCACATGTTTTCTTATGTTATAAAATTGAAACAAAATTGAAAATGAAAAATTTTTTGCTCTCGAAAATTTCATTTATATACTTCGCAAGAACAAGAAGTAATGAAAATATCAAATAGTTGTCAAATTTAAATGAACGATTGCCAACCAGTAGTCGTTATAACTGACGACGAAAACAATCAAGTGATGAAAGTCTTTGATGAACTTCGTTGATTAAAGATTTTCGCCTGAATATCAAAACGCCTATTAACCCAGAGCGGATATTCAGAGCGCTAGCTGATGGTTGTTCTTTGGTTGGACTAATCTCTTAAATTATTACATAAAAAAATCTAATATTAATGTGAGTCTCTTGATTAAAGTTTAAAAGAAAAAAATCTTTCATATAACCAATGATTATTCTTATTATACTTTCTGCAACACTTTTATGTTTGTTATTATAAAACGATTTCGGACACTTTAAAAAAGGAGAATGAATTCAAGAGAGTAGTTCTTTATAGAAAAGAAGTTTTATTATGCTTCAGGCAATTTAGATTGTTAAATTCTTTTTCATTGTATGTTTTTCAAAATTTAAGTTAAAAATATGTAAGATGTTCTTTCGTCAACGACCATATCACGTTGAAAACACCGGTTCTCGTCCGATCACCGAAGTTAAGCAACGTCGAGCGTAGTTAGTACTTAGATGGGTGACCGCTTGGGAACGCTACGTGTTGTTGATATTTCTTTTTGTCTTTTTTGCTAAAATTTTAAACTTTTCAACAAATTTTCTTTTAAAAATTTAAAAAATTCATTTAAAATTAAAATTAAGTGAAAAAAAGACAAAAAGAAATATCAACAACACGTAGCGTTCCCAAGCGGTCACCCATCTAAGTACTAACTACGCTCGACGTTGCTTAACTTCGGTGATCGGACGAGAACCGGTGTTTTCAACGTGATATGGTCGTTGACGAAAGAAAATTCTGCAATTTGTTTACTTAAATTACTTAATGAATTTTTAAAATAATTCTTTTTTTAGTTTTTGGAAAATTTTAAAATTAATATTTTCTATTTATTTTGAAATGTACATCTATTTTCACTTCAATACAATTTTTTTTCTCTAGAATGTAAATTAATTTATTTTTCTTTCCTTCCGCCACGATTTAATAATTCTTCAATTTCAGCCAATGATTTTCCTTTTGTTTCAGGAACGACAAAGAATGTAAAAAGAATTCCAACGACACTTCCGCCAGCAAAAATCCAGAAAGTTTCTCCAGTGCCAATTAATGTTGTGATATTATTGAATGAAAGTGTCACAAGAAAAGCAAGGGCCCATGCGAAAAATCCAATGATTGGACCAGTAAATGCTTTCATTTTTTTAGGTGCAACTTCACTAACAACAAGCCAAGGTATCCCTCCGTATCCCACTGGATAAGCGAGAATATAAATGCAAAGTGATGTCAATGGAAGCCAACCAAGTGTTTCAGCTGTTTCAGGATCAATTGATTGAATATAAAAGAATGTACCAATTGCAAAAAGCGTAATTGTCATGACGATAATTGATCCTAAAAGCAAGACTCTTCGACCAAGTCGATCAACTAAAACAGAAGCCATGAATGATGAGAAAAATTGCATTATTCCTATGATAATTGTTGAGATGTCAGCGTCCATTCCTACATTTGCTGCCTATTGAGAAAATGAAAAAAAAAAAAACAATAAATTTGATTGATTTTAGAAAAATTACTTGAATATGTTTTTAAAATTTAAAGCGAAGCTATGATAATGTAAGAGAATTTTGGATTATATTATCTAGAACTAAATGCTATTGATTTTAAAATCATAAACAAATACATACATAACTCGTCACAATATTATTTACTAAAATGACTCACCGCAAAAATATCAGTAGAATAAAATAAAATTGCGTTGATAGCGCACATTTGTTGAAAATAGAGCAAACCTAATCCAATAACCAAAGCACTAATTGAAGCTCTTTCTTTAATTGCAACAGAAAATGGAACTTTTGTAAGAATTTCATCAGATAAATTTGCTTTAAGCTCATCAATTTCTTGAGTTGGATTATAATTCTCTCCTCTTAGCCATTTAAGTGATTCTTCAGCTTGTGTATTTTTATTTTTAATCACTAAATAAGTTGGTGATTCTGGCATGATAAATAAAATTGCAGCAAAAATGATTGGCATTATTCCACATAAAACACTTAACCAAAAAACTGATAAAAATGCACCAACAACATAAGAAAAAAGAATTCCAAGTGAGATCAAAAGTTGAAAGAATGAACCAATTGCACCACGAATTTCTTTCTCAGCTATTTCAGCAGAATATTGTGGTGCAGAAATGCAAAATGCTCCACCAGCAAGTCCTAAGAAAAATCGACCAGAGACCATCATTGCAAAATTTTGTGCCCAAATAATTAAAGCCCAACCGAGTAAGAAAGGAATCACGAGTGCCATCATTGTCGATTTTCTACCAATTTTATTCATGAAATAACCAATTGGAATGCATGAAATTGCACAACCAACTGTGACAATTGAAGCAATCCAATTCCATTGATCTTGTGTTATAGGAAAATATTGACCTTCTTCAACTAGTCTAGGTGATGCTGGTGAACTCCAACCTAAATTTAGTTTTTAAATCTTTTTATAAATTTGGAGATTTTAATTAACATAAATTTACCTAAAGCAGTTCCAACACAAAATGCACCACCAGCTGCAGCTAAACCCGCTGAAATTTGTGGTAATTTTTTTGTTTCTGACATTTACGTTTACTCTATAAAACTTTTCAAATCAAACTGAATAAAATGCCACAAAAAATAATTTTTCATTGTCTTTATCTCATTTTGTTTACTTGTATTGATATTTTCTCTCATTTTCATTCAAGTATTTTATCAAAATTATCATTTTAGATATAATTATGCAATAGAAAGAAAACAATATCAGCTTTACAAAGTCATAAAAATGGTCACTTGGGGATTTTTAGGTGTAAAAAGAATTTTTATTTATTATGCTTTGGAAAATTCAAAAATTTTATTAAAATACCGAAAATTTATTAATGTCTCACGACATTTTTAGCGCATTTTCCATCAGATTTAGAAAAAAGGCGCTATTGTGCCCACTTTGTCTGTCCGTCTGTCTGTATCCGTAACTTGTCTTTCGAAAAACGGTTTTTTACCAAACTTTTTGCACCAATCTGTTGGTTCTGACTATGAGATCGGTGTAACGGAAGCTTTCCGCGAGATTCGTTCTCCATGCCGAGCTATGGCATGCATGTGGTGGACGTCCACCGAATGGACCAAAAAAACTTTTTTTCACCAAAAAATCTTATAATATCATAAAACATCGAAAAAAAATGTCAAAAATGATTTTTGGCCGTTTTATCCCAAGTGTATGCATGTGCCGCACAGGTGCATCACATGGACCAAAAATCGAAATTTTCCAAATATAGGCATATTTATACTCGTTGGAAAGGTCTAGAAGCGTACAATAAGATGGCATAAAAAGTTTTTAGATTGGTGTTGACCCAAGGGCATGCATGTGGTGGATGTCCATCACATGGACCAAAAAATTTTTTTCATCCAAAAATCTTAAAATGTCATGAAACGTCGAGAAAACATGTCAGAAGTAGTTTTGGATATTTAGACCCAAGTGTATGTTTTAAATTGTACAGACTTCAAAAAGGCCGGAATAAATTTTTTGAAACTTTCAATGAATTTTGAAACAAAACTAATCTGCTGCCGGAAAATGCGCTTTTAACACGTCACTGACGGTTAATATTACTGATTTTTTGTTCATGTGACATGTTTTTTGATTACTTATGTTGAACAATATTGTTTTATTGCTGAAATAAAATTGCCTATCATCTGAGTGATTTTCCTACAGTTCGGTAATAAAAAAAGAAGCGTGCAAAAACTTCATATCTGCACACTAGTGAAATTTAGATTTAAAAAACAGAAAAAAAACAGACGTTTTTAATTTTAAAATTTAACGGAATTTATTTATAAATAATTTAAAATAATAATAAAATTCAATAAAGAAAAAACGCATAAAAAATGATCATTTATGCACCGACGAGACATCATAAAATTCATCTCTTTCGTTTCTTCAATTTTCCATAGAAGATGAAGTGTAAATTAAATAAACACCCGAAGACAACAAAAATAAAAAAGTTCAATATTGACATTCTTAAGCATCCATAAAAATGGCATTAGAGCTACAAAAATGAGCGTATAAAATTCAACAAATATAATAAAAATGAATTCCTTATGGCCATTGAACGTCAACGTGAATGAGGTAAAAATGTAAAAGATAAATAAATAGTATAAATAAGGATTAAAAATGTTAACTTTCACGATGATGATTGTCTCGATCGATGATCACTAGTTCGTGTATGAATATTAGTGTGTGGCGGTAAAAATCATTTGAAGACACTACTGCTGCTTTAGCTCTTTTGTAACACACTCTTGACTCATCGATTTTCAAGATTTTTATTAAATAAATTTTTATTACACACTTTTATTCAATCTTGTTTGTTTGTTTGTTTTTCTTTTGTCAATTTATGTCTTTTAAAATTCAATTTCTGATTTGCTAGAACTCTGAAATTCTCAATATAGTTTGGTCAGTATAGTCAACTTGTATTTGCAAAAAGCTAAATGTTTTAAAAACAAAAGAAAATTAAAATTTTCAGAAAAACTTTTTGTAATTTTTATTTCAATTTATAAATGGAAATTTAGAAAAAGATCATAAAAATATCTGTTGGGAGAGAATTATTAAGCCAAAAATTTCCAGATTTTGCCAACAAAGTATTTCATTTGCGACCAAATTTGACGTCGGCGTCGAATGTTACTAGAAGAACTTGAACGTTGTCTGTTATTGCGAGATCTTGAGCAACTGTTTCGGTTTCTTACATTTTTCCGTTTAAATCTTGAATTTTTCCGTTCTAAGCTTGAATTGGAAATAATTCGAAGATTCGAAATTGTCGGATTGTTAATTATGACATTTATAGCTCCCATTGATGATGTAGAATCATTCTGTCTTAAATTTTCATCTCTTGACATTCGATTAGTTTCATTTTCTGCATGGTTGCTCATTATTTCGATCCTTATATCCATCTCAGGAGGCAAATGAATGAAGAAAATTTCTGATGGAACTTAAGTGAAGAAATTTCTTTTTTTTCCATTAATTCATAAAAATTTATTTCATTTTATACCTGAATGCAATTCTTTGTCAGTATCATTTTTAATATTCATACTGATTTTTAATTTCTTGATGATTTTATTTCTGAAATTGATTTACCTTTCGGAAAAAACTGATAAACTTCTGCTCATTTTAAAGTTAGACTTAATAATGAATTTTCCTAAATTTTTCAAAGTTAACAGAGATGATTTTTGAAGGAAAGATTTCTAAGTTCAAGAAATATAACTTAATTTTCTTAAAGTTTACTAAAATTCTAAATTTTTTAAAGATTTAAATTTTAAGTTTGATTGCTGGTGTTCATATTTTATTGCATGTAAGTTGACTTACTAAAAATAACTCTAATTCTTTCAAATTTTTTGGGTAATTTTTTACAAGTTAATATAAGAGTCAATTATTCTTATATTTACAAAACGTTGACCAAAAAAAATAAAAATTGGAGGAATTAAGGACATTTTTTAATATGATAGGTCGACATGCATGCACAAAAATATGAAAATACCAGACAATAGAAAAAAAGTTTTAACCTTTTTAATAAAAGTGTGCATTTTTGAAAAAAAATTTTTACTTTCAAGTGTTGAACAAGATAGAGCGAGAAAAAAAATTAATAACTTTTTGTTTGCTCATTTTGTATTCATGAACGGTCATAAATTTTAATTTGGTTCTTTGAACATTTTAAAGTTTTTCCATACTTCTTCTTTTCATGCTTCATTCACCTAAAATTATTATTTATTTGGATTCTTACTAAATATTTTCAATATTATTTAAATTTGACCACTGAGAAATGCTCAAATAAATTATCTTTAAAATATTCTTTTTTTCTCTTTTTTCGGCATTTTATCGATATTAAACAAACTTGTTTATAAAGCAAAGCAAAGCGAGAGAAAGAAAAAGATTTCCATAAAAACATTTTAATAATAGTAATAATCCTTTTCTTATAAATTAGAACAAACATATTTCTTTTAACAATGATTAGAGGTTTGTGTGGCATGATTTATTTATTTGTTATGTTAAACTATCTTCTTCATGCTCTTGTTTCTCTCTCACATCAACATAACTGTAAAATAAGACTTGATTAAGTTTCATTGAGTGAGGTGATGATGAGTGAAAACTGTTGGAGATTTTTTTAGATAAATATATTAAATTTTTTTCAAATAATTCAAAGTTATATGCTGGACTTGGACAAAAAAGAGTTTCATAATTTTAAAATTTGTGATTTTGGATTTTTTGATTAAAGTCAAGTTAAAATCAAGTGATATAAATCAAGTTAGAATCAAGTCAAGTTAAACAAATTATTTTAGTCAAGTTGACAAGATAATTTTACCAACTAAGAAAATTATTGTAGATTGTGAAGCACAACGTTGGTCAAATTGTAAATTTTTAAAACATATCATACGAAAAATTTTAACAATAAATATTTCAGTAACAATTATGAAAAATTCTTCAAAAAATTTCATCAATTCTATGTTAAAAATAAATTACTAATGAAAATCCAACTATACTACAAAGTCAGCAACAAGAATCAATAAAAAACTACATTTTATATTTATAAATGAAAACAAAAAAATCCATCTAAGTCACAACAACAACAAGTATCCGTGAGAGAAAAAATAAATCAATATTTCACCTTCAGACAATTGAAATTGAAAATTATTTTTTCATTAACATGGTCATAAATAATCATTGAAAATGTCACAAATATTTTATTTACATAGAAGAAATATTAGATTTTGATAAATAAAATTGTGTGTATGTAAGTAATAAATTTCATTGCGTGTTTGAACTTTTAAACTACTCACATAATTCATATATGATGGCGTCACACTTTAATCTAGGTAGAATTTAATTATAAATATTTGCTTATGAAGGATTTATTGGAAAATTATTCAAACGTCATTTAAAATTTTTGTAAGAAGAAAAAAAGTGAGAAAAATTTTCATTCAACCCCAATTGACGGCATAAAAAATTGTGAAAAGTGTTTGTTTTAGCACGTTATTTTTATAAATTTGCTTTTCCACTTTTCACTTGCTTTTTATAAGCGAAAAAATATAATGTTTTAAAATTGATTTTTTCTAATAACTTTTTGCATTATGTGAAAGAATTTTAATAATAAAAAAAGGTTTTATTGCATGTTGTTTATGTAATGTTTTTATGACAAACAAAGTATTTTTGTAAATAACGTTTATTTTTAAATTTTAAAAATTTTGACTAAAAGAATTTACTTTCGAAATGAACTTTCGAAATTTTGATCAAATTTTTTTCATCTACATTGCATGAATGTCGTTTTAAACATTTAACGTATTTTAAAAATTTAAAAAAGTTTGTAAAAGAAACGTTTCTTAAACAGAAGAAAAGTTTAAAATTTACCTTTAAAATTCATATTGAAATGAAAATCTAAATGTGCAAAAAGCCATCAAAAGCTATTTATTTTTATGCTCGTAATACAACAACAAAACAAAGAATAATATTTTTCATAAACGCTAAAACAAGACATTGAAATGTTTTTCTTTTTATATTTTGCAAAGTGCACGGCATTGATTTCACAATAATCAAATATTTGCATAAAATTTTATCAATACCTTGAGCACACATAATGAAAATCAATTTATTTTATTTTATATGAAAAAAGAGCAATTGCACAAGCCAAATTCAAGCAGGAAAGGGAAAAGTGTAAATAGGTGAGTGTGAGAGAAAGAGCGGAAAATTGAAATTATGAATAAATTGCGATGGATAAGTACAACTGCCAAAATACAATGCTTAACCATACTCTTGAAAAGAACTTGAAAACGAGAAAGAAAGAAGAAGGCGAAAATGAATTATTGAAAGCCAAGTGTGTTTCATAAATTGATACAATGCTAATTATCTGATTTCTGACTTTGTTTTCCACTCACTCACTCTGTACTTATGCTTGCATTCTCTCAAAGGCACAAATTATTGCAAAATTGGGGAAATTTGTGAATTTTGTCAAAAAATATTTTTAACGGATCTTTGAGATTTCGTTAAAAATTTTAAATTTTTATGATATAAATTTTCGTTAAATTTTTAAAATTTGAAAAAAAACGTTAAAAATTTTAATAGAAATTTGTCACGTAATTTATGAATAAAATCAACAACAACACCAAATTCATGTGTGTATAGCAAGTAGCATTATTTGAAGATATTTTTCTTCTCTTTCTCTCACTTTGATCAGCAAAAGAAAATTAATATCTTCGTGATGCCTCGGCAAGTCTTCTCTCACTCTGTTTTTTTTTTCTTTTGCAATAAGCCGACTTTCAACCTCACATTACACGAGCAACAGCACAAACAGTCCAATTTTTCATCTTGTTTAATTTTTTAACTCGCTCTCTACCAATTTTTGTGATTTTTTTCGGACTGTTGTTGTTGGTGCGCGCATTCTTTGGCCAATTTTCTCAGCCTCATTCGCTTTTCATACAACATATACATAAATACAGGCATGATTTCTTAAAGTGTTGAAGAAGGTGTTTTTGAGGAACACTTAATAACAGACAATAATAAATAATAAATGAATGAGTTATGTTTATGAACGTATGATCTTTTTCTCTTGCTTTTGTTGCTTTTTCTCTTTCAATGGATTATACAAATGATGATCATGACGATGATGATGAGCAAGTTAAATACAGACGAAATGTCTGCTGCAACTGAGACTTATATAAATTTAAGTTATTATTATTGTTACTGCTAAAATATTGCAAGTATTTTACAAAGAAAATTCATAAGAAGTTATGTAAAAACTTTTCATTTGTAAACAAAACAAAAATTAAAAGGAAAATTTTTTAATTTTACCGGATTTTAAACGGATTTTTGTCGTTGTCAACTGTTTAATTATGCTTACAAAAATTCAATACAAAAATTCAAATTTAATAAAAAGAAGAATTTGGAAAATTTCAAATTTTATTCACTGCGAGTAAAATAATTTAGAAATTTTGGCTATTTTCAACAAAACTAATGATTTATTAAAACACAACAAATGTGTTTTTGTGACATGTTGCATCAAAATTAAAAATTTCAATCAAAACTAAGATAATATCTTAAATTAGCCTTTAAGTGATTACAAAAGTGTATATTATTTGTTTCTAAATTTTTTGCTACTTTTGATTCAAGAATTACCAATATTTAAACAAAAAAGTTTTAACTGAAATTACGTTTGTTCACATATGACATATGTGTATACAACATGTCACGCACAGCATGTGATAATTGCTAAAATTTGCCAATTTTTGTTTCAAAAAATTTAAATCTTACGTAGATTCAGTTATAAATTCTACTGATTAAGTTTTATTATTCAATCCTTCAATTTTATTTTTTGTAAATAATTTTAATATCTGTTGAAAATTCTTGTTATGAAAATAATTGATAAACATTGTGTAATTTTCATCTATTATAAGTAACTTTGCTCCAAAAAAATCTCTTTTTTTTTTCTCTCGTTTGTTCGAATCAATTATTCAAAATTGCCATCAATTTCGTTCCGCTTCGGTTCCTGTCCTTTTAAGTTGTAAAAACAATTCGCATAATTATGCATAAATGTTTTTCTATAGTTGAGTATGCAAATTAAAAGAATGAATGAATGAGGGATGACAGTGTAAAAAGCGTGAAAGAGAGTAAGCGAGAAAAAATCATGCAAACTTATTTATGAAGTTGAAAGATTCAAATTATCAAAAAACAAAAGTACAGCAAACAAGCAAGAACATTTATTGCATGCACAAAAAAATTATTCACAAAGCTACAGAGTGCGTGCAAGGTGCTTATTGTGCTAAATGCTTAATGCAAATATTGCATTTAACAATTTACAATATTTATTTACAGCAACCGGCTCTCTAAAGTCGAGAGTAAGTGCATATTACATGATGTCGGCTTCATTCTTTTTTGCACCTCGACTTGCAATTAATAATACCCACAATTTATTTATAATTTTATCGTTACTGCTTGCATACACACTTACATTTACTTGCTTGCTTATTTTATAATTATATCAAAAGGTGCTATGAATGAATTAATGAGCAAAACCGTTTAATTACAAGAAATTTGAAGTAAAACTACTTCGTTAAATAAACTTCAAGCCGCTCACTCACGTATAAAAATAATTGCTGATTTTATAATCGCAAAAAAATATTTATTAGCATAAATGATGCATTAATCATTTAATCTGGTACACGACATATACGAGACTGCAACAATGTGTGTATTTATAAATATATGAATTTTTATTACCTTTTATAACTTGGCATTTTCTGTAAGCATTCATATTTATTGTGACATGAGTAAATATTGTGATATTCCTGTATTGAATGCGAATTATTATAAAAAAATTAAATTTGAAAATAAAATATGGATTCTTTTTTTAAAAGAAAATTATTCATACGAGCGACATTTTTTCCGTCGTGCAACAAAAATAATGCAACAAAAATAGAACAATGAAACAATATGTCACATAAAACAAAAATTTGTCGTTTGGCATTAAAATTAAATTTTCATTCAAAAAATAATTTTTTTCAAAATTTAAAAATCAACTCTGGTTTAATTAAAAATAGAAAAAATAAAAAATGATAACAAAATCAATCAAAAATTATTACGCATGAAAAATTTTTAATCTTTCTATAAAAGTCAAAAAACATTGACATTAAACTGATAATTCTGTCAGTTTTGCTTTCAATTTAATCTCAGTCTTCTTTAACTCGTTGAATAACACACATGAAAACTTTAATTTTTATTCTCACATATTTTGCAATGCATGGAATTTTAACGACATTTTTCATGTCAACAATTGTGAAAATTTCTTATACTTGTGAAAATTCTACAACTATTGAAATTCCTGAAGATTTCATTTTCTCAGCTTCAACTTCTGCTTATCAAATTGAAGGAGCTTGGAATGAAGACGGAAAAAGTCCAAGTGTTTGGGATACTTATACTCATAATCATCCAGAAAAAATTGCTGATCATTCAAATGGAGATATTGCTGCTGATTCTTATCATTTCTATAAAAAAGATGTTGAAGCATTGAAAAGTATTGGAGTAAGATTATATTTTTTTGATTCAAAGTTTAGACACTAAAATTAATTTAATAAAAAACAACTTGATACAAAATTTTTTGAATTCATTTTTAAAGAAAATCAAAATCTTTCTAACTATGAATTTAATATCGTTAGACTTAATAGTTCTAAACAAAAATTTTAATACTTATTTGAAAGCTCAAAAGATTTTTAAGATTTTAAATCATTGATAAAAATCAAGTAATGAGTCAAGTTAGTTGAGAAAATCAAGTCAAGTGAGTCGGATCAAGTTAAAAAAGTCAAGTAGTTTAAATCATGTTGATATGACTTTACAGAATAATCAAAGAATTGATTATTTTAAAGCATATGATTGTTCGAAAGATATAAAAATTTTATTTAAATTCTAAATTAAGTTTTGAATACTTTACTTAATAATATCACAGTTTCAAATTTCAATTTTAGTTCAAACAATATAGATTTTCAATTTCGTGGCCAAGAGTCATAATTAATGGAACAAAAATTAATCAAAAAGGAATTGATTATTATAATAATTTGATAAATGAATTAATTTCTAATGGAATTCAACCTGCTGTTACAATGTATCATTGGGATATTCCTCAATATCTTCAAGATTTGGGTGGTTTTGCTAATCCAATAATTTCTCAATATTTTGAATTTTATGCAAATGTTTTATTTACAAATTTTGGTGATCGTGTGAAAATTTGGATGACATTCAATGAACCGTTAACAAATTGCATTGGTGAATATGGTGAAGGAAGATCTGGAGCATCAGTAAGAGCACCTGGTGTTGGAGAATATTTATGCGGCCATCATGTTTTGATTTCACATGCAAATGTTTATCATTTATATAAAGAAAAATTTTATAAAAAACAAAAAGGAGAAATTGGAATAAGTTTGAATCTTCGATATAATTATCCAAAAGATGAAGTTATCACGAAGGATTTCGTTATGAGAAGCTTGGATTTGGTTGTAAGTTAAATAAATTTGCTTTCGTTGTAACAAATAAAAATATTTAGAAATTTTGTAATTTTTTCTACGCTACAAATGTGTTTTGTGACATTTGTTGTGTTGCATTAAATCAAAACTTTCAATCAAAACTAGATACTATGCAATAATTTTATCTTAGGATCTTTGTAAAACTGTTAATTTTAATTTTCGATTTATTTTATTGCTTTTAATTCAACAATATCAAAATTTCTAAGATAAAAATTTTTGGTACATCACATTTGTCATTTGCAACATTTTGTCATTTGTGGTGATTTGTGCCATTTGCCATAACGAATATTTATCAGTTTAAAAAATAAATTTTAAATACTTGTAGAATGGTTGGTTTCTAAATCCAATATTCAGTAAAAATGGAGGCTATCCAGAAGAATTAGTGAAAATATTTGAGCAAAAAAGTATCGAAGAAGGAATTTGGTCACGTTTGCCAATCATGAGTGAAGAATTAAAGAAAAAAATTAAAGGAACAGCTGATTTTCTTGGTGTCAATTATTATACATCACGATATGTTGCTCCAATAACTCATGGTGAAAATTTAAATAAATTCGATTATGACACTGGAATTTCTTATTCAATGGATAAAAATTGGTACAAAGGTATAACTGCATGGGCATACTCAGTTCCTGATGGTTTACATGATTTACTCATTTGGATTAGAGAAAAATACGAAAATCCTAAAATTATGATAACTGAAAATGGTTGGACTGATAGTGGTGAAATGAATGATTTTGATAGAATTAAATATATTAAGGACCATTTGGCTGCAGTTTTAAAAGCAAAAGAAGAAAATTGCAATATAATTGGTTACACAGTTTGGAGTTTAATTGATAATTTTGAATGGAGTGAAGGATATACTGTTCATCTTGGGATTTTTGCTGTCAACATGAGCAGTCCGGAAAAAGAAAGAATTCCAAAACGATCTGCGAGATTTCTCAAAGATTTGATTGCAAATAAGAAATTTGAAATTTGTTAAAATGAAAAACTTTTAGACAATAAAAAGTAAAAAAGATAACAGAAATTTTAAATTTAAAAACTTCGTTAAATGTCACACACAACAAATTATGTTTCATGTGACATGTGGTTTTGTTGCTCCATGTTGCTGTAGTTTACAAATAATTTATAATTCACTAAAAATCTTGTAGTTCAAAAAATTTTAATTTTTTAAGGTTCCCGTTGTTTCATGTGAAACTAAAATTTTCTTTTCTAAATGATTCTATACATTTAAAGGAATTAAAAAATTCAAATTATCTAAACTTTGCTTTAAACTTGTTATTTTCTAAATTTAAAATTTCTGTCATGTAAAAAAACTAATTACATAATAATAAATTATAAATTTCATTTTTCATAAGCATCATCATCACCAATCGATTGATTGAGTATAATCAGTTTTTTTGTAGGATGGACAAGAGTGAAGCTACTTACAAATAATAAAAGAATTTCATGTAAAACAAAAATTGAATTTTTTTTTATCTTACAACAATTACAGAAGTGAGAAAGAACATAATGTAGAAGGAAAAGGAGAGAAAAAATCTCATTAATAACATCATCTGTAGAGAGATATTATTTAATGATGCTAGAGGTAGAAAGATAGAGAGATAGAGACTAAGGTCAAGTTAGTTTAAGATAATTAAGCAGCAAATAATCATGGTTTCTATTCTTATTTAACTCTAACTCTGACACATCCAGCTATAGCTACAACCGAACAGATTCATTTCTTTATTGTTGTGCGCGATAGATTTGTATCTTTTTTCTTTAGTTTACACTTTACCTTCTTCGGCATGATACATCGAAAAGAAATTAGAAAACGAAAAGAAAAATAAAATTTTCGGGGTTAGAAAGAGTGAGAAGCACTGCTATTCAGGCTGTTTTAATGAGAATACATAAATCATAACTTTATACACACAAGCCGCTCACTCTCGCTAAACAAATGAGACTAAATTAAAGAAAGAAATTTTTACTGCTGCAAAAAATCGAAATAACAGTTAAAGAAAAGTAGAAGCAGTCAAAAAAGATGTAAAAAGTCATATCAATTAATTACTTTAAAAAGCAACTGTAAGAAATAAAATATTTGTTTAATTTATTAAAAATATTTTTTATTTACGCTTTAAATAGGCAGACTGCTAAATAATTTTGATGATCTTCGCTGAAAAAATTAATTTTGAAGAAATTAGAGAATTTTTGAGTTTTTGTTATTTAACGAATTTTTTGATTTTTATCGAACTTTTTAACGATTATTAAATGAAAAATTTTATTTTGAGAACGAAACAAAATTGAATTTTTCAGAAATATAATTTTTGCTCTTTTCTATTATTTCTTATAAAAATCATGCAAATCTTTTCTACAAAAAGAATTATAAATCCCATAAATGATCCATAGCTTTAACAAAATGCCCATAAACTCTCAATAAACAATAATTTCAATCGAAAAAAGGCATAACCATTAAATTAACTGTAATTGTGAGAAGAAATTTTTGAATAAGCAATAAAAATTTTTTTCTTGCTAATTTTTCTTTCCTTTTATTTGTTTAAGCATTTGAGAGTTTTGAATAAAAATTTTAGCGATTGCCGAATCATTTTGCTGCCTACGATGTTTTTTTTAATCGTTTTTATAATCAATTAATTAAAGAACATTTAACATACGAAATTTATATCTTTTAAATCAACAGTTAATGCATTACAAACATTATTAAATTAACATTAGCTTCAAATTTATTAATTTTTATTACCCAAATCAATTGCAGAAATACAGTTAATTAAAATTTGCTATAAATACAGCTTGAATATCTTTTTTAAATAATCTTTTTTTTCTTTCATTATTTTGAACCCAAAAATTTTATGAGTTTTCTTTTGTTAAACAAATTTAATATTTGGTCTTAAAAAATGAAGATTTGTGTCAAAAAATATTTTTTATTTGTGGTTTTTTAAGTCTAATGATTTTAAATTGCAAATTATTAGCAAATAAAAAACCTTTTTTTGGAGAAAAAAATGTCGCTCAAACCGATTGAGTCAAATGTAAATTTTTATTCTTTTTTGTGACTTTAACTTTAAGTTTTTCATTCGAAGTCATAAAACAACCAATGAAATTCAATCAATATTTTTCCTTATTGTCCTTCTATTGTGTCATGAATTGAGTTAAAAGCTTTTAAAATAATTTTTTGATATAAATTTCAACAAAAAAGAAGAGAAATTAAAATTTTAAAAACGTGAAGACGATAAAATGATAAAAAGTTGTGTGAGTATTTTTAAAATTATAAAACAATTGTTATTGTAGAAAAATTAGAATTTTATCTCAAATTTCAAGTCAAATCCTAAAATTCTTATATTTTAAGAAAGTTCGTGCATTAAAAATTCATGAGCCGAGAAAATGAGCGCTGAGTTTAAATTTTTTGAACATTTAAAGTCTAAATTTCTCCTTTATTTTTAGCAGCTGAAAATTTATTAAATCTAATTAAAAACAATCAAATTTTTATAGAAGTCTAAAATTTACTACAAAAACTGCAAAAATTAAAAAAAGTTAGATTTTCACATTTTAAAATATAATTTTTTATTTCAATAATAACAATTAAAATTCATTTTTTATTGAATTAAATTTTACACAGAATTATTTTCATTTAATATTCTAAGTTATCTTGCACATTTTTCATTTTTTTCTGTTATTTAAAGTTTTCTAGTTAAAATTTCTTTGATTGAGAACAAAAACAGAAGCAAAAAATTTTTTATTAGTGAGCTCAATAAAAAGTGCGGAAGAAAAGAAAAGTATTATTCAGGGGAATATTCACTGTGATAAATGACAAGAAACTGTGGCAATTGGCAAAAAATCATCAAAATTTCAAAACTTGTGAAATGATCAAATGTTGCATGTGATACAAAAATTTTTGTTTACATCACGTTACATGCAACATTTTATCATTTTTGTCTGAATTCTTTGTAAATTTTAAAGTAAAACAACAAAATCAATTAGAGACAAAAAATTAAGAAAACCATTAGAAAACTTAATTAAAGGATAACTTTTTAGTTCTGATTGAAAATTTAATTTTAGCTCAACACAACAAATGTCATGAAACAACTTTTGTTATGTTGCAAAAAACATGTCACAAAAACACATTTTTTATGACACAAAATGTTAAAAAATTCTAAATTTCATTTACCACAGTGAATTTTCCCCTATTAACTTGAATTTTTATCTATAAATAAAATCTTCCTATATGTAAGCACAGAAATTTTTCTTTTAAATGCTACTGGTATAATTTCATTCTTTTATATTATTTTCTTCCCCTAAATAAACATAAACATTATTTAAACAGTCGCCATATGTGAAGCATTAAGTGCCATACGATTAGCTAATGAATCTAACCTTAGGTTCTGGTAATGATGTAGATAAGGATATGGTGCAATGCTATTTGATGCCAATTTCATGGCTAATGGTGACATCATAATAAGTTGAGCTGGATGAAGTGGTGGCAGTTCGTAATTGCTAAATTGACGTAATAATTGTTGATGATGATGCTGCTGCAGTTGTTGCTGATGTATTTCATGTAAATCTTGAGGAATTGCACTATTTGGATGCTTGTGAAAAAGTGAAACATTATTGCTACTATTGTTGCTGTCAATTTTGACTCTCTTGTTAGTGTTTTCATCTGGTTCAATTTCAATTAAACTTTCAATATTGAATTTTCGCTTTGGCTTCTTTGCTGGTTCGATGATTGTTTGAATTGGTGAAATTGACTTCGGTGAATCAACTCGCAGTTCTTCTTCACTATGTATTGATGGTTGAGGTGAAACTCGCAAATAACTTGCACTATCAATGACTGGAGGTGGTGATGGTGTGTTATGAGTGTAGGGAATGTCAATAACAACTGGTGGTGGTAAGGGTGTATGATAAAAATCATTTGGTGAGAGTGAAAAATCGATTCATGTTGGCCAAAGCTGCAAATTCTTCATTAAGAACATCTTTGTCTTGCTTGTGTAGCTTAAAACGTTTTCGTCGTCGCAATAAACTGCCATTTGCAAACATATCAAAAGCCTTTGGATGTAATGTCCAATATGAACCTTTGCCAGGGCGATCTGGACGTCGAGGAACTTTCATAAAAGGGCAATCATTAAAACTGAGATTGTGCCGTAGTGAATTTTGCCATCGCTGTGTGTTGTTTCTGTAGTATGGAAATCTGTCTGTTATGTATCTGTAATTAAATGAAAAAAATCTTTAGAAAATGCTTTTTTATTACAATATTTTTAAAATAAATGCAATTTTTAGCACAGAAACTTTGGTTTTTATAGCAAATTTAATTTTAGTACAAAAGAATTTTTAGTACACAAAATTTTAGAACAGAAGTTTTTTAGCAAATTTTAACACAAACAAATTTTTTTCTTTTTCCATTTTTGCACATTTGCCGGCGGGAAATAATTATATTTTTTGCAAACAATGCTAAAACAAATAACGAATAAAGAAACGGAAAGAAATGTTTGCTGCTTGTAGACAAGTTTACGAATGAGAATTTTTTGCATGCAATAATTTAGAAATAATTGAGTTATTAAAAAATTTATGAATAAAAAATTGACATTATGAAAGGACATTGTTGAATGATTTAATAAGGATTATGAATGTGGACCGCTAAAAGTTGGTTGAAACAAACTTAACATCAAGTTGTTAATTTGATATGTTTTTGATGATTTGATGATTTTTTTGATAGATTTCACATCCATCGCCTAATAAAGATTATTATTATGAAAAAATATTTTTTAAAAATTTAAATAAATTTTCATAGAACATTCTTGAATAATTTTTTTCTTCAAATTTTTCTTTCAAACAAAATTCATTTCTTATGTGCTTCTGCTCTTACTTAAATTTGTTTATTGTTAATTTGATCCAATATTTAAAAAACCCAATGAAAGACAAGTCACAAAAAATTGTAAATTTCAAATTTTAAACAGTAGAAAACTGATAGCCTTGAAAGATGTTATCTTTTCAACCAGTACGAAGTCGATTCAAATTTTTGTGCTAAGTCAACAAAATTTAGTCAAATTTAGGCTCTAATTTTAAAGCTCCGTGAAGAAATATTTGAAAAATGTATTTTTGAAAAAATTCAAATAAAAGGAAATTACTAATTACTAAATATTAAAATTAGTATCAAATTTTCTTTATTCTTATAAAAATTTAAAGACTAAATATGTTCAAACGATCGAATTTAATACAGTAATTATCAATAAAAAGAATTAAACTAAAACTTTAGCGCGTTTTTTCTAGGAGCATTTTAGATTTTTCGTAGTTAAACGCGCTGTTTCAAATTCAAATTTCGACAAATTTTACCGTCAACTTTTTGAGTTGAGACCTTCAAGGACTTGACAAAAAAATTATGAACTTTTTGATTATTTTTAAAAGTTGAAATAGTTTTTATCACAAATTGACAAATTAAGAATATTGAATGAAATTAAGAACGTTTTTTTTTAATAAGTCAATTGTCAAGTCAAGTCCGAGTAGAAATCAAACCAATGACTTCTAGATAAATGATTTTATCAATTAAACTATCGAACAACATCTCAAAGTCTTATAAATAATCATATAAAACTCATATCTGTTCTGATTATTGTTGTTAAAAGAATTTGTATTGTAAAGCAAAAATTTCTCAAAAAAATACAAAAATCTTTAATTAATAAGATTGAATTTTGTTTGATAAAACGGAAAATAATTTAAATTTATGAAAACTTTTTAAAAATGTTAAGACTATTTGTGTAGTAATTTTCTGTGATATTTTTAAATAAAATTTTACATTTTTTTATCAAGTTCTTTCATCTTGTTATTTTATAGTTTTTATAATTTCTGGATGAAAATTGAGCTTAATCCAAGAGATTTTGTTCTATAAATAAATACTTGGAATGTGAAAACATCAGTAACAAAAAAATTCATTTGAAAAGACTTCAATAATTTGTCGATCATAAAAAAAAATTTATCATATAAAATTCAATTTCTACAAAGTTTTATTAAATGTTTAATTTTGATTATTACAAGAACTTTTCAATTATCTTAAATGTTTATTCTATTTGAAAATATCTGTTTGTATGGTAATAAAATTATAAATATTTAAAAAAACAATTATACAAACCACAAATACAATAGTAATGCAATAATGATAATTTGTCTATTTTAATATTCGTGATTCAACAACAATAGTTAATAATAAAAGCAATGAAGTTCTATTGAAAAATGTTATGTCAATAAATTAAATTCTGTTTTTAATTAAGGATAAAAAAATCTTCATTTTAAGACACTTTTTTATATCAATCAGGTCAAAAAAATGATAAAAATTTCATTCACAGGAAATGAATGAATTCATCAGGTAATTAAATTTTATAACAGCAAAAAAATAATTTTAATGTCAAATCCGTGAGAACAATAAGAAAATTATTTTTTTATTCGAGTTAAAATTGCATTTAGGAAACAAAAGAAATTTTTTTGTTCTAAAAACTTACTTGTAAATTTCACTCAATGAGCACATTTTTTCAGGATGACTCCAAATTGCCATTGCCGTTAATGAAATATATGAATAAGGTGGTTTTTGATCACACTGTTCACGAGATGGACGTGGCATTTTTTACAAAAATCTTTTTTATTTATTTTGCACTAATTTTTAATATTTTCTTATCAACCACATAAAATTCTTTTTTATTTTCTTCTTTTTCTTAAATTTTTTTTCTGTTCTTTCTTTTTTGCACCTGTGTATCGATCACACTTTTTTGAGAAACAAGAAAAAACCGTCCGAACAGTTCAACGTTGAAATAAAAAATGGTTAGCTGTGAATGAATATTTGCTTTTTCACACCAAAAAAGAGAGAGAAAAAAGTGAGAACTAAACACAGAGACAAAAATAAAACTTGTTTTTAAAAAAGGGGATTTCTTTATGTACTTGTGTGAAACTGCGCGTGTGTTAGTTCTTGGTGCTTGTTTGTTGTAGGCGTGGCATTGCTTTCCGCATCCAATCGTTCAAATGATGATTCTTCATGTTGAAATTTTTCAATCAACGGTTTTAGGGAGAAAGAAAAAAGCTTTTTATTTTGTGGTAAATATTCTATACTTTTGTGAGTTTAATAAAAGTTTATGACAAAAAAATTAGAATTATAGAAATTGAGATAGATTAAAGATTTTAGTTTACTAAAATTTAATTAAAATTTTTTTATTGAAAATTGAAGCTAGAAAAAAAAAAAACATTTTACATAATTATATTTTAAGCAAATCAAAGGCATTCCAATTCATCAATCTTTCTCAAATTGTTACGATTTTTGCAAATTATTGTCGGGATTTTTTAAATTCTTAAGAAGTGTCAATTTTCGTCTAAAACTCGAGAACAAAACAAAAATTTGAGTAAAAACACTATTTGTATATCCTTGCTATTAGTTCATTGTTTCTTTTCCTAGATTATTTAAGCATACTCACCTTTAAAACTATAACTTTTCAATGAATACAAGCGAATTTGCAAAATGTAAACAAAAATTTTAAAATTTTTTCCGTTATTTCTGAAATTATCGAAAAATACTCATTAAAAATTTCTTCAATTTCCAATTCAAGCTGATTACAGAGTGAAAATTATTTATGAATTACACAACATGGTGTCCAACTGATTGTATGTGTGTGGTTGAATTTACTCCATTATTACTGAATAAATAAAATTTAATAAAACAAAATTGTGTGTACTGCTTTTATTTTTTGATTAATTATGAGGCAAATTGCTTGCTTGCTGTCATATAAGGTAAAAACTGCTGCTGACGTTGTTGATGTTTTTTATAGATTTTTAGGTCAGATATGGAAGCATTTACTTGAAAAGTATTTTAATGGCTTTATCTTTTATCTTTCTTTGTCTCTCTCAATAGACATGCAATTTTCTCTTCATTACTTTGACATTTTTCTTAATATTTAACTTAAATGCGTGAGTTTATTTTTGATGAAAATTGATAAGAGAAATAAATTTTATTTAATGCTATGTTGAGTTGTAAAATTATGTTTGACAAATTTTGTATCACGAAAATTATAAATAAAAAGATTAAAAAAATTTAATAAAGACGCTCTTGTTTACGTGAGAAAATTAAAATTAGAGGTTTCTAAGAAGCTTATTTCTATTAATTTTGTTGTCTTTAATTCAATATTGCCAAAAAGTTTTATTCAAAAATTTCTTTTGTATACACCACATGTTTTATGCAACATTTTGTCACATGTGACATTACACACGCAACATTTTGCTATTTTTACTAGATTTTTACCAAATTTTTGATAGTCATAAAATAATTTAGAAACTCTTGTTTTTCTTATTATCAAATAAAAAAAAGTCATAAAGAAACTCATCTCATAATATCAATTTCCTAACGAGGTACAAACTACATCATGCTTATTATTCGATCATACACCATAACTAATTCAAAAAATGAGCTCGAAAGAGAATGAAATATTTTCAGCACCAAAAAAATTATTTTCTTTATGAGATTCTTTTTGCCCTTTTCAAAATAACCAAATATTTAAACACATCATGTAAGTCATGTCCATAATAAAATACACTTAATGATCAATAAAAATCGAATTTCAAGAATCAATTCTGCAAAAAAGAAAATAATGTTAATGTGCGGCATTTTACGAAACTTTCTGTTCTTTCTTAAGGTAGAATTTTTTTGTTCATGCAGAACCAATTGATAACTTTATTGAATAATTTTCTAGAAAGATTTTTTATAAGAAAACAAACTTAAGTTTCCTTGTTATTTACTAATGATGTGATGCAATGAAAAAAATGATTGACAGAAGTAGAAGAAATAAAAAAAGGGTAAAATTACAAGGTATATAAAAACAAACTGCAATGCATGCATGCATAATATAACACGAAGAGTTTTGAAAATTGAATTTTTATTGTCAATATTTGATTTGAAATTGAGAAAGAAAGAAAATATTTTTAATAGAAATTCAATTCTATGCAAAATAACCAAAGAAAAATTGTTTTAAAAAAGTTTGAATTTTTTAGTTTGGAAAATTTTGAGATTTTTTGTCTATATTATGATTTTTGAAATCATTAAAAAGTTCTAAAGTATGATTAATGATTTAATAAAATATTAAACGCTTGATAAACTTCTCTAACTCTACTTAAAAAAAAATCACTTCAAATTCTCATAATTTAAAAAAAGATTTCTTTCAAAACCAAATTTGTTAATTCGTTATGATTTCGTAAAAAAAGCAATTGAACGAAAGAAAGAGTGTCGGAGCAATATTAAACCGCTAACCAGAAAAGAAAGAAAATTCCACCGCGATAATAAGATTTTATTCAATATGATCTAATTAAAGCGTTTAATTTAAGTCGTTTCATGCATGATTGATCGATTTAAGTTGTTCTCGCTTTACATTTTTTTTCGGGTGGGATTTTTTTCATCAACTTTCATAACACACCGCTTTTTTCTTTATCTCGCTTTTGTTTTTAGGCGAATATGCAAGTATTGTGTTGAAGCGAGCTTTAAAATATGAAAAAAAATTTCTGTCGTATTTTTAGTTACAAATGGAAATTTTGCTAAAAATTTATATAAAAAATTCTGAGAAATTTTTTAAAATTAAATCAAAGTTTATTTATTTAAATTTAAAATTTAACTCTAAAAGAAATTAAAAAGAATTGCATTTTAAAACATGGTTGAATAAGTTAAAAAATTACATATGATAAACCGCAGCATAATTCATGATTCTCATTAATATACAAATGAATATCGAAATTGAAGTTAGATTGATGAGTTTGTATATATGAAAATAAGTAAGTACATAATACATAATAAAGGCAAGTTGTGGCTTCACTTCATGCCGAAAACGATGAGCAAAAGGAAAAAGAAGCAGTAAATATACAGCCTCGTTTATTTTTCATTTTCATTATTATGTGCTTACACATTCGAGTACTTGCTGATACAATAATAATTTTTTCTTTCTTTTTTTAGTGTGTATAAAGAAATATACAGAGAGTGGCGGAGATCTTTTATGTCTGTTCTCTCTCCATATATGTAATATGAAAGATGGATGAATTGGACAAACAAAATTCTACCTTTTGCCTTTGTTGCTTGCTTTTTGCTTATTTTTGAGTGTTTAAATTATAGATGTCTGATAAAAATCTTCTTCTCATATACATGTAGGGAGAAGCTTCTTTTCATTTATTATACAATGTATCGATGATGATATTTGATAAGTTGTAATTTGTTTTTAAATTGAGAATCAAAGAACTCGTGTTTATGATCTTAATTGACTTTAATTTCTTTTTTATGATTTTTTGAAAAGTAATTTTTTAAAAAGTGTAAAAATGATTTTGAAATAAAAAAGTTTTTTGTCAAATCCCATAACAAACATAGTTAAAAAAGTTTGTGGATCAGAAAAGAAAATTCTAGTTAAGTAAAATAACCATATAAGGTAAAAATAGTAAAATCAAGTTAAAAAATTTATAAATCAAGAAAAAATTTAGTCAAGTTGTAAATATAATCAAGTGAAGGAAAAAATCAAGTCAAGTAAGAATATTTTTTTAAAACAATTCAAAAACTTAATTTTTTTATTACAATTCTTTTTAATATTCATTTAAATAAAATAAAAATCATTTTGTAAACATGAACATGTGTTTTTTACTAAAATACAATGTCTATTATAATAGAAAATTTCTTTCACTCTTTTCTTTCAATATTCTAAACATATGCACGAAATATCATCAAATTAATCGAGTCTTGTCACGATTCAAATGTTCAATAAATGCTAATGATTGTTTAAAAAGGGTGGAGTGAAAAATTTATGAATTTCTTTTTAGATTAATCAATTTAATCAAAGAAAAAGTTCATCCATGTCCATCACATGCTTGCCTGTTTGATTTCAAGTATAAATTACAGACCAGGTAGAAAGTTAAAAATTTTTTTTGATCCTAATGATCATCTTAGCACTTCCTAATGAATTTTATCTTTACACATCCTTGAAACAAAGCATGACGACGATAGACTTGAAAATGATGGATTATTTTCTTCTCTCTGTGGTCGAGTGATAAATGAATCAACAACTCCAAAGTGAGTAAGAGTCTGCAATAAATATATTTTCATTTTGTCGGCATCCGAGTGAGTAAGAAAGTGTAGAAGCGATAAATAAACTAATGTACCTGCTTCTGATGTAATACCGCAAAAAATACCATGAAATGAAAAAATTTTGTTATTGATGATTTTAAGAAGAAAAAATTTAAATTTTTAAGTAACTTTGAATTGAAAAATAATGACTTTTTAAAATTTTAAATAACAAATTTTGGCAAAAGTAACAAAATGTTGCGTGCGATATGTTCTTTACCACAAAAACACATTTGCTGCGTTACAAAAATGGCAAAAAAAAAACAACTAAAATTTATTTTCTCACCAAAAATCTGTAATAATTCATTTACTTCTTATGAGAAAAATACGGATAGAAAAGACTTTTTATAGGTGAGGTAAAGAAATCTAATTATTAATAAAAAGTATCAAACCTTCTTCTTGTTGTTGTATGATAAAAAAGATTCAAATGTTATTTAAATAATGAATGAATGAAATCACAAAAATATTACACGCAATATACAAGATATTCTTTTATTTCATTTAAAAAATGAACAGTGGTGAACACACATATGTTTGTTATTATTCATATATTTGATATATATGAACAAGACTGAGAATAACACAAAAAGGAAGAATCAAAGGCACCGATAAATAAAAACCAGCATTGCCCCATGCTGTGAAAATTTGTACAACACAGGCACTCAATGTTGTTATTTCTCTTTTTTCACCTTTTTTTGGCTCATATAAAAGTCATCATCACACCTTTGTTACTGAGTGCGGTGAATTTCATTTCATGTGGTAATTTTTAAACTTTTTTCTTTCTTGTGTATTTGGAAGGTGGATAGGAATGAAATTTATTAAATATTTATTTTTTGTTCGATTTTATTTTTTGTGCATGCTAAAAATAATTTCAAGATTGATTTTTATTGAATATTTTTAAGAAAAATTCAATTTGCTTCGAAAATACAGAAAATGAAGCAAATTTTCAATTGTATACTTTTTGCTCACGCTTGTTTTCAATCCATTTCTTCTATTCCTTGCTTATTCCGGCAATTTTTTGGTTTAATTAAAAGTTTTCAATGATTTTTAGCAAAATGTAAACTAAAAATTTAAATTTATTCTAACTGCTTTCTAAAAAATTGTAATTTGTCGAAAAATCTTCGTCCTTGCTAAAAATTTATTTATCAAAATTTTGTTTTTGCACCTTAAAAAAATTACAAAAAAGTTTTTTCATAATTTCCAATAGAATTTTTCTTCTTTCATTTAATTATGTAAATTTTTCTCATATTTCATTCATAAAAATCGTGATAAAATTCCATTAACGCCTTCGATGCAAATATTTGGGGTTGAATTTCTCATTTACATAGATAAGATATATAAGCATATTCTTTTTTCCTTTGTTATCATTGATGAGCTACGCACTGGCAGCAAAAAGAGGAAAAGTTTCCTCCTTTTTTTCTTCCTATTGCTTTTTTATTATTTTTACAGTAGAAATTTTTATTACAGGAAAAAGGCGGTAATTTATAAGTCTAAGGTAAGCAAAGTCTTAAACTCGAGTTCCTCAATTAAGTAATGGAAAATTCATTCATAAAATTTGTCAATTTTTATTTGTTTAGGTAAAAAAAAATCCTTTTTGTCTTTTGATTCATCATCATCAGGTAATAATAAAAATTTCTTTCAATGTATTTGTGAGTTGAAATTTTCAACTGAAAGCGGAATGATGCAAGCACTTTTTTATGTGTTGTTTCTTAAATATCCACTTAAGGCTCTTCACGTTATCAAGATTATGTATTTGTAATAAAGCGCTTGTTGAGTTTTTTTCTCTTTTATTTTCATTTTCAGATGAAGCAGCAGCACTGGCAGACATCAAGGCACTTCTTTCTTTCTTGCTTTGCATGGCTCAGTTTCTTATTTTCATTTCATCAATGTATTCGCCTTTTTTATATGCTCATTAAATTGTCTTCCTTACGCGCACAACAATGCACGTTGTTATTTATTCTTTTTTATGCTTTGAACTTTTTTTTCTTTCCTCCTTCTTTTATGTTATCTGATTTCCATATGAATTTATTGCTTACTTGCTTGCTTACATGCTTGCCATATATACAAATTTTAAGTTGGTTGTTGTTAGAAAATTTTTAATTTTTTGAGCATGTTTGAGAAGCTATAAGCGACTAAATAACATATGGTTTGTTATGATAGATCGCTAATCTTGGACACAATTTAGTGATGCTAACTTTACATAATCTATGACGATAGTATTTCATGGTAAATGACAAAAACTTATTTTAAAAAAACTCCAAAAAAGCAATGGAAAAAAATTAGATTCAATTTACATGATTTCACATGAAAAAAGAACTTCTTTTTTATTAACAAAAAAACATTATTTCATTTATTTAAAATTTTAGTTTAATCGTGCGACAAAAATGTTGTAGAACAAAATGGAAAATGAAACAAAATTTTTTGACTAAGTTTGTTTCATATCTAGGAATTTTTTTTAAATTAAATTTTTGAAATTTAAAAATATTTTTGAAATAAAGTTGAAATTTGCTTTGTAGAATTTCTAAATGAAATTTTCTAATCTAACTAGAATAAATTAGTTCTACTGCCAGAATCAAATATCGATCACGAACTGGTCCTGTGGCCGAATGGCTAAGGCGCTTGACTACGGATCAAGAGATTCCAGGTTCGACTCCTGGCAGGATCGCGCGTTCTTTTTGTAATTTTTTTGAATTTTTTAAATTTTGAAAAATTCTTAAATTTTAAAGCTTTTTAAAATTTTTAACACAATAAAATTATTAAAAATATTCACAATCAAAACACGAAGATTTGAAAAATATAACAAAAATAACAGCAAGAATTTAAATTTTTTGTTATTAACAAATTGTTACAATGAATTTTTGCATCTAGTACAATGAATAAACTTTTGAGGATTTCATTTTCTAAAGTTTAAAAAATGCTTCGATCAATAAAATTAAATCTAAAAACTTCATAATTAATGATTTCAGGTCTCTGTTGTAAAAAAAAATTAAAAAACTTAAAGTTTAAAAAAATAATAAAAAGAACGCGCGATCCTGCCAGGAGTCGAACCTGGAATCTCTTGATCCGTAGTCAAGCGCCTTAGCCATTCGGCCACAGGACCAGTTCGTGATCAATATTTGATTCTTGCAGTAGAACTAATTTATAGAACATAGAACAAAACTTCTTTAAAATTAAATTCAAAAAAAAAATATTTTAAAAACTTGTTTCATTTTCATAAATGTTCTTCAATTACAAAGCAATCTTAAATTTCTCACAAATCATCATTGCTCATCGTCTAATTATCGGCAATCATCAAAAAAATGCTCATAATGGTTCAATATTAAGAAATTCGCATAATCATAAAAGGCAACACTTAAAGTCATAAATTTTTTAATTGGAGTGGAAAATGATCATAAAACAAAAAATTCTTTCGTTCTCTTTAGAATATAAAAAACGTGCAAATTTTCCCTTCATAATCGCTTCAGTGCAAAAAAGAAGGCGATAATAACATTTTGCAAGCGAAAACAACAAAGAAAAAAGAAGAAATTTCAATTTCATGAATAAGTGCGAAAGCAACACTTTAAATCATTCTCTTTTTATCTCTTCTCCTCTCGCTTACTCGTGTTATGACTTGAAATTGCATTTGCGATGATGATGATGCATTGCCTTGTATGTAAACTGTGATCCTGCCGACAGAAAATTCTTCTTAAATAATAACATCGAACAATATTGTATAATTTGTTGAAAAAATATTCTTCTTTACTTTTTAAATCATGATGATGCTGATGATTATGAAGCAAACAAGGTGATGAAAATTAAATGGAATTTTTGAAGAGAATTCAAATTTTTAAATGACAGAATCAATAAAAATAATTGTTGTTTGGAAAATTTCACTTCGGCGCCCAATGCGCACAAAGTGTTTCATTTTACTTTTTCACTTTCTCACTTTTCTTAACTTTTCTCGAAATCTAATCAATATTTACTAAAAACCTCATTTTAAGCAGAAGTGTATCGTAATTACCGATAGAATAAGATCTTTTGCTTGAAAAATGGTCACTCCATGCTCGAGTTATACTCAAAAAACCGCGGTGTGGTGTCGGTTCGTATATGAACGGCCTACAGCTCACAGATTACATTTTTTCGTCAAAATTCCTGCAGATTCGTGTCCAGCGACCCACCTTTATGTGCACCTGATATTTTTTATGACGATTTATGCATAACTTTAAAATGATGGTCCACCATGGACTTGCCCCATTTTTTAAACTTTTTCAAATATAGACATATTTATATTACATAAAAAGATCTTGACGCGTAGAATACGATGGCATCAAATTTAAATTTTTTAATTTAAACTTCCGTAAGCTAATGCAAGCCAAAGAATGGTCCATGTGTATGCATGTCCATCACATAAACCAAAACAAACAAGAAAGTAAGTTGAGTAAAACGTTGGAAAAAATATTATTCACCAAAAAGTTGTAAAATATCATAAAACGTCGAAAAAACATGTCAGAAAAGATTTTCGCACATTTCCATCCAAGGGTTTGTATTGGTAGACATGAAGAATTTTTTTCAATTTTTTAAAAAATTTTTAAACCAAACGCATAGTTTTTGTCGAAATAAATTTTGCTATAAATGCACTCTTAACACGTTAATAACGGTTAATACTACTGATTTTTTATATAATAACCGAAGCGCCGAAATGTTTTTGAAAAACTTGAAAAGTTTTCTTTATCAGTGCGCGCACCTGATCTGCTCTGTGAATTTTTTTATAATGAATATTTGTTGTTTTTTGAAAATGAAAAAAATATTGTCTTAATTTAAATTTTCTAAACTTTATTTTAAAAATAAAATTCTATGGTTTAATCATTAATTGGTTTAAAACATACAAAAATTAGAAGTCGATAATTTCTAATTGACCTTTAAATTTCGCTGAGTAATTTAACTTAAAAATATGTAAAATGTTCTTTCGTCAACGACCATATCACGTTGAAAACACCGGTTCTCGTCCGATCACCGAAGTTAAGCAACGTCGAGCGTAGTTAGTACTTAGATGGGTGACCGCTTGGGAACGCTACGTGTTGTTGATATTTCTTTTTGTCGTTTTGCCAAAATTTTTATTTTTTAACGAATTTTTTAAATTTTGTTTTTCAAAAAAAAATTATTTAATTTTTATTTTTTATTTGTTAAAAAAATAAAGGCATTTTCATATTTATGAAATTCGTTTAAAATAAAAAAATATCAACAACACGTAGCGTTCCCAAGCGGTCACCCATCTAAGTACTAACTACGCTCGACGTTGCTTAACTTCGGTGATCGGACGAGAACCGGTGTTTTCAACGTGATATGGTCGTTGACGAAAGAAATCTTTGACAAATTTTCTATTAAAATTCCTGTTAACTATGGACTAAATAATCAATAACTACAATATAATGTGTGAAAAGTTAAATGAATATCGACTGTAAGTAAATAAAATATTAACATTTTAAGCTTCAAAGCTTTAATGAATTCAAACAGCAAATGAAATTCTTGCTCCATAATTCCCTCCCAACAAAAAATAATAATAATAAAAACCAACTAGTTTTTGTGTTTTGTTCATGCAAAGAAATCTTGACATTAAAAAACTCCTCTTATAGCATAAATATACAATATATATAGAGTGTGAGTGTTGTATAATACTGCAATAAAAAATTAATTATAATCTAATAAAAACAAAAACTGAATATTTTTCTTTATTCTCTCCAGTGTTGTTATACAGGCCGCCTGTGTTGCCTGTGGTTTGAATTTACAATGAAATCCGCTATAGAAATTGTAGAGGCGCTAAGATCGTTTTGAAGCGCCATTTAGATTTTCCATAGCGGATTTTTTTGTGAATTCAAACCACAGGCAACACAGGCGGCCTGTATAACAACACTGATTCTCTCTCAACCAACAAATTAAACGTGAATTAATTTTTTTTGAGCCAGCAGCAGCCCACGAAATAAATCATCACTCAAGCTGTGTAGTTAACGCAACTATTTTATTGTTTTCATACCAACAACAATTAATTTAATATAATAAACATTTCACAGAAAAAAAACTCGCATTTCTTATGAGCTCGGAATTATAACGAAATTTTATGGCTTTATAAAGAAAGAAAGAAATATTGGTAGCTGTTTGACTTATATTTTTTTATGAATAATTTTTAAGCTTGTCTGAGCTGACTACATTGTTGAAAATTTATTTTTATATCCGATTTCACTTGAATTTTAACAAGAAAGAAGATTCAATGAACTTCAAATAGAGAAGATGAAAAGTAGATGAGAATTTTAAGCTAGGAAATTTGAAAATTTTAGTTTTCTTACATCAAGGAAATGGTCCTGTGGCCGAATGGCTAAGGCGCTTGACTACGGATCAAGAGATTCCAGATTCGACTCCTGGCAGGATCGCAGCTTCTTTTTTTGCTACTTCCAAGATCCTAATAAGGAAAATTTTTGCTAATTCTTCGCAAATTCATTATTTTTTTAACTGTCAAAAATATTTAAATTCGAAAAAAATCGTTAAAAATGAAATTCTTGTCAAATAAAAATAAGAATCAGAAAATTTGTTTAAAATCTTAGCAAAAAACACAAAAGAAATATCAACAACACGTAGCGTTCCCAAGCGGTCACCCATCTAAGTACTAACTACGCTCGACGTTGCTTAACTTCGGTGATCGGACGAGAACCGGTGTTTTCAACGTGATATGGTCGTTGACGAAAGAACTTCTGAAAATGTTTCTATTTAAATCTTAACTTATTTAAACTTTTGTATTTTAATTCACAATTTTCTCTTAAAAAATCAAATATGAAAATTATTTTATTTATTTATCCATCATTTAACATAATCATGAATTTTCATATTTTTATATAATCATAAACATCAACAGAAGCAAAAATAAATTTATGACTTTTCTGCATTAGGGTAAAAATTGCAGTCAATTTTAAAATATTTTGATTGTTCAATTTTTCATGGTGACAAATTTGTTGCTTATTGAGGGTAGAGATGAATTATAAACGCTTTTAAAATATGTTTATGTGTGTGACTTACAACTGCTCCTTTCACTGAATTAACCACAATCATGCGTATGAAAAATGATTTCACTTTTTTTCTCTTTTGTTACGGAAAATGTAATGTTACAGTTCCTTGATTTTTTTATTTTCTTACTGTCCTGTAAATATTTGACATCAAGTGAGTCAAATCAATTTAATTAAAAATTTCTTACAACTTTTTTTAGTCAACTCATTGCTTTCCGCATAAATAAATTATGCATTCATGCTCTAATTCAATATAAGAAAGCAGAGCTGTTCCTATTGTACTAAATCGCTGTCGTCGAACTTTTTTTCGCACTGTCATTCAAAAAATTTCTTCTACTTTTCTTTTATTGACAGTTAATGGAATTTTTTTGTGTGCAAGTTTTGACAAATGAAAAAAATGTTTAGTTTAGTTCGGTAGGTGTTGACAAATTATTTTTTTAACTCCATGTGAATTTTTTAAGAAAAAAGAAAAATTTATAATAATGAAAAAGACAAAGCGTAAATTGGAATGTTTTGAAATTTTTGCAAGATTTTAGACATTCTTAATAAAAATCTAATTTTGTTAACAACTACAAAAATACAGAAGAAATTTAACTTTAACTTATTTGATTATGCGTGCTTATAACTTATTGTTTCTATTTCTTGCTTATTAAAATTATCTAATGCTTTAAATAACGAGTTTTTAATGATTTTTAGCAAATTAAAAAAGATGCATACAAAAAAATTTTAAAATGTAAACAAAAGCAAAATTTTTAAAATTTTCATTAAATTTTTTTTAAAAATGTAAATTTCTAAAAGAAAAATATTTTCCACACAGCATATTCAGTTCATCATTACATAGCGTTGAAATCTCACGTGTTTCAGAAAATCATCAAATCGATTATTTAAATTGGACTCCGCAGCGTTATGAATATACATGTATGTAGGCAATACTTGGCATCTTCTTCACTCGCTCGCTCTTTTTTTTAAGATGAACAATTTTGAAAATGAAAGAACAAGCCGCACATGTGGCGGAATGTTTGTGTTGTTATATCTTACAAAAAAGATTTATTCATAAAAATATCCGAAAAAAAGAAGTGAATGTGGAGAGAAAATCGTAATAAAATTACTTTAAAATGAATCACCTGCGGCTAAATAAACAACATTGAGAGAGAATAATTTACGCATCATATGTATAACAGTTCAGTGTGATTTTTCGAGTTATTAAATGGAGTTAAAAATTAGTTTTAGAAATTAATTTTTGAAGGTTTCATTTGAATGTCATTTTTTGAGTCAATTGCTCAACTTTTGTGTGTGGCTTATGACTTTGAGCTTTTTGTTGAATTAAAAATATTTATTCATTGCGTGAATTTGTATTTTAGTCAAGGACTATTAAAGTTAATAATTAAATAAGCAAACCATAGTTAATTTTATTAAAAGTTAAATGATTAATTTCAGGGCTAAAAACGAAGAAAAAATTCTCCTATTTTCCTACAAAATATCTAAAAAGAATCCTAAAAAATCTACACAAAATTTCATTTATTTGTACAATCGATTTCGAAATAAATTTTGAATAAAATTCGTTCCCAAAATTACTAAGAAATTCATCTAATACCTAAACAGAATCCAATTTTAATTTATTCTAACAACCAGTAAGTAACAAATTATATTTAGAAAAAGACAATCAATCAATCTAGTTTTAGGAACAAATAATTGCTTTTCTTACAATCAACATTTGCCTTTTCTTCCTACACTATATGTGTAGTCAATTACATAATAAACTCAAAAAAATCTTTTATTATCGAGCAGCACAGAAAAATAATGAAGGCAAGACCATAACAATAAAACATCTTCCTACTCACTTAACGCGTGTAACGGCAATCGAACATAAAAGGATCAAAAAATCATTTTTACACAACAATATAAAAATGAACACACACTCGCTCGTTTGCTTGCCTTCATTACAATCGAGTTACTTTTTGACTCTTTCAAAAAAGGAAAAATAAATATTTTTCACCCATCATCGTCACACTTTGTTAAGGAGCGAGGAGAAAGAAAAAAGTAGAAAAATATATGAAAATAAATTAGGAGTTTTAAGCGCAGTTTTTATTATTTAGGAGTTATTTTATTTTTTGGTCATTTAAAATTAGAAATTTTTGAAAATAACGGTCATGTTAAATTTGAAAAAAAAATTATTTGTAATTCTTTCAAATTTTATAAAAATTTAGAAATTCTTCAAAAATTATAATCAAAAGAAGTTAAATAGTAAATTGTGGGACCTTTGAAAATTTTATCCAAAATTACGGATTTTTAAAATTCAAGTTAAAATTTTACATTTGTCAAAAAAATTTTTTTTTTTTCAGTAAAACTCAAAATGACAAAAAAATTATTTTTTTCAAAAATTCATGCTAAAAAAAGTCCCGTTTCGGTTTAGTTGTTACATTGAATGCATTAAGGCAGTAAATAAATCTTTGCCAAAGCGTCGTTGTGCCAAATTCTCACTCTATTTTTGGGGTTTGTTGTACAATAACAATAATAACAATTCATTTGTGTTTGCTAGAAGGCAAAAAAAAAAAAATATTTAAAAATATCAAACACACTGCATTACATGAGATATAAATTAATTTTTAATAAGCATTTAATTTGGGAAATGTGAAACATTGACATAATAAAGCCTTGTTTTACACAACAGATTAGATCAAGATGAGCGAACCATAGCGGAGGGGTGAAATTGTAGAATAACAAATGATGATGATACATTTTTATATGATGGAATATTTCATGCTCTGAAGCGCATAGATGAATGATAGAAGATGGGTTAAATTTGTCAAAAAAAAATTTTTTACTCTTTCTGGTTGATTTTTAATGCTCCATTTGAAATTTATTTCTATAACAAGGCGAAAAAATCATAAAGATTTTTTCTAACGTCCGTTCACTTGCTAATACCATAAATTATTCAAATTGTATACAGCTACCTTAAAAAATTTTTACTCTTTTTTCTTCTTGATTTTTTATCAAGTTATTAATACACTTTGTCTAATTCTTCACATTTTTTAAATTTTTTACTTCAAATTTAATTATGAGTAGAAAAATTTAAATTTACAATTTTAGAATCAATTTTAAGATCAAACTTTGAAATTTATAGTGAAGTTCTAGATCAAAACAAAAATTATAAATCAAGTTAAGATCAAATTTAGAGAACTTCAAGACCAAATTCTCATTTGAAATTAGATAAAATTTAAGATCAAAATTTATATTCTAAACAAAATTTTTTTTGTCAAGATCAAGTTCAAATATAAAAATTCTAAGATCAATTTATTTTAAATTTTAAAATAATGCGCTCTCAAATTATTTTTCTAACTTCATATTACTGAATAGTAATTCTTAACTCTTTTTTCTTCTAACAATATATTTTTTTTTATGAGCATTCAATCCATCAATTTCAAGCCATTGAGTTAAAATTCTATGCACATTAGAATGAAATTGTTTTGAACTACTGAGAAATGTAATTTTCTCTCTTTACTTAGAAAACATAAATAACAATGTAGTGAGACTCGCAATTTCTTTAAATTACTAAAAATAATTTTATACACATATGAGAAAATTTTTTCTCCCTTTGACACTAAATATATAGCGAAAAAAAAGATAGCAATTTAATGTGCGAAAAATGACATGTGTCATATTTTTCTCTCATGTATGCCGCCTTAATTGAATCTAAATTTATTGTTTGACTTTTAATAGTTTATAAAAAGAGGAAATCAAAATCAAGAGAGAGAAGGAGAAAGAAAGATCACGCCATGTATCAAGCAATGCTTTTATTTTATTTTTCTTCTTTTTATAGCTTGACTCGGCAATTTTTTATAAATGATAAATAATTTGTGATGTGTGTGGGAACTTTTTGCACATGCTTTATTGTTGAAAATCGTTAATGTTTTGATTACTTATTAAATATGATGTTGATTGAAAATAATTTTTTATATTTTTACTTTAATTTGATAAACTGTATTTTTAATTCAAATCATTTTTCAAAATTCTTTTAAGAAAATAAAATAAATTTTATCCGTTATAATTTGAATTTTAGATTTTTAATCAATTTTTAAATTTTTTTTTTGGAATCTTTCAAAAGTTTTTAAAAAAATTCTTAAAAATTTAAATTTTTGAAAACTATTAAAACTTAACTTTTTTATATAATTTGAAAATAAACCAGTGACCAAGTACCCGTGTTGCAGATCGGTGTACTTAAGCCAAGGCCTGAGAACTCTTTTGATATTTTTTGTTATTTTTGATATTTTTTGATATTTTTGATTTTTTTGTTATTTTTGATATCGTGATTTTTTCTTTAATTAAAGACGATAAAAATTTTATTGATAGCTCAAAAGAAAGCTATGAGCATAAGAAATAAAAATCAGAAAGGACTGCATATATTCATGTTATCATTTTAGAACTGAAGTCATTTTAAAAAAAGTCCATTTCTAAAAATTTTTATTTTTCGAAAAACAAAGGTATCTTGATGCGAAATATCAAAAAGAGTTCTCAGGTCTTGACTTAAGCGCATTTTTGGTGCCTAGATCAGAGTTTATAACAAATTACAGAAATATTAGATGCGTTTGTAAAACAGATTCATGCGATAAGATATACTGATTAAAGTAAATTTCAAATGTATAGGAAATTTCTTTTGTAATACTGTTTCGAATGAAATAATTGAAATTAAGTTGTAGGAAATAGCAGTCAATTAGGAATTTAGCAGCAATTTCTTGTTTTGTTTACATTTTCATATAGAAATATATTTTATGAAAACTCGAGTAATGTAATTGCTGCTAATAATCTTGATCTATTAAAATTCTCGAAAATTTTGTTGATTTGAAAATAACGATCTAATTCAAAATACGCGAAGTTGGCTACGCGCAGCTGAAAAAATTTTTGATCGCAGTCAATTTCGCGAAAAAAATTTTGTTTACAAATTTTCAAAATGAAAAAGTATTTCGCAATTTCCCAAGTTATATGACTAGTGACAGAAATATTAATAAGCGTCGCCGCACTAACTTTTTAGCACAAATCTAACGCAAAAAACCGGAAGTCGCTAGCTATCATAGTTTTCGAGATCTCAGAGGGACGGGAGCCAACCAGCCAGCCAAAGTGAATGTATAAGCTGCATTGTTGTTCCAAAAATGCGCTAAAAATTCTCAACTATAGAAAATTTATCATTACAACAAATATTATTAACAATTAAAATATTAGTTCACTTAAAGATGTGTAATAAATTTAATAATAATAGTCAACCACTACAATGGTCGATAATAAAGTGTTGAAGGTAAATCTTACAAACGATATTTTTTGTGTTTTCTATGTATACACGATTTATCGCTCATTCATCGGCTTAATAACAAAGTTTAAAGCAACTCATGTCCACTTTAGAGTAGAAAAAAATGCTCGATCATTGCTCTCCATTATTGATTGCTTTAAAGTTGATTTGAAAAATGAGAAAGAAAAATTAAATTATAGTTTTTTTATAATTAGGATTAAGTAGATCAAGACAGCCTCTACAGAAGGAGAGAAAATTTTCTTCCCTATTTATAAATAATTCTCTCATAAAATTGTAAATCCATATTAATGATGAAATTTTTATTAACTCCTTTTTCTCTTTCTATCTACTCACAGACAAAAGTCTTTTTAAATTATAATTAACAAATTATGTTATAATGATTTCAATATGTGATGAATGATATCGAAGAATTGAGAATATTCTTATCCATTTATCCACTAAACCAATGGATTTTCACTATTGTTTCTTTTCTCTTTTCAAAGTAAGACTTTTTAATTTAAAATGCATTTTTCATATGGTTCTTTAAGTAGATATTCTTTGATTATCTCAATCAATTGTTCATAGAATAAACCAATTAATGTTAGAACTTTTCTAATGATTTTTAGAAGTTTTTTCAAATTGTAAATAGAGATTTTTTTATTATTGTTAAAAAACTGTTTTGGTCAAAAATCTTGGTCTTTTTCTACTGTAAATTTTTGCACAAAAAATTTTTTATCTTAAAATACTTCAAAATTGTTTTTTGGACAACATTCACTCATTAAACTAGTAAAGAAGATGAACCGACAAATAAACAAAGTAGAGATATAGCGCCTTATTCTATAAATATGATACAAAACACGATAAAACATTAATCATGATCAAAAAATTGCTTCTTCCATCATTAAAATCAAACATTTTAGAATTTTTACTATCCAATAACTCTCAAAGAATGAAAGAAGAAATTTTTAAAAAACTCCAATCAATTTATGATAATAAATTTTTTACAATCAACCTATCGTTGCTTAAATTCACATCTTTCTTCAATTCTTTTGTCCTTCATTATCTCTTATGATAGAGTGAAGTCAAGCAAATGCTCTTTTATGACCAAACCAATTTAACCCATCATGAGAGTAAAAAAATAGACGTCGGCCCAATGAATAGCTTGTGTATGCGGCAAGTTTTCCTTTGATAAACGTTTGAAGGTGTTATTCATGTAATTAATATTAGTTTTTTATATTTTCTTCTTCTTTCTTGTTAATAGTTTCATTCTTTGACTTTTTTCACAGCATCAACAATTGCTTTCACACTGAGAAAGACCCTAGTGAGTTAGTGAGCGAAAGAGAGAGGCTAATAATCAAAAAATCACAATAATCATTTGTATTTTTTATACAATAGAAAAAAGCAGCAAATGAAATTTCTTTGTGTGTATTTTTAAAATTAACGTAATTATTTAATTTTAAATGTTTCGTTAAAACTTTTCTTCGTTAAAAATTTATTTTTCGTTGAATTTTAAAAAAGTTTTGAAAAAGTAATCAAAACTAATTTTTTACACAATTATCAATGTAATTCTTAAAAATATTTCGATAAAGATCTCTTCATTAAAATTTTCTTCGTTAAGTGAGTTACTTCGTTAAAAAATTTATTGAAATTATCGATAAAAATTTTTCATTGAAAAAATGTTTTCGTTATAAAAATTTCTTCTTTTAAAGTTTAATAAATTTTAAAATTTCCAACTTTTTATTTCCGTTGAATTTTAAATTAACGTTAAATATAATTTCAAAAAATCCGTTAATAAAACAATTTCTTAAGATTAAAAAAGAAATCTAATAAAAAATTCAAATTTTAATTAGTTTCGAGTCGCAATATAATCATTTCACCTCAATATTCAAGAGGCAAGAGTCAAGTCAACAAAGAAAAGACAAAATAAAAATTGCCGACTCAAATCATCATATCTAAAAATTCTACGAAAGCATACATAATATGATATTATATAGATAGAGAAAATAAAAATAATTATTGCCTCAAAATTGTTGATTTTTATAACTTCTTTTTTTATATCTATGAAAAAAAATTTCTCTGTTTGTTTGCTTGTGAGATGAAAAGCGCCTTTTTAGATGCTCCTTGAAGATTGAATAGAGATGAAAAGAAGTTGAACAATTGTGATGATGAAATTTATAGCACATAGAAAAATTGATGAAGCATTCTAAAAAGTCGGCATTTCTAACATTTTTATGGACATACTAAAAAATACTTTTTTATTAGCCTTTAGCTATATCTCGTCATCATCACACTAAAAAGGATTCAATGCACTCTATCCTTTCACTAATGAAGTGTTTTTTCTTCTAATTTTGTGTGTGAAAATTTTTCTTGATGATGAAGAATTTTAAATGATTTATTGAATTTCATTTTGATACCGTTAACTTTTTTTCTTTTGTTAAATTTCAAGGGATGAAAAAAAGTTTTGGTAATTAAAAAGAAATTTTAACAAAAGAAGAAATTTCGGTAAGATGAAATAAATTTGAATGTCATTGAATTTTTATTGTATTTAAATGACATTTTAAAGAATTTTTCAAATCGATGTTTTACAGTTTTGATCCTTTTAATATTTAATTAAATATAAATTTAATTTGAAAGTCAAACAAAAAATGAATTAATTAATTCTACAGTTGATTTATAGCATTAAAATGCTTAAAAGGAAACCTAAAAAATATACAAAGAAAAAAGTTCTTTCATCACTAAATTGATTTTTATTCGACAAGTTGAAAACATAAAGTAATTTTTTATTTTGCTATCCAATAAGCGAAAACTTCAAAAGAAATCGAAAAATTTTGTAATGGTTTAATTTCTAAGTCATTTTTACACTATTTGGGTGGTTTTTTTTATTCATCAATTTATATCAAAAACTCAAAATTTTACTTTAATAAAAAGACCATGTCATGTAAAAATTTTGTAATTTTTCAACTAAAATATTTATAATTGATTAATAGTAAGTAATAATGTGTGGATTTTAAAACAGTTCGTCAATGAAACGAATTATAAGCATAAGCATAAAGCCATTGTTATTTTTTTATTATTAAGTGAGAGTGTGAGCATCAAACAAACCAATTGGCTATGCTCAATGTGATGGCCACTTGGGATAATGGTTTGTATATGAGATGAAAAGTACCTCATGAATATCTGCTCTGCTCTTACTAACTTTTTTCATTGTTATTTATGAAACGCCTTGAGTTTGATTTGTTTAGTAATGCAATGCTGCTTGTTCATAAATGATGAGTGAAAGACAGCAATTGGTTGAATTTTTTAAAAAAAACATTCTGTATTATAGGCTATATTAACGGAAAGTAAGTAACAGGAAAAGCAAGAAATTATCCATTGTGGCTAAAAAATTTACAAATTTTATAGCATTTAAAATCTTTTTCGTCATTTGCAACACAGCAAATGTGTTTTTATGACATATAGTTGTGTTGCCTTATATTTAAATTTTCAGTCAAAACTATAAATATGCGGGCACTTAGTCTTGTAGTGGTAAAGAAAATCATTTATTTGATGCTTTCTTATTGATTTTTTTACCTTTTAACTTAATATTTATCATACAAAGATTTTAGATTTTTAAATTTCGTTGTTTATATCACATATGTGTCATGAGATATGTCTTTTGCAACATTTTGTCATTTTAACCAATATTTGTCATTTGACAAAATACTTAAAACAACATGAACTTTGTTCGCTTATTATGACTAAATGGCTTAATCAATGATTGTTTTTATGAGTTTATATGAAAAGTAAAAATCAGATTAAGATAAAATAATTACTTTATAGTCTTAAAATGACCTTTTTCATAGTAAATTTTGTCAGTTAAGTTTGTCAATAATATTGAATTAAAAATAATTTTGTTGTGTTTCAACTTTTATTGAAATTGAAAAATAAGTTAATTTCACAGTTCACACCTCTTTTTTATCCTTTTTTCATTAGAAATAAAATCATTAAATCAATTTAAAAATCCTTACAGCTGAAACAATAAAAATTTGTTTTTTATCACCTGCATAAATAATTTTAAGCATGAGCCAAGAGAGAGAAAAAAATTAAATTAATTTACAACACTTGAATAAAAAAATAAAATCATGGTCTTCATCATCACCTGCAAAAAGGGAATCTTTAAAATCGAATTAAAATACATCGCATGCTGAGATCATTGGCAGCAGCAGCTTTCGTCTCTCACTCTAAGAAAAGAAAAATAAAATTACAATAATTTCATAGTTTAACGTTCAATAAATATTAGAAAATGATCAAACGCAATATGTTTTTACTTTTCCTTTTTTTATGCCTATATCACAAGTGTTAGAAAAAATATTTGAGTGAGATCTTTAACACTTTGTTATTATCTCATCATTTTATTTTATTTTTCTAATACAACCATACATTAGTTATTGCATAGACGTTAATATAGCTGCATACACTTCATGTCAGGTGTTAATTGTTTTTATATACTGCAACTATTTATTATAGACACAAGAGAGCTCTTACAACAATAGCTTATTAAAAATTATGTATGGAACGAGTAAAAGAGAAGAAGCAATTTGTTACAAATAATTTAAGTCAGTTTGACGATTGATTAGTCAGGCAGACGTGCTCTGTTATGCAACTGACTGACATTTTTGATACTTTTTCTTCTTCATTTTTTTAACAGTCATTAATTTTTTAAATTTTAAAAATTCAAAAACCGTTAAAATTTTAAACTACAAAAATACATTACAATCAAAATATTAAAATTCTTTCCCACAGAAAATAATGAATCATGTACTTTGCATGATTTGAATTTTTAATCATCAAAAAAAATATTTCCGCACATCACACATAGAAAATCCCTTTCAATTCCATCAACCTACCTGCCTGCTTGCTTGCCTTCTACCAACTATATTAATCTTGCGAAATCCATCAAAATCCACGTCAAAAAGGTGTTCGTTCAAATATTTAATTAAAGATTCATCAAAGCACATAGCAAATTTACACTTTTTCGCATTTAACATTGAGTATGAAGCCCACACACATATGAGTGAAATCGCTTTTATGAAATTTAAAATTAGTATCAAAAAGATGTATTTTTATAAAAACAACAAGTAATATTTATTGCCTGACCAAATGAGGGTATCTGACACATTTTACACGCAAACATTGTTGTTTTTACTTCTCATCTTTTGCTCTCCTCTCTGCCTTTGCCCGTTGCGAATGGACATAAATTATATTGACCCCAGAAAAGATATATTTATATATAGGTACAAAAAAAGTGGCCACTTTCTGACAGCTGACAGAATACAAAGTTAATATTAGCACAATAATATCAATTTCTGAAAAAAACTAAAAAAAAATATTTTAAAATTTATTAGATTCGGAATAGTTTTTACACCTTGTTTTCTCTGAAAAATATAGGAAGTTAATTGTAGAGTAGGTAATTCATTAAGAAATTTTATAGAAGTATTTAAAAATGAAATTAAAAGAAAATTTCTATATGAGAAATAATTGAAAATTTGAATGTAAATAAAATTAAATCACAAAAAAATTTAAGCTTTAAAAGAAAACAATTAAATGAAACCTTGCTAAAAAATTTTATATATGTTTACACAAATCCCTTTTTTAATCATTGTCTAAGTTTACAAATGAAAGTTTGATTTGTTAATGAAATATTTACAAAATTTGTTAAATTTTTTCATCAGTCAAGAAACAGTAAGAAACAATTTTAATGTTCTAACATTTCTTAATTTAATTCTGCAACTTAAACATCTAATAATCTTGCAAACAACCAAAAAAAGTCATATTTTATAAGCTCATTCATTTAACTATATAATTTAATTCTAAAACTTTTTAAACATATCATTATAGCACGTATAAGTGTGCCAATTATCAAATATTTATTGATGCAATTAAAATTTTAAAAAAAGTTTCACCTGCCTTCCGACAATAAATAATTACTTTATAATATTGACATGTCTCTCACTCGCATAATAAATCTTTCAAAGTGAAACCATTAAGCTTTAACAACATTCAAGTTAGTCAGTTATAAAGGAAAAAAAATGAAATGAAGGGAAGGCATGAGGGAGCAGATTGATGCTTATCTCTTATTTCTAACACCTCTCTCGAGATGCTAACCTCATAAACTAATTATACTGTACTCATGCGGTGCGAGCTATGCGATATCGCGCGCATAGAGTGAAAAAATTCTTCATCATCATCATTATAATAATATTGAACCTTCATCTTCAAATATATATTAACTCTAAAGAGTGAAAGAAAAAGAGAGAAATCCCGCAAAGAATCAAATTCAATCATCATAAATGTAATATTTGTAGATGCCTTTTTGCCTCCAGCTGTGACGATTTCTTTTCGCTTTTTGATCTAATGCCGTTTATACACAAACATGCATACCGCAAAAAAAGGTAATATAAGGGGAATATTCATCGTAAAAAATAGCTAAAATGAGTTTGAATGACAAAATTTGCCAAAAAATTGTTTATTTGGTAAAAATGACAAAATGTGTCGTGCGACATGTCAAATATCTGATGTAAACGAAAAACTTTCTTATGCAACATTTTGTCATTTTTGCTAAACTTGCTACATTTTGTTTGCTCGCTAAACTTCCTCAAAACATTTATTGAAATTAAAATCAAGCAAAATATTTAGAACAAAGAAAAATTAAACGACTAATGCATATTTTTAATTTGTCGTAACACAACAAATGTCACAAAAACACATTTGTTGCATTACAGTTTTTGCAAAATTTCTAAAATAGGTTTTATCACAGTGAATTTCCCCTCAGCTAATATTAATGAAAACAGACACAAAAAAACTTGCTTGATTCATTTTTCATGTCGACTCTCTTAATAAATGCATATAAAATGCTATTAATTCTATGGCAACACACAAAAATTCTCCAAAAAAACTTCGAGATGAAAAATGAAGTTCTTTTGCTTAACGCAAAAAAATTCTAAAATAACTCTGCGGTTTACCACATTAAAAAAGCATTTTTATGATCATTGACTGTGCTTTGCCTCAAAATCGATTTTGACTTGCTCATTTTTTTGGTTGTTGGTTTGAGTTAAAAAAAGGGAAGTAAATTAGTGGTAAAGAAGCGCTTAGATGGATTCTTTTTGGCGCTCATTTAAAGTGCTTTTAAATTAACCATTAATAATGCAAAAATTCACAATATTTGTATTTAAATTAACAAAATTGTTGGCGCTTCCTTTATGACGATATTCCTTTATTTTGTTGCTGACTATAAATTTTACAGACTTAAAAATTTTCTTGGAAATTTCTTTATAAAGAAATTTTTTTAAAAAACATTTTTATAGAAAACTTGCCAAAAGTTTTTTCGTCAACGACCATATCACGTTGAAAACACCGGTTCTCGTCCGATCACCGAAGTTAAGCAACGTCGAGCGTAGTTAGTACTTAGATGGGTGACCGCTTGGGAACGCTACGTGTTGTTGATATTTCTTTTTATGTTTTTTTTTGCCAAAATTTTTATTTTTAACATATTTTTTAAATTTTGTTTTTCAAAAAAAATTTATTTAATTTTTATTTTTTATTTGTCAAAAAAATAAAGGCATTTTCATATTTAAGAAATTCGTTTAAAATAAAAATTTTGGAAAAAATAGACAAAAAGAAATATCAACACACGTAGCGTTCCCAAGCGGTCACCCATCTAAGTACTAACTACGCTCGACGTTGCTTAACTTCGGTGATCGGACGAGAACCGGTGTTTTCAACGTGATATGGTCGTTGACGAAAGAACTTTTGGCAATTTGTCAATTAAAATTTTGATTTGTATTTTGAAAATCTTTTAATTGTAAATTTCAAAAAATATATGATCACAATTCAAATGAGGAATGAATTTTGCAGAAAATACTTAATTTTACAAAAGCTAAAAGGAAACAATAAAAATTAAATTTGAATTTCACAAGAGTCACAAGCAGAAAACCACTAAATACTTTCGCTCCACAATTCTTATTACTGTCCATTAAATCTTCGTCTCTTTTTTTAAAAAATTTACCAATAGAGTTTCTTCTTCTTTTCAAAAACTTCCTGAAAATACAATAATAAAATAAATTTCATTCTGTCAGCTTAAAATTCGCTTGAAAATTTTTAAGACCTCCCATGACCAGAAAAAATAAATGTTTTAGTTTCACTTTAATATAATTTCATCCATTTTATATTAAACAAAATTATAACAAACTTTAACTTCCTTAAACAAGAGTAAAAGAAGCAGTGAAAAAAGAAAAGACATTAGTCATAGAACTCATTTAAACTTGTGTTCGTTAAAGAGTGAAATAACCATCAAAAATTCGATTAACTCATTCATTTAAACGCTTTAACTCATCATTTAAGTGAAGCGAGTCATTCATTCACATTTCTTAATGTCCATCAGTCAGTCATTCTCAATTTAGAGCTGCAATCAGTAAGAGTACATGATGCGCTTGTAATTTAGAGCAATAAATGTTGATTTATAACACATGAAAAAGCATCAATGTCGGCATCAATTTCGTCAAATTTTCGACAATCAAAAAGGAGAAGAAAAGATCTCGTGCATATGAATTATTATCAAGGGGATATTTGCTGTAGTTAAATCAAAATTAAAGTAAATTCCATTAATTTTTAAAAGAAATCTTTTTGTTTACAAAACACATGTGACATGTTACAAGCTTCATTTTGTCATTTTTACTTTATTTTATTAAAATTAGCTCAAAATCGACGGTTTCACTATTTGCCACACTGAATATTCCCCTGAAATATTATTATTATTATATACAAGTGTGACCACATATTCATTGTAATGGTGAATGGTCATTTAATATAACATAATGAGCTTCATCGCGTTCACTTGTCTACTCATTTTCTCTCATCCATTAGTTGTCAGTCACTTTTAATTTTGTAACGTTAATATTGATATGACCACCCATAGTTAAGGTTCTCTTTTTTGCCTTTTGTCCTTTTTAAGGAATGAAATTTTTATTTTTTTTTAAAGTTCCTCTCTGTTATATTAGCCATTATTCGCTTTACAATGGAATGCGGTGTGAAAAATTGTGTGTTGAAAAAGGGCGAGAAAATACAAAAAAAATGTAACACGCACAAACACACAAAAAAGCAAAAGAATTGAAGAGTTTGACCAAATCAAATAATCATGCTGTGAAATGTACTCTTTGACTCTTTAATGTGTTTTCTATCTATTTTATTTTGTTGTATATGTTGGCATGAAAAGAAAAAATAAAATTTATATCATCAAATGTGTCTTAAACTATTTTAATTGCTCTCTCACTCTCACTTCTTTTTCTTTCTTTGTTGGCGGCCCTTCTTTTTGCTCTTTCTCTCTTGACTTTTGATATGTGATGGAATCTTTAGTTATTCATCTTATGTGTTTATTCCAAGGTAAAAAAACATTTAATTTTAATAATTTTTTAACAGCATTGATAAATTTTACTAAAAATAACAAAATGTTACATATGAGGTGTGACAAATGTCGCGTGTGACATATATGACATAAACAAATTGACAAAATTTTCTAACTAAAATTTTTCATAATATAAAATTAAAAGCTCTAAAATCAATTAGAAAAAAGTACTAAAAGATTACTACTTTAATGCATATTTTTAGTCTTGATGGAAAATATTGAATTTTTTTGCAACATGTCACAAAAACACATTTGTTGCGTTAAAATTAAATTTTAAAAGTAACTTCACCTTGAATTCATTTCTGAAATCATGTGTCAATAATAATGTGTGTGTGGAGATAGTCAGCAATATATATTAACAAAATCATGCTATAATAATCGATTGTATCAAATCAAATCGACCGTAAAAGGATTTTCTATTCAGCTCAAACTACCATTGAAATGTTTCTTTTCCTAAACTTTTTTTATATTATTGAACTAAAATAAAAAGAAAAAAGTTAAATTTATTTGATTCGGACCTCACTGAGAGATTTTTTTTGTAAATGCCTTCTTAACATTTCAACTCAAGCTCAATGATTTTTGATGACTTTTTGATGTGTATATTGCTTTTTATTATTATTTCTTTTAATATGTGAAAAGGAAATGATTTAGAGCAATATAAAAATTTGTATTTCTCTCTATTGTTAATTGTTCAATTTTTCATGTTTGATTTGCTATTTAGAGGCTTAATGGCCTCTGGTTCGTTGATTTCTACTTATGACAGAAAACTTTGATTTCAGAGCTATTTTTATTATTCATTGAATATTTATGAGTGAAATACATAGAAAAAGATTTAAAATGCAAATATCACTAATTGAAGATGAAAAAGAAGAACATTAACAATTTTATTCTATTGAAAATAAATTTTTAAAAAGAATTTTTTATGTATGCTAAAGAGAAATTTAAAAAAATTATGATTATTTGAATATAAAATTTTTAGTTTGGTTGTAAGTAAAAAGTTAGTAAAAAGAAACTCAGTTCAAAACAACAAAGTAAGATTTAATCTTCAATTACAATGAATTAAATATGAGCTTGCAAACAACATTTCTTTGTTTAAAATTTTTGTTTCTATTTTGATTCTTTTAACGGATTTTTTGAAAATCACAAAAATTTCCGAATTTATCGAAAAAATTTAATTACTCTATAAATCGGGTATTATTCAGCAAATATTTGGAATATCTTCATCCTATTTCAAAAGATATTTTCACAAAATTTCTACATAAAATCTTTAAATATTTATAAATTTTATTTTTTTTAAATGCGAAATCAGCGAAATAATTTTTCTGTAGATTCCTAAATAAAATGTAAATATGTAAATTTCGCATTAGCTAGTTGAGTAGCGTAAAAAAAAAACAGAAGAGGAAACGTCCATTTTAACTGTTATTAGCTCTTATTGATACACATAAAATTAAATATGATGATTAACAACAAAAGAGCAGACCTCAGCCCCATTTAAATTATGAATATATTAAATGTCGATTTACTGATTAATTTTCATATGTATACTAATAAATAAGAGAGGAAATTTATGAGGCCGAGTGCCTTGTGGGGTGAAGCTAATGATATGCTTGAGTAATCAACTTAAGCGCTTTTTGATTGCCCGACTACTAAAATCGAGTGCGGCAATTCTTATACATCAACAAGATCGCGCGGTTTTCATAAAGTTCAATTTCGGCATCATCCATATGCTGCTGCTGCCGCACTTTAAAATAAAATTATTTTCATTTCCATTTCAAATCGTCAAAAATTTCCAGCATCCGCCAATTTAGGAAGAAAGAAAAAATATTCAGCAATTTATCATTTCGCAAAAAAATGAAACAAAAAGAGAAGGCACGAAACTTGTTATCTAAAAGAGCCGCTAATAAGAATGTGTTGCACAAGAAACGATCAACAATTTTCTTTAAGTGTATGCATAAAGGTGCAAAAATTAAAATTTATCTTTACTTTTCATGAAAGTGCATTTGCATCGTTCGCAAAGATTATTAATTTGGGCAAACACCTAATAATATGCTGCTGCTGCTGCTGCTGGAGAATTTTATCATGCAGTCAACAAAGTGATTTTACTAACAAGAAGGTAAATTAGCGGCAATTTAGGAACTGCTTTGCATTTTTTTAAAATTCTTATCACGCTTTGAATTCTTTTTTTCTTGTCGTGGAATTTTTTGTGGGTCGGAAAAATAAACCTCAATTGTTCCTCTTTCTATTTTTACGACAATAACTCGTGTTCATATTATTACAATGAAAGATAAATAAAAAAAATGTTTGAACATGCAAGAGCGAAAAAACACAAATTGCGCAATTTAATGCAATTAAAGTTATTCTTTAACTCTTTAAAAATGCACATCAAATGCACATTATATTCAATTTCATTTAACGTTTTGCCGAATGCAGTGAGAGAGGAAAATTGCCTCATATTTGTTCTCGGACAGGTTTGGAATTAATCAAACAATCAAAATTGCAAATAAAAATGCAATCATTGATCACGACATGCTATCTAATTGCTTCCTATGACGATTGCATTTTTCTTTGTCGCTTTTCTGTTATTGATTGATTTGGTATTTATTTTAAGAATTTTATTTCATTTTGTTTGATAGATAGACATAAGTAAATTTTTTCTGTTGCGTAAAATAAAAAGATGAAATCAAATGTCGCAAGAGACAAAAAATGTTGCGCGATATCGCGAAATTTAAACAAATTTACTCATTTTGAATTTCGCTCTGTTTATTAATAGTTTGATAGAAACTGATAAAGTACCAAATTTCAAGCAACTTGATGTAAATATCAATGCATTTGATTGAATATTTGATCCTAAATGTCGGTTAATTCTAAATTTTGCAAACTTTTTGTTTACATTAAAAATTGTAAACAATTACAAAAATCAGTAATATTAACCAGAGTTGTTAGAGGCGAGAGGCGAGAAAAAAATTTTTTTTTAAATTTTTGATTTTCTTCTTTACATTTGATAAAAAGATTGGAATTTTAACATTCACCGTTAAATTGACTTATTTGTTTGTGAAATTATCATTATCGACTTTCCCAGGCTACTAAATGCCCAATGAAGAATAATAGAGCTAAATTCTAATTAAAAAGGTCTTCAAGCTAAAGAAAAACTTGAATAACAAACTCGAACAAAACAGAAATTTGTATTTAATTGTTTTTTGTTATTTCTCGGTTGATTTAACCATTTTTCAATTATTAATTTCTTTCTTTCTCTCTCACTCGTTCAACCGATAAAAAGAGAGAATTTCGTTAAGCTTCTCTCTAGTTCATAAATTGTGTGTGTGTGTGCAAAAAACCGAAACAAATTACGATGAGTCAATAAAATTTATAAATGGTGTGCTTTGGAAAAATATGTGAAATGGCTCTCTTTTGCTGCTGCTTCTTTTTATTCTTCTTATTGCCTATTTAAATTATTATTATATCCGATGAATGCTAGCTGAACAAAAAATGGTAATTGTTTCTAATTCACTAAATGTATATTTGCCTCTTTTGTTTTATTTCTTTCTTTCTCTTACTTTATTCCACTTATGAGTAGTAGCAGTAGAAATACACTTAACGGGCATGAAATTTCCTATCTTTGAGTGAAAGAAAAATACTTATGAAATAAATTTGAAAGAATAAAAAAGAAAAAGAGATGTGAATTATGAATATTATATATCTTTCACTATAACTACCTTAACTTGCCCATTTACATTTCTTTAATAATTTAAATATCAATTTATGCTATATGTAGGTAAATCAAGTATAATTAAATTGCAATTGCTTCCGAATTCAAATTGATAGTTTAGTTTTTCATACAGAAATAGAGACAATGATTGAGCAATTACATACTTACATATTGGAAATAATAGAAAAGAAATGCTGGTTTTTATTGAGTTCATCATATTATTGGAAAAGAATGTAAATTTTATGATTTGTACTTCCTCAATAATATATTTGTTTGTCTTCTTATCTTCACGTTGACAAATCCTTAATTTTTGTTAATAAAAATTATAATTAGTAAATTAATCTAGATTTAACAATCAATTATAAATTTTTAAATAAAACAATAATTTCAAAATCGTAACAATTTTTTCACTACCAATAAAAGATTCTATTATTTCGGAACTCATAAATATCAATTTAATGAATAATAAAAAAAAGGGACAGTCTGTGCAAATTCACACAAAGCAAGAAAATATAAATGAATTTATCAAAAATGTCAAATCTCCGCAGTTTAAAAAGCAGAACAGTAAAAAAATTGCCTTCAACAATGGGTAAAAATTATTATTCAATTATCTGCGCGAAAAAAATTCCACCCGAAAAAAAGAGATTTCTCAGCATCTCTCTTATAATATTCTTATAATCTCTATGAAGATGGATGATGCTACATTGTAGTTGAATAGAAGAAAAAATGAAATATTTCGGGATGTAGGCAGTAAAGAAGGTGCAATTGTGTGCGCTCATATCGCATTGCTTTTCTATTATTCTCGGTTTTTAAATTTATTATATACACAGTGCCGCGAAAAAACAATTTAACGGTAAATAATTTGCTATTCATGAGAAAAAGCTTCTCTCGCTCTTTGCATCGACACACAATTGTTATTTTTTTCCATCCCTCCCACTTGCTGCTTTTGTGATTTGCAAGCATAAAATGAAATTCAAGAGAAAAAGATTATATTTTTTGACAAATTTACCATCATCATAAATATTGAGTGTATTCACATTGTTGAGTAAATTGAAAAATTATATTATTGTGAAAGGAAATGAATAAATGAGCTATGGTAAGTAGACTTTCTAATAAGATCCATAAATTTCATTTCTTTCTTTGTTAATAGTCTATAATAGAAATTCTTAAAATTAGTAACGGATTTTTTAATTTAAATTTTTCCGTTACAAAACAAATCTTATTATTCTATAAACATGAAAAAATTTATTTAGCTCTCAAAATTTTAGAGAATTTATACAAAATAAACTTTGAATAAGTTCTTTTCTTTAAAAGAATTTTTTAATTCAAATTTTTTTCATCCGTTAAAAAAGAAAATTTTGTTATTCTTAAGAAAACTTAATTCAACTTTCAATATTTAAGAAAAATGTTCATGCAATTGAAACAGAAATTAAAGAAGAACGCAAATCATTTCTAAAAGATTAAACATAATCACGATAAATTAACAAATAAAATTTCTACACTTTGTTATCCTTCTTATTTTCTTTTCTTGAAACAAATACAAAAGCGAACTAAATGGGTGGAAAACAATAAAATAAAAAATAAAATTTATCCTCTTTTGCTCGCAACAAACAAAAAAAGTGCAGCAACAATTTTTTATGCTTTTTTCAATAAACAATTTGATTTATTAATGCTCTGAATGCTTGATGTTATTATTTTAACCTACGTTGTGCATATTAGGTCGGGAGTGTATAATAAAAATTGAATTTTCTTGTCTTGCCATAAAAATCGTTAAAATACTTTCAAATAAACGAAAGAAAGAAAGGCAGGCTTAAAATCGGCTGTTTGTATATATAAATTACGAGCATGAAAGCTTGTTGAACTGGTAATGTATATAAGTGTATAAAAGAGCAGCAGCAGCAACTAAGAGAGTGAGAGAGAAAATAAGTAAATGTTTGTGCAAGGTTTTTTGTGTATTGTGTATAAAGTTCCGACCAATAGTAGACGCTTACCACGCCTTTTTTCTGCTCATATATGAAAATACCAACATTATGCTTTTAACATAAATATTTACACAATCACATCGAAAAGAATGCCATTGTTGTTACGTAACGAATTGCCAATGAACACTGAGTGTTTTTACATGAGAGAGAAGAAAATTTTTCTTTTTTCATTGTATTTGTCAGTGTTGAATTTTTTTTCGGAATTTTGAGCAAATAAATCACTGTTTACTTTTTACCATCGAGCAGCTCAGGCATACACTCAGCAGAAAGCTATGCTCACTCTCTGTATGTGCTTCATCGAAATATTGTATAGTTAAATTGAATTTTAAAAGAGCTTTGAGAGTGAAAGAGAGAGAGTTCCGCCCAAATATTTGTTCAAAAACTGATTTTTCCTGCTCTTTTGTTGAAATATTTTTTTGAGATTGTAAAGAGCGCAAAACGCGAGCAGCAAAAAAAATTAATAAAAAAATTTCAAGAGAATGAAAAAAGTAGTTTGTGCACAACAACAAAGCAAGTCCAACATGCAATTCAAAATTTCAACACCTTTTGTTGATTTGATAAAATAGTCTCGGCAAACAATTCCATCTTGAACGACCACAGTGTTGCTGGTTTCCTGTTTTATATTACGAAAAATATTTGAAAAAAAAAGGAAATAAAATGATGGATTTTTTGTGATTGATTAAAAATACATTTATAGTGAATAAAAAAAAGGAATTTTTAGTGAAAATTTAAAAATTCAGTGCTGAATTAAACTGGAATAAAACTTAAGAAATTAAAAAGGATAGAAATAAGTAAAAAGTTTCAATTTAATTTGTCATCTCAACAAGACAAAAACTAGCATAAACCGTTCAAATTATTATCCTTTATTTCCAAACATTCATAAAATAATAAATCGTATCAATTTCAACTCAAAAAAATTAAGTGGAATAAAAAAATTTGGCAGTCCTGCAAATTTTAAATAAAATTGTGAATTAAAAACAATTAACAAATTTGAATAAAAAATTAATAATTTAAACTTTTAAGAAAGTGAAACTTAAACTACTTACAGTATGATATTTGAAAACTAAGGATATTTGAGTGTTATCAGTTTAGAAAAACTTGAAGTTGGCAAACTTTTAAATTCAATATAAATATAAACACTCTCATTTAACAAATCTGTGGTCATAATAAAGAATTCAATCAAACAAGTGATTAAATCAACAAAGAAGTTTCTAAATAATAGTTCAAATAAAATAAAAGTAAAGATAACAAGGGAATTCAATAAAGGATTCAACTTTAAGGGAAGAAGCTCATAATAATGAAGATAGAACAATCATTGAAGACCATTAGAATATGATAAACAAAGTGTGAAACTATCAAAAGCTTTTAATTTAATTTGATAAATTTTGCTAAAGAATTCACGTCTTTTGAATAATTCGATTGATTTAAAACAAATTCTGAGAATATAAAAAGATCCTAAATGAGCAATAATGAATAAAAAAATGTTTGAAAATAAAATAGAAACTAGAAAAATGAAGCTAAAAAATTAATAAGGAAGGCAAAATAAACAGAAATCACAATAAAATTAAATCACTTTGAATAAAAAATAAATTAAAACAACATCAATTGTTTGACAATATTTACAAGAATAATCATTTTAAATTAAAACAACAAACAACAGTCATAAAAATAGAACAAAAATAATAAGAATCTAATTTGAGACCCTTTAAAAATTGGTATAATAAAAACAAATTCGCCGCTCAACTCAAATCGAAAATTTCTTGTTTCTTGTCAACATTAACAAATCAACAACAATCAAGTTACAAGAATAATTAACAATTTCAAACCTAAACCAGGAATAATCTAAATTAGATTTAAATTTCATGCAATAAATAAAAATCAATTAAAAATCTACTTGTAAATATTTACAAAGAAAGAGTAAAGAAATGCCGAGACCATCGCGTGATCAATGCGAACAAAAGCCACCTTATTCGTACATTTCTCTGACGGCTATGGCAATATGGAGTAGTAGTGAAAAAATGCTACCATTAAGCGATATCTACAAATTTATAACAGATCGCTTTCCTTATTATAGAAAAAATACACAAAGATGGCAAAATTCACTTCGACACAATCTCAGTTTTAATGACTGTTTTATTAAAGTACCACGACGTCCAGATCGTCCTGGTAAAGGTGCATATTGGACATTACATCCTCAAGCTTTTGATATGTTTGAAAATGGCAGTTTATTGCGACGAAGACGTAGATTTAAATTAAAAAAGACAGATAAAGATTTACTAAATGAAGAACTTGCTGCACTTGCAAATATTAATCGTTTCTTTCTTGCACAACAGCAAGGAATTTCAATTAATGATAATTATTATCAAACACTTCCACCATCAACGACCAATATCAATGAAACGACGACAATACCTCAGCATACAATTCCTTTAGTCAATTCATCATCTTCACCGCCAATGACAAGTCCATCACCACCATTAACAATCACAAATATTCCTTCACCAATAAAAAGTCGCAGTAAAAAACAGCAAGAGACAGGAAAGCGACAAAAAAAGGCTTTTACGATAGAAAATTTGCTCAATAAATCAGACAATCAAAATCAAAGTGATGAGAATATTGATGTCGTTCATGATAATGAAGTGACAATGTTGACACCCAATTCAACCTCATCGCCTGTGTCACAATCATCATCCACAACGCCAATTATGCCCCTTTTGCCTCCAGCATCGAGTCTACCTTTACCAGGTGCGATGGTACCTTTTTTACAATATCCACATACGACAGCTGCTGCTGCTGCACTCTGTGACTTGCCCATTCATCCGCTACTAATGATGAATCCATTACTGCCGTATCAGAATTATTACCATCATCATCCATCGGCTAATCCACATCCGAATTTGAGGCTAGTGTAATTTCTTCATTTTATGTCGTCGCTTTCTTTTAAGGCTGTTATTTTAGTATGTAATTTTTAATGACTTTATTCTAGTTTAAGGACAAATGTCCTTTTCCTTCTTTATATTTACCACTGTAACTAATTTTGTGTGCGCTCTCAGAAAATTTATTGATTTAATTTTTTTAAAAGTGAGGCGTCGGCATGCTTTACAAATAAGTAAAAAGAATAATTTAATTATTGTGGTGAAAATAAAAGCGGTTGCTTTTATATGCAGATTTTTTCTTTTTTTAATTACCGTAAGGGAGGAAAATCAATCGCTAATGAGTTTAAATTGACAATTTTATTGAATATTCAGTGAACCTTAATTGATTGATGGCATTTTAATTAGCTTGTGATTTATCGAATAATAACTGAATTCATTAAATATGTGATTTGATTGATAAGGAATTTTATGGAACAAAACTTTGTTTTTGTTTACATTTTGAAATTTGTAAAAAATCATTGAAAACTCATAAATTAAAACGTAACAATGCATTAAAATGCAAACAATAATGACAATAAATCAAAAGAAAACATATTACGATAATAAATTGTCAAAATTCTGTTTTAATTTTGTGCTTCAGACAAAACTTATACTTTTCCTTGATGGAATCGCAAAAATCACAGAATTCTTTGCAATTAATTAAAGTAACTTTGCTTTGACAAAAACATTCAAGTTTTTATAGAAAGAAATTAAATTATTTTTATAAATCTTCTGACCTTTTAATAATTTTTTTTAAATAAATTTAAATAACAATTTTTGATTCTAAGAGATTTTGAAAATTTATTTAGTATAATTTCCAATGAGAATTCATTAAGTTTCAGTTGAATATATCTTTTATTTAATATTTCATTTAAAAATTGATTTTTCACCGCATATAACACAAACTTTTGATAGAAACAACTCAAAATGTTTTTAAAAATATAAAATAACTTTCGATTTATTTTTATTGAAAACTTCCTCTTTAAAAGCCAAAATTTAAAAATCAACTATAAATCAACATCAAAAGTTTCAGCTTCTTAATCAGCCACAGGTCAACAACAAAAAATCCTCAAATCATCGTTCGTTCATCAATCAATTAATGAAAAGCATAAAGCGAAAGCTTCTTGCAATGTCACTCATCCATTTATTTAAATACCAAATTTTCAATTAGTACTGATGGCAAAAGTCAACTCAACAAGAAAGGCCATTGAATTAATGTTCATTGATTATAGATTAAGAGTTAATAAACTACCTTAAGCTCAGGAGCTGACGCCACTCTAATCAAATATATTCATCTATTCATTAACGAGCAACAGCACTTTCTTCACTCTTTAATTATGCAAATTTTCTTTTCTTTTCTTCTTCAATAATATCGATAATTAAAATAAATCATATGAATTTGTAAATGTTAATTAAATTTTAAGTGAGTCATGATTGTGATTTTGACAACAAGAATATAATAATAAAAAGAAATTTAAAATAAACAGCGGAACTCCTTTATTTTTATTCTTCCACCTATAATTTGTAATTTCATGTTCCAGAAAAAGGATAACAACAGATTTTTGATGTAAAAAAGGGATTTCTTTGAGTGAGCAGTAATAAATCATTTGGAAGAAGTGCGCATTCAAAAGTATAAACATTTCCCTCTATTTTCCTTCATTTCTTTTACTCCTTTCTCTTTTTATTGAATTGATAAATTCAACTCTAACACGCACAAGACGTTTCTGGTTAATTTATATTCAGAATAATGGAGAAATGAGGAAAAAATCACGATTACGATGATTATGGGTTCTTATGAGCATTGTTTTCTTTGCAAAGGGAAGTTGAGGAAATTGAGAAAATGTTTTATTAAAACAATTCATTAAGAGAGCAAATTTAAAAAAAGAAAATTATGAAATTTGCTTTGTTTTTAAAATATTGAAATTGTTTTTGTTGAATAATAAGGAAATAATAAAAGCTTGAAAAATTCAAGGAAGGAAAAAGAAAAATATTTTAAAAAGTAAATTGAATGATTTTAATGAAACTTTGTTAAATTTTCATTAAAATAATCTTAATTTTAAGCATTTTTTAATTAAATTCGTGTTGAACTCATTTGTATCTATCAAATAAATGATAAATTTTTTCCTTTTAGAAAGCTATTTGATATTAAATTCAAAATATTAAACTAAAACTTTAGACAAAGTTAAATTAAATAAAAAATTTTCTAATTTCACTTATCAAATGTAATAAAATTATTCATGACCAAGAAGTTCTTTAAAAACGAGAGTGAAAATACAATCATATGTAAATGAAGCAGTAACGAACAAGCAATAATTATGACACCAAGAATTCACTTTTATATAGAACGAAAAAAGTATTGAAGTAAGTAGCAATCACTTTTATCGTAAGAGCAGCACTTTTAGTAAACGAGGAATATTTTAAAACCAAATGATGTATGTATGTACAGTCATAAAAAAAATTTGCATAATTTAATGTTGTTGAGGCGCGAAAGAAAGAAAAGAGAACAATCCATTAAGACAAACATGCAACAACATTAAAGTTACACTTTTTAGTCTATTAAATTATCTCTAATTCGTGCAATCATAAATGTCAAAATTTCCCAAAGACATATGCTTAAACATTTATTTATGATTGATAGAGCAATGCATGATAATTTGCAATAAAATGCGTCATTTCTTTTATTATTTAAGTTGCATCTAATCTGATAATGATCTTGTCAGACAAGCAGCAGCAATCTTTGACTTCAACCTCGCTCATAAAATTCATAAAAAACAGTGGCATCTCTCTTATTCCATCCCCTTTGTCTTCGTGTCATAAAAAATGACGTTTTGTGTTTCTTTTTATGTGGCCACTTTGTTGCAATAAAATGAAATTTAATAAAGGAGGAGATAAATTGTCGTTTCACATGCACGACATGACTTGCATGTGTGAATAGAGAGATAGAATAAAATTGATGTAATTAAGTAAGCGATATGTGTATATATATGTGAGGACAACTAACTATAGAGTGAATAAAAGGCTTTTAATTTGTCATAAAAATGTGTTTTTATTATCTTTCATGGAATGAAATGAAGTAAAGTGAAGATTTAACAGATTAGACGGTTTACAGGTGTGCGCATGTTATGATATTTTTCGAGTGTTGATGATACTATAAAGATATATAATTCAGGGTTCAACTGAAATTTTATTTCATGTAAAAAACCTAATTTCATAAAGATTTTTTAAAATTTTAAATTTTTTTCTAAATCTAAAGGAATTTTGAAATTCAAATTTATAATCTAAAATTTAAAAAATACGTTATAAAAAATTTATAAAATATGTTTAAGAATTATATTTTCAATATTAAAAATCAAACAATTACAAACCATAAACTATTTACTTAAATTACACCAATTATTTATTCATTCATTAACATTTCAACTGACTTAAGCTCATTGATTTGCATCATTAAATTATCATTGAAGCGCGCACTACTGAAAAAACCAGAAGCCAAAATGGGTTTCCATTTAGAAAGATTGAAATTTTCCACTCAATCACTGACGATGAAAGGCATATTTAATTATATAAAATTAGCAACTGTAAATAAAGGTGTGTTGCTGCATTTTCAATATTTTCTTTTCTTCATTCAACTCAAGCAAATGTTTGTACATATGCGTGCATAATTCATTTTGTTTGTGTCTTTCATAAATTTTTAATTTTCTCTTTGACTGTCCATTCATAGCAATGCTTACATTTAAAGGTAAAAAGGGAGAATTTTAAACAGTTACAATTTTAATTGAAAATTTTCCGTGACAAATTGCAAATTACTACACATACAAACAAATATTATGGATTGATTGACTGACATATATATGTGTTGTAAGTAAGTAATTTGAAATTTTATGATAATTGAATTGCACACATTTTAAGTGTATATAAACAAAAAAATGAAACTTTGAAAACAACTTAAACTTAAATTACATTTTCACGATGTTAACATTAACGTTAATTGCCTAATTTTAATGCTACCTAAATTAAAGTGTTTTTAAAAGATAATTAAAATTTATATCCCATTTGTATTGTTCCTCTTTTGTGTTCTGGATAAAAGGAAATTAATACAATAAGAACTTCATGAGTTCATTCAATTTTAGTGATTTTTTTATCACTTCGTGATAAACGCTATTTAATAATTTACTTTCAATTAAGATTTAGTTCTTTAAAAAATATATTTTTATAGAAAAAGTTCGTTAAATATTTAATTCAAATTAATACGTTAAATAAATATCAACAAATTAACAAAATAAATGTTTCATATTTTCACAGTTTATCATTTTTTTCTCTTCTTTATTAAAACAAACCTTATTCTACTTTTTCCATTCTAACATCCGAAAAATTTTCCACTGAATTATCGCTAAAATGATAACCTAGCTCTACTTAATTCGTGTATATAGTATTTTAGAAGATTTTCATAAGAGTACAATTTTTTATATGTGTAAAATAAAACGAGTTTATTCAAGTTTAATTCAATCATCATGAGTGGGTTTTTGCATTGCAGAAGAGAGTGAGACTGTGTATATATAAATTTGATACGAGCAATAAAAAATAAACACATTGTTGTTTTCATTTGGGGCTCGCCGCTATTTTTTATTAAATTTCATGTGTATGTGCGATAAAAAGAGAAAGAGAGAAAAGAATTTGATTCATTAATAAAAAGTTGTGAGAGAAATATGAGCAAGTGAGAATGAATGAGATCAATAGACACATTTTACTTAATTTGCATTAAATAAAAGAAATAAATTTCAATGACTCATTTTCACTCTGTTCTGGCTTTTAATTTAGTTCAAGCACTTAAAAAAAGATTTTTAGGTTGTATAAATAAACGTAAAAAGCCACTTTAACTAGATTTTTATCGTTTGTTGCAGGAAGCGATGAGAGAAAGTAAAAATATGTTGCTAATTATAAGCAAAAGGAGTAGAAATTTAAAAGGGTTCTAAGATTAGATGGAAAATGTAAACAAGAACTCGTGACCTTGATCATTTGAAGTTATGAAGTAAATATAATAGAAACAAAGAGTATGAGAACGAACTAAAGACTGAGAGCAGAAGAGAGACAATATGAAAAAGAAATATATTTATTATTTTTACCGGTTTGATCAGGAGAGTTGAAGAATTTACAAATAAAAAAAACTTAAATGTTTTTGTTTTTAATTATGACCGAATTTCAAGTGTCAAGACAAAAAGATTAATATTATTGCACAAAATCGTCTGAATTTATTACGTTCAAATCTGTTCTATAAAATTCTTATCAAAACGTGCTTTATCATAAAAATTAGAGGACAATAGTGCGCAAAATGGGCTTTAGTTTGCTTAATTTTTATTTTTTAAGGTGCGCTATTGTACTTTAAATCAATCAAGACTTTTGACGCTCTCACATGATTTATTTTACTTTCAGTGAAGTGCGTCAATTCACACGAGCCTCTCGTGATTGTGAGGAATAATAAGAAAATAGATAGATAAACGAACAAGCATAAACATTTTCTTTCAGTTTAAAATCTTTATTTTTTAAGCAATCTGCATTAAGTAAATCATTTTTGAACACCTGTTTTGAATTTTCTTTTATATTTTCCTTATTGTCGAATAAAATTTAATCATTTTATAGAAAACAAATTAAAAATTTCAAAAAGCAGATATTCTTAAATGTTTTGTCTACATACCTAGTATACTTATGTACTTACTTAATTACACGGAGAAAAAACTTTATAACTGGCACAAAGTTTGCTCTCATAAAGCGACTTTATAAGGCCTAAAAAGCGCTTCATGACACTCAGAAAATATTTCCCATACAAAGTTTTTATGTCTCATAAAACTTTTTCAACTCTTATAAATTTTTAATTTTTATGCCTTAAAAAGTCGCTTTATGAGAACAAACTTTATGTCAGTTTAAAGCTTTTTCTCAGTGTAACTTTACTCTTTAAGAAGTTTGATTTTTAAACTTTAATATACAAACTAACAAAATTCATTCAAAATGATAATCATGTGAAAATCAAATTTCAATGATAATCAATAAACTTATAAACATTTGTCAATATGTAATCAATTTGTTATCAAAAATTCTATTAAATAGAAACTGAATCATCATCAATGTTAAAGAGCTTAATCCTCAATAAAACTAGAAATTTATTTTTCTATCAATCTATAAAAATAATGCTTGATTTATAACAAACACAATGATTTAACCAATTGATTGATTTATGAATGAGAATTTTCTAGATTATTAATGCCTTTTTGCAGCGGCGTCATTTATTTTACAAGAGACTGAGACTTAATAAAGTGTGAGTGAGAAGGAGAAAAAAATGTCGAAATAATTGTTGTTTACTAATTGAATGAACAACATTTTCTCTCTTTCTTATTCTCTGTATTTGTTTTCTGCGATAAGTTCCAATAATGCAACGCCAATGTCATTTACACTTGTCGTTGTTTGATAATAGAAAGGAAATTTCAGTCAATAATAAACACATTGTCAAAAAATTGATTTTCATTATCTCTATCGACTCAAGCCTCAAGAATATCATTATTTAATGATTAAGTACACGCGCATACAACCGGCATTTCCAATTTTAGACACGATTAATGCGCAATTTTCTTCAAAAACCAGTTAACCGGTTAGAATTCTTTCTCTGTTTACTTTTGCATGTGTCGCAACGTAATAAAATTCTCACTATACAAAAATGAGCATTAATAATGAATAGTCCATCGGATTTGTCAAATACGGTAAGTACAGTGTAAACATATTTGTAAAAGAGCGAGAGAGATTGATGAAAATGAATGTGTGTGAATAATAGCACGTACACATTACATTTTCAAAACATGCTACCGCATTTAACCCTGAAAATTTTTTTATCTTTCTTTCTTTTTTGTCGCTTTTCACGTAGTAATGCAAATTAACCAGTCTTCACTAACACCACACATATTATCGAAACTGATAATTCATCGCTGATCATTATTGATCTTCTTTAAATATTTTAAATGATGACCTTAAAATGTGTGAGCAGCAGCATGGACTTTTTTTTCTCTCTCTCTCTTTCTCGGACTAGACAATAAAAGAAATATTTACTGCGCTTCGACTAGTTTTAGGCTGTGTGTGAGAGAGAGAGAAAAATTAAACAAACATTCGACTATGAGTTTGTTATTTTTTCGCGTGCTCTCGTATGTGTTTGTGTGTATATGTAGAGAAAAAAATAGTCTCGCGCTCTCTCAAAAAAGTTTACTTTAGAGGAAATTCATTCAATCGCAATCCATTGAGAGAACAAGACAAGTGTCAAGACTAAAAAATTATAAAAGAAAATTTATAATAACGAATAAGTTTCAGTCAGAAGATAAAAATATTTTTTAAAAAAAAGAAAAAGAAAGAATTTATTCTTCGCGTAAAACCTGACTTATTTGAAGCGTCGCCAGGCGAAAAGTAATTTATTGTGAAAAAAGAAATAAAATGGTACTAGCGACAGAAATCATGTTGCCACCAAGACGAAATTCCTTCGGAGGAACAGATTCGAGCAGTAAATCACCACCAAATAAAAGTCATTGGTGGTTCTTTACTTCAAAAATAAAATCATCTGATGATTATGGGGGTAGTCAGAAGCATGTCGCAACACAAAAGTTACGAGAGTCAAAATGGTTTCATAAGGATGAAGAAAGATTAGTATGTGCAGTAATCGAGACAGGGTTTATTGTCGAGCTTATGCAAAGTGAGCAGCAGAAACTACAAAATAATACTAACAACGCAGATCATACAGAAGTTGCGAAATTAAATCACTATGGAGTTGTGATTGTTGAAGTTAAAAAGAGTAAGTTTTATAAATAAAACGTTAACCATTTGTCGATTCATTAAATTCCATTAGCGAATTTTTTCGTTTCGGTGTTCGCTTTTATTAAAGAATTTTTTACGCATTTTAGATATTTTAAGATGCAACTTATACTTTGTTTGGTTGTCACGCGATTTTTATTATTCACTGCCGTTCATTACTCAATTACTAAATTTACAATAAAATTTTCCAAATTGAAATTAAAACCTAATCTGTGATTAGAATAAATCGTAGTGATAAGAATGATGAAAATTATACTTTTAAAGGAAAAAGGAAATTTACATTTTTTTCATGGAATTTTTCTGATGCAATTTTTCAATTAATTTTTATTAACATGCTTTCATTCATCCTCTTGTTATCTAAAAAATAAATTTAATTAAAATGACATAAAATGATAAGAAAGGTTTTTGCACTATCGTCAGTCTATAATATATTTATGAACAATAATAATATTAACCCAAAAATAGTCAAGCTTCTTTCTAGTAAAAATAAAACGTAATATCTTTGTTTATAAATAACCCATTTTGCTTTAATTATAAAATACTCTGTTATTCGTTGTTGTCGACGGAAAGGAAAGTGAAAGTTAATCACTGCTCTATATTTTGAATTCTTACGCGCACGTGTCAATTTTACGACAACCAAAAAAGTTTTTTTGTTTTTAGAAAATTGACCCTTACTATAATTAATAGTCTTAATTAAACCCTCTATTCACAGAAGATAAAAAGCCGACCGCAAATGATATATTTATATATACAGTGTCAAAATGTGAGAATCGCTTAAAAGTTGTCAAATTCAGTATAGCCGATCTATGGAACCAAGGCTACAAAATTCGAATCAATAACATGAACGATAAGAGCAAACAAATTAATTGCGAGAAAGAGATAAGAAATCAGGTAGGCATTTTGCAATTTACGACTTTATTATCAAAAAGTATAATTCTAAGATAAAAAAATATCTTTAAATTATTTAACAGATCACCTATGCTATCAAACACAAACAAGTCTTTCATAATTCTCTTCATTTTGTCGATGTAATGAGATATGGTGCAAAATTAGAAGAAAGAAAACGACAAGTTTCTGAGGTAAACAAAAGATAAGTTGATGAAATCAATTATCTAATAATCATTTTATTACTTTTATTTTGCATATCTAGTCTGTGAAATGGGGTTCAGTTGGCATGAATGCATCGATTTTTTTACTACAGAGAGAAAAAAGTCACTCGTTTTCAAAATGAATGAGACAAATGTGAGAGGAAGAGAGAAAAATGACTAAAACGTGACAGAAAAGCGCATTTCTCTATTTTGTTAAAAACAAAAGAATTTTTGTAAACATGCTTATAAGTATGATGTAAGATGAATATGTGTGATGACCTTGTTATGGGGATACAATGTTTTTGATGATTTAGGATGATCATCGCGCACACATAAAAATATTTTTATATGAAAACCGTTTCAATAGAAATTGACAATTCAGATCATTATATTTACTACTACAATATATCATCGAAAGTGATAAGCCTTATTTATTGCGATAAAGAAGAAATTATATGTTATATTTTTCTATTCTGTAAATATTTGTATTGTATGACATTTTTTTAACATTCACTTCTAATCATTAGATAATAAGTCGACTTGTTAATTGACTTGTTTTCTTCTTTTTCTTCCTTGTATTGCAATGGTTGAGAAAGAATGATGAAATATAATAAAAAATATATTATATTTTTATGTTTACACATAAGGTATATGTGCCTATTTTGTTCTGTTTTGTTGCTCTCAATTTAATATAATATATTATCATATGAAAGCATGTACGAATGTGAAAACTGAATGTTTCTTGAACTTTTAAAAGTAAATATTTACAAAGTTTAAATTATTTCAGGATTATCTTATAAGTAAACGCAAAAATTTACAATGACTCATAAATTTTTTATACTTTACACTCATTCATCTTCTTTTTAAAAAAATTAAACATTTTCAATTCAATGAATTTTGAATGTTTAGGATGAATTTTTTAATGCTCATAAATAGAATGTAACTGTAAAAGAAATTTTACTTAACCATAGAATCAGTATTTCTTAATACGAATTTATTTATTTATTTATTAGGTCGTAAAGCGAACATATACACAGGAAATAATTCCTTTGGAAAATTATTTTGCTTCATTTCTTTGATAATTCGCAAGTTTGATTTTTTAACGATTTCTTTAAAGCTATGTAGTGTTCTCGTAACAGAAGCATCTTCTTGATCATATATTACTTCATCACTTTTAGTGAAATTTTCCTTAATTATAATCACACCATTTCTATTAAGACATTTTGATATTTTGATAAGAAACTGAACTAAATCATTGTCTTCTAAGTATAGAAGGCACCATTGGCACCAAACGACATCCCAAGTTGGTATATTTTCAGTAAAATCTTGAAGCCCTATGTTGAATATTTCTCCTAATTGATCAGTATTCGATAATGCTTCTCTAGCTTTCTCACAAAATCTTTCATCTTGTTCAAGTAAATCAACTTTCTTAAATTCATGAATTAATAGATTCTTTGTTACTCTTCCAATCCCACTTCCACAATCCAAAGATCTTTCTTTCCCTGGTGCTGGCTTTAATTTAAAAATTTGTTTGAGGAAATTAGATGAACCTTGAATATCTACAACAAAATTTTACATTGAAAATTAGCTACCAGCTATGAATTTAAGATCCTCATCATCAAATAAATAAACAAACATAAAGATATGTTGAGAAAATCGTAACATTATAATAATAAAATAATTCATTTTATGTTTTACCTGATAATGAGACATATGTCAAATTTCCAAGCATGCCCGAATTAGTTGCGTCAACCTTTTGCCAGTATTCTTTAGATTTTTCATAATTTATTATATTTTCCTCGTCTTTTGATGAATCCATGCTTATGATTTGTTTATAAAAAAAAGTTCTACTTCTACCTCTTTACTATAGTGCATAGCGCCCTTATATAAAATATATTTGTGTATAAATTCAAAATTTAAGTACCTAAATTAAAAATGCTACGGCGATTATTTAATTCAAGTATTTTAATCAAAAGAAATGCATCCGCTTTATATGTAACAGGTGACAAAGCAATGGAGAATTTTGCTGTCCTTTCGCCTTTCCTTCAGATTGATGAAAGAATGAGTAATTTTGAAGAAATTAAAGCAAATATTACAAAAAGAAAGATGACACTTAATTTAGATGAATTAAAGTCGGAATATGAACTGTATGCAGATGTTGAAAAAAGAAAGAGAGAGTTAGAGAATAGACGAGTTGAAATTGTAGCTTTAATGAAGCAAGAACCAAGTGAAGGTTTGAAATTAGAAGGAATAAACTTAAGAGAAAATTTGAAAAAGCTGAAAGAAAACTCATATTATCTAGAAGACCAATTTATTCATAATTTTCTAAAAATTCCAAATTATATTCACAACAAAACACCGGCTAATGAGAAAGAAGTAATTTATAGTTTTCTCGATAAACCATCTGATGTGATTGTAAATGATAAAATACACAAACTTATTGAATTTTACGATTCAACTTGTTACTACATGAAAGGTGATGCTGCTAAATTTGATATTCAAATAGCTTTAGACGTATGTGATTATTATAAAGAAGCTGGCTTTATCAAATTTAGCAATCCAGATTTCGTTAGAAGTATAATACCAGAAGCAGCAGCTGTCGATTTAAGCAATATTTTTCTCTTGAAAGAGGATGCAATTGAGAACAAACTAAACTTACTTCATTTAACTGGAAATGGTTCAATGCTCAACTTTTTATCGTTTTTTGCTAAACTCACTATATTTTCAACACAATTACCTATTCAACTAATAAGCACAGGAAGAAACTACAACAGTATGAATCATTTTGACCATCAAGATTTATATAGTGTCGTTCAAACTACATGTTGTCAAAATTTTATTGCTGTAAATGATGAGAAATCCTTTGATAAAATCATCGAAGATCAAATATTACATTGGAAAAATATCTTTGAACGTTTTAATCAGCATTTTAGAATAATCAGTTATCCAGCAGAATCATTAGCAATTAGTGAATCATATAAATTGGGTCTTGAAATGTATTCGAATAGTCAAAACGAATATATAGAAGTGGCAAATTTCTCTTACTATAGTGACTTCATAAGCAAACGACTCTTGTTCAATTACAAGCAAGATAAAGTAACGAAATTTCCGCATATTTATTCTGGAACAGTAATGAATGTCATGAAATTATTGATTAATCTTGTTGAAAGCAATAGTGATCTTAAGAAATTTATTTAAAGTAATAAAGCATTTTTATGAATTCTCTGTTTCTTTGTAATTACATTTAGTGCATGTATAGAAAACAGTTTGTCCTTCATCTGCTGATCTTAATTGTAATGTTGCATATCGAAATTTATCATTTCCGCATTTGACACATTTTCTATCTACAAGTGCACCTTCCTCAGTATCGCTTTCTTCATCAAATTCTTCTTTATCTGGTATTTTATTGAAATGAATGTTATATTCTGTTCTCATTTCACCAAATACTAAAATGTAATTACATTTATCATTTAGTTTTAATAAAATTTGAATATCTACATACCTTGAGCATCGTGTTCTTTATCACAAATAAAGCACAATAATCCTCCATGAGATTTCATTGGTGGTAAAACTGATCCGCAATTCGGACAAAAACCTGGTGTATCAATAACTTTTAACTGTGATTCCATTGTTTTTGATGAAATAATTTATAAAGTTGATGTTAAACACGAGTTGTTGTTTATAAAAATCGTTGAATCTTTAAAAATTGAAAACCTCTCTAAAAAATTACATAGGTATTTTATTTGCGCAGGTTAAAATGTATTCAGCGAATTTTAACCTTAGTTAGTTTTTCGGTCTTTGAAAAAATTAATTTATTTGCGGTGAAAAACATCTCTAATTTACAAATAAATTATTAAGAAACATTAACTAAAGCGTCAATACTTGATTGAAGTTAAAGTATTTGGGAAAAAAGTATCAAAATGAGTGAAAACGTACATGACGGCGAATGCAGCAATGCTCAAATGGAAAATTCCGAAATGAATGGAAATAACGAGCATTATGAAGACAATGGTAATCAAAATGAACAATATGATGTAAGTACATATAAATACAAGTAATAAAATACCAAAATAATCCCAACTATCTATTTTTTTTTTAAAATCATGAAAATCTATGTGGCTTTTTTCTCGACTTACGCCATTTTTTCTTCATATCTGATAAGATTCTTTTTCTCTTTGATTCTACACAATATTTAGCTATCAAATGACAAACATATTACCCTCTAAAGTTCATTGAACTATAGCTACTTAAATAACATGTCAATTTTAACATATTAATGTTAATTTATTTTACAGGATGATATTAAAGAACCAGAATGCACGCGAAAACTTTTTATTGGTGGGCTTGACTATAGAACAACTGACGAAACATTAAAGAGTTATTTTGAAAAATGGGGAAAAATAGTTGATGTAGTTGTAATGAAAGATCCTAAGACTAAACGTTCACGTGGGTTTGGTTTCATCACTTACTCGCGTTCAAGCATGGTTGATGCAGCACAAGCAGCTCGTCCTCATAAAATTGACTCTCGGTAGGTTAAACTTGCTTATTAGTATTTATTAATATTTGCAGCTCCAGCTCCGAGAACTTGAGATATTTACTCATTCTCGGCGTTTCATTGCTGCTATAATAAATTTAATTTTGCCTTGGGGAGTTTTTGCAGTGTCAGTCTCATACTGACAATGTGTCCATTTTCTTTGCAACATTTTATTTTTTTTAACGATGAAAGATGAAATTTTTATCTTCTTTCCTTTCTGTCTTCACAACTGACGGCATTGTTTTTTCAAATTTATTTCTTTAGTACTGTTGAACCAAAACGTGCGGTGCCTAGAAATGATATTAATCGCCCGGAGGCGGGTTCTTCTGTGAAGAAACTGTTTGTTGGAGGCCTTAAAGACGACTTTGAAGAAGAAGATTTGCGTGAATATTTCTCACAATTTGGAAATATCACATCTGTAATCATTGTTAGTGATAAAGAAAGTGGAAAAAAACGTGGATTTGGATTCGTTGAATATGACGATTATGATCCTGTTGATAAAATTTGCTGTAAGTATTGAAAAGCTTTTAGAAAATAAACTTAATTTACAGTCCCAGCTCCGTCTAAAAGATAATATTATAAATTAGAGCGGCGTTCTTCGACTGTTAGAGTAATTTTTTTTTTTTTATCGAATTCAAGTCATGTTTGTTATTGCCTTTTATTGCAATTATGAGAAACGAGTTTGATGAACAAAATTTCATCGTCATCATCATAATAAATTATTTTGATTCTTATCACTTTTTTCTTTCTTTATGATAATCGGCATTAATTTATCATACATTAAATATTATTCACAGTGCAAAAGACACACACAATTAAGAACAAGATGCTTGACGTGAAAAAAGCAATTAGTAAGCACGATATGGATCGCTTTAGGAATGACCAACGTGGGATGATGGGAAATAATTATAGTGGAGGTAATTATGGATCGGGCTATGGCAGAAATCAAGGAAGCTGGGGAGGACGAAATAATAATGGAAATTGGGGGCAATGGTCAAATGATTCTTATGGAGGAAATTCAGGTTGGAGTAACGATAATGGACCATGGGATAGTCAAAGTAGTTGGTCCAATAATAATGGCGGATACAATCAAAATTGGTCAAATGATAGTTTCGGTAATAATTATCAACAAAGCTATAATAACGGTGGCGGACCAGTTCGAGGTAGAAGCAGTTATGGCAATCGTTCAGCACCATACAACCAAAGTATGTTATAAATTATATTTTTAAATAATAGTAACTAAATTTTTAATATTTTAGGAAGTGGAAATCGACGCTACTAAGAAAATAACATACATTTTAGTATGAAAAACTTGTGTGTCATGGTGAGTAAGATTAATAAATTTTTTATTTTATAAAAATCTTAAAAGTTATTTTCTAAAAAAATGATAAAAAAGCCCTTAAACTTTGGATGACAATTTTTTTTTGTCATGTCCTAAAAACCATTAATTCTAAGCTTTATAAATGATGTTCCAATTTTTCTCGTTTTTTCTTCAATTCTTTTCCTTCATCAATGAAAATTGAACCAAAAAATCAAATCAATCAATCAATCTAGGTTTCAATATGCAAAAGTATAAAGATTTATTCATAAGACAAAACAAAATTGTAAATGTTTTTCCTTCAAATTTAAACTTCTACTATACAAGAGACATAATCATGTGAGAAGCATAGAGTTTTTAGTTATTGGGCCTTCCACTTCAAGAAAAATAAATCCAACGACAAATTCATACAGAGAGAGATTGAGAGAAAGAGATAAGCCGATATATATGTTAGACAGAAACCAAAAATGAAGGCGCGTGAGAATAGAAATTACACAAGTGAGATATCAAGACAGAAAAAGAAAGATCTTCAAGATGAAATGCAATTGCATTTTCCTTCTCAATAAGAATAATAGTTGTGTAGGAAGAAGAAATTGCGTGATGACAGGAGAGATAAGTTTTTTTTCTTTAGTTTTGAAGTTTCTCCAGAAGACGATGATAATCAACATTTTATTTGTTCAGTTTTTTATATAATTCATTTTTCACAATTTACGTGCTATTTTATAATTTATACATATATAAAATAATATCTATTGGATAGAATGTAAGCATACTTTTAATTACAAAACGCTGATGAGAATTAGTTGTTAAAAAAAGATTGAAATATGTGTTTTTTTTTCATGATAAAATGATGATGAGAAATGAAAAATAGTAATCAATACATGCACATAAATAAATGTCTCATTTTTTTGAATTAAGTATTCACATTATAATTTCCTGTGCATAATAATGTACATTACAATTTATAATATTTCCTTTGATTAAACTGAATTTTAATTCAGAATTTCAGAGGCAATTTGATGTAGACATTAAGAATGAAAGAAAAAAGTTACAGAACCAATTAGCGAGTATATTTAATACACACATATGAGAAAGAGAGAATCGAAAGTTTATAGCATAAATATGAAAACATGTGTAGTCACTTAACATTTAAAAAAATTTACCTTATTACACATTTTTAGAGTAATCATTAAATTGGTAAAAAATATTGCTAAAAATAATGAAAAATAAACTTAGAAAATAATTTGTTCATTTTTCTTTTTTGTATGCTAAACAACTTTTCATCAAATATTTTATGAAAATCATGAAATTTATCATAAAACATATACACATAATTAGCAGAAAAATTTATTATCGTTTTAAAAAATCCTTTTTTTGAGAATAGAGAAAGGCAAAAAAATAAATGTAGGTAAAATTACGTAGGATGACAGAAGAGTATGAAAAAGAGTTTCAAGAATCCTTCAGCAAAGTACAGGAAAAAGATAAAATTATATTTACTTAGATGTATATAGTGAGTGAAAAAAGTATAAGAGAGTGAGGCAAGTATTAGAAAGTTGAGGACTTAATTTTCTTTGCATTTTACTTTTGAGAATAATGAAAGAGCACAAAAAATTGAAATTGTTTTATTTTTCTTGTCGTTTTTGAGTGAATTACAAAACTATTTCTCAGTTTATTCTCGTTGCGAAACAAAATTCTCTAGAGCACACATTACTCTATCTATTATTTCACAACACACACATTTCAGGCCAAATTAACAATATCTATCTGAAACAAAAATTATTTATGACATCGCAACGAGAATTGACTGACATAAATTTTTTGAATGTTGATAGAATCAGTAAATATACTTGAATGTTATTCAAGCTTCTTCTCTGAACCAAAAAAAAATGTCCAAAGCAATCAAAAACTTTATTATCATCTCTATTGCTAAAAACCAAAAAACATTAAATTTCTCCATCATTTCATTTAATCCATTTTCTAATCAACAACTATCATTTTTATTGTTTAATTTATATTTTTCTTTCTTTGTTTTCTCTACCTTAATTAAAGCATTTAACGTAGAATGATATTTTGCGTACAAGCGACGAAAATGTGAGAGAGCATAATATGGGCGTGATTTTTCTACTTTCTAAATGAAGTAAGTACTCTTCAATGTGCAAGTAAACAGCAACATTGAACTATGAACAGAAGGTAAGTAATGAAGAATAATATGCATGTGTGAAAGAAACTTGTGAATATGTGACAAAACGGCATCATCGTTGTCGTCAATTTGCTGAAAGGATTTTTGAGAAACTCTTCGTCATCACCTTCTCTCCCTGTCTTCTACAAATGTGTGGGTAAAAAAAGGTTTGGTGACAATCGTTTTATTATTTTCATTGCTTCAATTGACCTTAGATTGCATGGCAATTATTATTATTGCTGACTTTTATTAATTTTTAAGTATTCTATACCTCATTTATAACTTTAAAATACAAATTGACTTTAATTCATAGAATAAAAGTTTTTTGTTGGAAAAATTCAAATTGTCTTATTTAATTCTTATTTCAGTTATAATGATTTCAAAAATTTCAGAATCAGGGGGATGAAAATTAAGCAAACGATTTCGCTTATATTTGCTTTTTTCGCTTCAAAGTTCACATGCGACAAACACACAATTTTCATATTTTCATTTCAAAAAGTTTTATCACTTTTACAATGTCATAGAAATTTATTCTAGTGTTTTGATAACCTAAACGGGAATAATTACATCCTTTCATAATTAGTAATTTGTTCTAAAAAGAATTTTAAAATTGTAAATATTTATTACGCAACATATATAAAACATTTATTGCAATAACAAAAAGATTTAAATTTTCAAAAAGTTAAAAAAAGCTGGTTTAAACTTTTTAAACTACTAAAATTTCTTTGTTTAATCATTTAAGAATAATTTCTGTTGATTTCAGGAACCAGAGTACAATAATTTGAGAGAATTTTATTGAAAAACATTGTTTGTTTATGTTGCATGTAACTCGAAACTTTTTCGCTTTTTTTCGGGAATGAAATTAATTTATACCATTTGCCAAATATCTTCCCCTGTTCAGGATACTAATTTTTCAGGGGTTGGAAACTAAGATGTTATGTTTAAATTTATTAATATAAATAATGAATACTTAATGAAGCTATTACTTTAGTTCATTCCAAGCTTTAAAATCGATTGAATAATAAATAATTTATTTTGCTTATCATGTCGCGCAACAAATGTTGCGAAACTTAAAAAAAGCCGAAAATGAACCAATTTTCAACCCCTTATAATTTTCTATCTTTTATTTGTAAACAAAAAAGAATAGTAAATGGCAGAACGAAAGTTATATCCGAATTGTGATTTAAAGCCGTTCCCATCATTTACTAGGCCTTATATTTGTGGAGTGTTTTCTTTAGATTCACAAAGAGACTATCACGATGGAATGAGCAATTTAAATTATCTTAAAATTCCACAAAAAGTGAATTTCAATTTAAACTTAGGTGATGACAAATACATGGAAAAATCTGTTTCAGCAGATGAAGAAAAACTTAAGCACTTATTAACATTTATAATGAAAAACTGTGATAAAGTCATTATTAATAAACGTGTAAACGCTGATTTTGTTTGCTTTAGAGGTCTATTAAAAACAATAATGTGTACACCTTATGAATGGCATGAATCTTGGATTATTTTAGCATCTAAATTTAAAGAAACAATTTATCTGTTTGCAGTTGAAACAGAACAAAAAAAGAATAAGAGATTAGCAGAAACAAAACGAGATAAAATGTTTCAACGATATGGTAGAGAAATTTATACATTGTAATGCTAAATTGTTAATAATAAGCTTCTTATTTTTTAAATAGGTCATAAATTTGAGAATTATATTTTTTCAAACGATCCTTCTCAAATGCCATTAGGTAGTGAAAAACCTGTAATTGAGAATGAAGAATGTTGTGTTATGTTTTCCACAAAGTTAGCTGGACGAAATTCTATTCTTTATGGAGCTGAGATAGATGGAATACAATCAAATAAAAAGATAACATCATTAGATCAGCTACGACAATTTCCATTGGTTGAAGCAAAAGTTAAAAGGAGAGAAACCAATGAGAGACAAATAGATAATTTCTATAAACATAAAGCGCGAAATTTCTGGTGTCAATCATTTCTAGTAGGAATCGATAAAATTATTTTAGGCTTAAGAGATGATAACGGCTTTGTAGGTGAAGTAACAGAAATGTCGTTAAAAAAACTTTCCGATGAAGCCAAGCATAGAAATTACTTTCACGCTACAGTTTGTGTTAACTTTTTAAATGATTTCTTAGAAAAAGTCAAATATGACATGCGGAATATCAAAGATGAGCCATCAATTATTTTCAAATATGAATGGAATACACAAATTGCAGATTATATAATTACACATCAAATCAATGATAGCAATTATAAATTTATAACTCAAGATTTTGTTGACTTTATGAACAAATTTACAATGTAAAAGAACTTTACATATTCCACTTCCTCAATAATGATAAGGATTGAAATAAATTTTTTATCAGTCATCATTTTTTTATCAGTGCAATTGGATATCGTTTGTTTTATTTTTTAAATTTTCAGTTTATAATGAATTTTATAAGTATTAATACTCTGTATTCGTGCTCTCTGTATTTTTCTGAAATCTAAGTTAAAATGGATCTTAAACCATATTTTAAACGTAGAGAACATATCTCTATGACTCCAGCTGTCGTTATTGGAGCATATTCAATCGATCAAAACCGTAATTATCAAGATGGTTTAAAGAATTTGAAGTATTTAAATATTCCTGAAGAGATAAATTTTGATTTAAATCAAGGTTTATACATTGAAAAACCATCATTACATCCAAGAGAAAGAATTCATCAATTAACATCATTCATCATGCATAATTCAAAAGATGTTATCAAAGAAAAGAAAGTTGATGCAGATTTTGTGTGCTTTCGAGGTGTATTGCGTTATCTTTTAGCAACTCCTTATAATAGAAGACAAGCATGGGAAATTGATGCTGTTAAGTATAAAAGAACAATCTATATGTGCCTTCTTCCATCTCAAGAACAAAGACAAGAAAATTTAGAAGAGAAGAAGTTTAGACAATATGGATTTAAATTTGAATCTAATTTAATGGCTGATCATCCACAAAGAAATCCAAAGGGTAGCACAGAACCAGTTTTTGAAGGCGAAGAATTTAATGTCGTTATGAGTAGAAGTATTAATGGTCTAAAATTAATATTTGGAAACGAAATTGATGGAGTAAAAAGTGATCATGTTATAACATCTGTTGAAGAATTGAATCATGTTCCTTTGGTTGAAGTTAAAAGTCGTGAAATACAAAATTATGAAGAGCACAATTTCAATAAATTCAAAGTGCTTTTATGGTATTGTCAAGCGAGTGTTGCAGATATAACAGAAATTTACATTGGAATGCGAAATAATGAAGGTATTATAGAAAATATAAAAGTTGTCAATCTTAAAGATGCAATGCATGTAACTCCATGGGAAATTTCAATTTGTGAAAATTTTTTGAACAACTTTTTACAATGTGTAAAGTATGATATGCGTAACATTGATGATGCTAATGAAGTTTTTCGTTACTCATGGAATCCTAACGTTCAGCAGCACTCAATTAAACTGGAAAAGATCAGTTACAAAGACTTTCTTCCCGAAAAATTTGTAAGCTTCATGAACAATCTTTAAAAAAATCTATCTATTATCTTCACAATGAATAATGATACAATTAAAAAAACTTTTAAAAACCAACGTTTTACTTGCCAAACTAAAAAGAATAAAATAATTTTTTCAGGCCCTCTCAGAGTTTTCTTGTGAATTGACAAGCAAATGGTGACAGATTCTATGATTATATTGATGGACCCAAAACGAAAAACGTTGGGCGCATATTACATTACATTTGAAATTTATAATTTGCTTAATATATGTACTTGTATTATGATTTTCATACATTATGTTATAGGAAATCTATTTGGATTGAGAAGTAAGTTAGAAAATATAATGCTATATTTTACTTATTGTATAGAATTAACAGACAAGAAAGCATGCAAAAGGAACATGTTAGAATAAAATATAGAACAAGTTTGTAAGAGATAAAGGCATAAATTTGTGTTAGAAGATATGCAAAAGATGTGTTAGTAAATTAACCTCAAGTGTATGTCGTGATCTATATATTCGATATTGCGAAATCATATTATTTTATTCTTGCCAAGGCGTTGAGAACAATCTACGACTAATACAGTTAATTACATAGAGAGTTCAATAGAACAATTTCACAGGTTTAATCATTAGTGATTTCACACTCAAATACAGATTCACAAGGCGATATGCTATTAATTTGTTATATAATTCCATTTGTGTACATTTATATCAAGCAAATTATAAATTTCAAATGTAATGTAATATGCGCCCAACGTTTTTCGTTTTGGGTCCATCATAATAATCATAAGATCTGTCACCATTTGCTTGTCAATTCACAAGAAAACTCTGAGAGGGGCCTGAAAAATTATTTTATTCTTTTTAGTTGGCAAGTAAAACGTTGGTTTTTAAAAGTTTTTTTAATTGTATCATTATTTTCTTCTTTTAGTTTTGTATGTACAATTTGATTTCTATCCATCTGAAAAGTCTGATGAATTAAATCATTTTTTAGATTATTCCATTTTGTTTGTATCTCGATATAGATCAGTAAGCGTAATCGAATAGTGACTCGTACGAGCTTCGCTCGCACTTGGTATAAATCAGTTTTTTGATTTATGTGGACGTTCGTCTTCGTCAAACGTCGTGAGCTCCGCTCAACCTATATGCTCGCCCTACGGTCGAGTCATATGAAAGTACGAGCTTCGCTCGCACTGGATTACTTCATAATAGATCAGTGACTCGTACGAGCTTCGCTCGCACTTGGTATAAATCAGTTAGTATTGCACTTGTAACTTGAAGAAGTTTTCATGGTTTACTGTAAATAAAGACGACTTATTTGGAATGAAATATAAGTGCTTAATTTTTTTTATTAGAATATAAATTGAAATGACATTTTATTCAAATTTTTATACATTTTGTTATTATACTATTCCTTCTTGGTTTCCAAATTTCTATGGAGTTCCAAACCTAACCACGAAGCGGCGAGGTTTGTTAGTCTTCTACACCTGGCATATGATGTGTACAATTATTTCGGACACGTTGATGTCTAGCTTTGTGTTCTTCAGGAGATCAGTCAATTAAGCTTCAGCTGCATATTCGCGTTGGTAGGCATAGAAAGTTTCATTCATTCGAGCTAAAGACTTAAGTGCTTTATCTTTAGCAAGGTGAGAAGTTTGTTCGTTTTCATTTCGGTTTTGAGCAGCTGTCGCCTTACGCTCGCGATCCTTTAGTTGGATTGCAAGTTTTTCTTCTTCAGATTTTCTTGTTTGTGCTTAGTTAGACGAACGGACTTACCTCATCTTCGTTTTGCAGTTTAGCTTGGCGGACTTGTCGTTCCTTCTCCAGTTATCGCTTTTGTTGAGTTGATGTTTCAGACATGATAAAATTTTTGTAATCAAGATAGAGAGAAATATAATAATATATATATTGCCAACCTACCTTTCACTTCTTGAAATCAAATCTTTAATCACTGTATTAACTTTTAATTATTTCACAATTTATTTCATTTATAATTTTTACAATTCTTTTAATTATCTTTTTCACCACTATTAATCCTTAATTCTTCACTAAATTGAATATTTTCCACTTCTTTACTTTATTTTTTCCACTTAAAATAGTTTTGTAACAAACTAATTATAATTATCAGTACTTTTAAAATAATTTTCACTTTATAATAAATTTTTCGCAAAATTCACTTAAACTGATTGTTTACATTTGTTCAGCGCAGCATTACCGAATCAGTTTTAAATTGTCATCAGACGTTTATTTCAATCTGTTAAACGGTATTTTCCAATTTCAAATTTTTTGTTGCGCGACACTTCATTTGTCACACGCGACATATAAAGGTAAAGCGACTATAGCGCCACCAACGGCGAAAAATGGAACTAAGTCGCCATATAAAATTTAATCTCGAAAATATCTATTGAAATACTGCTCAAATCATGACAAAGTGTGTATTAGAATGCATTGTCATCGGGTTCTGAGCTATGTATAAAATTTCAAAGCCCTAACTAGTCGCGGAGTAGGTTTAAATTGAGTTACAAAATTTTGCCCGGAAGGACAGACAAACAAACAAACAGACAAGAAAGTAAGTTGAGTAAAACGTTGGAAAATATCTTGAAAAATAAAGTTGAACAAAAAACAAAGAAAACCTTTTATTCATTATTATCGCATGCCTCATATATAAATACACATATTTAGTCATTATGATATTATGTAATAAAAGATTTTGTTGCAAACAGTAGTCATAATATAAATCAACATGCTTACAATTTTTAGCGCATTTTAAGAACAACAATGCAGTTTATAGTTTCATTTTGATCGGCTGACTCACTGCTCCGGGAGATCTCGAAAACTATAATAGCTAGAGACTTTCGAATTGTTGTGTTTGATTTGTGCTATCGAGTTATTGGCGGCAATCTTTATGAGAAAGCTGTCACTTATTTGAATAATTAGGATATTACGAATTTAAATTTCCATAGTGAAAATTGTAAACAAAATTTTTGGCGCGAAAACAATTACTTTCATATCAATAGAATTATCATCAGAAGATTCTGTAAATTGAATATCAATTTAAAACGAACACCGTACTTTTATGCATCAAAATTTTATAACATGATTTCTCTTACGTTTTTAATTTATTTCGATCAAATCATTCTAAAATGTGAATTTATTTCTCAAACAAATCTAATAAGTCTGTAATTTGTTATCATAAACTGATCTAGATCTAGATCTGAGGCACAAAAATGCGCTTAAGTGTCCTCCTGCTACTACACGGACACTTTCCATGTCATTTTAGTTTTTTGATTTGAAGAAAATGTGAAGCATTACTATTCCTTAAAAATTTGCGATCAGAACGAAAAAAAGTCTTGTGATTCAGTTCATTTTAACAGTTCAATTTTGTCACATCGTGTGTTAAATTTATTTTACAGTGTATATATAAAAATTTTAAGTTAAAATGGATCTTAAACCATATTTTAAACGTAGAGAACATATCTCTATGACACCAGCTGTTATTGTGGGAGCATATTCAATTGATAGAAATCGCAATTATCAAGATGGTTTGAAGAATTTGAAATATCTAAAAATTCCTAAAGAGATAAATTTTGATTTAAATCAAGGGTTATACATTGATAAACCAGAACTTGACATAAGAGAAAGACTTCATCAATTAACATCATTCATCATGCATAATTCAAAAGATGTTATCAAAGAAAAGAAAGTTGATGCAGATTTTGTGTGTTTTCGAGGTGTATTGCGTTATCTTTTAGAAACCCCTTATAATGGAAAGCAAGCATGGGAAATTGATGCTGTTAAGTATAAAGGAACAATCTATATGTGCCTTCTTCCATCTCAAGAACAAATTCGCTATCAGAATAATGAAAACAGTGAAACAAGAAAGTTTAGACAATATGGATATAAATTTGAATCTTATTTAATGGCTGATCATCCACAAAGAAATCCAAAGGGTAGCACAGAACCAGTTTATGAAGCTGAAGAATTTAATGTCGTTATGAGTAGAAGTATTAATGGTCTAAAATTAATATTTGCAAACGAAATTGATGGAGTAAAAAGTGATCATGTTATAACATCTGTTGAAGAATTGAAACAAGTTCCTTTGGTTGAAGTTAAAAGCAGGCGCGAAGAACATCATTTAAATAAATTTAAAACACTTGCATGGTACTGTCAATCAGCAGTTACTGATTTATTCGATATATATGTTGGAATTCGTAATTTCGAAGGAATTGTTACTGATATCAAACTAATAAATATCAAAGAAATTGCAAAGGAACAAACCAAACATTTTGGTTGGGAAATTTCAGTCTGTAAAAACTTTTTGAAGAACTTCTTAAACGAAGTTAAAAATGATACAAAAAATGTCGATGATGCACATGTAGTTTTTCGGTACTCTTGGGATCCTAATATACAACAGCAAACTGTCAATCTTGATTTGCTTTATTCAACAAACTTTTTACCTAAACAGTTCATTGACTTTATGGAAAGTTTAAATGAATAAGAAATAGTTATTTTTTTATTTTTATTATTTTAAGTTAAACTTTTAAACATAATATTTTAAACGTCATACATTTTTTTTAAATAAATTTTTCTATCATATTTAAAAAATTTTCATGCAAAGGAATGACCTAATAAAATCAAATATAATAATATATTTTTAATAAAAAGATATAAAATGCTCTTTTATTCGTCATAGTGGATATTATCTAAATCATGTGAACTTCCAGCACGTCCGAAATGATACATTAGGTATATAATCATAAAAAATGTTAAAAATCCACTCATAATTATGAACCAAGTTTTCTTCCAAGGCGGTTTGGAAGCAGGAGAATAAAATTGCCTAAAAGAATTTATTAAAATCTATTCAAGCATGACTTTTTTCATATGAAACTTACCTAGACCATCGAGAAAATATTTCTTGAGGTGTTTTCCTTTTATATTTGTTATCATCACGATCTGAACTTCTTCCAATTGGTACTTCTCTCAAAAGTGGTCTAGATTCGATATTCAAAATTGAATGAGGACTCTCAGGTCGAAATACTTTTTCAGGAACATTTCTATGATGCTGCTGTGCAATTTGCAAATTGCTATTAGTCATAGGGCTGAAATTAGAAGTTGTTGCTCCATTTGACACTAAAGTTTCATGCGTAGGTTTAGATACATATTCTTTTTCTTCATTAAACTGTAAATTTTAACAAGTGAAAAATGAGTGTTAATGCTTCAATGCTAACTTACGGCAGCAATTTCGTTTCTTCCCCAAGATACTTCAGATAGCCAAATTCTTAATGTATCAGCAATTGGAGAGACTAAGTTTGGCGGAGGAAAAATACTTTGCTGACATTTTGGACATGTATGTCCAGCTGCTGCAGTTGTGGCCGGTAACTTTAACTGTCTCTGCTCTAAGCACTTTTTATGAAATAAATCATAACAAACTAGACGTATGCAATCTTCACTTTCTAAATCAATTCCACAAAGCGAACATGTTGAATCATAGTCAGAATCTTTCAGCCATTGAAGATATGATTGAATTACACACTTAAAGAAGGGTAATTTAAATTAAAACATAAAAGAAATTCATTTAATTACTTACTTTTCTGTGATTAATTACTAAACAGCTCTCACAAACTGTGACTCTATGGTCAAAGCAAAACAAATTTGAAACTGTCTTCTTCGGGCACTTGCATAAACCCATTTTTATTGGTTTAATATGAAATTATTAACAACTTTTAATTTTTCTTTCAAAAAAATTAAATTGAAGAGTTGGAGTTTTTTATTTTGCGATGTTTTTTTCTATGTTTTAGCTGAATACGCTGAATTTTGAGAGTGATATTGCAAAAATTGAAAACACACAGAGAGTAAAAAATTTTCACAAATATAAGATCAAATACGTTTTAGAATAATAAATAAATATGGTAAGTCATTTATTAAATATCTAAGTAATGGTAATAAACTTAAATTTCAATAAAATTTGATCAATTTCACATGAAATTCATGTAAAAAATTTTCATTAAAATAAATTCTTTTAATTGAAAATAATAGGGCCAAAATCAATCTTCTGGTAGTGGAGATAAAAAAGATGATAAAGACAAGAAGAAGAAGTACGAGCCACCAATTCCAACTCGCGTTGGTAAAAAGAAGCGAAAACAGAAGGGACCAGATGCTGCATTAAAACTTCCGCAAGTCACTCCGCATACTCGTTGTCGTTTGAAATTGCTTAAACTTGAACGCATCAAAGATTACCTTCTTATGGAAGAGGAATTTATTCGTAATCAAGAGCGTTTGAAGCCTCAAGAAGAGAAGAATGAAGAAGAAAGGTCGAAAGTTGATGATTTGAGAGGAACACCAATGTCTGTTGGTAATCTGGAAGAAATCATTGATGATAATCATGCAATTGTTTCAACATCAGTTGGTAGTGAGCATTACGTTAGCATATTATCATTTGTCGATAAAGATCAACTTGAACCAGGTAATTTTACTTCTATCTTTGTTTTAAAAAGTCTAATGAACTTTAATGATGATAAACTTTTTATCTGGAATTATTCTTGATGATTCTCTGCACCAACTACCCTACTGAGCACTTTCATTTAATCACTTACTTTAAAAATTTATTCTATAATATATTTAAAAAGGTTTTTGTCATAAAATTTTTCAGGATGTTCGGTCTTATTAAATCATAAAGTTCATGCTGTAGTTGGTGTATTAAGTGATGATACAGATCCAATGGTTACGGTAATGAAATTAGAAAAAGCTCCACAAGAAACTTATGCCGATATTGGCGGATTAGATACGCAAATTCAAGAAATTAAAGAGTCTGTTGAATTACCTTTAACACATCCTGAATATTATGAAGAAATGGGTATTAAACCACCAAAAGGAGTCATTTTATATGGGTAATTATATAAAATAGAAATATCATCATATTATAAAATGTTTTTAAAATAATGAAATTAAAAGTCCACCAGGTACAGGCAAAACTTTACTTGCTAAAGCTGTAGCTAATCAGACATCAGCTACTTTCCTACGTGTTGTTGGATCAGAATTAATTCAAAAGTATTTGGTAAGATTAATTAGACTGATGTTTAAATGAAAATTAATATTTCTTTCATTCATAGGGTGATGGTCCAAAATTAGTTCGTGAATTGTTTCGCGTTGCAGAAGAACACGCACCATCTATCGTTTTTATTGATGAAATTGATGCAGTTGGCACAAAACGTTATGATTCAAATTCAGGCGGTGAGAGAGAAATTCAAAGAACTATGTTGGAGTTGCTTAATCAATTAGATGGTTTTGATTCACGTGGTGATGTGAAAGTTATTATGGCAACAAATAGAATTGAAACTCTTGATCCTGCTCTCATTCGTCCCGGACGTATTGATCGTAAAATTGAATTCCCTCTGCCAGATGAGAAGACAAAGAGAAGAATTTTCAATATTCACACTTCAAAAATGACACTCGCATCCGATGTCAATCTTTCTGAATTAATTATGGCAAAAGATGATTTGTCTGGGGCTGATATAAAAGCTATTTGTACTGAAGCTGGTTTGATGGCTTTGCGTGAACGTCGAATGAAGGTTACAAATGATGACTTTAAGAAATCGAAAGAGAGTGTACTTTATCGTAAAAAAGAAGGAACCCCAGATGGTTTATATTTGTAATACAATCACTTTAATTTTATTAATTTGTCATTGGAATTACACTTAAAATAAAGATTAAAAAATTATCGAGGACATTTTAATTCATTTTCATAAATCTCCCGCACAATTTCTCGCATTTCATTTTCTGTTTTGCCTTTTAATAATTGACTATTTTTACAGATCTCACAATTGCCATATTTTGCTTTCTCTTTTTTTGATTTTCCTAATAAAAATCCTATTCTGAAACCGTCTTCATATCCATTATCAAATGATTTTTGAAAAAATTTTTCATCCGCTGAACTTCTTCCTTCTCGAAAGCCTTCCTACAAAAGAAAACAAAGTCACGTCATTAATGAACTGAGTATGAAAATAAACAAAAGAAGTGCGTGTCTGCTATTTTACCTTTTGAAGTGATTTAGCCAATTTCTGATAATTTCTTTCTGTGATTTTGATTATATCCTCTTTCTCATCGTCTTCCATTTCAAGGTAAACTATATTAACTTTTAATTACTTACAATTTCACATTAAATTTAGAATATTTTGAAATTATTGCTTCTGTTTATAAAACATCGAATAACATAGAAAAATTTTTCTTTAAATTTTTTTACAGTTCAATTCATTCTTTAAACAATGGCTGATGCTGAAGCACAATTATTACAATTGGCAACATCCAAGCCAACTGGAATTTCTAATGACGACATTAAAGCTAAATTGAGTGATATTCCACTCGAGATTCGTCTGAAAGCAATCAATAAATTAATTCAAACAGAGATGCTTGAGGTATTAAAGAAAGGAGAGACACTTATTTATAGACTCAAGGATCCATCAAAATCCTCTGCGTCAATGAACATGGATAATGACGAAAAAATTATTTATGATATCATTGCAGCCGGTGAGAATACAGGTGTATGGGTAAAAGACATTAGAACAAAATCGAATCTTATAATGACACATTTAACAAAAATATTGAGGACTCTCGAGAATAAGAAACTAATTAAAGCTGTGAAATCAGTAAATGCTAGCAAAAAGAAGGTGTATATGCTTTACAATCTTGAACCAGCGCGTTCGGTTACTGGTGGTGCATGGTATCAAGATTCTGACTTTGAAGCTGAATTTGTAGATGTTCTTAATCAACAGTGTCTTAGATTCTTACAAATGAAGCGTACAGAAGCTAAAAAGATCAAAGATGGTCCTTACAATGTTCAATTAAAATCTCTCTGTTCTGTCAAAGAAGTTCACGATTTTATTACACAACTCGGCATTAGTAAAATCAAACTCGAAGAAGACGATCTCGATACGATATTAAAGACAATTGTCTATGACGGAAAAGCGCAGAGAATTCTTCAAGCTGATGGAAAATACTTGTATAAAGCTGTTGAATCATTACTCCCGCCTGAAGGTCTCGTTCAGACGCCATGTGGAATTTGTCCTGTTATACATAATTGTAGCGATGTTGGAAATATAACGCCAAAAACATGTGTTTATATGAACGAATGGTTGGAATAAAGAGTAAGAGAATAAAATGAAAAAAAGTTTTGAATATGCGCAATGTTACTTGCAGCTCATTTCATTTTTTCCTTCATTGGAAATTTATCACATGTTCATATTTTCCACTACTCATTCTACGACCTCGCTATTCTCTCTTGCTCATACTTTACTATCGATTTTCCCTTTTTATAATGATGCAATATTTCCCAGAGAATGAGAGAGTCTTGCACTATAATAATCCATGAAAAATAAATGTCAATTACTCATTCATTTGTATTGGCATGAAAATCATTTGTAAGCATGGTGACTGTCATGTGTGATTGTAATCAAATAGCAGCAAAAGAGAAAGAGTCAATATTGATTTAATAAATTGAAAAAGGTTTTTCATTTATGTGGTTATTTTGATAAATAGAAGCATTGACTAATTAATTAAAAAAGAATAATGTTAATGAATGCAAGGTTTGTCATGCATATATCATATGTTACTAAATAATTCTCCATGAATGGAAATTACTGTCTCAATTATGCAGATTAAGGTTAATTAGAATTGTCCTAGGTAGCTATTCATATTCAAATACAAATTTAAAATTCTAATTCATATGATTTTGGAATGAATACCAACTTTAATAAGATTATTTCACTTGAATAATTATAATTCTTGAAATAAGAATTCTATTAGTCTAAAATAAGTCTGTAACATAAAATGACTTTAAATTCTTTTGTAAATCTTGTCTCTCTTCAAAAAATAATGACTCATCCAATACGTCATGATAAGGCGAGCAAGAGGTGTGTATTGCTTCAATCACATGAAAAACGACACGTGAAAATGTTCAAGGAGCCAAAAAGAGAAAAAAATCTTTCCAGTCTCTCTCGTGGAAACTCTTTCCAGCAATGCCTTTTTCATTTTTTGCAAAATCTCATCTGACTCTCAAATCACTTGCGTTAAGTCGACTCGACGATTCGGTATCGCGTTTCAGACCTCTCGCAAAAAAAACCTTCCTGTGTGAAAAAAGTGAGAAAAATTCTAAAGTGGTGTTTGTTTAAAGTGATAAAGTTATTCACAAAAAGTTCCAACAAATAAAAGTTGATAAAATTCAAGTGTTTTTTGAATATTTGTGCTGAAAAATTTTTCGAAGTCAATTAGAAAGAAGAGAAATTGCAGAAAAATGAGAAATGAATAAAGTAAATTTTTCTTCACACTTTTTTTTTCTCTTTTCTCCTCCTCAATGTGAGGAAAAACTTTTTTTTCTTCTCTCTTACGTAGAATTACCGCAATGTTATTTTTTCTATACTCTGTACTCGATTCTATAATGAAAATATCAAAAAAAAATTATATAATGAAAATTTACCCACATGAATATTTATATTATAACAATTTAATTTTTCCTTTACGATGTGAGCTTGTAGTTTTTGATATGAAAATGTTCTTGTACGAAAAATTTAAAGTTGTCTGCGAAATTTCTCGTCGCTTTTTCTTCTCTCGCTAGCATTTTACCGCAATTTCTTTTTGGCTTGTGAGAAGATTTAATGAGTCGCATTGTTTGGCAATTATTATTTAACACCATCTAAGGCAAAGCCATTACCTTAAATGCTACAAATGCATGATTCCTATTGAGCCTCACCCTCAGACAAATGCGACTGCTGCGTGTGAGAATGTTATTTATGAATTTTTTTCTATTTTTTCTTGTGGTCAGTTGGGTCAGCTTTTCCTTTTTCCATTAGAAATAAGAAAAAATCTGATTAGGAAAAGAATGAAATTGAATAAAGTTGCGGAAGGTATAAAGAGCATAAAAAGGTGGTTATTCAATATGCATGTAACAAAAAAGAGTGTAAAGGAAATTAAAATAATTAAGACAGAAAGTCTAAAAAATGTTCTTGGGTTTCTTTGCTTTTTTAAAAAAGGCTTTTCTGTATGCCTTACTTTTCTCGAAATTAAAAAAGCTTTTATTCAGTTAATAATCAACTGGAAAACTCTCTCATTTTACATAATTATAATTTTTTATATTTCTACTTCGGTTTCATATTGAAAGCTAGAAATTATTATGATTTTTGCTACACGCAAGGGAATTAATGAATTTGATTTGCTATTAAAAATAAATAAGCAGGGATTGGTTGATAATTCATTTAATTGCTTCCCCTCCTCATATTAATTAAAAATTTCTTCTATGCTTTGATTTCACTTACTCATTTCTTAATTTGTTGCAAAATAATATTTAAAATTTTTATGAATTACCTAATGAACTGTGATAGAGTGATTATTTCAATTTTTTTACTTTTAATTGAGTCTGAATTGAGCATTTAAAAATTTAAACAAAAGTTGAAAATTTTAAAAACTGAAGAAAGTTTTATAAATTAAAAGAAACAGTCATCAATAAAAGTCTTATTAACTCTAAAAAAAGAAACAATATGAAGAAAATTTCTTTCAAATTAACTTCTGCTTTCATGAAATAATGAACCTTTTTTTTGTCTGCCATTTTTCAAAGTTTATTCTTTATATAAAAAAATTACTACTGCCGCCACTCGACACACAATATCATTACTCTGATAACAATCTCAAATATGATGAGATTTTCCGTTTTCTTTATGTCACAAAAATACTGCTATGCTTCTGTTACAATCATAAAACATTAATGGAAAAATCGAAAAAATCTCTCTCTTGTGTGCTTTTTTGTGCTTTCCAAATATATCTGGTTTCATAAAAAAAGAGAAGGAAGAGAGAAGAATTAATTCCTTAGTCGTGAACAAGCATCAGCAGCAAAAACCAGGAAATTAAAGCTCAGAAAAAAAATTTCAACATTGTTCCTTTATACAGAGAGAGCTTTTCATTTTTTCCTTGTTATTACATTTAGAAACGATCAAATAAGGATATAGAAAACTGATGAATAGTATTATGTTATTGATAAATTGATATTGACGGTAAATTTCTACTAAAGTAGCGTCATTGACATTTACGGCATGCGGAAAAAGTTTTATCCTTATTTATATATGTGTGTAGCGTCTCAAGTTCATTCATTCATTTACACTTTATCGTGTTTTATAGAAACCAATGCTTGAAAATTAATTTATATTTGAGTTCTTTATTTACAAATTGTTTAAATTTCATATTTAATTAAAATCCTTATTAAATTTGATTTCTGTAATATGATTTTAAATAGATTAAATGGGATAAAATTTACAATTTAGATGATAGAAATTAAGTTTTAATTAAAATTCATAAAAAATAATGCATAAATTACAATTTGTATAGAAGAAAGTATTCAACCCTTGACAAAAATGTTCTATTTCTTTCTTTTCTTAACCACATAAACTGAAGTTAAATAATGATGCTGAAAGTACATGCTTCATTTATCATTTACCACAAAAGCTCTTTTGCTCCTTTTCTTTCGTTTTGTTATGCAATATGATTTGTTTAAGAAAAAAGAAGAAAGGAAAACTCGCCTGACTTTTCCTATCAGCATTTCATTCATTCATTCATAAACTCCACGTGTATAGAGAGTAAAACACACGACGATTTTGCTTGAGTAAATCATACTTAATTTAATTTTATTACTTTCAACGTGCTCTTACTTTTTTTCTCTTCTTCACCTTCACGCTTTTTGTTTCTGCCGTTTTCCACAAAGTGACCCTAATTCAATTTGCTATCTCACTGAAGGGTAGGAATACTAATTAATAAGTTGTAAAGATGAGGAGAAGAAATTGTTGTGAATAATTGAGGTTTTAATTAAATTGAATTTATTTCATTTGAAATTAACGAATACTTTGAATAATATTTAAATAAATACGTTACAAATGAGAAGGAATAAAGATTTTTATTCTAAATATGATATCAAATTTATTGATAAAAACTCTTTCTTTATTACAGGTGCGCTTTACTCAATCAAAAATATAATAACTACATAAATACAAGACAAAAAGAGATTTCTCTATAACATAATTCACGGTAAAATTGTATGTACGTGTACATCCTTAACTGAAAGCAAAAAAAGAAAAATCCGATTTATATTACATGTGAGGCTCTCTCTCTTTTTCGTACATGAGTGATAACTGTCAAGTTGAACATAATTTGCCATAAATAAATATACAAAAAGTAAAAGAGAGAGGAGCTCGTGCATTTTCTACTTTCAAGTGGCTTCTCATCAACTTACTTAAAATATACTGAAAGACGCAAGGAAATTTGTAAGGGAGCTCACATAAATCACTTGGAGTAAAAGGAAAAAAAACTTACACGTGTGAGTGTCAAGTGAAGGAAATATAAAAAAAATGAAAACAAAAACTCTCGAAGAAACAGAAACAAACGATTCTTATACCATCACGAGCACAATCAATAAACAAATAAATAAATTTATGACACCACCATGTGAACTTTTGACTTGGAATGAGATGCCCAAGCATCTTAAATTCAATCCTTATGTACACACAGGTAGGAGATTGATTTTTATAAGATTTTCATCTCGTTTAACTTTTATGCTGACTTTGGATTTTTTTCTCTTCCTTGTCTATGTGTGAAACTCTTAACTTGATTGATGATTGACAGGATATCGACCGCTGCAGAATTTTAAAGGATGCATTAATTCTCTCTTTTATATGCATAATGAAACGATTAATATTTTGACTCATGGTAAGAAATTGAAATAAATTTTCAAATCAATTCAAACATTTGAAAATTCTTTATTTGTTTATATTTTTGTTAAAATTTTGAATTTTTAAAAACTTCTTTTCTTAATATTTTACTCTTTATTCATTATTCTCTATTCTTTGTTGAAATTTGCCATTCAATTTTGTCTGCCAACTGCCATTAAATATGTCATCTCATCTCACCGCTCTGGAATGATATAATAAGAAATTTAACTCTCTTATCATTTCACACATCATTTATCACATACAATGAAAGTAAAAAGAAAATTTTCTGTGACATTTAAATTGAATTTAACAATTTTACTTCTTGACAATAATTTCCTTTAAATGTCAAGATCAAGTATGTGAAGGACAATTAACATTCTGCTGAAATATAAAACTTCCTTCTTTATTCGACAAACAACAAACCACTTAAGAATTACATCACAATTTGAATCCACAATGAAAACACGAGCGAACAGAGAGAATTGAAAAAAACTCTTTTGTGTTTGCTCATCATGTCCATTTACAATCTACCAAAAAATATTGATAGAAGAGAGAAGAAAATTTCTTTCCTTTCTTCGTTCGTGCATAGGAAATAGAAACAAATTGAAAATCAAAAAAAAGCGTTCGATGAAAAAACAAAGAATAAAGAAAAATTTGAATTGTAGATGAGTAAATGTAATGGAAATGAAAATGTTTTCTGTAATCTCGACAAATTTAATCGCTTTACAATTTTCTAGAGAAAAATATTGTATAATTTTATACGTCGTAAATAGTAGAAATGATTCATTTATGACTCTCTCATCTGCCTGTCCATTACGATAAGCTCTGCAATATTAATGACGTGACATTAATCCGAGATGGACATTTATACATGCCTTTTATATGAATTATCAATAACTTTCCTTTCTTTCGTGTGTGGTTAGGATTAATATCCTTAAAGGTCATCGTTAAATATTGTTTATTAAATATTAAAAGCATGGAATCTTGATATCCATTATTAATTTTTTATGTTGGTCAAATGAACATTTGATTAAAAGCTATAAATTATCGACTGTCCTTTTAAGGAAAAATGTTAAACTTATATTGTAATTTCAGAAAGTTTTCAAGAACCGATAAAATATTTTTTGAATTTATAAAAACCGTTAAATTTCGAATTTTTCCTTCATAAAATTTTGGTTTACAAATTTTCATATTATTACCGTTTTTCTTCGAAAATAAAAGCCAGATCTTGTATTCTAATTAATGAGCGATTTTTGAATTAACGTATATTTTTACATACAAAAATAAACAATGACTTGAAAAAAATACACTTTTGAATACAATCATCAGCTCTTTTGAAAATGATAGCAATTATACTATTATAACGGGAACATTTAAAAAAATTTACTAAATATATAGGAACAACTTTTAAAAAAATATTTTTTATTTTTTTTAAATTTCAATAATCCGTTAAAATTGATAATTTATTAAAAATTTGTTACTTTCTAATTTGCAAGAATAAAAAATGTGAAAACTTCCATTTTCAACTAATTATGTAACTAATTTAGTATTCACTGCTCACTTTTGACTCTTTTACTTGTTTTATAAATTTATACAGAGTCAATATAGAAAAGTTAGTGTCTCTATCTTTCCGTCCTTTTCTCTCATTTCCACCCATCCGTCTCAATTACTTACGTCAATTTACATTTACAGAAAATATAATAAATTAATTATACAAAAATTTCCTCCAAAAAAGGTTACTTTCACGAATGATAGTAACTACCGAGTGAAAGTGTTTAAATACAAATAAATTTCTATAACACTCTTTCGCTTTTGCTTTTCCGTAGTTATTTTTATACAATTCTAACACATTATTTACTAAAAAATCGACCCTCATCTATGAGCCAATATTTATTATATTGATTAATTTTGTAAATTGTTTAATTTAGTTGTGAGAACGGTGAAACAATTAAGCACTCATGGAAACAAAAGTTTTCACTTCTTTTTAATAAGAAGAGAGAAAAAATTTCGTCTGTGTAAACAAGGAGGGCGGTTTGTCACGTTAAGGGATTATACTTAATTACTTCGTGTCAAACTTATCTTTCTTTTTATAAGAGCAACAAAAATATTACAAATTGAAAAGGAATCAAAAAATTAAATTTTATGCTTATAAATAAAAAATGTCATTGACATTTTAATTTATTTTACTGAAGTTCACTAAACAGTTGAAAACTATTCAATCTCAAATAAAATCACTATGCCAATTTATTTAACAAACGTAGCTGCAATAGTAAAAAATCAGAAGAAGATTTAAAAGCTTTCATTGAACAAACAGTTATTCATTTTATTTAACTGATATATCTCTTTCTGTCGTTTTCTGTTTTATTCTTTGTAGAGTTTAAATAGATAGATAGATTTAACAATTACTTAAGTAGCTGAAAAATCTTAATTTATTTTAAATTTAACGACACTTTCTAATTTAAATTTTTATAAATATTTAACGATTTTCTCAAAAAAAAAATTAAATTTGTTTGCAATTTACAAAGTTTTATAAAATTCAACTTTTGAAGCTTCTAGTCAAAGAGAATTTATTATATCTTAATCTACTAGTCATCAATACAATTTATTTATTTTACAAAAAGTATCATAAAAAGTACTCAATAAACTGCATGATTACAAAATATATTCTTTCAAAAAATCCTGCAATTCAACCACAACTTACTTTCGTTTTTGTCGATCTATTAACCTCAATGCTTTAAAGCATACTACAGATTTTTTGCTGAAAAATTCTCATGACAAAGCCTTTTTTGCTCAAACCAAATAATAGTTTTTTGGGTGGAAATAGAAGGTAAAAAGTTACACGTTATAGCCATTTCGAGAGAAAACAAAAGCATAGAGAAGAAAATTTTAATTACATAATATGGTAGAAAATATGAAAGTTTTCGCTCTCTTGTGAGTTTTAGCAAACATATCCATCTTAAATATCGATTAGGATTCTTACTGAGCTTAGCCGAAGCACATGCTAGATAAACCATACACGAGAAATAAGGCAATCGTAATTTTCTTCTTCATTTATTGCCTTTTTGAAGAATGAAAGCTTAGTGAAGATTATATTTTGAGACTTTTTGTGTGAAAATCATAAAATTAAAAAAATCAATCAATATTTCTTATAAATTTTTGTTCAGAAGACTTAAATGTGCTTCATTTTTATTATTTAACTATAATAAGTATTTAAATTGATTTTCAAATTATTTTGTTTGTTTTAAGAAATATTAAATTTTAATTTATGCTGATTTTTAGGACTTCTAAATGCATTAAACTTTTTTTTGTCAATTCCAGAATGAGTAAAACATTTATTTAAAAGCTACACTTTTAATATTGTTGTTTTGGTCAAAAACAGCATTTATAGACAGCAATTTAGTGATGGTTTTCCTTCTCATTCCTCATATAAAATAGTTTTCATGATGACCAAAGAAGAGAATTTCGTTTCTCTACTCTTTTCATTCATTTTCCAACAATGACGTGATTAATGACCGTATAGAATATCGTTTCATTCAGAAAATCAAGAGAACGTGGAATACAAAAGAAAAAAGCTTTAGTTCTAATCAATAATTTTTTGCTCTCACTCTGAGAGTTTATAGAAAAATAAAAAGATTGCTGCTGCTGTTGCTACATGAAGAGCTTTATTTTTAACTCTCTTCGACATAACACAAAAATATATTATTTTCTACATCAATAAATCCAAAAATAAAATCTAAGAGAAAAATTAATTGAAATTCAATAATGCTCTTTTGTACTTCTATATATGTACATGTACGTATTTGCCAAAAATATTTATATGATGCAGAAGAAGATGAAAATTTATTATATGATGCATGGATTTCTAAGAGAATGCTTTTAGTCTCAATGGTTTAACAACATGCTGTCTGTCATCATCTTTTATTAGACATTTTCTTCCCTTCTTTCTTACTTTTCTTCTTATTGAAATTTCAAGGACATACATAATGATGCTGCTTTTGTTTCGCTCAAAACATCGATAACATCATCTCCCAAAAAAAGTTTATTTTTCTCTTCAACCTCATTTAAAAAAACTCTAACTTTTTATTCTCTTTAGTGTTAGAATTTTATAAAATGTTTGAAATTTTCTCTTTTTTTCATAAGAAAACATTTATATCACCTCAAATATCATTTTAACGTATTATTGATTTTATAAAAAAACATTTTTTAAATATTTCTGTTCTTCTTTCTCTTAACGTAAATTATAATTATCTATTCTCCAGTCAGAGAACACAAAAAATCACTTTGACTCCTACTATTGTATTAAATGGCTTTAATAAATATAAATTTCCTCTTTTTATATTCTTTTCTTCGTATTCCTTTCATTTGATTTTATTCGCCTATCTACTACCTACTTTTCTCTGTAATAACAATAAATATAAACCAAAAGAATTTTTTTAAAATGAATCCGTTTCAAAATTTTCATAATTTTGCGACTCCAATTTAATAATAGAAAAATATCAAACTTGTCTTAAGCTTTTGAGTGAAAATTTTCACGGTAAAAATGTAATAGACCGTCGAAGAACTTCAAGTTAAAGTCTAAAATAATTTCCGCCTACCTTTGAAAAATGTTTTTTAAGCTCAATAAAGTTTAGAATTTTACAAATTGCTGATTAATTATTTAATTAAATGAAAACATTCAAGGTTTACGTAATAATCGAAAACAATTATTTGCATTTGATTGATTTACTTTTAAATAAGAGAATTAACTTGTTTTGATAATTAACTAATGAGCTTATTTTAGGTTTTTAGTTAGAAATTAAACGCAAAAACCTCAAGAAAGAGCTTGTTACCACAGAAATTTATAGAAATCATTATTAAATTTAATTTAAATTGAAAGCAACTCCATAATATTCCATAATCCTTTCCCTCTAACGCTTTTAAATTGAAAATAATATGCCACAACAACAGAAAACAGTCCATACTTAATGAAATGCAAACATGAAGATTCGTTATGAAAACAACAGACATATACGCTCACATTGAGAGGAAAAAAACTTTGTTTTCTCTCTCTAAAAGCTTATTTCATGTCAATTCAATTTATTTATTTACTCAAGTGTGTGTGATGATAGAAGCAAAATAATAATTTTTACCACAATGATTTAATCAATTTTTTCCATTTATTTATAGGAATTCCAATTGTATATATTTTGGCAACAGTGCCTCCATATTTACCATGGAACAATAGTTTCCGTTTTCTTTCATGGTGTCATCTTGTTGGTGCAGGTAAATTTTCACAAAATTTCCTATCATGTGAAGATTTTTTTTAACATTTTTTTTCTTATTTCTTCTTAGTGAGTCCATGGATTGGAAGGTAAACAGCGAGTGTTTTCTGCTATTATGATGTGTGACAATAAAAAAATTGTTTTTCTTTTATGTAGTTTTGTCTATCACTTGTTTATGAATTTGGAACGCGGTGAATCTATCTACTACCGTCTGTTGCAACTCGACATGTTTGGTATTTGGATGAGTCAAAGTTTTGGTAAGTATATGCTTTATAAAAAGTATTTTTAGGTGATTTTTGTTTCTCTTGATAAATTTGAGAATTTTCATATTCAATTATTAATTCTATATAAAAAAATATAGTAAATCAGTATGCGTTGCTATACTTGATTGGAAAACAGATAAATCAGTTGTTAAAGCATTATTCTTCCAATACAATATTGAAATGGCTAATCATAGAAATCCTATGCAGAAACTCTCAAGTTGACAAAACCAAATTTTAAGAACGTCTAAATTTTCAAAATATTAAAGAAACAATCCAACAAACTAAAAATGTTATCTCAAATTATTTAACTCAATATAAAGTAGATTCTGCAAACCTTGAAAGCACAATACATTTAAAACCTTCTTTCTAACTTTAATAGCGTATTTTTTTCCAAAAATGCGCTGAGATATATAAAATAAATCAGAAATGAAACATGGATATAAAAAGGCTAAATTTTCAAAATATTAAAGAAACAATCCAACAAACTAAAAATGTTATCTCAAATTGTAACAAACTTTCTTCCTTCTTTCTAACTTTCTGGTTTTGATGATTTAAAGGTCAATTAAGATGGCTCTTTTATTTCTAAATATAGTATACATGTCTCTATAGCAAATAATAATTTATAGAATGTGATTACATCGAGTAATTCGCCTCAATTGCTTTCTCTTATCCTCTTTTATGTCGCTTGAATGGACGGGGCTAATTTGCTGTAGTATGTATTTATTTATGTCCATTACTCTTCACATACATACAGTCTGTAAATGAAAAAAATGCCTCCACTATATATGTTTCGTGTTGCCAAAGAGAGCCACAGAAATGTCACTTTTATAAAGAATAAGAGCTTTATTTTATGAAAAAAAAATGATATCATCTGCTATTTGGTACAAAAACTTTCTCTCTTTCTAGATTTCAATTCTTCATATTCTTGTTTATGCAAATTTAAGAATATAGAAAAAATAATAAATTTTATTATGAATTGAGAGAGCATATGAAGATGAAATTTATTGCTGTTATTTACAGCAGTAGTAGCAGTAGCAACTTGAGATTATTTTGCCATCTTTCATAAACAGTTGGTAGAGAATAATTCAATTTAAGGACTATACATAGCTGTGTTTCACATACAAAAACTTTTACCCAAATGAATTTCACTAGAAAATGTGAAACTTTTTCTTCAATGCTTCTTCATCATCATTGTTCAATCGGATGAAAAGTTTTCTGGAGAGCATGATAAATATTTTAGTAGCCAAAAACTTTGAATCGATTAAATTTATGTGCAAGTCAAGTTCTTTAAAAAGAAAACTTTTTTGTGAGAGTTTTTGTATGAAATGAAATTTAAGCTAATTAGATAATTTATGTAAAAATAAAATAGAATTAAAAGAACTGTCGTTAAAGAAAACGTAATCTAAAATTTCAGTCCTCAGGCTTACTAAGCAAATATTTCAAGGACAAAAAGAAAAAGAAGAAAAATCTCTTCAATCGCCTACACACAATATGCGGAAAAAAAACCTTATCGCATAACAGACGAAAAAAGGGACATTGTTAGATTTCCTTCACTTAAAGCAAAAAAAGTAAAGCACAGAAAAGAGCAAGCGAGAACATAATTAATTGAAGTGTCTTACACAATAATTCTAACAAAAATTTTTTTTATTATAGGAGCATTGCCATTTGTCACAGCGTCAGTTTGGTGCATGAATGGATTTGTTAAGTGGTTAACAATCGTCTCCTACAGTATTTTCTGCATGTGGGGATTACAAAAAGCTTTGACAGCCGCTTCACCGTGGCAACGACGATTATGTTTTGCATTGCCTTTCCTAATGCGTGTTCTATTGACAATATTACGATTATCAAAAACAGCGGGTGGTAATCCGAATGCCATAACACACGTTTTTCTTCAGGTGAGTAGCAAAAAATATATTGAAATTAGCGCTCATTACATCATTCAACGTCAAGTTTTTTTGACTCATTTTATAACAATTTATCATAAATATATGAAAATATTATAGAAAGTGGGAGGATAAGAAGAGGTATGATTTCTTGTAAAAATATATCAATGCCAATATCAGATTGTATTCTTTATCAAAATGCTGGAAAATTTACGTAAAAAATTCAGATTTAGATACTGAGAAAATGAAAAGAATTTTGATTCAATTTTAAGAGAAGATAAAAAAATTTAGATTTTTGTTAAATAAATGATTAAATAATAATATACAATCGGCATACTAACGGCATGTTGTAACGTATTTTTGGTTACACGGGAATCATACTTTTAATTGCAAAAGCCATATTTTTCAAAGGAGAAACAACTTTAAATTAAAATAAAAGAAATCATAGAATTATTGAAGACAATTAATAGAACATTAATAAAGAATACATATTTCAATTTAGATATTATCAGGTTTAATAATAAATTCATTATAATTTTCGAATTAATAAGTGATTCAGAACGCCTTAAAAACACACAAAAACCTGTCAGTATAAAAATGAAATAATCCACAGAACATATATAAGTCAAGCATGAAATGACACCTACGAACAAACGTATTTTTCCCTCTTTCTTTTTTGGTGGCAATGACAGAAGTATTGAAGAAAAAAAAGAAAATTCTCACACCATATTGATATTTTTTCTTTGTTACTTCTTTGCACATGTATGTTATTGAAAAAAAGAAATTGTGAAATTTTTCCACATACGATATTGATATTGGCTGGCAATTTGTTATAGCACATTTCTTTTTAGAAAGAAGAAATAATGAGAAGAGCTCTAGAAAACTTATTGGCAACAGATGTGTATAATTTCTGACCTTAAATTTCCCTTCATCTTACTTACTCGTTTATTCGTTTTCAATCATTGTCTTCTTGAAACACACGCGTCGATATTAAATTTTCATATGAATGAACATTGGCAATGAATATTTAAAGAGTTTGAGGTATGAAAAGAACAAGCTAAAAACGATACAAGACATAAGGCACATTGATTGACTTGCGCTTCGTTTGCGTGATATTCAAAAGTCTATCATTAAGTCCATAATCAATAGCATAGAATTATCGTTGACTTTCTTCTTCTCTATCGCCTTCATTCTTTCTCCTACTAAGTATTTATGAAATTTTAATACTGTTGTGTTGCTTTGCTTACCTTGCCATATAAATCCTTCTCTTTCTTCTTTTCACTTCAATTATCGTTGCCTTTGCTTTATTATTAAATTATGAACTTAGGTTTTTTTCTTTTTTGCATTAATTTAACAAACCTAATGAATGCTCTTTTCTTGTGTGTAATCTGATACGCATCTTTATGAGCTCATTTTAGAGCAATAAAATTAATTGGTAAATCCTTGTTACTAAGTAGGAAGAAATAAATGAAATTTAGTCATTTTACTTTCACTACTTTACTAAACGAGTGAAATATTTGAGCTAAAGCTCTTTTAATTCAATATCAAACAAAATAATGTAGAAAATCAAATTTCTTTTAAATATGAATTCTATGAATATTGTAAATTTTCTTCTAAACATAATTTAAAACAAACGAAAAACTTCCGGTAGCAAGAAAATAAATAAATTTCTTCACATCCGCTTTTGTAAATAGAAAAATTTAAAACTTTCTGCATTGCATATAGTTTAAACATAAAACAATAACAAAGTTAAAAATCAGTAAAATTAACCGTCAGTGACGTGTTAAAAGCGCATTTTCCTACAACAGATTAGTTTTGTTTCAAAATTCATTGAAAGTTTCAAAAAAAACTTTTTACGGCCTTTTTGAAGTCTGTACAGCCTAAAACATACTTGGGTCCAAATGTCCAAAAATCACTTCTGACATGTTTTCTCGACGTTTTATGACATTTTAAGACTTTTTGGATGAAAAAAAATTTTTGGTCCATGTGATGAACTTCCACCACATGCATGCCCTTGGGTCACCACCAATCTATAAACTTTTTATGCCATCTTATTCTACGCTTCAAGACCTTTGCAACGAGTATAAATATGTCTGTATTTGAAAAATTTCGATTTTTGGTCCATGTGATGCAGCTGTGCGGCACATGCATACACTTAGGATAAAATGTCCAAAAACCATTTTTGACTTGTATTCTCGATGGTTTATGACATTTTTAGACTTTTTGGTGAAAAAAAATTTTTTTGGTCAAAGTAATGCATGTCCACCATATGCATGCCATAGCTCGGCATGGAGAACGAATCTCGCGGAAATCTTCCGTTACACCGGTCTCATAGTCAGAACCAACAGATTGGTGCAAAAAGTTTGGTAAAAAACCGTTTTTTGAAAGACTAGTTACGGAGACAGACAGACAGACAGACAGACAGACAGACAGACAGACAAAATGGGGACAATAGCGCTTTTTTTCTAAATCTGATGGAAAATGCGCTAAAAATCAATTATTTTACAATGTTTTAAAAAGCGAAGAAAAATAAGAATATTGATGTTATGTAAAAAGCATCTCTCGTTCAATATAAAAATAAATTTCTCCCATCAACGAGAAAAATTACTACCACAATTTTTCATCAAAATGAATTTTCACCCTCTCACTCAATACATGCTTTCCGGTTATTTTCAATATTCTTGATCATATCACATCTGTGGAAAAATCTTTCTTTATTTATGCTGTGTGTGAGACTATGATGATGAGAAAGTGTGATGTATGTAAAGAGATCAAGCACCCTCTCTTTTTTCAATCTCATTCAAACATGCCCTCATTCATATAATATGTGAAAACCACTCTCTTTTTCGATCACAATTTTAGGCTTCTGGGTTGCTTTTAGCACATTTTTCCTTTTCTTTCAAATCAAAGACAGCTCCAAAAATAAAAGAAAAAAGCACTATAGGTATAATGAGAATTTAATTTAACATAAAAATACATCATCATGTCATATATTTGGTATATGTGCCATTACACAAGGCGAAAATAGCTTTTTAATGATTCAGCACTTTGAATTTTTGATTCCATTGTTGATATTCATTATAACATGACAGCCTTTCTTCTCATACCTCTAAATTTTCTATATTCCTTTTTTGTCTATGGTTGAACATGTAAACATATACATGCACGACTTTTAGTCTATAAATGATTTAGAAGAAGAAATAATAGAAAAGTTTTCAAATGAGGTTTTTAAGGTTAATAAATAACTTTTCATTATAATACATAGAAGAATATGTTTCTGATATTATGTTGATATTTGATTGAACAAATTATCAATTTGTAATTAACAATAAATTTTTATTTGAATAATTTTAACTGCTTTGATTTAAATGAAAAGTAATCTAAAAATATTTTACAGAATTTAGTACAATATGAATGTTTTACATTTTTTCAACTTCAATCTTAGATTTTCCTTAAAAAAACTTCTTATAAATTGGATTTTTCTTGTATATAGCTAATAATTTTCCACGTAACAATCTTCTATTTCGTTCTTTATTTTAATAATTTTATTTTGCAATTCTTCGCTCAAATCTTTGATTTCAGTTGCATTTCAAAGCGTTCATAAAAACTATAAAAGAATTAAAGTTTAAAAGCTTTTATAAAAATTTATACTCACAATGCGATAAAACCGAGACATTGATGAATAAGAAGCTTCAAGTTGAACAATATTGCTGTTGTCAACGTTTCAAAAACATTGTCCTCCTTTACATTTTTTGAAAGATGTGCAATGCAAATTGCCTTAAGATCAGAAACTTCGTATTTATCTGCTGCATATAGAAGAGGTACTGCAAGTTCTTTCAAATTTTCGACTTGGCTGCTATAAACAATTCGTTTAAATTCTTGCATTGTTTTAGAATCAATATCGTCAAGTATGATTTTCTTTGTCTCGCATTTAATCATATTACTTTGAAACATTGTTTTAAAGACAGGAGAACTTAGTATCAAGAAAGTTCGATTTGCTTGAAGTGTGATTCCATCCGAACAATTGTTAAATCGTTGAAATATTCATCATCAAGATAACTTTCATAAAGATTAATGATGATGCGCCGTTTAGCTTTATAATTAAACTTAAATAAATAAAAAGCATGTTTATAATATCAATCTAAAGCTTTAAAAATTACCTTAATCATAAATGAAAATTTGTCATCATTTGTTTTAAAAAATATCCATTGGATACTGACTTCTAATACTTTTCTCTTGATCATCACTTATAAGTAGCTTATAAGCTTCATCATCACTTGTTTTAATGTAACATGTTGTAATTTGATGAATACGATCACGGACGCATTTACAGATTTTTTTCAAATAAAATTTCGGATGATGATGAGAAAAATTATAATCATAATCAATATCTTCATTGATCTCTTCAAAATAACACTTTTCGAAATCATTGCAAATAATCAGCCTCACCCTGATCAGAAGTATCACGACAGTTATTTTCAAGGGGGCAATCACTTGCGCGAAGCGCGAAAATTTGTGATTTGTGCGAATAAACGAAAGTGCGCGAAGAATGCGCGTAACGTAAACAAATGTTTTGTGACACTAAAATTAGAAATTTTTAATTAAACTTTTACATTTTTTACATTACATTGTATGCAGTAATTTCTATTTATTAAGTACTAAAAGTTTCTAATGGATTAAATGCGTAAAAAACTAAATATCAAAAATACATCTTTTTCATCCACAAATGTTGCTTGTCACTTTGTATTGTTTTGTTGCGCAAAAATGTGTTTTGAGCGAAAATGCGCGAAAAAATGAGCGAAAGTGGCGAAACGAGCGAAAAATTGAGCGAATTTCTTCGCCCCAGTGAATATCCCCTTGGTAATTTTCATTAAGAAGTATTTCAATTAAAATACCAGATGAAGTGCAAGTCAGCGAACTAAAACAATAAAATAAACAGAAATTTCAAGCTATGTTAAATTTTTTTAATTATATTTCTTACACTTTGATATGTCTATGCTTGCATATTTTTAAATCAAAATTATCATGTTCACGAAATATGTTGTTTTTATAGTCTTCAATATTCCAAACAATTTTACTATGCACAATATAGTCATTGTAGTCTTTAATATGATTAATACAACCTTGCTTAAACATTTTATTATTTTTTAATTAATGAATTAATTTAACCTGCTTTCGATTTAAATTTTGTAATAAAAAAATATTCAAGAAAACATCATTTTTAAAATGTTTTCGCGCATTTTTGGAACAACAATGCAGATTATATGTTACCCCACTGAGATCTCGAAAACTATAGTAGCTAGAGATTTCCAGTTTTTTTGTATATGATTTGTGCAGCAAATAGGTTATTAAAGCTGACATATTTTACATAATTTGGGAAATTACAATTTAATTCTCCATATTGAACTACCGAGAGGATACAATTGTTTTCAATTTTACTGCGACAAAATGTTATATGATCTAGGAACTATTAAAATTTACAGTTATAAGAATGCAAAAAATGCCTTTAAAATACACTGATCTGTAATATGGATACTTTTCCACTCGTTTGACTTGAATAAGGTTTAATAGCTACTTAAAAAAATTTTTGTCGCATTATTTCTTGATAAATGGTTTTTTTCAAATAGGAAAATTACATACTAATGTATTCCATAGTGTGTAATTGAAATAGATAATTTAATAAATTGTCCATATATACACATAACAGATGAGACTATTGATAAATTTGTTTGTTCTTGTTTCTTTATAGGATGGAGTGAGTATTTTCGGTGGAGCTATTGGTGCCATGCATATTCCCGAGAAATGGTTTCCTGGCTGTTTGGATTATTATCTTAACTCACACAATATCATGCATGTCCTAGTTGTGGTCGCTGTTTATTCTATGCATCAGGTATGAAATTTAATGAGAGAAATTTAATGAATAAAATAAAAAAATCTATCTTTATTAATCGATATCAGTCCAAATAAAATTAGACATAATTTTCCACATTTCACATTTTTCATTGGGCTCACTTTATCGCTTTATTCGATTGCCTAAAAAAGCATAAAAAGAGCAATGCGGAAATGTAAAAAATACATTTTTTTATATATCGATCGAGCAAAAAAGAGCGTTGAGCCACAATGTGATTTTTTTATGAATCAAGGACGAATGATGAAGTATTTGCGAGAAAAACTACCATAACATGCAATACTGAACATCTGCAGCTCTTCGAACTTATCAAATTTAGAATATTTTTTTTGTTCAATAGTTTTGATTTGAATAAGAAATGTTCATTAAAAATTAGCATAATGTGATGCGCATTGTAGCAAATGAGCGCAAATAATGCATAAACTTTTTCTTTCTCTCTTGCTCATTTTATGACTTTTTGATGAAAATGTTTTCGTATGCATCAAGAGAAAAAAAGGCTATAAAATTGGCGAGAGAGAGAAGAAATTTTATAACACAGATGTTTTAACATTAAAATAGGCTTAACACAATTATCCGCGAACAAATGCTCACTAATTTATCGCTTGGGACAAAATTCGCTTTCTATTAAAAACTTTTATTCATTTACAGGCAACAGTGCGTGACATTGAATGGATGGATTCAATGAATCACTCGAAATGTGGTGCAGTTTTAAACCATACGATTGACATTCCGTTGTTAAACAACTTAACAACCGAGAGCCATTTAGAACTATGAGTTTGCAAACGCCAAGAACTATAAACAACAAATTGTTAAATTTTTCTTCTTTTTGTTTTATTTCTTAATTCTTATATTATAGTGCTTTGAAAAAAAAGAAATATTGAAATTTGAAAATTTGAGGAAGAACTTAATAATGAAAAATTATAAAACTCACATGTAAGAAAAAGTTTGAGTGAAATTTCACCCAATTAATTACCAGTGAAAAAAGTTTTTTGTGAATAATTCTTATCAAATTGAAAATCGCGCACACATCAAGTAAATTACACATGCATTCAAGAGTTTTTCTTTCTTTCGTCTCGTTTTCATTACTCAATCTAAAATTAATTTTTGATTTTCTCGCTAATTTCTTCCCACCTCATCAGACATATAAAAAATTTTTTTAACGCAGTGATTCGGATTGAATGATTAACAAAAAACAAAAATATTTTGATGGACTGATTAATAGTAAATAGGAAAATCTTTAAAAATAAAAAGTTTGAATGGATGATGCCGAATCATTTTGTGTCTGCTTCTTAATATTCTAGTTTTGAGATGCTTACTCTACCTTTATCTTTTAACAGAGTTTGGAAAAATTAGGTATTTAAAAATTTTAGCGCATTTTTGGAACAACAATGCCGCTTATATCTTCACTTTGGCTGGCTGGCTGGCTCCCGGCTGGTGAGGCGCGAGATCTCGAAAACTACAATAGCTAGCGACTTCCGGTTTGCTGTGTTTGATTTGTGCTATCGAGTTATTGGCGGCATTCTTCATTAGAATGTTGTTACTTATTACATTAATTAGGAAATTACGAAATAAAATTTCCAAATTGAAAAATGTAAACAAAGCGAAGTTGGCAGCGAAAACGATTGCAGCGCCACCAACGGCAAATCTTGGAACTTCAAATATTTTAAATATTACTCAACTGTTAATTTTATATCAATAAAATTTATTCTAAGATTCTGTAAATTGCAGAGTTTGAAACCGTTTGGTATTTTATTTGCTAATAACTAAAATAAACTTAAACTTATTCAATTAAAATTCTCAACTAAAAACCAACTAAAATTTAATCGATTAAGCTTTCATTTTAATCGAATAAATTTAAGTTGATTTTTAGTTATTTGTAAAACGGTTTTGGACTCTGGTAAATTGAACTTCAATTGAAAACGTTCGCCGTACTTTCATGCATCAAAATTTTATAAATATGTTTTCCCTATATTCTTAATTTATTTCGATCAAATTATTTTTAAGTGTGAATTTATTTCTCAAACGAATCTAATAATTCTGTAATTTGTCAACATACACTGATCTAGGCACCAAAAAAGCGCTAAAGTAATCCGTCCTATGGCGGACACTTTTCCACTCGTTTTATAAAAATTCCATCAAGATTTTTTTAGAATTTTATTTTCCAAACTTTGCTTTTACCTAACTTATATTTCATTCACATGGAAAAAGCTTTAAATAAAGTTTATCATAAAAAAGCATAAAAAATCATTATAAAAAGTTCGATAAACTATAAAAGAGAAAAATTGTATTTATAGGCACTTTCACATACACTTGTAGTCAATTATAATGCAAATCTTTTTTCATCAAAAAACTCGCTTTCATGACTTTTCTTATAATTAAGCTTATATTGTATATTAATTATTTACCTCCAATTATCATCAATCTAGTCTCACTTATTATAATTAAAGCTACGTTATATGTGATATTCACAGTGACTTTGTGATTTCTTTTCTTGCTACCTTTACCAAAGAAAAAGAGAAAATTTGCTATTTAGCTTCAATTCACTATTTCTTAGTTAGGAAAATTAAATTATTTTAAAAATGAAAAAAATTTTAATTCCATTACGAACACACATTACCTACCATCAAATAAGAATCATTTAGAAATATTTTTTGGGTTCGTAAAATTAATTTAATAATGATATCAAAAAAGAAAAGGAAAAAAATTAAGAAAATATCTCAATAAACCCCAAAAAAGGATTAAAAGAAGTAAAAAAAGTTCTCTTGAAAAAAGTATATATATTCTTCAATAAGCAATAATATAAATATAAATACACCTTTTTGCAGTAGAAATGATCATAAATGAACATTCAAAAGGATTATAATAAAAAACACTAAATAACACTGCATACAGTCTCTCTTCCCTACCTATTTCCTTTTGAGTTTCAATTTAAATGGGAAAAACATAAAATTTGTGATATTAAGAAATTAAAAACATGAGAAATAAAACGTGTTCAAGAGAGATGAAAAAATGAGAGAGAAAAAGAATTTTGACAAAAGAAATTTTCAATTCCTCCTCTTGACACAAAAAAAAAAAATGTTTAAAAATTGTTTTGCGAATGAACGAAAAAAGAGTAAAGAATGCTGTAGGTAGAAAATAAAAGAGAAAGAGAGAATTAAAATTCAACGAAAGAAATTTTTAAAATTTAAAAGAAAATTTTTCATTTCCAAAATTTTTTAATCGATTGTCAGAAGAGAGTCGAAGAAAACAGATGATATAGAACTTTAAGCAAGTTTAAAGAAATTACGAAAAATTAGTAAAGGTAAAAATTTGTAGAAATTTCTGTAAAATCAGTATTAGAAATTTTAATTAAGCATGCAAAACTCTCTCATGAAATCATATAAAGAAGTCATTTTCTTGAAACGGATCAATTTCTCTCTTTTAAAAATTTTGTCCCTATTTGAGATTAACAATCTATATCTAAGAAAAATTCCTGAATAAAAAATTTCTTTTAATTGCTAAAGTGAAAACTCTTGATGTTTTATTTAATTTACTTAATAATTACATTTTTCAGAGTTTGAGACTTAATTGGTCCTTTACCTTCGACAAACAATTGTGCACCTTTATAAGTGCCGATTAAATCTTCATTAACTTTCAAATCAGGAGCAACAGTTTCAAAGATTTTTTTCTTTGGATTCATAAAAGGTTGATCGGGATTTCTAGTAAAGCCTTCGCAAGAAACTAAATCACCAGGAATTGAGTTTGATGGAGGATCCATAATTTCAACTTTTTCTGGTGTGCTTGCACACATTACCATAGCTTCACTTGTTACCTGTTAAATTATAATTAAATTAATAAATTGAAAAGTTCAAACTTCATTTATATTACCCCTCTCATTTTTGCAGGTTTTAAGTTACAGAGAGCAATGACCATTCGATTTTGCATTTGTTCAATTGGTATAAATTTAACGAGTCCAGAGACAACAGTTCGTGGATTTTCTTCACCTACATCAATCTTTTCAAGATAAAGCGAATCTGCATCAGGATGTTTTTGCACTTCAATAATTTTTCCAACTCTCATATCGAGACGTCCTACATCGATAATCTCAACGGTTTGTGCTGGTGCTGCAGTAGCCGGAGCTTTTTCTTTCTTTTGCTTCTCAGGCTTTTCTTTCTTAACTTGCTGCTTGCCTTCTTCTTTCACTTGCGTGACTTGCTCTATTGGTTTTTCTTCTTTTACAGTTTCAGCTGATAATTTGCTTTGAGGAAGAGGAATTTGTTTTTTACCATTGGCAGTCTCTAACTGGATTAATTGTTGCTTTGCAATCTCCACTTGTTTTCGTAAATCTTCATTTTCCTTTTGAATTTCTTCAATCTTACGATTTACGAGTTCATCTTTACACATTGAGAACTAAAATAAATGGTTATTTTTGAAAAATTTGTTTTTCTCAAATAAATATGATGACTCACTTCTCGTTTCAATGCAGCTAAGGTTTCTTCTGCAACCTTGTTATTTGCAATGATTCTATCTAAGGCACCACTACTCATTTTCACTATTAACTTTTGACTTCTTAAAAATTGTCTTGTCAACAACATTCATTCAATTTTTTAGGGGGACTTTTATTTTTAAAAATAAACGGATCAATTTCGTTTATCCGATCTTAAATTTTGACAGTTAATTGTTGTTTAAAAAAAATATTTGTGAAAAAAAAATTTATCAAAATAAATAATAATGGCTAAGATATTGTTGCAAAAAATACATGATATACAATCATATTTGTATGGAGGATATAAAAACACACAAGAAACAAATACACAATGGCTAAGCGTAAGTAAAATTACTAAATTAAATTTTTTTACAACTGAAATTTACTCCTGTATTCTTTATAGACGTTTTCATTTCAATTCATCGAGCTATTTAAAATGCTTCAAAATCATTTAAGTAAAGAGGTTAATGCAGAAAACAAATACTCTTTTGCAAATCAATCGTTTCTTTTATGCGCAAGACAAATTATGATCTGCATAAAATATCTTGAGAAAACAACAAGAATAGAGAATTTGAATCAAATTACACTCATAACTTCTCGTCAATGCTTCTTTGGGCGTATTCTCTGGTGTTTGGGTCGTTTACAAAATACAATTTCTTCAAAAGTTAAGAACAATAATTTGAATAATGAAGAGTGCAGTTTCATTGATTTACTTGATGACATTCTCGACTCATTACAATATTTTTTAAAAAATGATGAACACAATACATCAAATAAGGCAGAAAGAAGAGCAAATCTAATGATTGAGAGCTCAAAAATAGAAGAAAACGTGAAAGAGTTGCTTAGCATGGCCATGACATTTTGTAACATTTCACTCGAATTTGATAAACGTCCATTAACTGTATTGTCTCAAAAATTATTTAAAATCGCAAATGAATTCAAGAAAGAATTCTCTTTAGCAGATTCCAATAAGAACATCAGTTCTAATAATATGAAAGCAATTGAACTTGAAAATGCTTTGTGTAAATTAGAAAATTTTATCAATGATGCTCTATTGCGATTGGTCTATCAGACTTTCAATGACATTAATTCTGATCCATTTAAAAATTTATTAGAGAACATGATCGATTCAGATCTTGAGAAAATTGAAATTGAAAAATTTGATACTCTAATCGAGAGATTTTTGCTAATTGGTCAATTTGCGATTTCATTTTGTAAAGAAGATGTGAAAATTTCATCCGTTATACGATCATGCTTAGCATCAATTGAGACACTTGATAGCTACTTAATACCAGCAATATCTAGCAAGACAAATGATCCATCAATCGAAATTTTGAAGTTGCATTTTTTTGAAGAGTCACTCGAATTGCAAACGCACATTCATTTTATTATCGATACAAAAGCATTTTGTGAGTCACTAATTGAACAATTAATTGAGACAGAGGAAAAAAATAAGAAAGAATTCAATCGATCAGAGCTTTTTCAAATGATTGAACATTCAAATATTCTTTTGACGCATTTTAAAGTTAATTCAACTAACTTGAATCTTACAACTGATAAAGTTTTAAAATTTTATTTCAATGATTTTAAATTAATTTTAAAAGAATGTGAGGCAATTTTAAATTATCCTGAGCCAATAGAAAATTTTGAAAAACGTGTGCTGAAAAGATTTAATATTCTAAAAAACACAATTAAGAAAATTTTGAGTGCATTAAAAATAAAATCTAATGAGTTTGAAGACAATAAAAAAGCGAAAGAAGAAGAAAAAATAAATTTTGATGAAGAAATGTTAAAATCAAATTATTTTAATACGATTCGTCCTTCTGCTTTGGGGTCAATTTTATATCACTCAAAGAGATCACAAAAAAAAGAAATTCCTAAATTGGAATTGAAAAGTCTTGCAAAAAAATCACCAGCAGGAAAAGTGTCTAGCAAAAGAAATGACAGCATGCGAATGGCAATGTTTAAAAAAAATCAAGAATTTAAAATTGATTTAAATGACGAGGAAAAGACAAACAATGAAACTGATTTGCATATAACTGAAATTCTTGATCAATTATCAAATTTATCAATTCATATTGCAAAGAATTAAGTTTCGAAAATTTTATTCCATTCAATAATTATTGATAACGAATTTAAATCGATAATACATTTATAAAACGCAAATTTCGTCCAGAGATGTAGTTCTTTTTGGATATATATATTTTTACACTTATCTATCTAATTAAACAATTCTCAATTTCTCGTCCTCAACCTGATTAAAGTAATATGTTTCATTTATACTCTTAATTGAATTATTAGGTATTAGGATATATAATATTAATAATTATCCGTCCATGAACTATTTTATATGTGTTTTAAATTTTTAAATTTAAGTGTGACTTATGATAATAATTAAATAACAAGAATCATTGGGAAAACAGAACAATAAAAATAAATAACTAGAAATTTATCACCCAATTATATTAAATGAGAAGAACTTTGTTTCATTTTTTCTTTGCTTTAATGGCACCAACAGAAATTATTTAATGATTTTTGGAATGTTAAATTTCATTCGAATGCCAAGTTGATTGAAGTAAATGGTAGTACGGGACATGATGGTTCCAAATGTAATGATGCTGCTATGCAGTCTGATGCGGCACTAAAATCTTCAAGACTTTCCATTACTTTTCCTAATGTGAACCTAAAAAAATAAAAGTTGTATAAAAGAAATTATTTGGTAATGAAAAAAATCATACCATATATTTGGACAAGAAGGGTCAATTTTAGCTGCATCTTTCAAATATTTTTCAGCTAAACGTGGTTCACCAAGATAATAATGGGCTTCTCCTAAGCTTCTCAAAGCCTCAGGAAACAATGGATTGGCTGATACTGCATTAAGAAAACACTGTTTTGCTTCTTGCCATTGTGATAAGTATACATTTGCTTTTCCTTTCATATACATAACATGATGAGATAGTGGATTAATAGACATTGCTTCTTGAATACAATTTTCTGCCTCATTTGGCAAATCTGATGCAAGATAAACATCTGCAAGTAAAATCCAAATTTTAAGTTGTATTGACCAAGCTTTTGGTGAGCCTGGACGTGGAGTGAATGAACTTAGAGAGCTTGCTGCTTCGCTTAATGCATGATCAACACGAGATGCTGCCAGTGAGGCAGGATGAATTGAATCTTAAAAAGAAATCAAAATTATTTTGTGGACTCTAAATTTAGGAACATATTTTTCTTACTTGAATCTTTATCAGAAATTTGTGATGGTTGATATTGAACAACGCTTTTTGTTTCTGAATGTCGGTCATCATGAAATTCGTATAAACTTACGTTAATTGCTTGCGTTTGAGCTTCATATAATTCTTTCCACACAATAATCATTTTTTGCAACGTATATAAAACTGTTTCAGTTCCTTTTAGATATAATTCGAGATGAGCTCTAACATGCATTAAATTTAAATTATCTGGAAACTCTTCGAGAGCATCCTCGACAATTTTCATTGCTTCGTTTGGTCGATGATTTGCAGTTAATAAAAGAGCGAAGAGATGAAGACTATGAGCATGTTCAGCTCTTAAAGTAAGTGCTGATTTGATATGGACAAGTGCTTCTGTTATGTTGTAGTTGATTGCATGTTGAAGAGCTAGATAATATTCACTCAAGTGATCATTAGGATCTAACTGAACAGCTTTTTCGAATGCTTCTATTGCTTGTTTACTGTACATATCTCGTTCAGATTTAAGTGTTGTAGTAATTGCGAGCTGTTGCAATCCTATTCCGACAAATAATTGAGCTCTTGATCTCATTCCTTTTGTCTCTTTTCTAAGCGCCTCATATGAAAATTCAAGACCTTCTTTGATATAACCCAGTTGCTCATAGCAAATTCTTGCACTCATTAAGAGTTGGACAGTATCATTTGGTGATAATTTTATTGATTCTTTAAACGCATTTAATGCATGATTGTATCGATTTAAGGACACTAGACTAAGAGAATATTGTCGCCATACATGTGACTCATTAAATGTGAATTTTAATGCCTTTTCAAATGAATCATGAAGGAATGATATTTGACCCCAACGAACAGTTGCAAGCGTCAATAAATCATGAACTGCTGTCACATTGCCTAACGCATGAGCGCGTGCGACACGAAACTCTGGACTCTGCGACAAAACTGCGTCACGATTTGCTAACGTTTCGGCAATTAGGAGGAGTAAAAGAATTTCTTCGTATTGATTCTTAGGTATGAACTGATTTCTTGTTGTATATCGTCTAGGCATCCAAAGTTTTTTTGCTCCACTAACATCTATTCTGCTATTTTTATTATTTGGCGGAGTATAGATTGTTCCTGAAACACCACGCAATAAAACTTCTGCCAATTGGCGTGCGAGAGTTAATCTTAATGATTGTGTTGCTTTTGTTTCACAAGCACTAAGCATACATCGATAGCGCTCAATGGCAGTTTGTAGTCTATCTAATTTTATGAGAACTATTGGTGAACGTTGTAATGCTGTTTCGAGTATTGCTCCCATACTATGAGCATTAAACTCTTGACCTTGTAAATATAATAGACCAATATCAGCCGCACGCTCGAAGCAATTAATCTAAAAATAAAAAGAAAAATTGACTTAAATTTTCAAGAACAAGGATAATTTATGACTTTTTGTACCATTTCGGCCTCTAATTCAGCTGTTTTATATTTTGACGTGCCTTTAGGATTTTTTGCTTCAATACATAAGCCTTTCGCTGCATAAGATTCTGCGAGAATTCGTAATGTTCTAGAACTTAATACAATTTCTTGCTTTAGACTATCAATATCTGATAGTTTAAAATGCTCAAGACTTTTATCAAACTCCCCACATGCATAAAAAAGCTTCGCTAGCAGTAAATGAGAGTCCAAGGCTAAACCCGCTTTTCTTCCTTCTTCACCAATGACTGAGAGTAAGTATTTCTGTGCATCCGCTAATCCAGTTTTGGCTTTTGAAAAATTACTTTCTATTGGAGGATTTTCTTCTAAATAGCTTTCTAACTTGCCTTCACCAATTAGGAAGTTTGAAAGTGCTTCTGTATATAAAAATCAGCAAGAAATAAGATTATACAAAAAAAATTTCAGACATTAATTACCATGAACTGTGGAAGTTTTTAATTCTTCTGCTAATTCTATTGATTTACTCCATTTGCCTTCTGCTCTGCATTGTTCTATTGTATTCTCTAGTTTTCCTGCCCTAGCCTTGGACATTTTGATGTCTTTTATGAATTAAAGTGATGAAAAAAAGAGAAAAATGAATTTTCCAAAAAAATGTCCGATGATGATTATTGTTTACAATTACAGCAAGGGAATGAACACTTTAGCGAAACAGAAAATTGTAAAATAAAGTGAGTTGAAAATTGTTTGTTATTTGTTGTGAATATTCTGAAATTTTCATTAAAAATATTTTGAATTTTCTAATTATAAAGAAATATAATGAGTGTCATTTCAAGAGCATTTTGTAGACAACTTCTTAATAAATCAAAAATTTATCAAAAGTCTTCATTACTTACATTAGTTTTTAAAAATGACCAGCAAAATAGAAATTATTCGAGGCAAAAGTTATTTAGTGAAAATGGTTTTTCACCATTTTTGATAACATTTGGAATTTGTGCATCATCAATAGCCAGTTATTTTTATTTCAAGGATTATTTAAAATCATTCTCAATACTGCCTCAAGTTGCTGCATCAACTCAGATTATCAGTCCAAGAAAACAAGTAAGTTATTAAAATTATTTTTAAAGATTCATAATTAATGGTGAATAACAGTTTAACTTTATAGCTGATGTTGTTGAAAATTCCAGCAAATCACTTGTTTATATAGAAATACTTGACTCAAGAAGAATGGATTATATGACAGGCAAGCCACTTACAATTTCAAATGGAAGCGGCTTTATAGTCAGTTCTGATGGATTAATTTTAACAAATGCTCATGTCGTCATAAACAAACCTCGTTCGATCGTTTCTGTTCGTTTAGCTGATGGAAGAACATTTCAGGGAATGATTGAGGCAGTTGATCCGACTTCGGATCTTGCTACAATCCGTATTAACTGTAAAAATTTACCACCAATGAAATTAGGCTCATCTTCAAATCTTCGAAGTGGTGAATTTGTAGTCGCGCTCGGAAGTCCATTATCACTTTCAAATACAGTTACTTCTGGAGTAGTTAGTTCTATTCGTCCTTCTAAAGAGTTGGGGCTGCAAGACAAAGATATCAATTACATACAAACTGATGCTGCAATTACATTTGGAAACAGTGGCGGACCTTTAGTAAATTTGGACAGTGAAGTTATTGGCATCAATTCAATGAAAGTAACGGCGGGAATATCATTTGCAATTCCAATTGATTATGCCAAAAATTTTCTAAAATTAGCAGAAGAGAGAATTAAAGTAGGAAAAAAATTGCCAGAATCGGAAGATCTTAAAAAGAGAAAATATATTGGTATAACAATGTTATCATTGACAGAAGATATTATTCGAGAACTCAAACAACGTGGAAGTAGTATTCCTGAGGACATTCAGCATGGTATTTTAGTATGGAAAGTTATTCAGGGCTCACCTGCTCATTTAGCAGGTTTACAAGCGGGCGATATTATTTTATCAATCAACGGTCGAGATGTTCGTCAATCAGGTGACATTTATGAAATTTTAACAGATAGCAAGGACATGTTTGGGAATGTACTCATAATGCATGTATGGCGTGGAAGGCAAAAAATCAAAGTTGCTGTCACACCTGAAGCAGCAGAGTAAAACACAGACTAAAATATTTTTAGTTGCATGTGTTATTTCATAGCTTTTAATTTATTATTACACACAATATGATAAAAAAGAGATATTTGATAATAAAACAATAAAATTCGTGATTGATTGGATCGAAAAAGCTAAAATTATAATTAAAGACATTAAGTAGCAAATAATTTGATTAGTCCTTAAAATAGTTATAGAAATTACAAAATATTGTTATTTAAATTTAAATGCTCACAATTGCCATTAAAATTGAAGAAAATTTCATAATTTTCTTCATAGTCTCTTGGCAATGGAAATTTCACAGAGTCGGCTGCCATATAGACTGAACCGATGGCCATTGAAATGTTGCTTTTTAGTCTTAAAAGTCGTAACTCGAACAGAATGTTGTGTTTTTCAAGCTCTTTGATAAACCCTGTTTTCAAAAGATTCCAACTTATCCATACTGAACCAACACAAATTACATTCAAGTAGCCAGTCTTAACAAGCTCAGGAGAGATTTTAGGCAAGAGTGCGACAATCATTTTAGCCAAAAGTCTTCCAGCTTCATTAAAGATACTCTTACATAATTCATCACCATCAAGTGCAGCTACAGACATTTTTTGACACAACTTAGCATAAAAGGATTTATTGAATTTTGCATAGCAATGTTCAAGCATATCGACACGTGTGTCAATTTTAAAATGATTTTTGATCAGTTTCCATGCAGTTGTAATGTCATAAGTACATTTTTCTAAATTATCTTCATGATCAAATACTGTTTTTACAAGTTTTTGTGAGATAAACCAAGCTCCACCTTCATCACCTAATTGGTGACCCCATCCACCACATTGAAATGTTTCTCCATTTGGATTCCTTAAAACCGCATTACTACCAGTACCTGCAATAACAACCAATCCTCCGAGATTCGAAATTGTCATAATACTTCCCATAGTGTCACTGCACACTACATAATTTTCGGCAAGATTTGGATATGAATGACGTATTTCTCTTTCAAGTGCTGCATTTGTCGATTCTTGTTCACAGCCAGACAAACTCAAACCAATACATTTCAATTTAGTTGATTGTGGAATTTTCGCATTGGCCTTTGCCTCACATGCCATTGCATTAATTCGTTTTGCAACTTCAGGAATGCCTAGAGACAATGTTTTCCGTTATTGTAAAAAATTTATACAGTTGATGAAATTTTCAAAAAATTTACCTATCATCCAATGATTTGATGATTCACCATGTGCTTTTCCAAGAATTTCTCCAGCGCCATTTGAAATTATCAAAACTGATTGAGTTGCGCCACTGTTTATTAAAATGAAAACATGACAGAATGTGAAAGGTTATTTAACTTTGATCTAGTGAATTATTTTTCTTACTTTATTAAAAACAAGTAAAACAATTCGCTTTCAAATCTTATCAACTACGTTTTGAAGCTTATCAAAAGCAATTTTATGGCGACAAATTGACAAAGAGTCGAAAGTATCATAAAGTTGAAAGCACTTATGAGGCAAAATTGTTTATAGAAAAAAAGTATGCATAAAATGTTATTAAAAAGTACATTTTGCATATCAATAAATCGTAAAAATTCAATATTGCACATATTTATTGAACTTTGCTCTTCAAACATTAACAGGTGTTTTATTAATAAGTGTCATGCGTGCGTTCTTCAACTAGGTAAATTTTAAGCTTGAATTGAGTAAATGACTTATAGAGTGAGAGAGAGAAAAAAAGAAAGAAATGTGTGTCAATGGAAATTTGCATATTTTTTTATTTCTCTATTTCTCACTATTGAGAAAACAGCATGTATTTTTTAAAAACCCCACACATATGTATACTTTCTTTTAGAATTGCATTGGAGTAGAAGAAGTTGTTTTTCTTCCTGACCTCGCAAGCATCACTAAATTTTTAATTGTTAATTATAAATTTATATCGCGCATGCTAAAACATGCGACTCATAAAAATTTTACGTGTATTCCATTCCCAGAAATACTTTTACTTTCATTTTTTTCTTCTGTTGCACAAGAATTTGCACATCAGGTTGCATGAGGTGAATTCTTTTTTATGTAATAATTTATATGTTTTACTTACCCTTCAACTCCCGCAAAATAGATTTCATCCATTATTGGTCAATCTAAATTAGTTTATTAAAATTAACACACTGAAATAAAAAAATTTATTATAAATCCCGTTAGAATTTGTAATCAACTTTAAATGATTATTAATTTATGTAGATTTTTTGGTACCTATTAAAGTTTAGCACACAATAATTAAAAACTTTATTTGAATAAAAATAAAAAAGTTTTTAACTGTTCTTTAATAGAAGAGACACGTCCGTTCGATCAAATGAATTCAACTAGAATGTGGAGAAATTTTTTGTATATATTTTTTGTCCAAGTAAACGAAAGAAATGTGAAGCGAGATTGTTGAATAATTTTTGGTGGTGGTGTGCAATGCTCTTTTACGCTCTTTTTCTCCTAAATTTAGGTGTGTGTTCACACTTTAACAAGACAGAACAAGTTGATCAAAATAAAATTTAATACTAACTCGTTCTTCAACGAGTGTAACTGGATGTATTGTTTATTTAACTATCCAGTTTTTTTCTTCTCTGTCTTAATTTATAATTTAATCAAGTTTTAATTTTTATAATACAATCGCTATTTTATTTTGTCGCGACAGTGAATGTAAGAGAGAATATCAAATGATAACAACACAAATATTATTAAGTCACACATTTTTACAATTTGTTTGCACTTTTTCACCATCATCATCTTTTCATACATTCTCACACACCACAGATGTATGTGACTTTACATTTGCGAATGAAAAAAAAGGCTCGTCTACTTTGCTAATCCATTTAAACGGGATCATGTGTAAATATAAAAACACGACCTTGAGATAAGATATAAATGAGTGTTGGAGTAAATAAAAGAAGAAAGAGAAGAGAAGAGATTTGTATGCATGCATGTGTTGCTTTTGAAATATCAAATGAGTATCTCATAACGATTGAAATTTTTTTAAATTGCTCAATTCAAGTTTTGCTTATAGAAAATTTTGATATTAAACTGAGAAAGATTTTAAATTATCAAGTGCTTAAATTAGAACATTTAGTGCGAAACATTAAATTTTAAATCATTGATCCTCAGCATTGTCATACATTTACAAGAATCATGATCATTTAAGACAGAAACTTTTTTCATTTATTTCACTTTATATATTTTTCCCCTAACAAAACAGCAAAATAAATCGTCAAAAGAATTATTGTAAAACTGAAAAAAATCATATTTAAGAAGGTATTTAATGAAGAGAAACTAAATGAATAATGGAATCACAACGGCTACTAAAGCAAGAGATAATTGATCATAACTTACAAGTTAAAGCCATCATCCAGGCAAGTAAAAAAATATTTTTCCTAATATACGGCAAAGGAAATTGTAATTGCTAATTATTGAAATAAATCGGACTGAAAATGAAGAAACGTCAGAGGAATTTAAAATCAATGACACTAAGTAAAACAAAGAACACACTTAATGAGATTCACTGAGCAGTTTTATAATTTTTGCTTCACAAAAACTATGACGAAAAATAATTTTCATCATCAAATTACTCGTTTATGTGTATTTTTCTGAGCAACTCCCTTTTCCTACCTCAACATTTTTCATAAAAGCTCTCTTTCTCTACTTTTACTTTTCCAGGACATTTTAGCATTTCGTGGATCATTACAAGACCTAGAATTGTTAAATGAAGCAGGTAGAGCAAAACTTGCACAATTAAGGAAATGTATTGAGAAATTAGATGATTGGGCGAGAGATGAAAATGATCCACAGCTCTCAAATGATGTCGACTCACATCGTGAACAATTTTCAAAAACTTTGCAGGCATTTAGGAAAGCGAATATTAGCACAATGTTAGAAATAGAAAAGAGTGATAAGGCGGAATTGTTTACAATTAAACCTGAAGCAGAACTTCGGCATAGAACTGCTAGTAATCTAATATCACAACAAGAGAGTGTGACAGAACGTATGCTTAGTATATCAAGAAATTTGGCTGAAACTACACAAAAATCAGCAGCAACTCTTGATTCACTTATTCAATCTTCATCAACTGTCGATGGCACAAATGATGAATTATCGAACACAGCTGGTACAATTCAACAGTCAGGAAAATTACTCAACAAATATGGACGAAGGGAAACTACTGATAAAATTTTACTCTTCCTTGCATTCTTCTTCTTTCTCGCTGTTGTGTTTTATATTGTGCAAAAGAGAATGTTTTAAAAATGTTGACTCTATAATTATAATATTTTATTTTTGTACTTTAATTGATTTTGAAAATGAAAAGCTTGTGAGAAATTGACTTTGAGAGCGAGACTTGTATGTAAATAATTTATCGGAAATTACAAGATAAAGACACTTTAATTTGTACCAAAAAAGAAATCAAAGTGTCATGATCTTTAAAATATGTAAATTTTCTAAACTAAATGCATTTTATGAAAAGAAAAAAATTTATTATATTATAAAATTATTCTGCTCAATTCCCAACACTTAAGACAAAGTCTTAATAAAATGAAACCTTAAAATTATATTGAATTCACATCACAGAGCAACTTTCTTTTGAATCTACAGCACTCCAATCTATATCATAATTTGCAGTTGCTTCCAGAGAGCTTTTTCTTTTCTCATAAAGTTGTTTAAAATCATTCAACATTTCTTTTTCTGAAACTTCTCCACCATATTCTTGAGGTAAAATTGAGACATCAATGTGATTTTTTGTCAGCTCTTCCATGTTTTTTGTTAAAATTAAACGACTTCTTAATTTTTCATTTAGCGCTCTTTTGCCAACTTCAAAGAGAAAACTTGCGAAAATCGGTAAGTTGACGAAATAATTTTCCTTCTCTCTCCCTATCGTTGCATTTTTAGCACAAGTTGCAAAATCTTTAATGTCTTTTATACTAAAGAGACTAAAATAATGCGAAGAAACATCAGTGTAATCACTAATCGAGGAAATGCCCGCAATTTGTGTTTCTTCTTCTTCAATTAAAGTTGCAACAATCAATGACAACAAACGAACAGCGTCATGTGAGTTGAAAATGTTTGTATCAAATTTTCTTACTTGAATGAAAATTATTCGCTTGCCATCATTGTCACGTGAAATGAGTGGAAATGCATAGCCTCTATCAAATAACTGCCATACTCTCTCCATATCATCATCATTCAAAATCAACCACTTTGAAAATTTTCGTCGGAAAATAAAAAAGTTTTCAAATGATTTGCAAGCATTGTCGACATTGAATTTTCTAATTCGTAAAAATTGTAGAAGAAAGTTGTCATCTAAATTGTCATAAAATTAATTAAATTAAAAATTATGCAATAAAAATTGATAAATTGCTACCTTTTCGACAATTTTTAATAAATGGATGATTTGCAAGCCATATTCTAAGTTCTGACAAGCACTGAATTTTTAAATTTTCATTTTCACCCAATTCTACTCTCGCTTTTTCTATAAAACTCTCAGACAACTCCATAATTTTAAATAAATGACAGCAGCTTTTTTCAAATGGTCAGCACTGCTCTAGATTCAAGACAAAACTAAAATCGTGTGTCTTACGCTCTTACGCCATACGTCTGTGTGTAAAAAGAGCTAACAAAAAGACTAGATGAAAGCGAATTTTAAACGCGGAATTAGACATTAAATCATAAAGTATATACGAATATGAGATGGCAACATAAAAATTTTTACTCACACACGATGATGACTATTTGAAATTTTATTAATAACCAAGTACAAAGCGTAATGAATTTCTCAATTTTTATTCGATTTTCTTGCGCATGTATTGAATAGATATTACAGATCTGTAATAAATACTTACCTTTTTTGTTTGATATTCACGATAATCATTATATAATAATTTAATAGCTTTACATGTTTCTTCCTTCTTTCAAGGTCAACAATAGTAACTAATTCGTGTTTAATTAAATTTGCATGATTATGCAATCAAATTTTTGGATAATTTTCATGACTTTTTATTTACTTATTGTTATTACAACATAATTTTTGGCATTTAATAGTCGAAATTTAAGAGATGAATTGCGTTGTCAGTTGAAACATAAAGGTGTGCTTCATCAGAAATAATATGCCGACAAATAGCAGAGGCATCGAGATGAAACACACGCTCAAAAGTGCGTACATTTCTCAGATCACAGAGCACCATCATGCCTAACAATGTCCCATAAATTAAACCATAACGTCCATCATAATCCATACATGTGGCAGTAAAATTTCCACATGAAAATTCACTTCTTCTAAATTCTGTTCTTGTGTCAATTAATGACAATGGAGAACTGTATGATGTGAAAACAAAATTTTTATTATCAAGCCACTTTGTATTGAAAACTTGAGTTCTATTAAGATAACTGTGTGTGATTGTGGGAATGGTTGGGTCTAAAATATGAAGTGAATCAGCTTTTGTCGTTAGCAATCGCTCACCAGATGGATTAAAATTAATTGATTTAAATCCAATATTAAGATTCTTGCAGAAATCAAAAGTTTGTAAGCCAAGCTCAGAGCTTAATTTGTAAAATGAAAGGTCGCTTCTTGAAACGGTCACGAACGTATCGTTAATGAAATCTATGTCATTTAGTTGTTCACTTGAATTTTTAACTTGTTCTTCATTGTAGCCATTGTCAGAGTCGTATGTAAGTATTGAACCATTCATTTTACAACCAGCAATTAAATTTCCTCTTCTTTTTAAACTTGAGATTCTTGAGGTGTTATCAGATCCATTTGAGAAAAATTGCTTTGTTTCAATTCCATTTTTATTTCTTTTATATACATTAAATTTTCCTAGTGATGATGTATAAAGATAATTATAGTTCATTTCAAGAATGGTTTCATAGTTTTCTCGATGTTGAAAGAAAACGATTTGCTGACATGTACCATACATCCAATTTTGATAAATTTTTAATCTATCAGCATATTTCATATCTCCTTTGAATGTTCTTTCGAAGAGTTCATAATGATTTTTCATGTGTGTCACCATTAGAGAATCTCTGCACTTTCTCTCAAAAAAGTGCTCTTCAATTATTTTCTCAAATAAACTACAAACTTTTGAGATATTTTTATGGTCAATTTCATTGCAGTATGAAAAGATTATCACAAGTTCGTCAATATTTAAATCTGTTATAAACATTTTTTAGCTTAAATAAATTAGAATCAATTTCTTATATTTAAAACTTTTAATTTATAAACTTTTTAATAAAATTTTACCTACTTCATGATTTTCAATGTTTGTTTATCTTTTTATACAAATACATGCACAAAATTTTTATGCTAAAAACATCTGATATCCATTTTTTTTGCAAAAAAATAACGATACTTAAACCGTAAAATAAATTTTAAAAAAAGTTTCAGTTTCATTCCCCTAAACATAAAATATACTCAAAGAAAAACACTTGATGATGGTGATGATTAAAGCGCATTTTTATAATGAAAGAATAAACGTATGTGGAAATATTTTTACACATCGATAAAGTGTAAAACTATATTTATTTTTATAGTTTTATATAAAAAATTCCATTACACAGACAGCCAATAAAAAGACATTGTGCATGAGTTTACTTTTTCTGGAAAATTTCATAAAATAGTAAATTTTTTAAAAATTTAATTAATGGATTATCTAAATGAACAATTGAGTAAATGCAAAAACGATAAACATATATTTAAGTTACTCTACAAAATTAGAACACAATATGTGGTAAAAGAAGCCGATATTGTAAGTAAAATTAATTTTTATAAGACAAAAAAAATGAAATTTTTCGATTTTTTTACCAGGAAACTTTTGTTGCAAATGATGGCCTCAAGAGACTGACAGCTCTTTTGAGCGAAAGAATTGGACTTAAAACATCACAGGAAAATGATAAAATTATAGAGATTCTCTTATCGATATTAGGAAATTGTACATTTTATAAATCTTCAGCTGAGAAGGCACATGAAGCAAATATTGCAGAACATGTTGTAGCATTGATCAATAAATCTGATGATAATGTAATTAAAGCAAAGAGTTGCAGACTACTTGGAAATTTAGCACAGTTCGAAAAGACAGGTCTCAAATTGCAACAATTTGGTGCAGCTCTTTGTCTCTCTAATTGTCTCTCAGATGAATCATCTCCACATCTTCTCATGATGGCAGTACGAGCAATTCGCTTATTATGGAGTTCTAAAAAATTTAGATTTGAAATACTTTCATTTGGCTCAATTGCAAAAATTGTCTCGTGTCTAAAATCGACTCTAAAGAAAACCGAAGAAAATTCATCGAGTGATGAAAACGATGAATTAGCAAATATGGTGATTTTTAGACGCAGCAATAGCTCTGAACCAGATCGGCTAATAACAAAAGAAAAATTATCAACTATCATCGAAAAGATGCAAAAACATGATTACAGAATTGATTATGAAATTTTAAAACCAGAAAAGAGAAAGAGGAACGAATTTGAATTGCCAACAAAGAAAGAGAGCATTGAAGTAATATCAGCAATTTTGAAATCTCTTTTGACAATATCAGCAACATCATTGCCTCAAGTTGCTCGCTCAATATTAAATGGTGTTTCATGCTTTCTATATTTGATTGAAGAATCAACAAAATTTCGTCCAATGTGCTTAAAAATCTTTTCTAATCTCTCCTACAATGCATTCGCGCAAGAGTTTTTGGGAATAAATAATGAACTCATACCGACAATTTGCAAGCTCTTGCTAACCGCTCAAAATCAAGAGAAACCGTTGGATCAGAACGAACAAAAATATTGTCTCGACATCATATGCCTATCGAGCGAGAATGCATGCAACAGATTAAAGCTAAGACGCAGTGGTGTGTTTAAAACTATGCTATCGATTGCAAACACAACAACAATTCAAAGTGAACTAAATCTATTAATCTTTGCATTCTTTCAATTTCGTTTTGACGAAGATGGATTAAAAACATTAATTCAGCTCAATTTAATAAATGTGTTAATTAAAATCCTCGCTGATATTATTGAGTCAAAAGAAGTAGATCACATTAAAACTGATGATCCAAGTCTCGCTGAGGAAAGAAAAGAAGAACAGCGAATTAAGCAACAACAACAACAAGTGCAGCAACAGAGGAAGAGACGAGCCTCATTTAATATGTCATCGTCCTTTAATTGCACTAATAAGTTTATGCGATACGATTCAGGTTCGCCTTCACATTGTAGTAGCGGTTATAGTAGCACTCAACTCTATAGTCCTACACGATCATCAAGTGGCTACTCTCCTGTCAACTCGCCAGTTAGATGTTATGATGATTATGACTCAGATTCAAATCAATATTCACCTGTATGCAGCGATAATGAAGATGAAGATGCAACAGAAGAAACACCAGTTGTACAAGACGATTTTGATATTCTTGATTTTCTATATAATAATGATGAGATTGGGAAAAGTGCAAATGAGAATTCAGAACAAAAGAAAATTACAGAAGCTGATGAGGAAACAACAACAAGTCTCACAATAAACGATATCGAATCTGATGATGATGAACAAGAGACTGATAAATCAGACATTTCACCTAGTAAAAAATCTGAAAATTTACCCGAGACACTAAAATCAATTGAGAGTGATCAGCTACAATTTATTTTGCTACTTCTATGGAAAGTTTCAATTAAACATAGTGATCAAGCAGCATTTACCCGTGCTGCAAATTTATCAACTCTAATTAAAGTCTGCTCACTCGTGCAAAGACCTAATGGAAAGATTTATCAAATCCTACAGAATATCATGGAACAAACAAGAAACTTTGTGCCAATTCTATTAAAACAAGATTTAGTGTTTCAAATCAATGAGCTTTCATTTCCAATTTATAATCATTCAAATTGCTACTCATGCGGTAAAATGAAAGTGATAAGTCGAGAGTTGTTAAAAGATATCGCAAAAGTGGCAGAAAGTGGCTATGGTATTGGTGAATTGACTCATAGTCTTTTGACGAATGATGAAGAAATGAAACTTAAAATTGCTATTAAACTCTTGTATGTTATTTCATCATCTGAGATTCTCAATCAGTTTCTTTTCAAATATCGTGCTTTAGATATTATAATGAATATCATTTTTGCCAATACAAATTTGTCTGTCGAGGCGTGTAATGGCTTAACAATTATGTCTAATAATTTAAATATTCAAATTCCATCGGAAGATGAAGTCTTTCAACGAATCATTCCCGATGATTTTGCTGAAGATGAAAATTTATTCAACTTCACGAGCAAAGGTGAAGTTGTAAAATTTATTTTAAAAGACGGTGAAGTGTCATTTGACAAAGAAATTTTGAAGAAATCGAGTGAAGTCTTTCATTCAATGTTTACCGGGCATTTTCGTGAATCGAACTGCAATGAGGTTAATTTCCCTAACTATACAGTTTTGGGCATGAAATATTTTTTTCAACTAATGAAAATGGAGATGAATGGAAGTTTAAAAAGAATTGCGCCTCGAGTTAATGATATGGATGCTATTCTTCAAGCATATGAGCTTTCAATTTTATACATTCTCAGCAATATTCAACAGCCGCTTTTAAATGTCATCAAAACTGTACTCGATGAGACAAATGTGCAAAAGATTTTTGAATGGTCTTTGAGAAATATCAATCAAGATTTGTTAATCTCTTCAATTTGCTACTATCTTTGTTCAGAGATCGATGGGCGTTCAAAATTGAAAATATTTCTTGAGGCAAACAATTCTACTTATAGTAAAGAATTTAGAGACTTACTTGTGGATAGTATTTCTATGAAATGTAGACCTCAGGATGATTAAGAAATCAATTATTCCATATTTGTCTGAAACTATTTTAAATAAAAATTATTAAGTAAAAGAATGTCAAATTAATTTTTTTCATTTTTTATTTTTAAGTTCATCCTTTTCATCGGCTCTTTTTTCTTTCAATATTTAGCAAAATTGGACAACATTTAAGGAGTGATGTGAGTCCAATGCTCTTGCTTTTCACAAAAAAATTTGATTCATGCTTGCTTTTATTTAATCAATGATGCGATAGAATGAAAAATAATGAAAATTTTCTTCTTTTCATTTCCACACTGTTAATTGTGGAAGAAAAATGCCTAATGTACTCATGCGCTGGGATAATTAAAATAGATTCATTTTTAGATTGAATGGTGGTGGTGTTTGATTTTTTATCAACTCTTTTTTTGTTAAAACTTTTTCCATATTATTTACAAAAAGTTCATTCTTTTCGTTTTTAGTGTATCGCAATACTCTTTTGTACTTTTGCTTAAAGAAAAAAGTTTTACTTTTTGTGTGTATGTTAGAGTTTATGAGTTTTTATGACACTTTTTAGCGCTTTTTTGGAACAACAATGCAGCTTATACATTCACTTTGGCTCACGGCTGGGGGCGGCGTGGCTGGCTCACGGCTCCGGGATGAGATCTCGAAAACTACAATAGCTAGAGACTTCCGGTTTGCTGTGTTTGATTTGTGCAATCGAGTTACTGGCGGCAATCTTTATTAGAATGTTGCCATTGATTGAATTAATTAAAAAATTACGAATTTAAATTTCCAAATTGAAAAATGTAAACAACGCGAAGTTGGCTGCGAAAACGATTGCAGCGCCACCAACGGTAAATATTGGAACTTCAAATATTTTGAATATTACTCAACCGTTTTTTGATATCAATAGTTTATCATCAGAAGATTCAGTAAATTAGGTATCAATTAAGAACGCTTACCGTACTTTCATATATCAAAACTTTATAAATATGATTTTCCTGTATTTTTATTTATTTATTTTAATCAAATTATTTTAAAGTGTGAATTGTCTTAAATAAAATTAATAATTCTGTAATTAGTTAACATACACTGATCTAGGTACAAAAATGCGCTTAAGTGTCCCCCTACTACGCACGGACACTTTCCATGTCATTTTAGGTCTTAGTGGCTGGTTTTTCTTCTTTTTTTGAATGTCATAAAAACTCATAAGGGATAAATTTCTTACTATGATAATATCTAGATTGTGTTCTAATATATTTTTCTTATCCTGTCAAGTCCGTTATGTTATGTTGTGAGTGTATGTCAAAATTGTAAAACTTAGTGATTAAAGAAATGAAAGCTTTGTAGATAGTTAATCAGACACAGCATATGTAGGTTTCTTTCTTCTTGTATTAAAGATACAACTCATAAGGTTTCTTGTTGGCGTATTTAAGTCTTTCGTTTTTCTTTTCTTTCTTCAATATATAATAGTGTATGTGTGTATCATGCATTATACTCAAAAATTGCACATTAACTTTTTAAGTTTTTTTGTCCATTCATTGTTTGTTTGAATAATTATTTTTTTAAGAATTATTGAGAAATTATTTAGCGCATTTTTGGTTAAAATATATAAAACATGCTTTTAAAAATTCACTTTTACAGCCAAATTTTTCTATAAATTGTTAAAAAATGTGCTAAAATTTCTCAATTTTACTTGAATACTTTCATTCAAATTTTTTTATATTATAAATCACAATCAGTTTACGGTTCTGTATTTTAAATCAAAAGTTTTTTCTTTCTGCTATTCAAGATGAATGGAATTTTTTCTTTATCAAAAATCACTATTCTTTACTTCCATGTGTTGTAAATGCAGACATTTTAAAAAAATTTTCATCATTTTTCACTAAAAGTTTTACTGAAGACACACGTGCAAACTACCTTGTTCATTTTTTACTGTAGATGCTCGTGATTAAATCACATGGACAAAGAAATTGAGTGCATGAGTGTGTTTTGCATTTCTTTCAAATAATAAAAAGTCATCAAGTAGCTTCCGTCAAGTTTTTTTTCTGCAATTTCTTCTTTCTTGTTTTTTAATAGTTACAAAAAAAATCATAAATGAAACACAAAAAAATTGTACAATAATAATTAAGACTAAGAAAAAAAGCTCCTGATAAAATGAAAGGACCACACATGTAAGAAATGTTGTGACAAAAAAAAATTGAGAGTAAAAAAGGACTTTTAAAATCGGATTTAATTTAATTGTAGAACTTTAAACAATTTTATCGTTGATCTTATTTATATATCTACGTATTATGTTCTAGATTTTTTTCTTCTTCTCCATGCATTTTTAAATTAAAAAAATTTGTCCAAGAAAAGAGAAATTAATGTCAAAAAGAATGTCCAATGTGATAGTTTATAGGATGGATGAGAGTGTAAACTGATGATTTTATGGGTGGCAGGGAAAGGAGATTTTGATGATGATTAAAAACTTTCATTCTATTGCCGGCAGCGATGATGACTACAAAGTTGACTATCTTCGATTTATGAACCCATTTGGAGTTTGAGGGCTGTTCATGAAGACAAGCTCGACCTCCACCAAAAGTGGAAAATGATCACTTGGTATTCGCGGATGTGGACAGCCAACGACTTTGTTTTCTCGCAACCAGTCCGATGATAATGGACCGAGCAAACCCAATGGAACCAAGCCTTGTTTCGAGTAGAAAATGTAATCGATAATACCTTTAAAATCGAATGTGAAGTTGGTATAGGGCATTGTGTCTTCACTGTATGCTGATGCAAGCTTAAAGGAATGAGTAAATTCATTGGCTGTATCACAATTGGAGATCTTTTGCAAGCATGATTTGTAGCCGAGTTCCTTAAAGTCCTGATGATCCATGGATACACGGCCAGTGCTTAAGAATTCGATGACACCAGAATCGGGCAGTGAATTGAAGTCACCACATAAGAGCAGTTGAACATTGTTGCTATCATATTTTTGACCTGGCTTAAAGCTGTGACAAACCTCATCGAGGATTGTTTTTAATTCATTTGACAGCATCATTGTCTGAATGAGTTTCACATCGCAAAATTCCGGGTCCCAATGTATGTGAGCCGTGCATACAAGAATTGGTTGAGAAATGGCCGCTTGTTCTGGCGACAAACCTTCCCATGCATTTTCTTTCACTTTTAATACAGCGGCTAAGCCAATGTTGTCTTTTGGCATTACACGATTAAGCATATTGTCAGATCCCTCTGCATTTGCCATTGCAAGTTGATTAAATTCTACCAAATGCTCTTTTATCAGTGTAAATCTGTGTTTAATTTAAAATAATTAAAACATTTCTATAAATTAATTTTATAAATGTAATTTTGCTTACTTGTTTGAACGGAAGAAGATGGCACAACCGTCAACATATTTTCTATCATTTTCTGACATTGTCTTAGCTCGTGATTTAGGTGAAAAAATGCCTTCATATCCATCATTCTTAAGTTCAGGTTTGAAGAAATTATAAAATTGATCTGTTTCAACCTCTTGTAAGCATATTATGTCCGCTGAGTAATGTCGAATTTCATCTAAAATTGCCTATTCACCAAATATACAAGTGTGGGATGAGCAGCAACAGAAGAGTAAGAGAGAGCGAGAGAGAAAAGATAATAATGGTATTATGAATTAATTTATTGTTTGTCGAAGAGAATAGATCGAGGTGATTCATACATACCTTCTTACGATACTCCCATGCAAGTGCCCAGCTCGGGCAATAGCCGTACATTTGTCTTGTTGCATACTTATCGCAGAGGACGTTGTAGCACATTACGGTAAATATGCCTAAGTATTCATAGATGAAAGAAAGAAAGACACGAAAAATGCGAAAGTTAATAATTAATTTTTAACAATAGCAAAAAAAGTATTTATACAAAAGTGAAAGATTATGCGCTGTTGTTGACTTACATGCTGGCCTCGATCTATTAGGTCTTGCGAGAGGTATCCACGGTCTTTGAGGCGGTGATGTGCCCGGGACAGTAACTAAATAGCATGAAAAGAAAATACGAAAAATCAAAAATGAGTTAAAACTGACATTATGGAACGACATAAAATGATTGACATCAATGGTCGTTTATAAAATTATTTTCTTATTATTTCTGGTTCAGTGGCAAAAAAAATCTTAGCATAAAAGACACAACAATCACCAAACAGAGAAACAGAAAGAAAGAAATGGAAAGATAATTTTATTTTTCAAAATTTCTGGGTCGATGAGCAAAAAAAACTTCTTGGCAGTATCAGTAACAGCAAACACACCGTCAACGGCAGCAAGAAACAAGAATGAACACAATCATCGTGCCTTGCCAATTTTCTAAGAAGCACACAAAAAACAATCTGGTGTCCAAAAAAGAAAAAGTATTTTTTGAGGCAATTCAAACATAATGTTACGATTCAGTGGCTTTAAAGAATAAATAAAAGAATCACGATTGAGATTTTTTTGTTGTAGCTGCTGTTGATATTGACTTGAATTCAATTGGCAATTGACTTCTTTCTCTTTCGAATGCTCAGGTCTTTTTTTATTATTTTATAAATGGAGAGTAAGTAACTACTTGAGTAGCACGCGGCTGCAATTTTTTCGCATCGTGATCAATAGAAAAAAAATTGTTAAAAGTTGAATTCAAGATTAATTCAAATGTCTTACTCTCTATATCGAATGTGAAATAAAAGATTAATATCGACAAAAAATCTAACAAATTGGAATTTAACAATTTGATCTTGACTGATATGTTGCATGCCTGTCTTTATTATTGAGTTTATTGACATAGAAAACCGGATTAAATTGATATGAAAGACATTTTAAGGCACTCAATTGAAACAATAATCTCTAATAATCCCTTTCCTACATGCGCATGTTATGATGGTGGTCGTGAGTAGGAAGGTGAGAATAGAAAATTAATTGATTTGTGTGTTGATTTTATCTAAATCTTTCATCGAATATGAAATGAAGTAAGTAAATGACAATATCAACCTAAATTTCATATACGAAAAACTGATGGACATTAATATTTGATTGATACTTATAGTCATAATTTTAGAATGCTTGCGAGCAATGCTTGTTCTAGATTTATTTAAATTTCTAAAACCTAATTAATTTTAGAGAAATTTTTTGATTAATGAGAAAATATCAATGAATTGAAAGATGCCAAATCGTTATTATTATTTTTTGGCAGCAAGCGGCTGCTGACTATCGAGTACACAAAAAAAGAGATTAACGCGTGAGTAGTAAGAACTTGTTAGAAAATATATTTCAATGAAGTATAGTAAAGTGATTATTATAACTAACAAGGAGATTTTAAACAATCATCCATTCACATATTTCTTTTTTATACACCATCATCAATGGCATTAGAACGAAGATGCTTGCAAGATAGAGAGATGAAGTAATTAAAGAGAATTTTGAAATTTAAATCCAAATATTGAGAGAGGTGAATTCAATTTCATTATTTTCGGACAAAAGAACAAAAGTCAATTGTAATCCGATACTAAGCACACTTTATGAAGTTGAAAAAAGCATCGAAATGTAAAAAGAGGCAGATTTGAATAAGTATGAATAATAAACGAATGAGCTAGAGAGGAAAACTATACACTCCATTCACAAACAACACTGATCCAAAACAAGAAATTTAGTCCACTTTTTTCATGCTTTTGATTTCAGAGAAAATGAAAAGTAAAGGAAAAAAAGAGTTTCCCCGCTTCACGTTCTAATCTAAATGCTACATTAATTTCACATTTTATAACTCTCATTTCTTCTTTTCTATATCTATCGCTTTCTTTACTAATATAAAAGCTCATTCGTAAATATTGTTTTGAACGATTTTCGTGTTCTATTATCAAAAAGCGTTAAAATTATTTACGCTTCATTAAGCATACAAGGTCTGTACCTTGATATTCTCTTGCTGACTCTACCTAGTAATAGGAATACTATCTTTCATTCAATGTACAGAAGTAAATAGATTCATCGTGCAGATTGCGCTTATAAAGTTGAAATGTTGAATTAATGATTGAAAACAGAAGCAATTTCCTTTCTATATTTCAATCTTACTTATTTTCCCCTCACCTTAACTACAGCATACACTTTTCATACTCTCGTGTTTTCAAGAAAGATTCAAGAACACAAAACAATCATTTTGTTATATTCAAGCTCACATGGAGTGAAAGATTGTTTAATAATTGTTGTTAAAAAAGATTTTTTGTGTGTCATGCCAGTTTTATCGAGCGCACAAAGTTTTATGAGAAGATCTCTAATTAATACAATTTGACACGCTGTCGTGTGACAATTTTTATTCGAGAAAGCACAAGGGCAAACTGCTGGTAGCATTCACTTTTTTTAAATTTATATGCTTAGATTTCACTTCTATTAAGTGAGTGCATCAAAACTTATCCGATTATTTCACGAGGTAGTCGCGCGCGACTACGATGTATGTTGAATGAGACATACTCTGAAAAAACTAGAATAATAAACTCTCTTGCTAGTTGTGCAAGACAAGAAGAGGAAAAATATAGATTAAAGCACGAAGATTAACATTCACTTAAAATGGAAATTAAATAACGTGTAGCATGTGGATCTACGGATTATCGTCTTGATAGATAGTTGTCTTGCTATCTCGACTCCTCTTGTATTTAATATGCAGTTGCAGGAACGTACACGATAAAGATATCTTGTTAGTCAACGCTTAAGATAGAAAACCATTTCTTTGACACTTTAATTAACTTTTAAGTCATTTATTTTCACACACCACTTATGATGACAAAGCAGATTTGCTTGTTTTCGCACGCCCAATACATATCAATACCAAAATCACTATTATAATATTTTTGGTCAAACTTGCATACCTACTAAATGTTTAAACTTTCATTTTTCATTAAATATTACCACTCAGTCAATAAACCAAAATAACGAGTAAACTGAAAGAAAGTACTTTATCAATACGCTTCACATCGCATTTAACACGAATAAAACAAGAGGCACGATGAATAGAGGGAAAAGAATTGCGGTCAGAATGTTACAAATGATAGAGAAAGCTGAGAATGTTGTTTTTGTTAAATGGCAATTGTCGTTCTGTATCGTTGCGCTTCAAATACGCTTTTATTTGCAAACACAAAAAAGTCATGTATATTTTGTGGAAAATAACGACAATGAGAATCATCTTGCCTTCTTTTTTATGCTGCATTATTTCATTTCTCGCAAATTTTAATGAATCACGTCACCATGTACTCATCATTATCATTATGCAGCAGTAGTAGCTACCAAGTATATCTCTCGAGTAACTTAAATAAATAAATTTTGACATCAGGTGAAAGTTAACCGCAGTAATAAATTACAAGCGACTTTTTACAGATAAAGAAAAAAACTTTCTTTAAAAGCGAAAAAATTCTCCTGATATTGTAATTGTATATTCCTTGATTACTGAATTGACCATGCAATTATAGTTTAATAGAGTGAAGACGATATTGAACAATAAATATAAATTGTTTATAGGAAAGAAAAACGAGCATTTTAGCGTGTACTATGTCCAATTAATTGTGATTAATGTTATATACTCAGACTTAAGGAAGAACGAGAGATATAGAAAGAAAAACTATAAATAATAAATAAGAGATTGACTGTATATTCATAGATAATTGGATTTGATATGTCGCAAGACAAATGAGGTCAGTAATATTACGATTGTACTTACTCACAATCGGACTGGACTGACAAATTAGTCATTCATTTAATTCGTTCTCAATTTTCGTTTCGCATTCATTTTCTCTATAAAACTCGCTCGCGTTTTTCGTCATTTATCTGACCGCTAGCGAACGTTTGTCAGCAATGACGAAAACAATGGTTTGTCGACAAATGGAAGAGACGTGAAATGATTCTATACATAGTGATATATTACTTCATAATTGCAAATGACGTGCACAAATGAAAGTAATTTTCGTTAAATGAAATTTAGATGAAACACAGCAGCAAAAAGTTTTAAATTATCGTTGATCATCATGAAACTACAGAGTGCAACAGCGAACAAATTCTAAGAAAAATAATGCTATAATAAATTCAATTTTCTATAATCTACAATCTTTCACATTCGTCGAGTGCGCACTTTCGCATTAAATAATGGCTAGATGAAATTTCAATGAGAATCGATTTTCACTTCAATTAACACCACCTATAAAAGCACGATATCAAAAAAAGAGAAAATGAATAGTTATTGCACATGAGAATAATAATAAAGAAAAAAAGAGGGAAAGAAAGATCGAGAGCGAATTGTTGCGAAAATAAAATTACTTTTTTGTGTAGGAATCAAGGTGAAGTAACTTCTTCTAAAAGTTTAGAATAAAGTAGATTGTCAGAAGGACAATTTGATCTTCTAATTAGCTACTTCAACTTTTTTCTATTATAAGTTAGAAAGTTCTAATTGCTGTCAAATATATAAATTACACATTTAAAAGTTACTTTGCATTGATGAGAACTCATAGCAAAAAAAGTAGTATTGTGATAATTTCCAATTGATAAAGCTCTCTGACCTAAATTTTATTTCGATCAACGTTGCATACATACAAAAATATACGCATGTTTCAAATTTTTTCATGCACATATTCCCTAAATGCACTTCTCACTGTTTATTGTCGTTGTTTTTATCGTATACCGCACTCTTGTGTATACGTCTGAAACGTTTGCTTTTATAAAATTTTACTTTCACTATTTTCATTATACATTTTGATGTCGTTTACTCTGCTTTTCTCTTTCCGTGATTTCTTGCTTTTTCTTTGCTCGTTTTTTTCTTCGCTGCTCTTTCTTCTTTAATTTCTTTAATAACAATGAAACTTTTTTTTGAAAATTGATTGCTTGTGGGTTTCTTTTTTGTATATGCTGCAGTGCAATTTCAATACATTTATAATTCACAAAAACTGTTATTGGAACAAAGTTCAAAATGAAAAAAAATAAATAATCACTATAAATATTGTCTATCTGCTGCCAAACGAACAGATAATGATTATTTTGAAAATTAACGTGAAAATAAGCGAAACGAGGAGAATAAAATAAAAATAGTTAAATGTAGCAGGCACGAGAGTATAAAAGCAGATCATGATTCATCACAATAGAAGAGTTTTTCGTGCACTATTTATGCAAGTCAAAAATTTAATCGAATTTATGTTCAATAATACGCATAAAAAATAGAACGACAATTTGACACACTGTAGTACGATAAATAAATGAGCGGGAGGTAGTGAGACAAATACTTATTTCGTGAAAGTTTAATTAACAATTTATGTTCATGTTTCATAGTAAAGGCGTCAATTAAAGTAAAAATTTTCTCATTCATTCATGATTTATTGAGTATAGACTTAATTCATGTCAATTTCTTAACTCTTTCTCCTCCTTCTTTTCTCTTCATTAACAGACGTCGTCATCAGCATAAATTATTGCTTATTATATAAATCAATATAATACAATCAATGTGTAGGCGCAAAAGCTATCAAATGAGTTTTGTAGACTAGAAGAAAAACATGTCTTCCTTCATTTCATCATCTCTCTTCCCATATTTTGCAATTGCACAATTTTTATCAAGTCAATAAATGGTAAACAACGTTGTAGTAAAAAGGAAAAATATAAACACAATTCATAATTTTCTTGCTTTCATAAAAAGTTGTATGTGTGTGATTGCAAAATTTTATTACAGCACACTACTTAATTGAATAATTTTCTCTTATTTTTATTATAAAAATACTTCATTCTTTCATATTATAATAAAATTACAAAAAGTACTTTCTTAACAACTTAACAAAAAATATAAATATATATAAAAATAATGAAGCAAACATGTTTTAAATGTTCGCCTTATCAAATATCAATACAATAAAATTTATTAACCCTGCATTACTCTTTCATATTTCTTTTCTCAACATCAATATTTCAATTTCCATAAATTTTAAGTCAATACGCTCGAATAAAATTTATGCAAATTTATTTATTGATCTTTAAGCTTTCTTTTCATAATCAATTATGAATTTTTCTACTGTGAGTAATGTAGGGTTAAAGCTTGAAATTAACTAAAGGTTTCTACAAGTAATAAATGGAAGAAATTAATCAAATAAGTAGTAAAAAATACAGACAATTAAATACAACATAGTGTAAAGAGTAGACACAATGAATAAGAAGAAGAAATAGAAGAAAGTCTACACTCTCTCGCATACATATTTCACAACAGTAAAACAAATATGAATAATTGAGTTTTGAGATTTTATCGATTGTATAAATTTTCATGGAGAGAGAAATAATGAATCTAAATGAAAAGTACTCTAAAGAGTCTATGTAAGCAATACTTGTAAAATAAAAATGAACTTCATTAAATGGAAATTACATAGTTGTAAGTATGTATGTTGCAACTGAATGTATTTCTATTGTTCTTAGCTCTTTCTTTCTCTATTTCTTCTCTTTCTAAAAGCCTTTTTCTTCTCTTCATCAATGTGGGTGGCAAAGAATTTTGACGAGAGAAGAAAAAATCACTGCAATCAATATAACACGAGCATTTTATTCTTCCTTTCTCATCTATTTGTATTGTGAATAAGAGAAAAATTCATTGGAATCGTTCAATAAACAAACATTATTGATGATTTAAAGGCTCTTAGAATATTCTTTAGCGCATTCTTTGAATTTTAAAAAAATCACTTTGAAAAAAATATGTAGAATTCAAATTTGACCATTAAAAAAATTGAAAAATTTGAAAAGTAAAAAAATGCGCTAAAAAATAATCTAATCTATTGAATACTTTCTAAATGTGATTTAAATTTATGGTTGATGTTTATTCATTTGACAACCGGTTATGATTGAGTATATATATGTATATAATATATATCTACATACATGTAGATGTGCAAAGATCATTTTAAAATATAATCATCAAACATGCACATATGATGATGTGAATATAGGAAGTTAGCAAAAAAAAAAAGAATTGATTGAAAACCATAGGAGAGTTAATTTTTGTATAGAATTAGTTCTTTGTAGTCCCTGAGAGATCAGGATTTGATCAAAATTTTGATCGTTATGCCTTTTGATTCAGCTAATTGAGCCAATAAAATAATCTCCAAACAAATTGAACATGCCAAAATGATTAATTTGAAATTACTACTGCCTGTCATACATATTTTATTTTTTTTGTATCTTAATAAATAGAATTAATCATTCACTCTCTTTTTCTAGAATCATAATCGGCTGTCAAACATGTGACAAAAAAGAGTCATTCCTAAAATTCAATTAACTTTTTTTCTGCACATTTCATGGCTATTTTAAAATAATAAAAAAAGTAAAATAGATATTTGCAGTAAATAAAAAACAAAGGAAAATAATAAATTACTTAATTTACTAGCTAAGAGACTTTCAAAGATAATGGTTATGAGTTTTGAGAGAGAGAGAAAAAAGAAACAGACAAAAGATTGTGTTATAAGATTGTGTCATTATATTTTTAACAGCATAGTCATCCAAGTTGTTGTAAAGTGAATTGAGGATATTTCTTGCTTGTAGGTTTAATTTAATTTAGGTAGAATTCAACAATCTCTTTCTTTTGAGTGTGTTTAGCTATATCATTCAATTTTAATCAAAAGAAGTAAGAGAGTTTTAGTTTGTCCTAAAAAGTAACAAACAAACGACATCAATTTAAACAGAAAAATCCCAAGCGCAAATTGCTTAGCCACAGACCATTATATTTCATCACATATTTTTCTTTGTCTTAGACACACTCTCTTAGATTTCTTTTAAAACTTCAGAATATAAAAAAATAGTTTCATATTGAAATAAATAAGCGACAATTTTCCACTTAGAATTGCAAAACAATTGTAAATAATAGCTTGCCTTCATAACACACATTTGTGGCGGTACTTTGCTGCTCGCATTCTCTCATGCTTTATGTTTATTGCACCCGACAGGTATTTGAGGCACAAACACACACAGTGTGAAAGAGTGAATGCGAAAAAAATAAAACAAAAGAGTTCTATGAGCTGTTAATTTCCAACTTGTAGTTATTCTACTGAATATGCCCGAGAGCAGTCAGTCATTCAGTCAGTTGAAAATATTATGCAGAAATTGAAATGTCGAGCAATTTTCAATTTCAACATTCCTCACAGGCGAATTGAATCACGAAGATTGAGAGAAATATAAAAATCGACATTTAACTTCTTATGTTTTTCTGTAGACAAGAAAAACTCAATATTTTTTCAACAACTCACGAGAATTCATTTTAATTAACTCTCTGAAAAGAAGCAAGTTTTTTGTTTTTCTTCTCAAAGAATGCAATGACTTGCAAAGAGGATATTACGCAAGACCAAATTTAAAACAACCTGAGGAAATAAAATTGCATTGCATTTATGAGAGAGTTCATTTACACTGACACCGACAAATAGTCATGACATGTACGGCAATTTTTCACCTACATTCAACGATCGTAAAAGCGAGAGATTGCATTGACTTGAAACCACATGATACATAAATTTTTTTTTCTTATATTTAATACTTTATGAAAGTCATTTAGAGCTTGGAGAAGAGGAAAATATGATTTCAATTAATAAAGAACTTCTCTTGCACACACAAAGTTTTTTTTAAAGAAGAGAAGAATTTATATGAGCCATAAACTTCTCTTTATGTATGAAACGTGGATTTAAAATTCATATTTATAATAAAAATAAGAAGAAAGAACAGCGGCTTTGATGATGAGTTGACGCGATCGTCGTTACCGCATTATGTTGGCATAAAATAACATTACATAATTTGCTTGTGTGTTTTTCAACTCGATGAGAAAAAAAGACAGAAGAGAGCGGCAGTTTTAAAGTTTTGTCCCTGAACCACTAAGGTAAACCATTCGTCTAAATAGAAGAGGGAAAAAAGCACTTCTGAGCTCATGGTAAGTCAGTTCATTTGTCTTATATTAATAACAACAGGGGAGCTCAATTGTTGGATACTTGAAACTTAAGATTCATCATTTGAATAAGCATATTCTAGCAAAAAGGCTCTGTATCACTTTTTTATGTTTCTTCTCACCATTCACATGCTAATAAGAAACTTAAACTTTTTTTTTGCAGCTAATGTGATGTGTAAATAAATTTTGTTGTTGCTGTTTGTGTGATTTGCATTGTGACTAGTTTGCTACTCTCAACTCAGGTAAACAAATTTTCTATACATTTTTCACTTTTGTCTATATCTCTCGTAGTCACTTAATGTCAAATGCCAATTGGCATTTTGTGTTTCATCCGCGCCCTAACATTAGCAACAGAGACGAAGAATTTTTGTTCTTGCGCAAATTAATATCAAGTTTTTTAGTAATTTTTCTTGGCAAAACTAATGACTCATGAAATATATACTCTTCGTTTTGCACCCCTTCTAAGAAGATTAAAGAAATAACGAATTAATTGCTACTCATTGTGAACAATTTAGCAAAGTTTTTTTTGAACATTAATTGATACCATAAACTGATTAGTGATCCAAACAAAACGCGAAAAATATACTCATGTATACAGTAAAAAGTGAATGGAATAAAGGAATAAACAGCGCTAGTAAAATTAAACAAAATGAAATATGTATGGAATAAAAAACTTGTTATAGCTAAGCAGCAACAGTAGTAAGTTGGCAGTTGTGCAAGTGCCCCTTTTTCAATATTTTTGTTCAATTCATATACATCATTAGAGACATATTTCTAAAAGCACAACGATGTTACTTAATTTAAATGCAAATCTCTCTCACTCTCCTTCTAATGTTTATTCAGGCATATGAGCATTTTCGAAAGACATACAAACACAATCAACAATGAACATTGCATGCTTAAAAAAGTGAATATTATAAAATAGAAGATTGAAGGTATTCATCTCTAATAATACTCTTTGTATGAAAAAGATAAATTCAATTCAATTCAATCATCAATTTAGTTGAACTTCTTTCTCTTTTTCTCAGCGAATTAACTCAACATACTCGCGTACATATATTTGAATAGTATAGCGTGTATGTAAATGGTAAAAATCGCAATTCGATAGAAAATGAAAGTGCTTGACTGAATGCATGACGATGTGAACTAAAGCTAAAGCAGAAAAAGCGAGAAGAAGATTTTTATAGAAGTGAAGATCTTGTTATTTTCGCATTCATGCGTATTGTAGCGGTGTGTGTCATTGAAATAACTTTATTTATTCTACTTATTTCATGAATTTTCAAGGGACAAGGTTGCTACTATTATAACAATAAATACTGATCGAAAATTGAAACTGAAATTTCAATTATTCTAATAATTCGTGAACTAACTAGCCGTAAACTGTATTCAATGACCATCTGACGCTCTACAATTTTAAAAACGCTGTTCAAGCGTAAATTTGCAATTTAAACAATTTACGCCTCTCAAAATGGAATTTACTTATATGCCTTTTTAGTAAATACTTTTTTCGTGAAAAAAAATAACTCGAAGATTTCTTATTATACAAAACTCTGCAAATCTCTCAAACTATCTTTCTATTTAATTCACAAATTTCTTATATGGTTAGTGTAAATTGTAACATAATAAGAAATATGTGAGAGCAAATACATTGAAAAAGAGAAAAAAATACTTTATTTTCGCTTCAATACGTATTCTAGATCATGTCTAACTAAATAACTAGCTTGAATTTTAAGAATTATTTGTCCGTAATTAATGGAAGAAGAAAACATATCGTTGTTACTGATGGTAGTAACAAAGGAAGAGAAAATTGAAATATTAGACACCAAAATCAGCTCACATGTCTTTCTTTAATGCCCATAGCAATTTAGTAAATTAAATGGATTTCTTTTAGAGGCTGAGAAATTCTCAAATAATTTCGAGAACCTTTCGGAGAGTCGGTAGACTTTTAAGGTTTGAGTAGCGATGAAGGTCAATTGTAGATCAAAGTCAGCCATCATCTCGTGCAATTCTTAAGAAAGAATAAAAATTATGTTTACAGAGCGGTTTGTTTTCCTCTATTATTATTAGCCCATTCAGCTATTTGGCGATTTTATTATAATCTTTTCTTTTCTTCTTCTTATAAATTTACTCTCTTACATCTATATTATCCACTTTCAACTGACTGTAATTTGCGCAGAAAAAGAAGATCGTAGACTTTGATGAAAGCATTAGCAGATTCATTTGAAGAAAAAAAAATAGGCGAGCACACATTAAATTGTTATTCAAGTGTTTTTCTTCTTTTTCTTGAAAAGAAATTATTCGCTAAATTAATTCACCCAAACTACTCCACGTTCATGTCTAGTCACACACACTTCACTCTCAAATGTTATTAAAGAAAGAGTTTTTATTTCAACCTGCATACGAACACTATTGGACTATTTAAAATTTGAAGAAAAGAAAAAACTAATTTGCTCTCATATTCAATCAATCATCATTTTGAAAATTGTGAGAAGAAATTTTTTGCGAAAAAAATTAAATTCGTGAAGAGGAACCGATGCAGTCAAATAATCATTGTATAGAGAAAGTCTCTGATTATAAATAAAAGTTTTTTTGTCTCGAGTTTCCTCTCAATGCATTCGCTTGTCAAAAAAAGAGAATCGGAAAAAGTCGAAAAAGAGAGACATTTTGGATAAAACTTTTTCGTAAAATTTCACTTTTGACTTCACAAATCAACGCCAAACCATCATCATTTAAGGTAGCATCAAAAAATAAAGAAGAAGAAAAGCGTCGAGGAAGAAAGTGATGTGAGAAGTTTCTCTTTTATAAGCAATAGCAGCATAAAGCCGCAAGACTTAAGACTTCCCATGTCCATAAAAATAATATTTAACAACATGAACATATAACACTTTCTTTACTCTAAAAAATTACTAATAATAATTTTTCTCTCTTACTCTCATCTTTTAAAAAAGAATCATATGTGTGAAAAGAAAAGTCTATTAAATGCACTACCAATTATGATTTCTAAATAAATGTCTTTCGTATACAAAAAAGTATATGTGTGGTTAAGGAAAAAATTAGTTATAAAGAGGTTAGTTATATTTATTCATTTTTGGAGACATTAAAAAGAGAAAAATTTATAATGGGCTGCATTATATATGAAAGCATACAGATAAATATGTTGTTGAATTAAACATCAACAATGGAGTGATTTCGATTAAGGTTCATTATTTTTTTAAAAGAAGTGAGAGATAAAAAGAGAGACATTTAAGTTTACAAAGCACGTACATGAATGAATGAATGTGTATCTCATTCATTTTGAATGATACTTGAAGAAAAAACATTTCCTTAATGTCTTTATGTAAAACCACCATAATATTGGTTTTATGATATTCAATATGAAACTTTTTTTTATTTCTCTCTTTCTTTAGCTAGAATGCTGACCTCACACTCAATTTCTTTTAATTTTATCAAAAAAAACTAAGCAATTGATCGCCATTCAATTTAACAACAAGTGGATGAAGTGGGAATTTTTCCTTCTTAATAATATTGTTTCAACACAATATTGCATATCACGCTTTAGAATTAATCTTCTTTTATAGAAGAAATCACTAGAATGATTTTTTTTTCTCTCTCATAAAACTCATTTCCAAGGTATATCAAATTGAAATGATGACCTTTCGTCATTCAAATCATCTTCATTTAATAAATTAACACAGAGCGATTGTGCATTATTAAAATTACTATTGACACTATTGTTATTATGATTAGTATTATTATTTATATCTATGATGTTATGATTTCGCTTATTCACCAACATCGGAGATAGAAGGCTCGCGTTGTAATTATTTTTATGGTGGCTATTGCTGTCGCCATTGCAAGATGGTGTCAAGTTCATCGCGAAAAGCTTGTCAAAATCACCAAGTTTCTTTGTTTGCTGCTGATGTTGGTCACTGAATTTGCACATTAGATTTGATGAAGAAGAACTATAATTCATGGCTGTTACTGCTGCTACTGGTAAATTATTGTTATTTGCTTTCTGATTTATACTCGATAATTTGTTATTCATGTAATTTAATTGTTCGTTATCATTAAAACTGGAACTATTAAGACTATTATCATCAACCATGAGATTGAAATTAGATAGCTGTTGCGTGATTGTGCTTAAGCTATCAATCGCAAAGGCATCATTAACCGTTTTAATGGTAGACGAAATTATATCGTCTGAAATGTTGAGGCCACTTAGCAGTAATTCACATCCTGAATCACCTGAATCTTCGCTTAAACTTTCGCTTCTCATTCGACTCTGTATTGTGTTTGCTGCTGCTGTTGTATTTGAGAGAAAATGTTGCGGATTTCGATTATTATTAAATTCAATTAAATCCATAATTGCAAATGATGAATTAGTACATAAATTTGATTCTGCTTTTATGCGATTTCCACCAATTACTCCAACATCTTTTTTTCTATTATTAATGTCGATATTATTTAAATGATGATACTGTTCCAATTCAATTTCAGCAGCAGCATTGTCAGAAAATGATCGCCTTAATGGAAAAGCCCAAATTTTACAATTTGGATCACATAAACGACAACTACACGATGATGATGAGAGGGACGAATTTGATAGCGAAATTGGTGAGGAAGAAGTCGATCCATTATTATTGTTGCTATTATTCTTGCTCGCAGATATTAAATTGGGATTAAAATCATTGTTGAAGAATAAATTCGAATCGTATTGTAATAGTTGTTGTGATGAAGGCATTATATTCTCATTTGCTCGATTGCCAATTTTCAATTCATGTCTGTTTTGCATGAAGTCATTAGTCGAAGAGAAAGTGAAAGGGATTTCTGCTGTTGTTGATGAAGAAACTTTTTCTGTTGCTGCATTCACAGTTGTCTGTTGTTGTTGTTGCAGTGGTTTTCTATCTTTCTTTCTTCGCTTTCTCGGCTTTATAATACGTGGTAAGCATGTTCCATTCGCATGATGATAACCAGATTCTTCTTCATGCGTTTCACTAATTTCGCATGTATTTGATAAATTGCAAGCATTTTGACTTCGCACATTTCCATTTTCACTATTAACATTAAATGCATTTATTAGCGGCGTCTGGGGCTTCTGAAAGCGTCCAGACATAATTAACGATGATCCATGAGGGTGCTTTGCCATTGCCATATGTGCAACATTCCCACTACAATCATCAAATTCATAACCGTGACTGCGAATTGAATTTATGCTGTTATTAATATTGAGGTGATTATTATTATTATTGAAAGAAGCTTTCTTGTGGCGCATTGAGCTTGAATCGACAGACTTTTTAATTAATGGAATGCCAATCCATTCATTTGCATTTGAAAATTGGTGCGGATATGATGTAGCAGCAACGGCATGTGGCATTTGTTGCTGTTGCTGTTGATGATGATGGTGAGGGTGCATAACAAACTTTTGTTGTTGCTGTTGATGTGAAGAAACTCCATATCTGTCCGTACATGATGATGATGATTTCATTATAACATTTTTACCACGGTTAGGATATTTTTTATGAGTGTGTACAGCTTACAACGCGAACTATTTCCGATTAATTAAGATTAATTTATACAACACGGAATTTATTACTATTGGCCTTTTTATAATTTATTATTACTACTCTTGCTCTTGTTGAATCATCATCTCATATTACTACACTCTTGCTCTTAATTTATTTTTTATAAATATATATTTTTTTCTTTTACTTAAATATATGATTTTTTTACTCTCATTAATTTTCTTTTTATTTCTAATTATGCACGCTTCACAAAATATTTGTTTAAATTAGAATTAATTGAGTTAAAAATCTTGTTTATTTAATTAATCTTTCTTTACACTATATATTAGATTATTCTTTTTTTTTAACTTTTACAGCGTAAATTTCTAGACGAAATTGAAATAATAATAATGAAACTTTTATGTTTGAGTTGTTTCCGCCTCGCGAGCTTGTGTGCAACTAAACTAAAAAATATAAGCGTGTTCGAATGAATAAGAAATGAGAAAGAGAGAAGAATGAGAGAGAAAAATGAAATAAAAAAAATAAAACTCTTATTGTGAGCGATAGACTCTCTGGCTCTTGTCAATAATAATAATAGCAGCTTCAGTATGCCGACAGAAACACATTAAGAGATTTCTCAATTTTTATGCAATTTGAAAGCATTTTGGTGTGCTTCACACATTAGTCATACGAAAGTATGGCAGTCGGTTACTAATGTTAATTGTCATGACAAAAAAACAACAATAAAACGAGAGTTGAACACATAAACATTTAAGATGATGAAAATATATGTGAGTGCAAGACAAGCATCAACAAAAAGAAATTAAAGTCGTAAATATGTGGAAGAGAAAATTAGTTCATTGTCACCCACGACAGCAAAACGATTGAGCTTAAACAAGAGAAAGAAAGAAAGAAAGTTCAAAAACCCCTAACCTCCGTCAATAAATTTTATTTACACTCTCCATGCAGCCGTCGATGACTGTTCCGTAAACTTTCACTTTATTTCAAAACTTGAAAATGTCATTAGATAAAAAGTCAAGATTATGCACAAATCGAGTTGTAGAAATATTCATGCGGCGCTCACGAATTCGAGAAGATAAAGAAAAAGAGATGTCGAATTATACTCAATTATTCATTGCTAAGTTTCTTTCAATTTGAATCTATAACCATCAACATCAAGAGAAGTGTTAAATTTCATTCTTATTTCATCACGGATTTGTTTTATGATAAACTTCTCATTATTCACATGGTCTAATTAGTCAACTATTTTTCATCTAATTGAATAAATTTTCTAATTTAAAATAAAGCATTGTTTTTAAAGGAAAAGTGTCATAAAATTTGTTGAGTTACAAACGTTTTAGTATGATGAAAATCTTAATGAGGAGAAAATTTTTGGACAATTTCCCTCTCTTTTTACTTTTGCTATTAAGTGAAAGTTGAGACTTGATAGATATAATATAGCATTCAATTTAAATACATTTCGCGATACTTTACACATTTAAATAGATGTAAACAATAATATTGAAGATTGCACAAGATATGATTTCTTTGGCGTAGAATTGAATATAAAAGCTCATGGGAAAGAATTGTTGTTGTATTTTGTTAGTAAGAGCAATTTACTATTTCATCTATTCCAGTTTCGTTTCATATGAAACTTCTGGGAACTTTTGTTTTTCATCTTACTTGTAAGATGAGAAACTGATATTTTTAATTTTTGTTTTCTAAGCTATTCACGCTTGAAGACGTGATTCTTTATGCAAAATATAAAACACATTTTGTAAAAATCACATAAATCTTTTCTTAGCAACAACCAGCGTTCATCATATTTTTTAGCGGCATGTCTTTGCGAGAATGCTTAGTGAATCAGATCATAATTGGTAATGGTTAAAAAGGAGTTGTTCAAAAATAATGTAATTTTCAAAATATTTTGTAGTCAGTACTTAGTTACACAGAAATTTTATGTTCCAATGTTAAATTGACAAAATTTATAAACGCTCCTTTTATGTGCTTCAAGCAACCTCACAAAAGAAATCACTGAATTTTCAAGGTGAATATGAGCTCGTGTTGAATAAAAATTATACTCATTGAAAAATATATTCTAAATTTTTTATGCTGGACTTTTTTTAAATGGGTTTCATGTGATCACATAGTGCAATTAATTTTATTTGAGAAAACGTATGCGTTTTTATATAGCAACTACCATAAAGGAAGAGAGAAAGATTGCAATAAAATTAAATTGTTGAGAATTTACTTTTTTGGACATGATTGTTAATGAATCTTTTTGAAAAAAAAAAAATTACTTTTATAGAGCATGAATTGTCATTAATATAATTTTCATTTTGTTTACGTTATAAACGATCATCCATTATTATCAATCATAAATCAAAAAAGAATAAGTTTGAAGAAGTACTCACGACTATAATTGTCCAACATGTGCGTCAATAGTTTGTTGGTTCCGTTTATGTCATTGTAAATTGATAATATGTCTTTTGTCAATGGATTTCCATGCAGTCCTAATAACACAAGATGAAATAATTTCCCGAGTTCGTAAGGCAAACTGCGGAGCAAGTTGTGATTAAGATGTAGTTCTCTGCATATAAAACCAGATTAGTAAGTTTATCAAGAATTTTCATAATATAAATGAATACCTCAATTGAATCAATTCTCCTAGTTCAGCAGGCAAGCTTCTTAATTTGTTATTCGATAAGTCTAACGTTCGTAGATTAACAAGAAGTCCAATGTCGGATGGCAGACGAATTAAACAGTTGTCATTAAGATATAATGCAGTCAAGTGCTCAAAATGCCATAATTGAGGACTAATGTTGCGAACAAGGCCTATTAATTAGCATAATAATGAGTTAAAATAGAGTTGTATTGAAGAAGTTATTATTGTAAAATACCTGTTATTTCAACGCCTTGCCATGATGATTTTCGGCCTGCAGCGACGTCTTCGGCTGACATAAAAGTTTGTTGTCTCCTATTGTTTGTCTCATATTTGTCTTTTCGAGACATCTTGTTAAAAACACTATCTGTAAATGTAATGTATTGCACAAGAACAAAGGATAATTTAGTAATCGATTATCGATGAAGATTTATTTACAATATACTGACAAAATTACAAAAACATAATCTATACATATTTAAATGCAAACAGACAGACGGACATAAGTAAATTTGATGAAGAGAAGAGATGCAAAAAAGATTCTATATAAAATAAGTTAGTAATATGTAATAAAAAAAGAGTGAATATAACAAGAAATGCGTTTATATTTCTTTTATATCTCATTCTTTGTCGATTTTACTAGCATAAAAAGCGACAAGACAATGTAATTTGTGTGTGTGCATGACAACAACAACAACCACCTCTGTGGATTCAGATACAATTTTTTTGCAGAAACACACACAACTGTTGAGTGAAATAAAAAAAGTTTCTTGGATGTGATTTTTTGAGAAGCGAAATGCAAAAAAAACATATTTTAAACAACAAAAACAACAGAAATGACAGAAAGTAAGATGATGATGATAGGAATCCCATAACACAAATAATAACTTTCTTTCAAACTACGTAAGCTACCTACATGTCTTATACATTTTTATATTATTTCTTTGCTTTCAAAAATAGTCTATAAATTTTCTATATCATTGAAACTTAACTATTTTTTTCCTTCAGCATTTTCGGACGAGCGAAACGGAACTCATGAAATGAAGATTATTAAGATGCGTTTGTTTGTCTGATCTAAATTTTGCAAAAGTTTTCTTTTTTAAATATGATGCATAAATGAGGAGAGAGGAGAGGAACAGAAAAATTAAAATTAATGTTAATTAAGAGAAAGAGAACATTAATAACTTATTGTGATGGAAGATAAACACACAAGATATATGTAAAAATTAAAAGCTTTCGGCATTTTCTAAATATCTAATAAAGTCACAAATGTCAGTCAATAAACTGATATTGATGATTAAATGAGGAAATAGCGCATTTTTCATTAATTTCTTAATTTTATATTTTTTATTAAAAACTGTTTGACAGAATATTTTTATTCAGTCAATACATTGACTGAAAGAGTCAAATTTCAAGTTTTAAAAAAATGACAACATGAAACGAAATAATTTGCAAAATGTTGCCTAAAAATGTAAATTAACTTAGAGATAAAAGATTGCTTGCAAATTTCTTATTTTACTGTAAATATCGTTATGATTGGACAAAACGACAAACGATTAAGAATGAAAAATGCGCTAATCATAATAATAATAGAATTCTTTTCAAAGAATTTAATGTAACTAATTTTTATGTTTATATTTTGTTATTTTAAGAGCGTAATGAATGTTTCAGATGTAAAAACACTGTTACTTTTGTCACAAGATGGATTATTAAATAAATGGAATTTTTAGCTTAAAAATGGAAGCGCATTCGAATTTTTTTTACCATCAATTTCTATTGAGAATATCGATTTTTTGACATTTATCAAATGATAGTGAAGTTGTTAAGCACTTGAAAAATACTTTAAAACTTAGTTTAATTACAATTTTGATTGATTCTTCTCTTTATCCCGTTTATTATTTTCACTCGATAGCTATTTCCACAAAATTTTCGTATTCTTCTCAATGTACACGCAATGAAATTTTTCTTTTCGCTAAATAACTTTAATTTCAGATTCGCTCGTTGAAATTGCTGTTTTAATCTGAATTTCAGAGTTTATTACTTTTAAATTAAAACTATTTAAATATTTTAATTGATTTTAAAAGGTACAAATTTTAATAAAATCACACAAATTTGTTTTACAACTTCACATAAATAATTTTCTTAGAGTGTATCTACTTCACATCATCGACTTTGAATTGAACATTTTCTTTTTTGTGTGGAAATGTATTATTGCTATTTTTGAACAACCGCATGAAGTAAATTATTTTTTTACAAAATGATACGATTAATGAAATGTTTAAGTCAACAGCTTAGACCAAGAACAGATCTTATAAGATGTTATAGTGTAGAAGTGCAAAATCAAAAGGAAACGAATCCAGAAAAAGAAAAAAAGAGAAAAGTCATTGAGCTTGAACTTGATGTGAGTTAAAATGCATTTTAAAAGTAAACCTTTCATTAAATGCGCAATATATTTCTTGTTTTAGATAATGAAACAAGAAGGACGAAAAGTTCCATCTAAATTATCAAAAGGTGAAATGGAGAAACTGCTTGATTTAAATTCTGTATCGGCAAGAAGAAAATATCTTGCATTTTTGTTTTCCTGCGAAATGACACATATAAATCAAAAGAAAAAGAAGGAAGAACGAATGATAGAGCGTCAAAAAGCGCTAGAAGAACGTAGAGAAAAAGAGAAGGATATGCATATTGTGTATGGACTTAACAGAAATTCAATATTTCTGAAAATTTACGAAACGACAATGAATCTATGGCATAATAATAAACTAACAAGAGCAATGCAATTTAGTCAAAAATTGGTGATTGATTGTTCTTATGACCAACATATGACTATGCAAGAAGCAGAAAATTGTGCAAAACAACTTTGTTATACTTTTGCTATGAATCGACTACATGATCAGCCATTTGATTTGCATTATTGCAATTTAGATACAGTCAACACGGTTTCAGGAAAAAAGCTTCATAATCATATTCCAACAATGTTCAATCCCGATTTTCCTTTAAATGTTCATAAAGAATCTTTCATGGATCTTTTTGATAAAGACAAGCTCGTTTACCTTACACCACACTGTAGAAATGAATTGATCGAATATAATCATGATGACATATATATTGTAGGAGCAATGGTAGATAAAGCAAATAATGAACCAATTTCGTTAGCAAAAGCTAAAAAGCATAACTTAAGGATGGCAAAATTACCTCTTGAAAGATTCCTTCACTGGGGTATTGGAGGAAAATCACTCGCAATTAATCAAATTGTTGAAATTTTACTCGATGTGAGAGCTAAGAATGATTGGGAATCGGCACTGTTGAAGCATGTTCCGCGGAGAAAACTATTTAAAGAAAATCTAAATCAATCACACAAAATCAAAGGTGCACAAGATTTCAAAACCAAAAGTAAAATTACTATCAGCAAGAATTTTTTTAATGATAATAGTGAAGATCAGCAAGGGTTTGAAGACAGAAGGCAACGTAGTTTTAATGCATTAAATGAAAAACATTTACCACCGAGATCAAAAGAAAGAAAGCATTTTGAAAAGTATTTCAACTTAGAGACTTGGGGTAATCAACTTAAGAAAAAGAATAATAATAACGATAATTGAAAAATATTTCCTATAGATGAATAAAATAAGAGAGATAATACATGTATTAAAAAATTTATTTAAAATCGATAAAATTCCACTCGGAAACTTTTTCAGTTTACAATTGAATTGTTTTCTTTTAGAAGTAACTTCAAAGATCAATCTAAAATGGAATTAAGAAATAAAAGAATTTTAAATTAGTGTGAAATGTTGAATAATTTTACCAAACGATCAACATGTATAGCAGCACCATTATTTAAAAGTCGAAGCTCATTAGTTTCCTCACGCAAGTTATCATTCTGAAGCTGTAGTGAATTTATTATATCATTCCTTTGTCTTACTTCGTCTTTTAATTCAGCAATTTCTTTTTCGGCATTTGCTAAGACAATCTCATGCATTTCATGAATCTCTCTCAAATCGTTATTTTCTCTTTCTAATCTCTCAATTTTTGCAAAAAGATCATTAAGATTATTATCGATTGGTACGTTTGTTTGACTTGAGCTGCTCCTAAAACCATTAATTGATTGCATTTTCAAGGACAAATTATCAAGTTTTTTATTGATCACTGCCAATTGTGCTTTTGTATCTTCTTCACTGAAGAAATTAAGGCCCTTTGCACCTTGATTATCATCTGTCTCAAAAAATAATTGAAAATAGTTGATGTTAGGTCTGCGGCAAGATGGACATTGATTCTGACTAAAGTAAGTTTACGTAAATTTAAATTTCATAATTTCACAATTTTAATTTTTGATGATATTCACCTTGCTAGAGCTGCTTTCAAACATGCTTCATCATATATATGTCCACAATTGGTGGCAAAAATTTTATTACTTTTTATATCTAAATAATTCAAACAAATTGAACACGAAAATTTTTCCATTTTACTCGTTTTCAATCTATTCTTATTCGAATAAATTTCAATGTTTGTAAACAAAAGAAAAGAAATTAATTTTTAATAAAAATTTTAAATTTAGATTTTTAAAATAAATTTCAAAAAAGATCGTGGATGACAGACATTCAATTTCTTATTGTTGAAATGTTTTTTTTATTCTGATATAAATTTATAAATTCATAAAATGTCAGTGTTTCAACTCCCTTGAAACTCGTCTAAAATTGTAAAAAGAAATTCCTCTGAGATTATTCAAAGAAAATTGAATTGAAATTTGAATTTTAAAAAGGAAATATTGTGAAGTTTTATGAGATTTAGTGTCAATTCGATTGTTTAATTATTTAAACATACGAATTCCATCAAGTTTAATAACATAGCACTGTTAAAAAGGCAAAAATATAAAATAAGTGTTTGATTCAAATAAGTAAATAACACAGTTGTTTAAGCGTTGATAAAAAATATTAAAGGTAAGAATCGATAAAAGTGAAAAGATTAAGAGTAAAAGAGTCTGAAAATTTTTTAAAACAATTATAATAAGTCATCAAAAAGACTTAAAATCTTAATTAACGATGATTTAGTGATGAAGTATACATTTTATGACAGTTATAACAGTGTTCGTGAAATGATGATATTTTATAACAGTGATTTCCACCACAATTTTATAGAATTGTATGTGTGTCTCTCTCAAAGTGAGATAGAAAACCAAAGGGAAAAGACCTAAAAGCTTTACGTTGCGACTAAAAAAGTTTAAAAATTTTCATTTCAGCTTTCCCTCAAGTAATTGTATCGGATTAATTAAAAACTATATCTATCAGGTAAGAACAATGTGCAAACGATATAAAAACGGTGTAAAAAACTTAAAATAATGATTTTAAATCTTTTAAAAATTCGATATTAATATGTGAAAAAATTATATTATCGAGTGATAAAAGAAGTTTATTAAGTTGAAAAAATTCATAAAAATATTTTGAACAGTGAAAAACAAGTTTTTTGCAAAGTAAAAAAAAATACATTACGCCCTTAGTACCACAAATAAAATTATTTAGTGTAGTCTCGGATATAATAAAAAGAAAGAATGTGAATGTTAATGGTCTGAGGAGGGAAGAAGTGAAGAAGACAACTGGATATTTCAATGAGGCGGAAATATTTCGAACGTGTACTTGTAACGGCCACTTCGAGCTGTCATGCATATATTTATTGAGCGAAACTAATTATCAATCTCCCATATGATTCATACGTGCGAATCGATCTTTCTCAACGATGACGTAGTGAGATATAAAAGTTTAATAATTTAAAACATCTCTCGCTCTCTCGACAATTCACGTTTCATACAATGCTGTTTGTGTGATAAAGACAAAACTAATTTCGTGAATCACAACATACCAATACGCAAACTCCACTACTACCGAATGAGAGTCGTTTAAATTCTCGGTCTCGCTTTTTCATAAAAAAGCGTGTATTGATTTTCTCATGATGATGTTTGGGAGAACATTTTTTTCTCTTTTTTCTGTTAGCAGCAGCAGTATACACACAAGCCAAGTTATGTTGTGCGATAGAAAAGCAAGCTTTTTTATAACATCTGCGTCTTTTGCATTTAAGAATAAGAAAAAAGGAAGAGTCTCTCGTTCATACATGATATTTCATGAGAAAATAAATTTTAAGGATGAGAAAAGTCTCTTTCTACCGCATTATATATCAAGAATGAGACATTTTCTCACTTTTCAAAAACAATTTAATTGAAACAAAAAGTATGCAATTGATTTTTGAATGAATTATTTTAATAGTGAAAGTATATATACTATTACACTTATGCATAACTGTGCAAATAAAATAAATTGCGAACAAAAAAGAAAACTTTACGGTTCTCGAAAATCGATATGTGTAGATTTTTTTAATAATTACTTGTTTATCTGCAGACTCTGATTTTCTTCTTTAGAAGCAAACAGTTAAAGAGAGCTAAAAATAAATGAAAGACTTGCGATATAAATAGAAATTAATATACAATAGTATCATTTTCATAAAATACATATTTAAGCATTCATTACAGATTCATGTAAATACACTTAGTTCAATCTTTACTGATGATGAAACAAAGCTAAAAGGCTCAAACACGTCAAGTGCACAATCAATTTTATTGTTTGCCCGAGTGTATCAATCCAAAACGTTTTTAATTCTTGATATATAAATGACATAAATCATTGGCAATGATAGTTTAAAGAGTCTTCAATAGATAGATAAAAAAAGAAAGAGGATATTGAAGAAAATCGATCTCACTTCCCTAATGCACATATTGCTTTTTTTCTCTGGAAGTAGAAAACATTTATTTTAACTTGAGCGCTTTTCTTATTAAAGCAAATATTTATTAAATAGATTTTAAATTGAATCAATAAATCAAAGACAGTCAAAACGGAATTCTTAAAATTATTTTGCTTATAAATTGCATTAAATATGATTCAACACAAACTTATACATTCATATTTTTGCATATGTGTTTTGTTGTTTAACAATGAAACTTCTTTTTATTCTTCCACCTCTTTCTTTTACTACTCATCGTCATTTCATTTTATCTTTATTCACAATGATATGATGATGTAAGCGTAAGAATGTCTCAACACGCGAAATTTATGCGAGATGATTTTTTTTAGCGAATTTCATAAGCACACATTTTTTAGAGGCAGATAGAGATAAGCTACTCATTGTCTACATGTGGAGTAAAAGAAAGACGATGATGCGATGATAACAGCACTGTATGTCGCATTTACATGCTCTACATATTTGAGATTTTTTTACGTTCTTAAAAATTGTTATTACACAACTTAATGGCTTCTTCTTTACTTCTTCAATGAACTTCTTTTATGAATGAGTTTATGTAGTTTCCATGCGACAAGTTAACATTAAATTTACTTTCGTTTCATTCATTTTTAGAATGCCGGCACCAACTGCAGAACCAGCACCTCCACGAACTGAACTGCAAGAATTGCAATTAAAGGCACAAGAAAAGACCGATGAGGTGAGAAATGATTAATGATAAATTTCCTCAATAGTCGCTAATTGACACAATTTTTCCGTTCTTTTCAGTCTCTTGAGTCAACACGTCGAATGTTGGCACTTTGCGAAGAGGTAAGACTCGTTAACATTTTTACCCTCTTTAGATATAATGTTATAATTTTTGTTAAAAAAAGGTGAAAAAGTATATTCATTTTCGATAATGAGCTTTTGCACAAAAAACAGATTTTTTTTCGTGAGAGAAGAAAGAAAAGTAAGGAAGACAATCAGAAAAATTTCTCATCATATAAAAATTCAATGTCATATAGATTGTCCTTCTTACATATTTTCATACAAGTATTCCGAAATTTGCCTATGGGCTTTAAGCGAAAATGCGATGGTATATATAATAGAGTATAAAATAATAACGACAATAGGAAAATGGGAAAAATGTACGTGCATGAGAATTTGACATGCAAGAATGAGAAAAGAGAACTTTTTGCCCATTCTTTCTTTTCATTATGTGAGAAATTATGTTCATGTATCATCATTATTTCGTAACTGAAAATGATTCCATAATAAATAACTTCAAATTAGCACGAATTAATCAATTTGTCAAACAACGCGATTCTCACTCACTCTCTGTTAAATATATTTAAATATTTTTATACAATGTGACTCAACAAAAAATTTAAATTTGATAATAATTACGTTAGAATAACAAAAATTTCAGAGAATATTATTAAATTTGTAATTTCTTAATACAATTTAATAGTATCAATTTTTGGTACATTCGAAAGTTTTGTCGAATAACCTGGGATTTTTATCTATTTTAATTCATCTTTGATTTGATTTTTGAGCTAATAATCAACAAAAAATGATTGATGAAGAATTTATATTTATCTTCTTCGTAATAAATGTTGCTGTGGACAGTGTAAGGATTATAGTAGCAAAAACAATGAAGAATTATATGAAAATATTGTTAGAAAAAGAATTTCGCTATAAAAAATTTTTTATTCGTTTTTTTCTTTCTTTTTGTTCGTTATAAAACCTTGTTTTTGTGGAACGATCTTACATATTTTTTTTATTTGTTTTTTTTTTTTTTTGAGATATAAAAATTATTTTTGGATACACATTCATTCATCCATTCACCGAGATGAAATTTTGTCCTTATTGAACATCAATAAATAATTTTTGTGTGTTCAACATCGATATTGAAAAAAAAATCTTCAATATCTTTCCGCCACCATCTCCTTCCTCATTCATAATTTTGTTCTGTACGCATTATGTGCGCGTGTAAATGAAGGAAGTTCAGAAGAATAACAACTAGAGAACGTGAAATTACGTGATAATATTATAAGCTTCCTCTTATCTTTCGCATATTTTCTTATTTTATTTTCCACAATCTTCTCACACTCTCTGACTATCTCTCTCTCTCTCTCTTCATGAAGAATGTTGTATAATTTCTGTTCCTGTTTATTCCTCTCCTTACTTGGAAAATAACACATTTATTTTAAAAGAAATCTGTCTATCTCTCTCTTTCACTGTCTAATTTTATAAACATTTTAAGTGGAAGCCGCCTGTTGATGTGTTGCATGTTGTTATAAGATGAAAATGTAAAAATAAAAAAATTCATGATTCTTCAATTTCACTCATTTCATTGGCCTATCTATACAAAGCAAAAAATATAAAAAACTTCTGTTTTTTATCATATGTATTATAGAGAATTGAAGACATCATGGTGTGTTAAATTTTATTAAATGTAGTTGAATGTTTTACGTTTATAAGAAACTAACATGAAATGTTTACTATTCAATGACAAATACTCTTATCCAAGTTTTATGTATGATAGCTTGAAATATGAACACGAAAGGTGTTTCTTTTTCTTCAATATTCAATAAATTTTATGTTGATAGTCTGCATATGATATATTAAATTCAGTTTTGTTGATGAAAATTGCTGTTCTTCAATTATTATTAATTTTCTTAGTGTATGTTTAATGAAATATCAATAATTATTGTTGTTAATTTTATTATTTAGCCCTATTTTATTATTATCAATAATTTTAAATTGACTTGTTATTACAAAACTCAATTTTTGCATTAAGAACTGTAAGGAAATTCAAATATGGTATTTTTTGTCATATCTATGCATACACTAGAGAAATTATCTAATGTTTTTCTAGCAACAAAAAATTTCTATTCTTTCTTCTTTCTCCTTCATTGTCTCCTATTTTGAATTATTCACAGAATATAGAGCAAAAGTGCAATTTAATGACAATTTTATTCATTATGTATGTGTGTTAGATATTTATATACTTTTTCTATATGTTTGATTTTTTGTCATGCCCATATTGCATTGACTAAATTGAAAAAATGGCGTTTAAAGCAGAAGAGTAAACATTTGAGTGGATTTGATTATCTAGCAGTTCAAATATTTACATACAATACACACATGTTCGTTAGTTTTTGTTAGTTCAATGCAAATTTTCTTTTCCATGTTTTTTGAAGCAAGAGAAACAAGAAAAAATTTCCTTTTCGCATAAATTTTTATTGTTATGTGTGCTTTTATTAATCCTTAATATTTACAAAACTATCGTATATAAAAAGCTGAAAACCTTCAAGTTTATTTTTGTGTGTTTTCTCTTCATCATCACACACTCGCAACTTGCTGCAGCTGCTCGTGTTTTTATGTGGAAATTTAATGAATAAAAAATAATAAGATTAATGTTTTGTTCTCTTTTTTCTCTCTCATACCTTTTTCTTTAAAAAATATGTTCCTTTTTGTTTTACACATATTTCATTATTAAACTTTGATGCACAAGCCATCATATTGCTTCTTGCAAGTACATTTGTGCAACAAAGAATTTTTGTGTATTTTAGTAAATCAATGTTTTATTATAAAAAATCTGCAATGTCATGTCGATGTTATTATTACTATTTTTAAACAACGTTTTATAATTTTCTTTCTTTCTTAAAATTCTATCTTTATCAAGAAAGTTATAGTTTATATTGTTTCATAAAATAAGTTTAAATATTTTTTTCTAAATTTAATACCTAGTACAAAGGTCGTTTTGTGTGTTCTTCCTTATTTTTGTCGAAACACCCGTTTAGAAAAATCGATATGAAGTGCCTGTAATATTCAAAATATAAAAACATTTTTGCCTTTTCTCTTTCATTTCCCTTTCAATAGTGATTTTATTAATTTATGAATAAAATAAACTTGAATTTTTTATAAATCTATTTTTTTTATTAAATTCTTGTAAACAATAATTTTTAGAGGCTTATTAATCTTTTTGAATATTTTAATTTTGAATCTAAAGAAGCAAAAACACATAAAATGACCTTGAAAAAAGTTCATTATTTTTACCCTACGTCTTTCTCTAATTTCTAAATGTTTTTTTTTATTTTCTTCTCTATATAAATAATATCTAAGTGAAAAATTTTACATCAAAAATGCTACAGATACAAACACTGATCCACTGCATATTAATTCTAAATTTTTTTACTACTTTCTAATATTTTACAAAAAAATCAAATTTTTTATACAGATACATGAAAATATTGCTTAGAAATTTGCGATGTGTTATTATCGAGATCCTTAAATGTTGTATTTATTGCGAAATGCTTAGAAATATTTCAACAAATACAGAAAATTACAAAAAAATCTTTTTGGTTTTAATTTAAAACGATAAACATCGAAGAGAGAAAAAAATAAATTTTAGTTCATCGATGATGATGAAAAATTTATTGACTGAAAAAAGTTTACAGTTTATATAATTAAATTGATAAAAATGATTGTATAAACAAATACTTAATTATTAAGAGCTTACTTACGACATTTTTATGTTTCGATATTCTCTCATAACTCAATTCATTTCATATCAACACTCAACAAATGTAAAACTTTTTTCCTCAACAATTTTATTATTTCAAATAATGATAAATTTGGCATAATTTCTTTTATTTTAAAATGGAAAATATTGAAAACAAACAAAAAATTAATTTATTGTAAAAATGCCCAATCGCAGAGCAAAGAAGCCGGTATTCGAACATTGGTAGCGCTCGATGATCAGGGAGGTGAGTCAAACATATCAAAAGAAATTCTTTTACATCCTTCCTTTTTATGAGAAAACCGTATATTTTTCTGATGATTATTGTTTCTTTATGAGAATTTTCTCTTTTTTCTCTGTCTCTCGTTTAGTTTTGAAATCACACCCTTTATCAGTATAAACATTTTCACTCTTTTTAGTTTAATTTTTCATTCCAAAATACAGTATTCAAAATATAAAAAAGTATAAACATTCATCCAAAGTCATTATTTGATTTCTCTCTTGATGTTTTGAGTAACATTCACAAAAAAATCGCATATTGAAATAAGTCCAGATTAGATTGTGTGAGATTCATTCACTTACCTACCATTTCCCACTTTCACAATTTTTGATTTATTTTTATTTATTGTTCATTTTTATTGTATTTGAAGCAAGAAAAATGTTTTTTATATTCAACATATAAGAGCAATCGTTTTATGTATAAAAAAGAGTATTCTGCGTTTAATCATCATAAAAAATTGTTATTATTTTGTAGTTAAATTTAACATTTTATGATTTTAGTTTTGAATCAACATAAATACCACGTTAACAGAAAATAAAAATTTAATCAAGTTGAATGTACACTTAAAATTTTTAATAATTATAAAGTTATCTGCATTGAAAGCTTTCGCTTTAGCTTTATATGATGAGAGGTTGAGATGATTAGAATCAAATTTTATTATAGGAAAAATTTGAGTAGTTTGTTATGTATAAGTTTAGTTAGATTTTTTTATCCTTACTTCAAAGTAGAATGGAATCATAACACATTTTTGCATCTTTATTTAAATTTTTACTCTCTAGCTTGTTTTTAAAACGAAAATATCATGGCAATCGCAAAATGTGCAATCCATTGAGAATAGCACGATTAAATAGCAACAAAATTTTCTTCATTTTCTTTTTACTATTTCCTCATTCTATTTTTAATAAAATTCTTTTATGTTTTTTTATTTTTCGAAGCAAACACAAGGAAGCAAAATAATATTGCGATTTCCTACTTTTCTCTTCCTTCCAGAGATAAAAATTATATTTTTGAATTTTGGTTTTTTAAAATCCCCTAAAACAAATGGTTTTTTTTTGTGTTTAACGATTACAACTCGTTGTCAAAGAAGAAAATTAAAAAGTTTGAATGAAGAATTAGAATTATAAATAATAAGATTAAATTCATATATGAATAAAGAAATAACTTTCTTATAGAGTGAAGATGTTGGTGCGAAAACTCTGAATAATTTAGTTAGTCAAGGCGGTAAGAATCGATTTTTTTTCTCGGCTTTTTTATATATAATAATAACTGTTAAAAAATTAACAACACTTGAATTGTGTGGTTGCTTTTCGTTGGTGACTAAGGAGAGTTTTCTTAACACACTGAATATATTTTAAAAAAAACAGCAACAATTTAATTTCTTTCTCTCTAAGCACTTACTAATAATAAGTAATAATTTATAGAGTATTGGTAGTGGATTTGGTGATACGCAAAGATAATTTATACAAGAAAATGAGAATGTATCACACCTTAAAAAATTGATAATAGTGCTTAAATGCGGAAAATACGAAACAAACTATGTATAATAATGTTTTTGTTTAGAGTACGGAAGTGGGAATGCGAACCATAGTGATGCTGGATGAGCAAGGAGGTAAGAATAAACAAACGATTAGAAAACAACAGCTATAATCTATATACACATTCAGTCAAATATAAATACCGTAAAATGCCGTTTAAAAAAATCTTTTTGTGATATTTCTCAATATATATTTACATAAATAAACTTTACGTTATAGATATGCTGTAATAATTTTTTAAGTTAAAAAAATGATATTAAAGAAATTGCGCTCTGATAAATTTATCATCATTCGGGTTAAGGTCATAAATATTTAATGTGCTATAATTGTAAAGAAATGCTTCTTTTTTCTCTCATGTAGAGAGCTTTTGTATGTGACGACTGAGAGAATTTTCTCTTTTTCATTTTTTTGTGGTAGATTTATTTGAAGCTTCACTTTTTTCGATATAAACATATCAAAATTAGGAAAAGAAATTTTTGTTGGATTCTGGAAATGTGAAAAAGATATAAAAAAATAAATATGTTAAGCTCAAGTCCTGTTTTTGTGACTAAAATCTTTGCATAGAAGTATATCACAAAATATATCACTACAGAACAAAATAATCATCATCCTGCAACAAACCACCAAACCAACCAACTCTAAACTACAACTAACCTATCATTATAAAACTCATAAAAAATTTACTAATTTTAATCTATACATATATTACCTTTTAAACTTGTAATCTAGCTTCTTTTAAAAGAAAAATCCTTAAAATATTATCATACACTCTATAAATTATGTAAAATATTTAAAATACGTTAAACAAGAAAAACATGTGAGTAACTCCAAAAAATCGAAATAATTTCTAATTTTTCTTCAAACAATAACACTCCGTTTAACACCTAATTGTTATTTTCTGGAAAATATCTTTTAAAATTCTAAAAGATAATTTTCATGTATTGCAAAATAACAATTCAAAATGATATTTCGTTTTATACTTTTTAATTTATTTTATCCACAAACAATCCATTCTTTATCTTTCTATACTTAGTTTTTTAATTTAGTTCATCACCAAGTTTATTTTTAATTAGGAGTTCAAAGTTTATAAAAGAAACCTATAGAAAATTCTAATTAAATGCATAAATGTGAAATTATTTTGAAAGATTGAAATATTAAATTTGAAAAGTAAACAAAATTCCTTTTCTTGTCAACTTGGTTTGATTAAAAAAGTTCTTTCAAAATATTTTCATTTTTTTGTATTTTCACACTCACTCAGGAATTTTTAGCATTAAAATTAATTTAATTAAAAGTTGATAAAATATTTAGTGTTTTATAAACGCTCCCGCATAAATAAATATATTCACATGATTCATAAAAACTAACCATTGTAACATAAAAACATTACTTACTTACTTACTTACTTACTAACAATTCGTTCGCTAAATTATAAAATTGAGTATAAATTAAACGTAAATTTGCTAGCAATAAAAAGTTAGAAATAGGACAATTTAAAAACATTTTATAATTTTTTTATCCCTTTTATCTTCACAAAATCATTTAATTGTAAAAAAAATCTAACATAGAGCAAAGAGCGTGTGCAAACTTCAATCTTCTCATAATATTTTCACCTCATTTACATTTATTTGGTTAGACAGTAAAATAAAAAAGCTCTCTTACCATACATTACAAATAAATGAATGTAATGGAAGCATAAAAAGTTTATAATTTCTATTTTAATTTCAGTTATTTTTTTGCTCATCTATTCCACCTTTTCACATCTCTTTTTCTACACATTCGCTTTATGAAAATTAGATGACTTTTTAAAAACTGCTATAAATAAGAGTATTAAAACTCTTTTAAGCATGTGGAATGTTAACATCAACCTTAAACTTTTTCTAACATCATCATTAATGCTCTTTTCCAATTTAATCCTTTTTACTAAAGAAGAAAGGAAAAAATCCATTTTTTATCCTATTGTTCAATCAATTTGAATTTTTGATGGAAAATTATTCAAATTTTTTGAGACAATAGAACAGTCATAAGCTTTAATAGTAATTTTTGGTTTTAGTTTGAATTTAATTTAATTTTTACTGTAGTCCTTAAGCAATATCATTTTCATTCATCTTAACAAGAGTTTCTCATTTAAAAAAGTAGTATTTAATCATAAAATTTCCTTTCATAGCTTATCCAACTATATGTTTTAGTTTTTCTTTTGTATTATTAACCCTTATTAATTTTTTGTTCATTGCTTTAAAACGAAAAAGAAATTTGCAAAATAGAAATCTTTTCTTTGGCAATTTCAATAATACTTTTCATTTGTAACAGAACAATTGGATCGAATTGAGGAGGGTATGGACCAGATTAATGCTGACATGCGTGAAGCTGAAAAAAATTTGAGTGGAATGGAAAAATGCTGCGGTATTTGTGTTTTGCCATGTAATAAGTAAGTAACAAGCATCATAAAAATGTGAAATTCTCCATTTAACCTTTTTTCCTTCCCAGGAGTGCGTCATTTAAAGAGGATGATGGAACATGGAAGGGTAATGATGATGGAAAAGTTGTAAACAATCAGCCACAACGTGTATGTGACGATCGTAATGGTCTTGGACCGCAAGGAGGTTACATTGGACGGTATGTTGGGCTTTTATTTATTTTTATCATTCTGAATTCAATTCATTTTCAATCTCTTCCGTAATAAAATAAAAAAGAATCACAAATGATGCACGTGAAGATGAGATGGAAGAGAATATGGGTCAAGTGAACACAATGATTGGTAATTTAAGAAATATGGCACTCGATATGGGTTCAGAGCTCGAAAATCAGAATCGTCAAATTGATAGAATCAATCGCAAGGTAATCAATCAACTAGCGTACTATGTTAAAGTATCTTACTCAGAGTGGTTCAACTTACTAAAAACTTTTGTGTGCTAGTTTAGAAATCTTCAATGTTTTTATTGTGTTCCTTTAATCCCACATTCCATTATGGGTTAGAATTGAAATTCTATTCAGAAATATTTTTAACAGAAAGTTTTATTTAAGATTTTTAGATTCTGAATGTGAATTTTTCATTTCTAGCAAATAGTGTATTTAAAATATTCTAACATTTTATTTTGACAATTTTTTAAGAGTAAAAAAAAAATTGTCAATTTATCATTTCATACTTTGCTTAAATATAATATTTTAGTTCATATTTAGCCACCCTGGTAATTTGTTTGTAAACATTTTTGTGTGTTGGTCGTTCATCATTTTGGTTAAAATGGAAAACTAACATTTTTCTATGTTTCTATTTTTTCTCTTTTCTCATTTTCTATCATCAAATAAACAAACATTTTCAACATTATCATCGTTTTGTCATTGTGTTTTAACGAAAAATTAACAAATAGGGTGAATCAAATGAGACGAGGATAGCGGTGGCCAACGAAAGAGCACATGATTTGCTCAAATAAGCACTCAGATGTTGACATCGACAGCAATTGGATAATGATCTTATCTTTCTATCCTATTAAAATGAAACTTTAACAAAAATGGAAAAAAAATTAATAATAATAACTAACTTCTTATCAACTCTACACACGAATACACTCTTTGCTGAACATAATAACTCTCTCTCTTTGTACTAATCTCAGTATAAAAACAAGAAAGAAAGAATGAAAACTATAATAGTAGTTGTGGTTTTATGAAAAATATTTTATTTTAAAAAGCCAACAAATTATCTATCTAACTAACTATCTATCTCTCTCTATAGATGAACTTAAAATAAATTTCTATCCATTTTCCTCATATTTTTTCGATACATAAACTTCATTTTAAAAGCATTTTATCTTTAATGTTACATAATCTCTCTCTCTTAAACATTTAACATTCAAACATTTACACACACTAATGTGTACAATAAACATTTGAAAAATTCTGCATTTGAAAAGATTGAATCATTTTTGATTACTCTTATAATTTATGCAAAAATTTAAATTATAAATTAAAAGTTTCTTTTCTTTTTAGTTTTCATTCAATTTCTTGAATCATAAAATAATTTTAATTTTAATACAACATTAGGAATTTTTGATTTCGATCAATTAATAAAAATAATTTCACCTTGATTTATATCTGCTCACATTAAGTTTTCAAAGCTGTTGTCTAAGAGATCATTGTCAATCAAAAGTAACGGGTAGTACGCAAAGTTATGAAAATGTTTTCCTTCACTTGATCTCAATTAGCATCAACTTGTTTTATTCAATTACGTTTATCAGGTAATTCGGAAAAAAACTGGTCACTTTTTACACACGTTGTTCAAGCTGCTCGTTCTCAAAAACGATTTACTCAATCGACAAACGGTGAAAAGCGTCTTAAAGTTTATCCGTTTTAGCAGTTTTTAAGATACATTTTAATTCAATAACAATGCTTTTTCAATTTTTAATTTGACTTCGGAAATCTGCACATAATTTGAATTTTTCAATTAAAAAGTTCAGGAGCGTTTTTCTCTACTGCTATTTATCGGTAAAAATTCTCTTGTACTTTTTAATTAACTATGTTTCAAGCACTTTTAAGAACTGAAAGCAGATCATTAATATCTGATGTAATTAAAGACTTATGAGCGACCAAATTCATAGACTCAAAAATCCGGACTTTTTCTAAAAAAATTATTTCTCGAAAACTACTTGACCAATCAAAAAGATTTATACACCAAACAATCCGTCTTAAAACGTACTTTAAAAGAGCATATAAATAGTTTCATTTTAAATTTCCATCAATTTTCATACATTTTCCAAATTCTTTTGTTTACAAATGGCGAAAACGTAAACAAACAAATTTGCAAACTTTCTTTCACTCATATCTCCTCAGATACATCGTTCTAAGCTAATATGCAGTTTTGCTAATAACAACACATTATAACAAAATGATTGAAGCATCAATTTGAGTTTAGAACAATATATCTGAGGAGATATGAGTGAAAGAAAGTTTGCAAATTTATTTGTTTACGTTTTCGCCATTTGTAAACAAAAGAATTTGGAAAATGTATGAAAATTGATGGAAATTTAAAATGAAACTATTTATATGCTCTTTTGAAGTTCGTTTTAAGACGGATTGTTTGGTGTATAAATCTTTTTGATTGGTCAAGTAGTTTTCGAGAAATAATTTTTTTAGAAAAACCCGGATTTTTGAGTCTATGAATTTGGTCGCTCATAAGTCTTTAATTACATCAGATATTAATGATCTGCTTTCAGTTCTTAAAAGTGCTTGAAACATAGTTAATTTAAAAAGTACAAGAGAATTTTAACGATAAATAGCAGTAGAGAAAAACGCTCCTGAACTTTTTAATTGAAAAATTCAAATTATGTGCAGATTTCCGAAGTCAAATTAAAAATTGAAAAAGCATTGTTATTGAATTAAAATGTATCTTAAAAACTGCTAAAACGGATAAACTTTAAGACGCTTTTCACCGTTTGTCGATTGAGTAAATCGTTTTTGAGAACGAGCAGCTTTGAAACGTGTGTAAAAAGTGACCAGTTTTTTTCCGAATTACCTGATAATTGCTTTGTTTTGATGGATTAACAATAACAGTATGTAATAGAAATGCATTTAGCTTCCCACCGACATCCTTAATTTACTTATGTACAGAAAAAAAGTGTAAAGAAAGTGTCTTCTCGTCACATTTAATCTGTTTTAAAAGTTAAATCGAATGAAGGTGATAAGTTTGTGTAAAAAAGTCGATTGTTTTAATCATAACACATATATGGTATAATGTTAATGGGAAATGTATGAGAATTATTTTCTATAACCAAATGGCTTGGATTGGAATATGCTTCCAACTTCATATTATTAATTTTATTATTTTTTAAATTCTTTTTTATTTTAATAATTTAGGGTGAAATTAATAAAGATAAATTGGATGAAGCTAGTAAACGTGCTGCAGAACTTTTACGAAAATAAGAGAAAATGAAAAATACAAGAACATCTCGATATTAACGAAGAAGTATTGAAAAATTATTGAGAAAGAATGGAAGTAAACTTTGGAAATTATCAACTTTTTTCTATCAAATTAATACTCTTTGATACTTATCATATATATTAACCTACTATTATAACAGATTCTGTTAAACAGAAGCAACGAAATCAAAAAAAAAAATTTTTTTTGGTCATTTTCAATTCTTTATAAATTATTTATTTGTTTAAATCATATGAGTGAAGACAAACAAAAATTAAAAATATTAGAAATTAAGTCATGTGAACAGTTTTTTGTACAGAAAATCATACAAAATTTTAAATTCATACACACACAAAACGAGCATAAGACACAACAGACATAAATAAATTATTCAAAAATTCAATTAATTAGTAAAAATGACACTTAAAATGGAAAATGGAGAAAAATTTAGAGAGCTGAGAAATTTTAAATTTGAGTAATTGGTTCCATTTTGTCGTAGTAAAAGTAATTTTTTATGTGTCCACAAAATGTTTTTGGAAATAATGATGATAAAATAAAATACTTTTTCGATATTCTAAATTAAAAATGAGAAAAGTAAAAATATTTATAAAAATGGAAAATTGAGATGAGAAGATGAAGTGAAATGGTTTCTAACGATCAAAGAATCGTGATTATTTTTAAAACGAAATAAATTACATGCAATTTAAAATTTGACCTCAATGAGTAAATTTATATTTAAATAATAAATGAGAGAAAATTGCGTAAGCTTTTATCAATTAAGAAAAATAAATTTCATTTTTCAAGCTTAGTTGAGTTTTAAAGAAATTAAATAATACATGGACGAAAAGATTTAATTAAGAGATTAGTAAAAATGTCAAAAAAGAGATGAAAAACAAAAAAATGCAATTCGAAAGACGTGAAATTTTAAAATGGCTTACAATTTAAAACGCTAACTGCATAACTTATATTTTAACTCTCTTTAAAGTCCTTAGCTGAAAAAAACTCTTTTAATTGAGAATAGAAAATGTTGAACATTTGCTGATTGTTAATTATTTTAATGAAATATAATCTATAGAGAATGGCAAAGCGAGTAAATGCATTAAAATTGGAAAAGAGAAAATTATTCAACAGTTGATAATTAGAGAAGGATTTTGAGTTGTACTTTTGTTTCTCTCAAACAATAAGCACATTTTTGAATGAGACACTGTGAAATGACAACAGTGACTCATATTTAAATGATAAAGCTTCTGCTCTAAATGAGAGAGCTTTTGTGAGGAAATTCATATCAATGTATATTCATTACTTTTATCTACATTTTAATATATTTCTCTACAATAACAAACCCGTATATTAATTAAATTATAATATCACAAATTAACAGCAGCACACACAAGAACATACACTATGATGAAGAATTATTATTATAGAAACGTAGAATTTTAATTGATCAAGAAATAATGAATAGTTTTTGTTGATTTTGAAGTTTTTAAAGCAGAAAATTCTTCATTTTTTTGAATTTGAAGAAAATCGATGAAAAATTAAATCATAGGACAACAATGAAATAAATAAATTGTGATGGATTTCTATCTCACTTTTTTAAAAAGTCATGAAGTTTAAGATTTAGATTATTGCTGTTCTTCTTCAAATCAACAAATTCTTTCATTATTTATTGAAAAATTTTCTTATCATTCATTTTATCTCTTACCTACCTGAAATATGCATTCAAAAGACGAAGTTAATGAATAAAAAGTCAAGAGAAGAGTTAATGCATTTTTAATGGCATTATTAGCAATAAAAGTAAATTATGAGGAAAAAATAAAATAGTATGTGATATAATCGTAAACCAAAATTTTTTACTTGTATTGACAAAGTTTTTGAAGATGAGTATGATGAAGTTATTGATGATAAAAAAAGAATATAATTCAAAAATGGTCCATAGTAGAGATTTTTCTTCCCTCTTCCACTTTCATTCATCACATCACATACACACACTTAATCGATAAAATCGATACTTTAGACATCAAAATGCCCGAAATTTTTTTATTTTTCTCTCGGTAGACTCTTTCGGTTGTTGTTGGTTGTCTTCTTCTATTTTCACTCTTTCCACATATACACACACACACATATATACTACTGAACTTTATATCAATCGTTCTCTCGATTATTTACATCATTCGAGAATAATTAGTTGTCGAGATGAGATGATAAAAGCTTTCAAAAATAAAACATGATGTTAAAATCGCTTAAAACATAACGTAAAAATTAGTGAGAGCTTTTATCGCTGCAATACATAAAAAAATAGTTTTTTAACGATGTGCACGTGGCTAGAAGAAGTGAGAAAAATGAAATTGTTAAGTTTTTAATTCCTCATCTTTATGTAGTGAAAAAATGAGAAAATGTAAACGTTAATAGAATTATAATCTAAAAGAAAACGCAATATAAAAAAAATTCCTTACAAAAAATTTGTTTCTTTTCTCGCAAATCTCTAAAAGCCACAGAAAATTATTAAAAAAATAAATGCTACATATTTAACCCCTTCTCTTCTCTTACTGTCTTTTTTGAAAAATGCAAAAAGATAAACATAAAAATAAAAAAATGAACAATTCTATGTGTGTAAAGTAATTCATATTTACCACTTATTACATATTTAATGAATTACAAAAAAATTATTCTATATAGTGTAGTCGAAAGAAGAATCGTCGGACTCGTTGATATTTCTTATTTCTAAAGATTTTTGCGCATAAAATTGTTCCTTTTTTTTGGTTCATTTGTATGATAAAGGAAGAAAAAAATTAGTTTTTGCTTTATCTTATAAATAATTAAAGTTATGCTTATTCCACTTACAATGTTATTGTATTATTGTACATAAAAATGAGAAAAAATCTTCAATTGAATAGCTTGTAAGTGAAAATTTATTAAATGACTCAAAAACTTTTTTTTTTCTCAAAAAACCTTAACAGTCAAAATATCAGTCATATTTTTGTCGCATAAAATCAAGAACAAAAATAAAAATTAATTATAATACACCGATAAATTTGTTTCCTTTTTTATTCTTTTCATTTTAGGCAGCATAGAATTGAATTAAAATTATTTGATATGAAATTATTCCTGTTAAAATACTTGCTAATAATGCAAGGTTTATTGTGTAAAATCCATAAGCCGTAAACAGAACAGGTTGGTGATTTAATTGCATGTAAAATTTATGCACAAATTCACGAGATTCATCTGTTAATTGTTCATAATTATCACATTCAATTTTACTCACAACTGTGGCAAGTTCTGTCATCTAAAAATATGAATGAAATTTTCATTATTTTATGTGCAATTCTCAGTTGTCGACACACATATAATTTGTGGCTTCTGAAACAATAAATGAATGTCTCAAAAGTGATAACAGATAAAAAATAAATACGATGTGTGTGTGTCAACCACAGTGGATGATGATGGCTTACAATTTTCTGCGTTTTTTGACATACGGTGACCATTGAAATTAACATTGCCAAGCCTAGAGTTATCGTGTAACATGTTTCTGTGAATGAATTTAAAAAAAAGTTTTGGCTTAAAATAAAATTTGATATTGAAACTTTTCACTTTTACTTTCTGAGTAAATTTTTAAAATAGAAAAATTTCTAATGATTATTTGTGAATATAAAATGAATTAAATTTCATTGAAAAAAAAAAGTTCTAATGAAAATTGATATTTTATGGTAAAAGTTTCAATTATATTTTAAATCTAAATTTAGATTTGTTCATACCAGGAATGTTTTGCCTCATTTTCTGTTCAACTAAAATTACAAAAAGTTGATATCCAGATGCTGTCAATGCGATAACATGTACGATAAGTATAATCAAAACTGTAAATCCCATACTGTCATTTACTAATCCTGCATTTTCATAAATCAAATTGTAGATTTTCTTTGCACTGATAAACTTTTTAAATGATTCACTTGGACTTTTTGATGCAACTCTTACTGGAATAATTTTCATATCAAATTCAATAAATTTCACTTTTTGTGTATTGAAAATTCCTTCAATGAGAGTTTTAAGGAATGTAAGTTGGCAATTTATAATTTTAACAAACAATGTAAATTTAAAAGTTGTTGCTAAAATGAAAATTATTGGTGGTGAACTCATGAAAATAGTAAGCGCTTGTTCTAATGATGATGTTGAGACGTAAACCAAAATTGAACCATGTGTTAAAAAGAAAAATATTATAACAGCTGCTGTATTTCGTTTAACATTGTTTCGAATGACATTGAAATCTATTGTAGCGTCAAATTCAGCATCAGTTATGTCAATAAGTCGTTGTATATTGATAAATATTCTTTTAACATTCTTAGTTGAAATAAATGATTGTAAACCACTTACAAGTAAAACAACCAACATTCCAATTTTCATAGAATTCTTAACTGTATAAGTTAATACATTTTTAGCTGTCACTTTGGCTGCCATTGAGTCAGTATCTGCGAGAATGTAATTAACCATTAAAGCTGTCAAAATTATTAAAATAACAAACAAATAAACTCCTCGTAGAATTGTTGGATTTTCAGGACTTTTTGTTTCTTTCCACAATGATCGAAGTGAAAAATATTGCAGGCCAAGAATTTCAAAGAAATATAAACATCGATGGAGTTCTTTATCAACTCGAATTATTTTCTTTTTCTGTTCCATGTCCTTTCGATGATGCAACTAAATATCAACTAACATATTTTACCAGTCATTGACTCAAATTATATACATGTTCATGTAGGTAATAATAATTTGATGAATTTTTAACGAAATTTCGAGGTGAGTAAATTACGAAAATGAACATGATAACGTGACTATTACATTAAAATAATTATTTGAAAAGGAGTGTTTATAATACCACATTTCTTTTTTAAGCGCAGTTGTAAATTTTTTATTAAAAGTTTGAATTACTATCATTAATTAAAATAATAAAAAGTTTTGAAATTGAAAATGGAATAATTAAAGTAATAGTTTATTATGGATCTTATATTTGTTAGAGAAAATAGTCTTTTCATATATTTTATGATTAATAAATTGACAACTTGCTTATTAAAAATAAATCCTAATGGTATTTTTTAAACGCTATCCTAACTTAATGATAGTTTTCTGATGCGTAAGTTTATTCATTCTAAACAGTCATATTGAATGAAATTATTTTTCAAAATTTCTGTTTAAATCCTTAATGACTTATTTGTGTATTCAATCGTGACACATTCTATTGTTGTATAAATTACACAAAAATATAATATTAAAAAAGTAAATTTCAATTATCTAATGAGTAAGTAAAAGACAAGATAAAAGATTTTTATCAAAAGTAAAATTTTCAAATTTTGTTTCTTTTTGATAAGCAACTGAATAAATATTTTTCTTGCAAGAAAAAAACACGTGGTATAAAAGACAATAGTCATTTTCATAAAATTTAAAGTTTTTTATTTAAATAAAAAGTTTTTTATTGTAGTATCTGATGAGACTTTATAAAGTTCTGTCGCAAAAAATTATTTCTTATTTAAGAAAAATTAAAATAGAAAGTGAGTTCAAAATTGCTTCACATCCATTAACATTTTTCATTTTATTCTTGACTAAAATCATTTCTTGTGAATTTGAAATCTTTTCATTGCAATGATAACTAAAATCCATTAAAAAAAAATTTTCTAAACAAAAAAAGTTGGCAAGAGTTCATAAAATATTTCACTCTTGAAGTTCATTCTTTATTTATCAACAAAGTGCATATTTTCCAACCATAGAACGGCGTTTTCATAATTTCTTTTAAACTATGCATGTGTTGCTTAATTCATGAGGGAAAAATTTCCCTTCTGACATGTTGCTTTTGACTTTGCATGAATAATAAGGTCTAGAAATAAAACAGTGAGAATGATGATGTGGATTTTTTAAAGTTATTTCAATCATAAAGTTTAATTTAGGAACAATGTAAAATGAAAAAATCATAAATTTAAAGAAAACAGCTAAATTTTGTTTTTTGCTGAAATAATTTTAACAATGTTGTATTTGTTTGTTTTGTCGAGATTAAGATGTTTGCATCTTAATTGTCTAATTTTGAAAGTTGTGAATTAATGAAGAAATTTTTAAGAAAATTTTCAAATTTTTGTTTTACTCTGCAATTTATCAAAATTCATTGTAGGTTCATGATTTAAGCCATTACAATGTTTGAACAAGCAAGAAATAGAAACAATAGATTGAAAGCAACCATATACTGATAGTATAATTACAGAATTTTTGTCTATTTTCTAAATTTCCTTAAGAATTTTAAAAATAAATGCAATAATTATTAATTAAAATTTTTTTGTTTAAAGTATTGTAAATTTTAAATAATTGTTTATTTTGTCTTGTATTCAAAATTTTTAAGAAAAATAAAATGATGATTGTAATCAGTCATTAAATAAATAAATCTAAACAGATAAAAAAATTTCTGAAAACAAAATAATAAGATGATACAATAAATATTAGGAAGAGACAAACAGACAAATAGAAAAACAAAAAAATATTTTTTTCTCTTACCTTTAATCACAAAAATTATAAAAATGTCCTTATAAATTTTTCTCACACTCTTTTACTCATACAAATGTAATTTACTGCACAGAAAAAATAAAATGATAAAAAAACAAACTGTAAAACATCAAACTCCCGAAGTTCTAGCAATGAAAAAAAATTCTGAGAGTAAGAGAGTGAGAATATAAAGAGAGAAAAATTTGTTCAGAATATGAAAATTTTATGATGCATACAATGCAGAATTCAAAGCAAAACGAACGCTTTCCGTTCTCATTTCTATTATTTGCTCTCACTTGTGAAAAAAATGAAATTTCATTCATTAAAATCGCTTCCATGTGCACATATACATATTGAACTGTGGCAATGAATATTCATTCAGTCTCAATTAGACAGTCGACATGATAGGATGTCTCATTTGTGTGTAGTGCAATCTCTCTTTAAAATTGAAATAAATACAAGTGATAATTTAGAACAATGCACTTGAACAAAAAGTGCTGAATATTATCAGTTGTGAAAAAAGAAAGAAAAATATATTATGTGTAAAAAATTAAAGCTGCTGCAATTCGATTAATGAAACTTGATAAGACATTAAAAAAATATTGTTCTCTGAAATTTATTAAAAACAACTTGATGTGTGCGAAATTGAATTGAAATAAACATCATGAATGTGTGTATTAAAATGAAAGATGAGCAGAAATAAATTGTTGTGTATATTTTTGTATAAATATGGCACAAATTCAAAGTTGATGATTCAGTAAGAGACTACTAGTGCTAGAGAAAAGACAAATTTTTTATCCTATATGCAAAATAAATTTTATTTCTAAAACATAAAATTTTTGAAAGGTAAATTTTTTTGTTTCAATGTTTAGAAAAAAATAAATTTTTGTTTACTTTTTTTTCATTCATTTGATTCTATTGAATGTACTTTTTTGTTTTAGCAATTGAATATTACTCGATAAGTTGTTATTGTCGCTTGTCGTCGTCGTCGTAAATGGACTGTTTTGATGTTTATGATAAATATGAAATTTACATTTCTTAACGTACATTTTTAAAATTCTTTTTGAAAATTATTTGTTTTGTATGAAATTTATATTTCTAACGGTTTTGAAGAATTTAAATCTTTTTAATTAAACATTTTTTACATTGATTTTTAATACATTTTGCAAAATCTTTTTTGATTCAATTCTATAAAAATCAACAAAAATTGAAAATAAAAAATATTTTATAAAAATTCGTTATTAAAATTTTATTTCTATTAAATTTAATATAAAAGAAGATTTAAATCAACAAAACCTGATTCAATTCTGAAAATCAATTTATCACTTGCATTGCTTCTCATAAAAAAATTTCTCCCTCTTTCTATGTAACTGTGTTGCTGATATTTTGAAAAGAATTTTACAATGTGACTAAAAGTCAAAACAACAACGAATTTTGTTTATGTTATGAAAAGAATCAAATCTCATTAGGAATTCTGCAAATCATGAGAAAGGCGATCCTATGTTTGTTCTGTTCACACTATATATTTCCACGAATCGCAATGCTCGAGTTTTCAATAACATTCATTTGATAATTTTGTTAGCTAATTTGCTTTAAAAATTCGTCACGAAATTCTAGAAATTGAAGTTTTTTTTTCAAAAAATCGATAGAGTAAGAAATTATGAAATCTGGTTAAGCAAACGAATGCATGATCAAGTGTCAGTGTCGGTCGTGACTCCAATAAAACACTTGTGCAAGTGAATAATAAAAAAATATTTTGCTATTAATGGTCTGGCAGAAAATGCACGACTTTAAGGCTCACATATAAAAGGTTCAATTCTCGATATTTTTATTTTATTTTCAAAATGGATCTGTCACTCAAACGTTCACTGTTGTTGCTGCTAAATTTACCTGAAACGGAATGTTATACAAGTGAGTTATAAAAGTGATAATAGTTGAATGATGAATATTGACGAATAATAAATTTTTAATAGCACTTGTGCGCACACACACTTCTTTATATCTTTTACAATATTTTTTTACGAATTATCGAAACAGGAAAATTTTCTGTTCTTACGTGTACATTTCAATATTAACATGTGTATTTAAATTGTGTACCATGTGTTTTTTCATTCAATATATTTTAATAAATTATAAAATGAGGAAAAAATTATTTAAAAAATAAAATTTTATTAGTTGTTAGTGGATTTCAGGCCATGGTTAAAGATGGCAAAATTGTGATAATGAAAAATTTTTTGAATATTAAAAACTAATGTGGTGAAATATGAAATTTTGTATTCTTTAAATTTATTTTCTAAATCTTCAAAAAAGCTAATTTTTGTGAAAAATTTTCAAAATTTCCATAAAAATAAGTTAGATTTGAATTTCAAAAGTTTGTTAATTTTTTTAGTCTACCATAAAAATGATTTAAAAGTATATAAAATATGCAAAAGCTAAAATTATTTGCTTCTCAGTAATTTTTATTTATGAATCTAATAAAAAACTTTTACTTAAATGTTTAAAAATTTTCTCAAAAAGTATTAGTGCTCTACTTATATAAAAAGAGATTCAGGCTAATTTCTAATTTTTTACAAATAATAAATATTTTTCTATTGTCAAGAAAATTTAATTTCAAAGCAATTTTCATTCTACATTACTATAAAACCATAAAATAAAATGATTGCTTCTTCACGAAAGTAATTTGAAGCTCATTAATATTTAGACAAAAGTAGAATATAAAACTTTTTGAAGAGCTTCTTGCACGTCTATATTTATATGAAACTCAAAGACTTTTGTGCAATCTAGTGTGTCAATGAATAAACTCTATTTAATAAAACCTTGAGTCACGATTTTTTGATTTTTGGATAAAATAATTTGCTGATTAAACTTTGTTGACAAATTACAAATTTTTCTTATGACGAGAATTTAAAAATTTTGATTATTTGGCACTGAATTGTGAAAAAACTGAATTTATGAAAATTTTGATGACATACGAAAATTTCTAACAAAAGTCCATAAATTTCATATGAAGTCATTGAACCTCAGACAATGACTAAGTAAATAAAAAAAAATTAAATTTCCAACATGTATGCAAAATAAAAATGTATGAGAAAAAATTTTCTTTTTAAAATGTCACATGTACTTTTTAAAATTAGTGACCAAGTACCCGTGTTGCAGATCGGTGTAGTTAAGCGCATTTTTGGTGCCTAGATCAGAGTTTATAACAATTACAGAAATATTAGATGCGTTTGTAAAACAGATTCATGCGATAAGATATACTGGTTAAAGTAAATTTCAAATGTAGAGGAAATTTCATTTGTAAGATTTGTGAGAATTCGAATGAAATAATTGAAATTAAGTTGTAGCGAATAGCAGTCAATTAAGAATTTGGCAGCTATTTCTTGTTTTGTTTACATTTTCATATAGAAATATGTTATAAAAACTCGAGTAATGTAATTGCTGCTAATAATCTTGAAATCGTCTTTATAATAAATTTTGTTGATTTGAAAATAACGATCAAATTCAAAAATACGCGAAGTTGGCTACGCGCAGCTGAAAAATTTTTTTGATCGCAGTCAACTTCGCGAAAAAATTTTGTTTACAAATTTCAATATGGAAAATTAATTCATAATTTCCCAAATTGTGTAACTAGTGAGAACTTTAAAAACCTATTTGCCTTTAATAACTTTTTAGCACAAATCTATTGCAAAAAACCGAAAGTCTCTAGCTATTATAGTTTTCGAGATCTCGCGCCTCAGCCAGCCAGCCAGCCAGCCGAACAGCCAAAGTGAATGTATAAGCTGCATTGTTGTTCCAAAAATGCGCTAAAAATGATGGCTAAACAATTATTTCTGCAAAATTAAATTTCATTTTTCATATCAGGCTTCCAACAATTTTCTACTCTGTCAACATCATACGTTTTTTTAAAATTATTGAAATTCAATTAAATCAACGACATTTTTAATGTATTTACATTAAACTGTCTACTTGATTCTATCGTGTAACTAAAAAATCACTTGTTGCGTACATTGGGAAAAAACATGTGAACATTTTCCAGATTTATTTATTTATGAAACACAAAATTATGTCATTGAACTTTTTTTTGAAAAGAGACTAAGAAGAAATAATCTGGATTAAATTTTTTGATTGAAAAAATAATCCTACTTAAATTTGAAATGATTTTAATGATGCAACTCTTACACATAAATCTCTCTTTGAATTGACAGAAATTTCCTTTAATTAGTAAATTTTCCAAGAAGACTTCAATTTTATTTTTGGCTTCATTTCAATAAATTTTAATTGATATTGAAGGGAGGAAAATGTCAATTATCATCAATTGAAATTTGACCACGATTGAAATTATTGATAAAACATATTAAAATAATTGCAATAAAATCAAAGTTTTTCTTGGAATCAATTAAAAAAAGAGTTGGTTATGAATATTCAAAATAACTGATAATTTTTTGAAATAAAAAATATGATATTTATAAATTTTACTACAAATTAAATTGACATGGAAACAAACTTTCTAGCTAAATTAATGAAACTTCCACTTTCCAATCATAAACTGCCTTCTGAAAATAGTAATTTTCCCAATCAAAAGTTAACATTTTCTGTAAAAATCAATGATATTTCACTCTATTAATTGAGCCAGACTGACCTGAGGATGTTTATTGATTTTTCATTCACAACATACAATTTTATTAAAAGCAAAAATGATTGCCTACAGTTGATGAACATTTTTGTTTTTAATCAAGCGACAAGGACTTAACATGTTGCATATTGTCATCTTTTTCATTCTGGAAATTTCATCGGAAAATGTAAATTTTAATAGGGAAACTCAATCAAATAAAAAATATTTTTCTCTCTTTCGTCTCTGTTATTTTTCCATTAATTTACTTGCAAAATTTTTTAATAAATTCATGAAATTTTGTAGCAATTTATTTTTTTCAACAATAAAAAATTGTAAAAAACAAAAGACAATTAAAAACCACTTGTGGATTTAATCAATTGAAAAGTTATGAGAAAATCGTCAAGAAATTCTTAATTTTCAAATAATAATTGTCGTCCCTTTTTTATTGAAATTAATGTCATTTTAAAAAATACATAAAGTTCTTCTTCATGTTAATTTTATACGATCAACGTGGCTTTCAGTTTATGGTCGAATGGAAATCGTGGGAATAGCGAGCATATGTTTAGGAAAAAGGAAAAAGAAGAAAAATACAAATTCGATAAAATTATCCTTTAGCGTATTCAGTTGTCTGAACAAATTCAATAAAAGTGGTCGAAGTGTGTTGTCGTTAATGTGAGTTGATTTCATGATTTCTTCTTGTTGTCCATTTCATTTCGATTTATTTATACACACTGAGGTCAGTCGATATGATAAAAAAATTTAATATTTTTTCTTTGAATTTAATTTGATTGCATTTAATGATGCGGTATATTTACATATTGATTGATATTGATATTATTTTAATTCAATATGAGTGATATTAATGAGTCTTTAATAAGAAAACAAATTATGTGTTTTTAGGGAAAATATTCAATACTTTATGATTTAGTCAACGATTGTTTACTTTTTTAGAACTGCGACACAATTCAAAGTGTGAAATTTGCTTTACGATATATTTTTAAAAAATAAAGTATTTCTCTCAATATATCAATTATGGTTTTTGCTTAAATTTTACGATTTTTGCATAAAAACAAAACAATTTTTCATCTTTAGATTTTTTTTTTTGATATGTTTTTTGTTCTTTATGTTGAAAAATATCTGTAGATATTTAGAAGAAAAAAACTTTAATATAGAACTCTTTGAAATTTTACAGTGAGTCTGAAAAGTTTTGGAAAAAATTTTTAAATTGCGCAAAAAAGTTCATGCATCAACAATCACTTTTTCTTATTTTATTCGCAGGATATTAGTAAATTAAAATATTCATTTTATAATTTCAAATTATATTTTTAAGAATTGTGCTTTTCTAAATCCTTGTTTTTTGTCTTTCAAATATTTCTTCATGTTAATTACAAATTCAGAATAAAAATAAATACAAAACAAACATAAAAAATTCCCACTTTTAATTTATAAATAAACAATTTGAAACACTATCAATAAAAATTTAATATTATTTCATTCATACATGATTATTAATGAGAATGTGGTGAAATCTTTTAAAATTCTGTATAAGAATTTTTTGTCTGATTTTTTTTAATCATAAAAAAATCATAACTTCCGACGCATGTGTACATGAATAAAAAAAAATTTATTTTAAATTAAAAACTAGTTCCGAAGTTACTTGTGAATAATTTATTTAAAATCTCACGATTTAAAAGTTTTATTTGAAAAACAAATTAAACTGAGACGGGAGCAAAGTTCTTTAATTACACTCAAACGAAGGTATATAATTTCAATTCTTGTGAGACGCTAATTAGTAAAGAGATATTTGATATTTATGTATGTTTGAAGCTACCTACAAAACTTCATCGATTTAAATCTAATTAATTGTAAATTATAAATTATTTAAACTATTGGAGATTTATTTTATGAAATTAAATATTCTTTTAATCAATCAAGTACTTGAAGTGATAAATTTTTCTTTAAAATCATTATAAATTATTTAATCATTTTTTTCTTTAAAGTATTCGTCATAACAAATTTCAAGTTATTGTAAATAAATTAAAAATATTCAACAGTAAAAGCATTTTTGAAAACTTTTAAAAATATCAAAAAATAAACTTTAATAAAACTTTCCATTGCTTGAAAGTTCTTAATTTATTTCTTCTTATTCAAATAAAAAACTGATTCGCTTATCGCTGCACCTAAAAATTTACAAAATAGTTACTCTGTAAACAATCGTTTCTCTCTCTCACTTCTTTATTTATCTACACGACCTAAAACAATAATAATGATGAGCCAAAAGATAAAAAATTACTGTCTGATAAGAGAATCTTATGATGATTTGGGAAATTTTTAAAATTAATTAATTTACTGGATTTGGTTTATAATAAAATTAAAATTTAATTTTTTATCAGAACATTTTTTAGGGTAAAGGAAATAAATCGGACCCAAAATTCATTTATTTTTACATTTATTCAATGAAATATGATGAGTTCACTCGAAATACTTACAGATTTTTGATTGAACAAAATGGCATAAATGTTTATTTAACCCAATATTACCTTTAAAATAATTTAAAATAGTGATAATAATCATTTTAAGAATTTGGAAAATTCTTGAGAAAACTTTGCGAATTTTTTGTTTTTTGTTTACATTTTGTATTGAATTTTCGAATCATGATTTTCTCTCTTTGTACTTATTCATTCTGAGACATTTTTATATCAATAGAAAGCTAATGAAACGTAGAATCTAACTATAATAATCTTAATTTGATTTGAGAAATTTTTTTGTAAAATGTTGAAAACGATACTAGCGCTACCAAACTACAAACAAATTAAACTAGTGGGTCCGATTTAGGAATTTTATGGGACCGATTTAGGTTCCGACATATTTCAGTGAATAACTCAATTTATAAACAATATAGAAGCAAAATTATGGTGTAATTAGAAACTACGACTTTTGTTTAGTTACTATAATTCGATAAGTGATTGAAAAATGATAGGAAAATGAAGAATTTCATGAGATAAACAAAAAAAAATTTTTATATGGAAAAATTTTAATTGACATTTTAGACAAGAAATCATCATTAAATTGCAAGTATATAAATACAATTATATGAATAGTATTCAATCAAATTTATCAAAGTTTTAATGATATTCCTTCGTTTAAGTAGGAAATTTGAGTAAAATAAAAATAGGTCCGATTTAGGAGTGGGTCCGAATTAGGTTCCTTTACCCTAAATATTTAAAAATCATGAAAATAACGAAATTTTAAATTTTAAGTTTTTGTTAAGGTTAAAATTAACTTAATTAAATCTTTAATTTAGCAATCATTATAAGCTTTTAAAGTAAGCGATAACTTAGTAATTTGATAATATTAAGCTGAAAATAGCAAACTAGATTTTTCCACAAAATTTTGATGAAATGAAATTTTACAATTTTTCAACCCTTGACGTGTACTTTTAAAATTTATAAATTAATAAAAGCTTAAGCATTTTCTTTTGTAAGGATATGAATGAATGATATATTAGCGACTGACATTTTTAATTTTCAGTTATATAATTGGTCTGCATAATTTTCAGCACGCGAACGTTGTCAAATCTAGAAATTAAATTTTTTAACGAGAGTTCTGTTCGAGTCAAAAATCAACTTCAAAATGAGCTCGTCAGTTCGTAATGCACGCCTTTTATACAATTTTTTTCTATACAATTGTAATCATTAATGTGGATTTTTATGAGTATTTCGTACATTAGTGAGAAGTCAAGAGCTGGTTACTGATAAACCTTTAAGCTTATTTTTGCTTTTTCATCATCATCATTTAAAATAAAGTTGAGAAATCAATATTTTTTTAATAAATAAATTCAAACCTTGTTATTTCAATTTATATTGCGTTAAAAAATTTTAAATTACCCAGCAGTCCGTATTATTTATAGCTACCTTCTTATCTTCATTCTTACTCTCTTGAAAACCTGATAAGCTTGAGTAACTCTTGACTTTGTGTATGATTAAAAAGCAGTCGTGGATTTAAACGTGGAAGTTCTAAAATTAGCCAGAAATTTGATAAGAATGATTAAAATTTTCGAAGAAGGATTTCATTAACAAATTTTGTCACAATAAATTTAGAGATTGCATTATTTTCTTTTTACTTTCCCTAATTAGTGCCTGTATTCTTATCACTTTAAATAAATCAACCCTAATTTATCTAATCTGGGCAATTTTATATTTTATTTTGTCACTTTTTATGTCAAATTCAACACAAACTTTTTTCTTTTTCGAGGAAATAAATAAAAAAAAGATGGCGAGAATTTGAAAATTATATGAGAGAGAATTCTATGAAGTCATAAAATTTAAATGATTATGATAAGAATGAGTGTGATAAAACAATAAAAAAAATTGAGGGCGAAATAAAAATGTCAAAACGCATTACTCAAACATTCACATGTGATTAATTTATAAATAAATATTTCTTTTTGGATTATAGCGTGTTATCATACACTTGTCAGTGCTTGAGGGCGGGAGTATTAAAGAGCGAGTCATGGGTGCGGGCGAGTTCAGTATAAAACTGAATTTCGTTCGAGTCACATATAAAAAAACAGCGAGAAAAGTCTAAGAGAGTGAGAGCAAGAGCAGAGAGCTTATCACATTCATATCAATTGAATATATTTGTAGTTTAAATTGAGACGCAAATGTTATCACATTGAATATTAAAAACAACCTAGAAATTCTCTCAAAATTTTTTCTCTCTTTCGAACGATTTGTGTCTGTGCAAAAAAATATATAATAGATAGAAAAAAAATGAAAATAGAAGAAATTATGTCTGATTGCATATTCAATGTAAACTCATGCAAATATAAATTGAAATATTTCAATAAAACTGTGACGATATTTTTATTTTGACAAATAGTAATTGACAGTGAAAAGAAAGAAAGTCATTTTTATGCTTAATTTAAATCTCTGATTTTTAGTTTGGATTTTTGGATGATAAGCAAACAGAGAAAGAGAGAAATATAAATGATAACGCAATCTTATCGGTACTCGAAAAAGTAATAATATAATTTTTAAGAGAGAGAAAAAGAGAAAGAAAAGTATTTTACATCATATTGATGACGTTATAAATAACAATATCAAAACAATAATAAAATTTTATTTTTTAAATAGTTTTTTATGATGATAAGACATTGACTTGACCATAGACAATTTTTTTTTTTCTAAAAATATATAAAACTCAGTGCGATATAGCAAAAATTTTAAAAAATAAAAATGACTGAAGTAGTGCAAGTGGATAAAATTGAGTCAGTAATTAATGACAATGACATCTCATCAGCGGCAGCGACAATTGAACAGCAATCAAATGAAAATTGTTGTAGCGATGTGTTGGAAGAAGAAGAAGAAAATTCGCTCAAAAATTTATTGTCTACCTCCACAGCCGTCACAAGCGTTGCAGCATCGGAAACGACTACATCAGCAGCAACAACAGCAGAGACTAGTGTGCCAGTTGAAAGCATGATAACAAAAGAAGTTAATGATACTCAATTAAACCTAACGAAAATTTTATATGAACCTGAAAAGGGTGAAAATGGTAAAGAAAAGGAGCAGGAAACGACTGTGAGCAATGGACTGACTAATGATAATATCACTAATGGCATAGGAATTCCTGATACACAAGTTGTTGATGATGATGATCGACTTATTATTGATATTTCTGATGATGAAAAGAAAGATGGACATAGGAAAAGGAAAAAACCTAAACAAAAATCAATGCCATCGTTGCAATTCGATGATGAGTCAGAAAATAAGCAAAGTAAGTGACAAACTTTTACATTTTAAAAACATCTTTTTTAAGGTTGAGACACTTTGGTTGTATAATATAATTCAAAATTAAGATTCACTTAGAAACATAAAATTTTAATTTGTATCAAAGTTAAAAAATTTCCATTTTGGTTTCTTTGTTTATACATTTTGGTATTTTTTAAAAGAAATTATAAATTAAAGCATCATAAGTTAATCAATATAAATGGCTCTACATTCTATTAGCTTTCTTTAAAAGTTAATTAGAAATTCTTTTCTATTTCTAATAATTTAAGGTTAAAATGAGAATTTCTCAGAGTTTCTTAACCTTGATCTCATCATCACACTTGTTCTCACTGTTTTTAATATTCACTCTCTGCCATTGAGCACAGGAATTTTGTTTTTCAAACTCTTTTTCAGTATCTCTTTCGGTGTGTGCCGAACTACTCGGTAACAAATAAAAATTAGTTTAAAAAAACTTATCTAGGCTAGAGAGCTAAAGTTAAACCCATTTTTTGTTATTATTGTATTTGTATGTTCATATGACAAAATTTAATTATTTTCCTCCTATTTTAAAGTTTTGTTTTCATTTTGGTTCAGTTACTGACGTGGTGTTTTGCATGTAAGTCGTTAATGTAGGGAAAAAAGATTTTTTTAAAAAAATTATTTAATTGATATCGTTGTCTAAAATTGGGACAATTAAAATTAATTGTTCTTGTGTTTTGTACACAGTTAAAAAAGAAAATAGAAAAAGATGAAGGTTGGTTTAGTTTAAAATGAACAAGTGAAATCCGGTAAAATACCATAGTACTTTTTTTGAGGAAGAAATTCAAAAAAAAATTCCTGATTTGTTAAATTGTAATATAATAATTACGTCATTTGAAAGGAAATTCCCAGAACGATTAAATTTATCATTTTTAATTTAATACAATAGCGAAGTTTTATGAATCAATGCATTTATTAATAGATAAGAAAAAATTCTTTTGTGCAAATCGATGAAAAATTTCCAAAACTATCTCTAAATCAATAAAAATAGAAAATGTCATTTAATTCAAAAGTATTTACAACTTTGATAAAAATATATTTTATCATTAATAGACAATTAAAATGAAGAACAATAAGCAATAATTATTTCGATCATAAAATTGTGTATTTAAGTATCAAATAATCAACAAGTGGTTTCAAATACATTCACACACTCATGAGTAATCTATAAATAACAAATTTCGTGTTTCAAAGTACAAAACACATGTGCTTAAAATTGAATGAAAGAGTGTGAGGTGACAACGTCATAGAAATACGCGATCAAACTCTGTATGTTGAGGAAGATCACAAATTTTTCATGGCTTGCTAATCGAGACTGTCAATATTTGCATTCAGAAATATTGATCAAAGCTCAACAAGCATTGTATGGCGTGCAAGCACATGTTAAAAGACTTTAAAAGCTATCGTGCACTGAGTTCATTTTTATATCAAATAACTCATTCATTACATTGCTAATGAATCAAATTAATTAGAAATTTATGTTTTATTGCATGTGTATTGTTTATGTGTTTATTGTCAACCACATGGAGATCAAACTATGACGATTTCTTTTTTAAAATTTAATTATTTCCACGTCTATTCATTATATCATATGTGCTAATCAATCTCACTCACTTTTTTTATTTATTCGCGCTAACTCAATTGTATATTTTCACTCCAACAGATCAGATGCCAAAATTATTTTCATATAGTTTCGATGCGACCTCGCTTGGTGTCAGCAGTAGTGTTAAAATTGATGTTCTTGAGAATTCATCACTTGCAATTCAATCAAACGTTGCGTCATCAACAACAACAACAGCAAATGAAATGCCGAGAATTGCTCCTGCTACACCATTGTCAGTTTCTTCAAAGTATGCAAATTTGTCATCACTTGATGAACTTAATCTTTTGAGTCATGAAATTGATAAACAAATTACAAAAAAGACAAATGAAGTTTTAGAGTTAGCGAAGGAATTTGTAGCAGGTTCTATTGAGAGCAATGCATTTCATTCGAGAATGATTGAAATTGGAAATATAGCAATGTCAGACTTATTATTGATTAGTAAAAAACTCATAAAAAGACATAAATTTGAAGCAAATCCTAATCAACGTGACTTTATGAGAGTCAAACAACTTCAATTTCCAACGAGCTCGAAAGATTTAGGTGAATATTATTTTATCGTTGTTTATTTTTTAGGAAATACTTATTGATAAGATTAGGAAATTTTAATATGGATGTCTAATCAAGTTAAAATTACTTTAAACCTACATATTTGAAGAAATATCATATTTATTGAAGTATTCAATAAAAATTTTTAAAATGAACAGCTAAGATTAAAAATTATAGAATTTATTTCTAAAAATAGATTTAAATTTTTCCGAAAATAAACAAAATAATGAATTTCATGAAATAATAATCTTATTTCATATTTTGCTGATTCATTGAATGACAAAATAATATTTTATTGATAAAACAGCTTTACGAAGCACACTTTCAAAAACAAATTTCATCAATTGACTCATTTTTTCTTATTATTATTTTCTTTTTCGACAGTTAATTATTTTGAAAAACTCATTCAATCAACGATAACAATGGAGCAGTTTACAAAAATGACAAAATTCTATGAAATTATAATTAAAGAAATGTTAAATTTAAACAGAACGAAGATGCTACAATATCTAATAGATTTTATGGTCATAAGAAAAAATGCTCAATTGGATTTGCTAAATTATAATTTTCACACTGATTCATCGCCTAAAATAAAATCAGAACTTGCTACAAGTTCAACATTTGAAATTCCTGATTCCACACAAAATCCTAAAAGTGAAACTAAAACATGGCGAATGCGTGACACGAGTTATAATTTTGTAATACGATCAGATCCTATTTACGTGGCTGCAGGGACACCAGAGACAAAATATCGTGATATGATTAAACATCGAATGACTCCAAAAATTCAAAGAATTCGATTTCAACGAAGGCCATTTGATAATAATATTTTGAAAGGAAGAAGAATTGCTGGTCGATTAGTTAGCAATAAAGAAGAAGAAAAGCCACAACAAGTTATGGTTAATGGAACACCACCAAATACAAATCATCAAAATTTTCAACATCCAATTCAAATTAGAATAAATTCTCCAGTGCAAAAAGTTCTTCATGGAAGACCAATTGTTTTAACTGCAATTCCAAAAGATGATAATGCGACAATAATCACGCCAATTTTTAAACCACCATCCAATCAAAATTCATCGCCCATTCTTGTTGAGTCTGATTCACCGCCTTCGACATCGCCACCATTGCATAAAATACAAAAACCACAAATTATTTCAAATCAAATATTGTCACGTGGATTTAGTGAACGTGTGCCAACTCAGCCAGTAGAAACTTCTGCTCAGAAAAATGCATTTCCTGGAATTTTTAATAATACAAATAACAAATTAAATGGAGAAATTATAGAAAGATCAGCTCCATCTATTCGACAGCCATTAAAACGTCCACTTTCTGATCCTAAAACTTCACCAATTGAAATTAGTTCAATGGATCCACTTGAAGGTGGTCAAATAACTTTAAATGAATTAAAAACTTTAAATCAAAATGGCACTGAGATTATACCGACATCAATTTTAAAATGTACTGGAAATACTATAAGATCGCGTAGAAAGACAGTTGATGATCGTCAACAAATAATAAATGGTGGATCAGTTGAAGTTAAAAAAATAGTTGCAGTTGCACCAACATCATTTTACACATCAGCACAACAACAGCAGCAGCAACAACAATCACAAATTCAGCAAGAGAATCAAAATCAACAAAAGAAAATTATGAGAAGAAGACAAAGTTGTCATGAAAGAATTTCAAATGTGCCATCATCAATTAATAATAATAATCTTAGTCAAAGTTTTAAAGTATTTTTAAATGAATATGAGAAAAGTCGTGAGGAAGAAAATATGAGATTTAACCAAATTAGACAACAGCAGAAACATATGCAAATGCAGCAGCAACAACAGCAATCAATGCCACTTTATCAACAACCAAAGCGAGTTAGATTTACAACTGAAGGAACACAACAAATGGAAATTCCTCGAAGTCCACAAATTACAAAGTCTCATTTTGCAGTTGCTCAACAACATATGGCACAACAACAACCAAGAAGTCCAATTGAGCATCCTCGCGTTTATCAACTTTCTCAACGTTCACCAACAATGCGATCGCCATCAAAAGCTCCACCAATTGACTATCAACAGCATTTATTATTTTTCGAGCGAGAAATGAGAGAGCGTGGTGTTGAAACTTTGAAAGAACATGAAACAAGTCGGCCACTTGAGTTAGTCTCAAATGTTCATCCTGAAAGATATATGCAGCAACTTGAACAGACTCAACAATCGCCACAATCAATGTTTACAAGTCCAAAAACTGCAGCAAGAGCACCTGAGAAATCACCAAGAATGCAATCTCGTGTGCAAATGGTTAATAATGAAGAGAAAATGGTCGCTTATCATCAATTGCAAAGTTTATTGAAATGTGATACGAGTGCAATGAATATTCAGCAATATTCTGAACATTTAAAATTTTTGCATCAGCAACAACTTAAAGCACAAAATGATTTTCATCATCAGCAACAGCAGCAGCAGGCAATGGAAGAGCGGAGAGAATCAGAACGATACTATCAAAATACTCAACAAATGCATCATCAGCAGCAACAGCAAATGCAAATCAAATCGCCAACAGCAGCAGTGCCACAATATCGTTCACCACCAGTTCAATCTCAATCTGATTATGAGCAAGAGCAATCATTGCAAAGAAAACTTATTTCAAAATCAAAATCATCAAAATATATTGAGCCAGCAGCTGTTGTAGGCTCAAAACCATTCTTTAATCCACCTCATTCTACATATTATTCTGATCCTTTTGTGGCAGCGAATGCAAATTTAAGTGGAAAAAAATCATCAACACCAACAACTCCTACAACTCCAACTGCATTTCATCAGCCAGTTACAGTTAGCAGTCCACAACAATCATCTCAACTTTATAGAAATTTAATTGAGCCTTCACCACCAATGAATTATCAACAATGGATCTTTCAACAGCATCAGCAAGCACAGGTGCAAGCACAAGCACAACATAATGTAGCATTACCTACTACTCATGGTCAACTCGCACGCCCAATTCCGCGTCCAGCAATTCCACCACAACCGACAAATATGAGCACCATTTCACATCATGCATTGCAATCATTCACGAACCCACAGTCTGAATATTATAGGCATTTTTTTCCAAAGAGCTATTGAGACTGTCTTTTTTGAAAATATACGATAATCATTCGCATTTCTGATAAAACTTTTTTTCCTTACTTAAAATTTACTGTTAAATATAAAATAGTTACTAGGAATATGTAAAAAAATTGATAAAGTGAAAACATAATATGCATGTGATATAATGATGTATGAAAATATGAAAAAGATATAAACTATTTATGTTTATAAATGTCATTTCGAGTCATTTTTACATGTTTATTTAATGTTAAAGTTGTTGAAGATGTAAATTTTTAAGAATTTAGAGAAATTTTAATTTTTTTATTATTTAATGTTTAAGGTACAATAAAAGTACAATTTGTAGAAATAGAATAAATAATAGGAGAGAATAAGAAGTCATATTAATAAATGAGCTAAATATTTGAGACACGTGTAGAAAAAATGAAAATATTTTTTAAAAAACCATATTAATAAAATTCTGAATGTGATTAGATGTTTTGTAAATAAGAAATCTGATAATTTTTCAATTTATTCACAATTTTTGATTATGTACGCATTTTTTCTAGACTTTTTTATTATTAGTATTTCAGATGATCTGCTGATTTGCAAGGAAGTTGAAACATTATAATGCATTGATATTGAATTTTCAAAATAGAAAAAAATTTAAATTAACGATTTTTTTAATTTTAAAACTTCAAAAATTCTGTTTCCGTTATTTCTGAAATTTTTTAAAAAAGTTTGATAAAATCATCCGTGTTTAATCAAATCTCATTTAATTAATTGTTATCAGTTTTATATTTACTCATGCAACTTTCCAAGGAGATTTCTTACAATTCTGACTTTTATAGCATTATAAATATCAACCTTTATTCTGAATGAAATATAATCTTTATTTCTAGAGCACTTTAATCTTTGTAGATCAAATAAATGAACAGCAGTAGCGTAAGTAGGTTCCTTAAACTTTATTCAGTACAGTTTAGACAAATCTAAAGAAAGAATTTTTATAGCATGCACGCAATTACTTTTTTTTGACTTATAAAATTTATTTTTCTGTGACCTCATTAAATGGCTGCGTCTTGTGATAAGAAAAGCGTAAAATAAGATGAAGTTCTGTTTTTTTCACTCTACTGCTAAATAAACATCCCAAAAAATGAGTTTAATTGTGTTTTTCATTAGTTAAACTTGACAAAAATGCTGAGAAGTTCCGTCTATGTTGATAAGGGAGTGTGTTTATAATAAGTTTATTTTAAAAATGCGGTGTGTGATAAGCTGCTGAAATACAGACCACAGACAACTGTAGCTCAATGTAAATGCAAAAACTTTCTAAACATCTCACACTGATCTTTTTTGAAAAAAATGTTCACTTATTGTTTTTTGTTTACATTTTTGTTTTGAATTTTCGAATTGAATTGTCTTGCTTTATATTGATTGAATCTAAGACATATTTATACTGAATTAAATCTGACGAAACGTAGAATTCATATTTGATAAAGTTTTTGTAATTTGCAACTAAATTTTTCAAAATGTTTCATTCGACAACATATAATGACAAAAATTTCTCTTCAAATAAGAAAATATTTGCAAAATTCAATCGCAAATATCTCTAAATGTGGAAAAATGCGGACGTCAGGGCTTTTACAGCTAATAGTGTGAGTGTTAATCTATTGTTTTATCTATATTTCATTGTGTAGCGGTGTGAAACATTTAGTAATTGATTGATTGAAAATTGCAAAAAATTATAAAATGGCAATACAAATATAAGCATTTTCCTCTTTTTTAAAGTTATTATTCTTATTATAGATGCATTCTGCATTTTTAAAGCTTTCTTTTGATATAAATATGTTTTAGAATGAATCAGTATTAAGTGAGAAATATTGATTTGAAAAATTCATATGAAATTGTAAACAAAAAATATGTCAACTTTGAATCGTAATTTCTCAATAACTAGGCGACCAAATAACTTAATAATTCACCAGAATAAACTATAGAATATGCTCTATCGATAAGTATATGGTTAGAAGGAATTTGAGATGTAAACAAAAAATTAATAAGTGAACATTTTTTTCAAAAAAAGATCAGATGCATCTGTAGTATTTTATTTTAAAAACATGATAACGATTATTTTTCTTATTTTGTTTTGAAATAGAGATTAATTTTAATTAATTTAAATTGAAGCAGAGTTGTTAGAGGCAAGAGGCGAAAAAAAATTGAATTTTTTAAATTATTAATTTTTCTTTTTTATTGATTGAGTGTTATAAATTATCAAGAAAGCATGGGAAAATAGTGGAATAATTATTTTTCAAAATTTTTGATTTTTCCGAGCCCAAAAACTGTTTTTCATGAGTATTTTCGCCCATTTTTGTGTTCAAAAATTCATAACTTTTGACCAGATTATTTGAAAAATATGGTTGATAGCTTGTTAGAAAAGGCAATTTTAGGACCTTTCTAACGATATATAATATGTAATGTATTACTCAAATTCGTGACCACAAGATCAGCTTTAATGATTTCTCGTCGTGATTTTTTGGTATTTAATTGGGTCAAAAATTCAAAAAAGCTTCGTAAAAATATTTTAATGTCCTAAATTATTGATTTGGATTATTTTTACGCAAAACATACAAAATTTTTTCAAAAATTTGATTTCCTACAAAAGTGCACGCACTGCAGCATATGCTGCCGATCTGAGAAAGCCTTTATGGAAGATTTTTTAAAATTGCTTTAAATATCTTTAAAATGACAAGCAATATTAAAATATGCAATAAAATTAATATTTTAGATGATATTTGTAAAGAAAAGTGCATAAGATTTTTTTTTAAAATGGCAAATTTTCTTGAATTTCCTTAAATATAAGTCGTGATTTTAAAATTAAATTAAATCTAATAATTCAATTTTATTGCATATTTTATCATTTTCTGTTATTCTAAAGATATTTAAAGCAATTTTAAAAAATTTTCCATAAAGGCTTTCTCAGATCGGCAGCATATGCTGCAGTGCGTGCACTTTTGTAGGATATCAAATTTTTGAAAAAATTTTGTATGTTTTGAGTAAAAATAATCCAAATCAATAATTTAGAACATTAAAATAATTTTTACGAAGCTTTTTTGAATTTTTGACCCAATTAAATACCAAAAAATCACGACGAGAAATCATTAAAGCTGATCTTGTGGTCACGAATTTGAGTAATACATTACATATTATATATCGTTAGAAAGGTCCTAAAATTGCCTTTCTAACAAGCTATCAACCATATTTTTCAAATAATCTGGTCAAAAGTTATGAATTTTTGAACACAAAAATGGGCGAAAATACCCATGAAAAACAGTTTTTGGGCTCGGAAAAATCAAAATTTTGAAAAATAATTATTCCACTATTTTTCCCATGTTATTTATTAATTATCACAACAAAAAAACCATGGAACAGATTTTTCCGATCAAAAAAATTTCTCGCCTCTGTCAGAGGCGGCCTCTGAAAAAAATCCGCCTCTCAAATTTTTTTCAGAGGCCGACTTTTTCAGAGGCGCGCCTCTTTTGGAGGCCGCCTCTATTTTCGCCTTTAACAACCCTGAATTGAAGGTTCTTCTTTGTTTGTATAATAAAATCTACGCAAATGAAACTATTTTTTAAATTTAAATGAATCACAAAATCAATTCATCATCATCACTAATTTATGATGATTATTTTTTTATTGCGATCAAAATTGATTTGAATTATTCAGTTTTTTTTAAAGGAACTTGATATGTTTTTATTCTTAAAGCATTAGTGAGTAATTTAAAATGAAATTTAAAGAAGTAATGTCTAAAAATAGAATAGTTATTGCATGAAAAAAACACTTAATTTAAACAAAAAAAATTTATTTTCAACTTTTTTTATTATATGTTCCTGAATATGTCTTGTTTATTACAATGTTGTCGTTTATTTTGGAAAAAAGAGAATTAGAATTGCAAATAAAAACTGAAAAAAATCCTATTCATTACAGTTCTATGTTTTGCTTTTATTTATCATATTATTAATCTTTGTTTAAACTTCATCAAGATTTAATGAATATAAATAATGAAAAAACTGCAACCATTTATTTTCTATCTGTAGAAAGTAGTGAAAAAATGCAAATTTATAACTACTTAAATGTGAACTACTTAAAATGCATTGTTCTTCTTTAAAAGTCAAGAGTTCTCACAAAAAACCATTTTACAAACGTGAAAAAATATTTCTTTATTGAATCATAGACATCGTTTAGTTGTCGTAATGTGATGACTAATAAATTGTTTCCTAACACACATGCTTCATGCAAAAAAAACTGTTTCGTCTTGCTCTCCTCTCATTTTTTCAATTGCCATAACAAGTAAGTAAGTAAGCAGCAGTAGTTACTGCTCACCGTTCTCTTCTTCTCTCTCTTGTTTATCGAAAAAAGAAACACAGAACATGTAAATTAAATAGCATAAGCTTAGTTCAACTAAAGACACTTTCTCAAACTTGTTTTATGTTCACTCGCAATCTATTTGGCTTAAGTAGTGGACGTTTAAAGTGTTAGAATAATATTTTTTTACACCTATTGCTCTTGAACTTTTATCATTATTCGAGAAGAAGTATCTAAATTAGAAATGTAAACATACATTTTGTATCGTGTGTTTCGCGTGATATCAGAATAAAAAAATAAAAGAGTAAATAATTTATCAGGAGTTGTGCGATGATAACGATAATTCTTGTCTGATAACAAAATTTACCTTCGACTGAATTTTACTTTTTTTGCTTGAAATGTGTGAGTTGTTTTTAGTTGTGCACGAAAATTTGAGCAATTTAGTTGATCTCTTCTTGCCATCATCGTTCTTTACTTCTTGATTTTTGTAATAAAAAAAGATTAAATTTTCTTGATTTATTTGAGTTCATCGCGATAATTTTAAGACTAGAAAGTTGCTGAATATGAGGATAAAAGTGAGTTACAATATTTCTTGATAACATAAAATAATCGAAACTTCCATGTGTTTCATTTTTCAGTTTGTTCACTTTATAATACTTCTCTTATCGCTTGTGTTTTTTGTGAGCGCGAGTGACGATGAGCAGCAATACGAACCAGCTGATAATATTTGCGAAAAATGCAACTGCACGAGTACAAATGAAACATCTGAAAATGGTGAGAGCGGAACTATTTTTACGATCGATTGTTCACTAAAAGACTTTCAACATATTTTCGCTAAATGGCCTGAATCGATGGGAGATAATCATAATGGTTAGCAATTTTTTTTTATGAAATATATGCTTAAATTTACAACCATTTCTTTTCTTTCTCATTTGCCTTGCAACTATAGAAATAATCTACATTATGTCGTTTAATAATTTGAACAATTTACAACAAATGCCATCAACTGATGCAGTTTTATTTTTCACATGTCGACATTGTAAAATATCAAATTTTGCAAATGCCGCTTTCATCGATTCACCAAACATTCATTCTCTTGATTTATCATATAACAAAATCACTTCTGAAAGTTTAAATCCTGACATTTTTCGTGGACCACAAAGCGATGATAATGAATATGCATCAATAAAATTGACAAATCTTGATTTAAGTCATAATTCAATTACTTTTTTGGATGAAAAACTTTTTGAACATACACCACAGTTAAAAAATTTAGATTTGAGTTACAATGAGTTGAAAAATATTGATGAAGGAACTGGTGTTGCTATTTCTAAACTACATGAATTAGAGGTAATAATTAAAGAAAATATTAATTAATTTTTAGTTCTTGTATCCCTCGAAATCATCTTTTAATTTAAATTTTAATTAATTTCCTTAATTTTTTCTTCCTAAACAGACTCTTTACTTAAGTCACACAGGAATTTCTGATTTACCAAATTCTATATTTGAAAAAATGAACCATTTATCTGAACTTATTTTATCTGGAAATCAATTTAAAATAATTCCGTCCAGTCTATCAACTTTGACACATTTAAAATTATTGCATTTGAGCGAAAATTTTATTGAAGAAATTACTCATGAAAGCTTTAATGGATTAAAAGATTTAAAGACATTAAATATTAGTAAAATGTCAGAATTGAGAGAAATTAAAGATGGAGCATTTAAAGAATTGCATTCACTTGAAGTCCTAATTTGCAGTGGAAATAAAAAATTAAATTCACTTTACCTTGCTGATATATTAAAAATAGAACATTTGAAAGTATTTGATATCAGTCACAATAACTTAACGACACTTAATTTTGGTGAAATCGAAGAAGTTGACAAATCATTAAATTCAAGTAAAATTGAGAGAGAGAAATTTTTCAAAAATTTACACACACTAAAATTAGAAGGAAATCCTTGGCATTGTGACTGCAAAATCATGAAATCACTCGAATTTTTCAACCATAATGCAACTTATTTCAAAAGAGCATTAAATAGTGATGAAGCACGTTGTGAAACTCCATTTGATCTTCTATCAAAATTGCTCTATGACCTGCAATCACAATCAATTTACGATCTTTCTTCGAATTTCTATTGCTCAGATCAAAAGCCAAAACCAATGAAAATTCCAGTTTACGATCCACCTCAATTCTTAAGACCAAAGAGTGTGATGCTAACTGTGTTTGCTGTTGTTGCAGTTGTTATTGTTGGAATAATTATTGGTTTTATAATTGTATGCATCAAAAGACGTCTTAAAGCAAATGAATATAGCAATAATTCAAATCCAATCAGATATACTGCAGTAAGAGATTCAACTGTTTCAAATATTGCAAATATTCCATATCAGCAGCCATAATTCATTCCATGATATCAAAAAATCATACAAAAAAGTACATAAATCTAGTCTTTAAGTGTTATTGAAATCAAATAAATTTTATTTTGTTCTTAATTTTATTCTTACACAAATTGCATTTGAATCACTTAAAAATGAGCAACCAACAGGTGTTGCTGTTTTCTGGGACTGCAAAATTAAATATTTCCGTGTGATTTCAAATAACACTAATTTCACTTGAAATATTGCAATTTCCGAACAGAGACATGCTCGTTCACCGATGCCAAATGGAAAAATTATATTTAAATTTTTCTCTCCATCATCGCTATCGAATCGATGAGGATTGAAATAATTTGGATCATAAAAAAGTTCATGGTCGTTTTGAATGAGATTGAGGGGAATTTTAATGAAATCGTTTTTGAAAAATCTATATTTTTCGCCGTTTTTTAATTCGATTGTGCAATTTTGATTACAAATTCGATTGAGGTTGTTGATTGGTGGCCATTTTCGAAGAGTTTCTAAAATAATTTTATCTAGTATTTTTAAATTTTTATAATTTCTTAAAAAATCATTTTCATTTCGAATTTCTTCATATAGTTCATTTTGAATTCTCTCATTTTTTGCGAGCTCATAACAGCATAATTGAAATAATTTTGAAATAGGAGAAAATCCTGAAACAAAGAATGAGAAAATTTGTGCGTTTATTGTCACGTCATCAAGATGATTGTTTGTGTTCATTAAAAATTGAACAAAATCTTGTCGATTTTTATCTTTATCAACTTTTCTTCGCTTCCTATTTTTAATTTCTTCTGTCACATGTTCACGGAAAAAATCATAAATTTCTTTACTGAAAATTTTCATATCAAAAAATTCTGAAATCACAGGAAAATGAGTCATAAAAAATATTTTAATTCCACCCCTCAAACTTTTCAAGTCTTCTTCAATTCTTTTTGCAATTTCATAAACTGCATTTCTCTCTCCATAAACAATTCCCTTTCCTAAAATAATTAATGCAATGACATTTGATAAAAATTCCTCAATAACAGTTTTGGTATCAATGACTAGCTCATTATCATTGCTGCTACTTCTTTTCTTATCCAACATTCTCATAAAATCATCAGCACAAAGAGAAATATTTGAATAAAATATTTTAATTGCTGACTCTTCAAAAAATGGAGCACTGAAAAGATAAAATAAAGTGTGGAGGTAGAAAATATTTATAAGTATATGATAGTGATAAGAAAAGCAAAGAAGACTTACATAGCAATTTTTGTATGTAGCCATTGACTTCCTTCCAAATTATATATAGACTTACTTAAAAGATCATCAAGAGAAGAACGGTCTCTATTATGAAACTGTGTAGAGTGTGTAACGGTAATTTTCTTAATCAATTCAACATCTTTCGCGATAATTATTGGACGTAGAAACATAAAAATTCCAAATAGTCTAACAGCATCATAAGTAATTGAGTTTTAATGATTGAAAGTTTATAAATAAATTTTATTTACTCACTTTTCTCTTTTAAAATCGTTGTAAAATCTTTTTAAAAGAACTTCCTGATTTTCAAATTCAAGAAATGATTCAAACATGTTACCAAAAAATATTTTTGGTTTAATAAATGCAATACCTCGTTGAGAAAAAAAGTTATGATCTTTGACTATTTTTCTATATCCAAGAAAAATTAAAAGGAGAAAAATTGTCAATAAAACTCCAATATTTGTATTTGTCTCCATTTTGTTTATCACATGTTTATTGAGCGACTTCTGAATGTTGACTAAATTACGCTTAATTGAATACAGCGATTGTGCAGTGTCTGTACACACAATAGTTACTTAGGTATATTGTTTGATACAATGCGACGACTTTGCTTTGTTATCTATGTGCTCGGTCATATTTCATAGCATGAGAAGATTTTTCTATTGAGTTAATTGCTGTCATGTTCGCGAGAGTTGTAATGTTAAAACTATGTAGAAAATCATTTAATATTTTATAATGAGATTGTTATGCAGTTTAATGCAAGTGTGTGCTGGTTTAAGAGGAAATTACAAGACCAAGACAAAAAAAGTTCAAAAAATAACGGTTTATACCGGATTTTTTTAATTCGAATTTTAATTCTCATCGCGAAAAAAGCGCTCACAATCAGGTTTTAAAATATACTCGGTTTTCCATCTTATCAAGCAATAAAATTCTAAATTACAAGTCATAATAGATTGTTACAAATAGTTCTTGCTTAAAATTGTGTTTGTCTTCATGAGATTTAACCGGCATAATCGAAAATTAGAAATTTCTTGTAAAATCTTAAAAACATCTTGTAAATATTGAAAAGTTTTGTTTTTGTATTTCAAAAAATTAATCATAATGCAGAAATTAAACAAGTTACGTCAAATTATTTTGCGTGAAATTGATCAGAATGAGGTAAGAAAGGAGTGGCATATGAAATTTTGGTAAATCATTATGAATTTCATTGAAAATTATCCAAACATAAACTTCCAGCTTTTGCAAAAAAATTTGATCATTCAAATTTTAAGTTCACGTCGTTTATTGGCCGATCACTGTGAAATATTGGAAGATGCAGTTTCATCACTTTCTTCTCTTCAGTATAAACAAACAAACACCATTTCGTTATTAAATACGAGCAGTATTTTTGCAATGAGTGGGTTGGCATTTTCTTTCTTAAATCATAAGTAAGTTATATAGCAAAAATGACATTTTATTTGTTAACTGATTATTACGTTCTTTTTAGTGCTCGGTATTTACTTCCAATGTTGGGTGGAACCATGATCTCATTATATGTAAAAAAATACATCACCAATAACAAGCGTATTTTCTTGGAAGGACAATTAAAAGATTTAATTAAAGCACTAGATGAATTTGAATTCGTTTTCAAGAAAATTCAGACCTTTTTCAGTGATGCAACAATGCTTGAGCAGCATGCAAAGATTCTCGAACGTTACAATAAGGATGATCAAGTTTCAATTCATATGATCTTCACAATCAAGCGTGTAATCCGAGCCTTATACTGTTTCATTAAATATCTAGAATATTTTTACAAAATCGATAATGAAATGAAGTATCTCTGTCCTGAAGTTGATGATGTCGATAACTGCGCAATAATGGTTGAGTTAAATCACGACTACAAAGATGCCAAGACTTATAAGGTAAATTTTTAAAACATTTCTTTATTAAAACGAGAGAATGAAGCCACAAAGTTAATTTGATTTCTTTGAACGCAACTTTTGTTGCTGCACGACTTTCTTATTATTCACAAGCATTTTCTCAAAATATTTTTTCGACGCTCTTAACAACATTTTTGAATTAAATTTGATTGTATCGATTATTTCATAGAATATGTCTTGAAATGATATTAAGAGCTGCTTACTGAAAGGAATCTGGCATCATATCCATTGCTTCTAAGAATTTTCCCATAGGCGAATTTTTGATTCCAACAGTTTCAACTGCTGTTGTGAGCTTATTTTTTAAGTTTCTAAGTCTTAATGATGAGTGAATGAAAATACCTAGAGTAAAATTAGTCATCAGTTAAATCTTATCTATAGAGTAAGAAAATTTTATCTACTTACTGCTGATTGGTAGCAAAACTGCGAAGAGAACGAGCAGAACTGCATCGAACATGTATAAGAAAATGTATGCAATTCCCAAAAGCAGAGCTAAAACCGCATATTTGTTGACACTTTGTAATTGCTGTGTTGAAGGGCTTTTGTTTGGTCCATAGGTCATCAACAACGCGTATAATACAGCAGCTATTGCAAACATTCCTAACATAATTTTCATTGGTTGTACTAATCCAATAATGATCAATTCGATAGCTGCGAGAACAAAGTAATTTGTTTGATAATACAGAAGATTTTTCACGACTCGATTTCCCCATTTTTCAAAATCATTGAAATTTGGCAATTGAAATCTTGCTGATTCCAAAATAAAATCATCGAGACTTCGCAATGGTGCAAATTGAAAATTATTCATTGATGTAGTCATATTTTATTGATTTTCAACACGAATTTTCACTATTATCTTTGTTGTTGCTTACAAAAATGAATTTCTTAATTTGTAAATTTCAAAAACAATTCTAATTATTTCACTTAATTGACCACTTGGAGAAGATGCTTCTTCTTTCTCTCACTTTAATTTCTATTTATAAGTCGATGACAGAGAGAGAGTATAACGTTCTATGTGATGTGTTGTGAGCAAAAATGAAGAGAATAAATTGTAAATTACTACTACATCAAATTTTTGATGCGATTTTGGGTTGATTCATCAATGATGTAATTTTCAATAAACAAAGGGCTTTCGGCTTTTATGACACGTGTGACATCATTTTGCAATGACTTTTCAATGTCACGAGCTTCTATACATTGCGCTACTATATTTGAATATAAATAATTCGTTATGTTTCTTATTTCATTTCAGAGTTTCTTCTCACTCTATGCCTTTGTTCAAAGTTACTTGCTTCTTCGTCTTGGTTTTATTTTTGCATCAAATTTGAATAACGCTAAGACATTGCTCTCTGAAAAATTGGCAGATATTACTGCAAAAGTCAAAATTCAAACAAATTCCATGCCGAATTTCCTTGATATTTCTAAATATACACCACAATTGAAGGAAAATATTCAAAAAAAGATTGATGAAGAACTTGCAAAAAATCTCCCAAAGGAACTCAGTAAAATTCGTGCATCTGCACTCGATTTTACAGTTAAGACATTACGTCTTGCCTTGCAATCTCAAGAACTCGAAGCTAATTTTACTCAATTGGCAGAAAACTATGAGAATCCTATGAAAAATACTATTGATACTATTCACAAAAATATGGAAATCATTAATACACAAATAGGAGTTTGTAGCAGCGATTATAGCCATTTGATGATTCTTGTTAGCAAGTATTTGAATAATGAGACTGATGAAGAGAAGAATAAGACTGGAGAAAAAAAAGTTGAGGAAGAAACTCCTGCTGAACCGAATGTGATTAAGTTGATTAATGATAAAGATGTTCCTCAACAAAAGGATGAATTTTTCTATCATGATCAAACAATGGAAGTTGAAAAGAAGAATAACGAAGAAGAGAATTCAAAAGTTAAAACTAATGCTAGTCAAGATGAAGATGAAGAAGAATTGCAAAAGCAACGTACTTTAAAGAAATTTCAACCAGTTTTGCAACAGTTAAAATCAGTTATCGAACCAATTGAGCAAGAAATGAAAGAACGTGAAAAGAAATCATTGAACGAAAAGGGAATCGCAATGCCAGAAGAACCTGAAAAGAAGCTTTCATTAGAATCACCAGGAGAAGAGGAAGGTGAATGGACTTATGTATCTGATCGTAAAAAGAAACGTCAGAATAAGAAAAAAGAACAAGACCAAAATAAGAAAGCAAACAAGAAAAACAAGTATAATGAAGATCGTGAATATTTGATGTCAAAGGAACAAATCAATCTTTTCAATCGTAAACCAACTGAACCTTTGAATATTCCAGCAATTGCAAAAGGTAATGAAAAAATATATGGAGAGGAGGAAGCACCAGATTCCAACTATGTTCCTAGAAATGATATGATTGCAATTTTGAAAGCTCAAGCAGAACTTAATGGTACTAAAAAAGAACGTGGAATGAACGAAGAATATTTCGGAGATAATGAGGATTCAAAAAATGATGTTCAAGAAAAATTTGATGAATATAAAGAAGATAATAAGAGCAAAGAAGAATACTATGGAGACGATCAAGAAAACGATTATACTCAAGAGAATTACGATGATGCTAATGATGCATCTAACATCGTAGAAACTTATATTAAACAACTCCCTGAAGATGATGAATCGGTTTATGAAGATAAGTCGACCGTTGAAGCACAAAATTTCCAATCAAAAGAATAAACTTTAAACATTTAATAATTATTTTTTATCTATTGTTTGTATAATGCTATTGATTATTTTGATAAGAGAACAAAAAACATATTTGTTTGTAGTATAAACTAACAATGAGAAAAAACTAATAAAGAGATTTAAATAAAACATTGATTATTGATTTTTATAAATACTTTGCATGGATGAATTTTTATTGTAAACCATTTTTATAACTTTAAATAAGATATCGATTATTCTACACATATGTAAAGTCATTTGTAATTTTGTTCCAGATATTACAAATGAGTCGACAAATGCGAAAATTCAAAGAAGGTTGGCAAGTGAAATTAATTTATTGCATTAATAAATAATTAAAAGACTTTTTACTAAATTTTTCCGAATAGTTTGCATGATTTACACGCAAAAACATAAAAAATATACTTTTTTCCTTTGAAATTGCTTGTCATGAGATATAAATTACATAAAACAATAGAACGATAGAATTGGAAAATGAGAATTGATAAAAATGAAATTGTTTTATAATTTATATACGGGTGGGATGGCTGGTTTGTAAGATGGGTCATACATTTGGGCCTTGATGAAAGTACGCATATTTTTTGGTTTAGGACGAACCGTAGCCAATCCATTATCATAAGCATATTCCATAACTTTAACAGCAATTTCAAATGAACAATCTTGAATTGTTTCTAATGGTGGATATAAAGCTCCTTTATTTAAATCATCATCAGTAACTAAATCAGCAAGAGCCTAAAAGAAAAATATATTGAAATTAGAATAAGACTATATTAAATTAAAGATTATAATTTACTTTAGCGGAAATCAAAAAGATATCTTCTGGAATTTTGGAAACGGCACCAGCAATGACACCAAGTGCAACACCAGGGAAAATATAAGAATTATTGCCTGAAAAAAAGATAAATTGATTAGCAAAATACTTTTTTGTCTATTGTTTAGTAGAATTTACCTTGTCCTGGATAGAATTTTTGTCCTTTGTAAGTGACCGGCGCAAAAGGTGACCCAGAAGCAAAAACAGCTTTTCCATCGCTATGAATATATGCATCCTCAGCAGTACATTCAGCCTTGCTTGTTGGATTTGACAAAGCAAAAATAATTGGGCGTTCATTAAAACTAGCCATTGCTTTGATAATTTCGGGTGTAAAAGCTCCACCAATTGCAGCAGCACCAATCAAGACTGTTGGTTTCAAAATATCTACAGCTTCTGCTAATGTATCAACTGGGTGATGAGCGTGAGCAAATTTACTCTTATGATGGTTGAGTCCACCTTTTGGACGATCTTTGACAATCAATCCTTTACTATCTACAAGCCATACACGTGAGCGAGCGTCTTCTTCACAAACACCTTCTTTAATCATTGCCATGACACATAATTCAGCAATTCCGAGTGCAGCTTCGCCGCTACCTTGGAACAAAATTTTATTATCTGATAAACGAGTTTTAGTGACTCGAAGTGAAGCAAGCAAGCCAGCAACTGCTACAGCAGCTGTACCCTGAATATCGTCGTTAAAAGTGCAATAATCTTCGCGATATTTTTCAATAAGTCTAAAAGCGTTTGAATTGCCAAAGTCCTCAAATTGAATGAGACAACTTTGGCCGAAGCGTCGAACAGCAGCTTGCATAAATTCCTCAATAAAGTCATCATATTCTTGTCCAGTTACACGTTTTTGACGCAATCCTATATAAAGAGGATCATCAAGAATTGATTGAGTATTTGTGCCAACATCGAGTGTGATTGGTAAACATTGATGAGGTTTGATTCCAGCAAGTGCAGTGTAGAGTGCCAATTTTCCAACTGGAATACCCATTCCGTTAGCTCCAAGATCGCCCAAACCTAAAATTCTTTCTCCTGAAATTGATTAGAATGTAGTATATTAAAAATAATGAATTGAATTTTGAAATTTTTATGCAATACTTACCGTCAGTAACAACAATAGCTCTTACATCAAATTCTGGCCAATTTTTGATGACATCGTAAATATGACCCTTATCATAAATTGATATGTAAAGACCCTTAGGATTAGTGTAAATCATCGAATACTTTTGACATGCAAGACCAACAGTTGGTGTATAAACTAAAGGCATCATGTTTGCAATATCGGATGCAAGAACGCGATAAAATAAATTCACATTGCGGTCTTGAAGTCCCATCAAATAAATATATTTGTCTAAATCAGTCGCACATCGTTCCAATAAAATATGGGCATGCTTAATTTGTTCATCAATAGATTTAATGCCTGGTGCAAGCAAACCATGAATTCCCAAAATTTGTCGTTCTTCATGAGTGAAAGCAAGGCCCTATGAAAATAAAGAAAAAGTAAAATCAATAGCAGTATATCGATTGATTGTGAATGAGCAAGGGCAAGGTTTACATATGTTACAATCAATATTTCTCGCTATGCAATGACACAAAGTGAAATGAGGAAAATTCCTATTATCAATGACACTTTTATGCACATTTTATGATTGTAGGATGACAAATTGAGGCTGTTACTAATATGGCAGTTAATTATATAGTGTTGCGTAAAGTAATTACATTAATTGATCTTGAATTTCAATCTCTTACTTTGAAACGTTTTTTGGTTTCATACGCTACACACCTCACGTGCATGCAGAAAGAAAAGATTCATTCATTAAATTTCTTGCAATAAAAAAAGGTGTACAAAACGAGTTTTCTCTGGTAATATGTCTGTTAAATCACTTTCGCTTTTAAACTTACTTTTATATTTTTCCAACTAAGTAGGTATATGTGTCAGTAACATAATAATGTGGAGCGTAGAAAACGAAAGTGTTGCATATGTATATAATAAAATTTTGTAATATTTAGTTAGTTTTAATTTCTTTACATAATGTCATTAATGTTTACAAACATGAAATTGTAATAAAAATTAAATTTTATTGCCAGGAAATTTTAATTTCCCTTAAAAATAATGTTTTATTCAATTGCATTTCAGTGTGTCATTTCATTGCAATAATCAACAGCTGATTATTGAATTTCAATCAAATTTTTTTTATCAATTATCAGCAGTCGAAAAAATTCACACGAGCGTGATATGCCCACTTGTGGAAAACAATATCACACTTGAATCAATTAAACGTCATAACAGCTGTTTCTACTTTTTTTCTGTCATGAGTTTTTTTTCAGGTTTAATATTATCATCTATGTATGTAACAAACAATTCCTCTCTTCCATTTCTAATTTATCAGATTATTTAACTTTAACTATCACAAACAGTAACATGCGTTGATAGATAGATATTTTCTCTTCCCCTTATTGAAATGGTAAATAGGATGGTTCAATTGATTAAATGAAGGTATAATAAATATATTGTCTATTAACATTGAATTTAAAATATTTGCACGATCAATATACATAGGATGTAGGTTGATGGAATATAACAGAGCTATTAAATTACGCAAAAACTAAGAAGTTTCGGAATGTTTTAATGAAAAAATTCCTATTCTGAAGAATTCGAGAATGTTTATTATTGAAATAAAGGGAATAAAAGAGAAAGCGTAGAGGACATGACATAAATATTTTTTGAATTGTTTTGTATGGTTAGCATAAAAACCATTAAAGTAAATTTATCAAGATGTTTATGTTGAAAAAATATTATTGTGGGCAAGTGGTTTTTAATTTGATGAATATCTGATAAGCCAATATGTTGCAACAAGTACTTTAAGATTAATTACATTTATTTCTATCACATTGTTAAGTTAATTTGATTTCCAATACACGATATTTTTTCAAGTATTTCATAAAATTATGAACGAGCGAAAGGTCACCTTCAAAAAATAAGCAATGAAAAGAGAAGAGAAATTTTACATTCGTTCGTTTGGAAATTGAATTCTCTTTTCTCCATTTGTATGCCATCAAACTTCTTCATTCAATTGTACATACGCTAAACTATTTAAACTTGCGTCACTGGAAATCCTAAAAAATTATATTTCTTATTCTTCTAAGAATTGAATGACTCTTTCATGACCTAAGACAACAACAGCAGCTTCTTTTTTTTGTTTGAATCTTTTCAGATTTTTGACCCAAAGCAAAATCATGATGATAACATAATTGTAAAAAAAAGTGGAGTGTGTAAAAAATAGAACGTAAATGATAACAAAACAATGTCGCATGTCTGTTTTTAATTATTATTTAATTTTCTTATCATGAGTACTTCACTTATCATAATCATTAGTAAAATATTTTAACAAAAAAAAAAGAGGAGGAAATCTCAAGTAGAATCACGAAAAGGTTTAACCTTGATAGACCATGATGAGAAGCTTTTTGTCGAGTGTTTAATATGTTCTTTTCTACGTCATTCATATCGGGTGATTTTTGCTTATTTGAACGTTAATAATAATTAAGAGAATTGAAGACAATTGTTGCCTTAAACATTTTTTTCTTTTGTCAGTCAAGTCATACGTTATTTGCTACAAACAGGTTTTTGCCCTCTCTCTCACTCGTATTGTACAATCATTTAATTTTTATTTTACGTGATCATCTGTTTATTATTCTCTCACTTCTGAGTCAGACGATCCCCCAGAGGTTATAATCAAATTTATTATAATACATACAAAAAAATTAAAATTAAATTCGCCGACTCGTCTCACTCTTATATTTACTTATCAACTGAAAGCAATTTTACGAGTCACTACAAATTATTAAAGCAAATTGATAATAAAATGAGGAAGAGAAATGAAGAATTCTTGAACTTGAATGAAATTTCTTTCGCTCCAATGATTTTTATGCAAATTAAAGACCATTTTCAGTAAAAATGAGCAAGACTTGTAATATTTTGTGCAATTTTTTTTACTCTTCAGTTTCTATGGTGATGAAATTGTTTTTTAGATAGTTTTTAATGTGAATCGTAGTTGAAGAATTTTATTATAATAAACAAAAATTTATTTTTAAAATCTTCTTGAATAAGAACAGCAAACAATTTTATTTTTATTTTAGTGATTTTATGATATTTTTAGCTCACAACTTGATCCGTCTAATTAAAAATTTTTAAGCTTCTTTTTAAATTTTGCATAGAAGATAAAGCTAGAAATAATGTGAAGTTCAAGGACAATTAAAGAAGAGTAAACAAAGGTGTCTTGTGAGAAACTCGTCATTGCGCACAATCTCTCTTTTTTTCTTCCCTTCACAATTTTAAAATACTTTCACTATCAGCTGAAAATCGCATCGTATGACTCAAAAAGTTTTGTGATTTCTCTCTAATATTTTTTTCATTCTCTCGCTCACTAAATAATGAAAAAAATTATTCAACAATATTTCTTGGTAATTATTTGACTCAATAAATTATTAGCACAACACATAAAGTTATTTCACATATCCAGTTTTATGCCATATTTTGTAATTCACAAGTACAATTTTCTTGTCATGCATGAATGTAGACAATTTTTGGTTTTTTACAAATCAATAAAATTTTCTCTTTAATTCAACTCACCTTATTATAATGATTATTTTTCAAACGTTGCAATCCTTGTCCTGTAAGTTCAGCTTCTGATTCCACAGGCCATTGTCCAAGTCTATCTCGGCTTTCACTCATAATGTTTGATTTAGTATTCAATCCAAATGGTGAAAGAATTGTAATTTTTTCTACGAACGATGTGTTCGGCTCCGTTGTTTGATTCTGACTGAGAAAATTTTCATTCGTTTGCGTTTTATATTTGAAGCGCTCACTATTGCTCATTACATCGTGATTTTCATTTCCATTTTCCGTTGCGACTCTGAAAGTTTTTTTATTTATGTTTAAATTGATATAGCTAGTACTACTGCTACTGCTGCTGCAATAGTGTCTCAATGAATTGAGTCGATGGAATTTAACTTTCGATAACATTGCTATCTCTTTTGCGTGCTGCTTCTATTATCGCCTTTTTGATATTATTATAATGCTAAAAACTAGCTGCCTTTTTTCTGTGTTTTTAGAAGTGGACAATTCTTGTTTCCTCCGAATTTTTGTATGTGGCAGTGGCAGTGAAACAAAACTTGTTAAAATAAATTTTTAATATTTAAAGATAAAGAAATGAGCGTTTTAACTCAACAAGCTCCTATTTCGAAGTGAACCAAAAAAGACTGTTTTAATAAAAAAAATTAAAATAAAGTGCCTATCGAGAGTTTTTATTGTTGATAAAACACACGCGCTCAGAAGTTTTTGTAGATGTCACTTCGATTGCCAAAAGGGTGATGCATATAATTAAGGATGTTTAGAAACTCTTTAAAGAAGGTATGATAATTTAGCAGGTAGGCAAAAAAATGACAGTTGAGAAATCATGCCTAACGAACAATTTCTATTTCGCAGAGGAAAGTGAATTTATATCATCATGAAATGTAGTATGGAACACAAATCATATGTTTAAAACAGCTGAGAGAAAGACGGAAATTTACGCTCTCATTATTCTTTCTCTTTTTCTTATTTGTTATTTTATACCTTTAATGCGAACTTTGAACGAATGTTACCACTTTTAAATAATGTCAAATTTTTATTTTTAAAATTATGTAATCACGCAATTTAAGAATGATAAAAAATACCCGTAGATATCTATTGCAAAATATTTTTTAATTATTTACTTACGCATGACCATTCTGCAATTTTCCATTGATTAAAGACATCGTAATAGATAAAGTTCGTGTAGATTCTATGCAAGTAGAAGTGAAGGTAAACGGTAATAATTTCCGTAATTCTTGACTTAGTGGCAAACTAAAAAATATACACAAAAGTTCGTATAGAGTAAAAACTTATATTTCTGCACAAAACAGCTGATTATTTCAATGCGAAGTCTGTCGGATGACTGCGACAAAAAAATTTTTGATTGAACTTAAAAAATAGCGTAAAATATTGTGGTTTGTGGCTTGTTGTCGTTTTGCATACAGACACAATATATAAATTAGTGTTTGCATTTATTAGATTAACTACACATTCGTACATTTAGTTTAGTTCCTGGATATTCATGAACGCATCATAATAACAAAATATTAAAAATCTCTGTATGACGTAGTTCGACATTTTAAACTGGTTTTTATATTCCGCTAGCTGTTTACTTGTCTGCGTTTTATTTCGGGGGTCAATACTTATTCAAATTTCGTTTTCATTATCGGGATTGTGGTATTGGTCGATCATATTTAAATCATTTATTTAATAAGTAGGAAATTGTCACTCGGTTGTACTACAGTTATTTTTAGAATGTAAGAATTTATTATTATTCAAGGCGATAAGAGAATAGCAGCAATGAGTTCGCATTGAACTTTTTTGTATCGTCATGGATGCCTTTCACAAATTTTTTGCACAATTTTTTGTTCATTAATTTACAAAATAGATGAAATTCTTTACCTTTTCTGTCGACAAATTGAAACTGAGTTTCCCATCTTAATGCTGATATTAAGTTATTGCTAAAGAGTAAGGCAAAATTTCAAAATGCTTTAATCTAAAATGAAAACAAAATAAAATTTAGTCACTTTGATTTACTTTATTTGTGTTAATTGTTTTAATAAAACTAATTAATTACTAATTTTGTAAGCAATTAACTCAACTCATCCGCTTTTTTATTCCTCTTTATAGCTTGAATTTCACATAAATTTTAATTAATTTAATTTTAAATTTGTATCACATTTAAATTTTGTTTTTGTTATTGTTTTGAAAAATTCTTTTTATCACGAATCAATCATCTTGTAATTTTGAAAGTTTTACATCTTTCAATTCTTCCTTTTACAGTTATATTGTCCTTAATTTCTTCTATTTGATCAATAACAATAATTCCTAATGAAGGTTCAAGAAACTCATAAATTTAACACTGTGTCACACGCGCTAGAATTTTCATTGAAAGAACATTAGAAAATATCATAAAAGCTGTTTCTTCTTAATTAAAACCCGTCACGAACAGAAGATATTAATTAATTGAAAAGGGATACAACAGCTCTATCATGCATAAACAACGAAAACATTGTCTATGAAAATCGATATAAGAAAATGAGAAAATTGCTTTTCTATCGAGTGTTATCCAATGATAGATGTATAAAGGAGCAAAAATTAATTAAGTATGAAAGTGGTTTTGATAGCGTAAAAATGAATGCAATGTATAGCATAACTAGACACATTAAGTAAAAAGATTATTATTATTCTCTCATATTCAGACACACACATTATGCATGTCTAAACCACTTTTCAAAATTTATTCCTTATGCACTTGACACAAAAAAATAATATCATATCATTTATTTTTTGTTCATACTTCTAGCACTAATAAATTCACAAATTTTTACATACCGATGAGTATGGAATGATGATAAAACCACAAGACAAAAAATACAACCGTTAAGTACTTTATACAAACGAAATATGATTGGGTATCGAGTAATTTATGAAATAAAACACGCGCGCATGAAATCTACAATTTTTTTCATTTTAAATTTTTGATGTTACATACTGAGAGGTAGCAGCGGTGGTGGAATTACATAATAAAGAGAGAGACTATACCTATTTTAATTTAATTGCAATAACAAAAACATAATGTTTGCGAGTAGCAACAGAAACAGCGTAATGTGTACATGAAATATAAGCAGCACCACATAATGTGAATCAAATCAGCTGTAGCGTGTGCGTTTTTTTCACAGTTCGTTTATATTTGTCATTCACTTGTCTGTCTGTATTTGTCGATTTACCCATTAATGGATTTTTATTTAATTTATTGGTGCTAAGGTTAATTACGAGAAATCTTGTGATTCATTTTACTTTATCAAATATTTTATAGAAGAAAAAGAAGAAAGAATAAAAATAAATAAAAATCTTTTTATTTTCGGGTATTTTCCATTTTGCAAAGTATGAGTAAGCGAAAATATTTATATGAATGAAATTATTCTAAAGCGCAAATGGTATTGTTTACTATTTATAATTTAGAAAAGATATGAGTTTCAATACATACAATCTTTTTTTGCATGACCGTTCTTTTTGACCTCAATTAAATTAGAATATTTTTATTTCACGTTAAAGTTATATTCTTACTATCCAATTTTATTTTATAGTGTTTATAACAAATAACGAAGTCTAAATAAATGTAAAACTTTCACTTTAATATATTTATCAGTATATTAATTAAAAAATATTTTGTCAGATTATTGGTTGTTTTCTAGCATGCGAGAATGACACACTGATAATTTAAGGAAATTCCTTTCAATAAAAATTTATTCAATTAAAAAGAAATTTAATCTTTCTCAGAACAATTATTCTTGTTTTTTAAATCCGCTACATAATAAAATAAAAATCTCAAAATATAATGGTGATAATAATTCAAATGCGAAAAAATCACTTAAATTGAATATAAAAAAATTTTAGCTCAGAACAGTCTTATCATTTATATTTAAATTCTCGTCGAGTGAAGTTGTGAAGAATAAAAATCAGCTTAATTATGTTGTAAGTTGAAAAAATTAATAAACTGAACTTTAAATTAAAATTTAGAAATTTATTCAGGAAATTTTTGGTTCTACTACATTTAGTGACATTAATCAACTCATTTGAAATTAAATGCGAGTATATTAATTTTTATCAACATCCAACAAGTGGCTATAATTGTAAAGTCGAGAAACAAGTTGAAGTAAATGAGCGAAATGTGTCAATTACAAGTGTCACTGGCCAACATAAACTTTCAGGTTATACAAATTTAGATGTTGAACGTCTTTTCTTCTTCGAAAATCCAAATATGAAATTTCTTCCCAAAGGATATTTAAAGATGTTTCCAAATATTGTAAATTTGTGGATTGCAAGTTCTCCAATTGAAAATATTTATCAATCTGACTTTGAGGAAGGAAGTGATATTGAAGTTTTTGCAATGCGTACTACAAAAATCACGCATCTTCCTGCTGATATCTTCAAGAATTTAAATAAACTAGAAGAAGTTTATATGTATAGCAACAATTTAAAGATCATTGACGAAAATGCATTTCGTGCTTCACCAAAATTAACTTTAGTGCATTTTCATGACAATAAAATTGAATATTTGCCACACATCTTTAGATACAACACATTTTTAAAAGAATTCGTTGTAAGAAACAACAAATTAAAAATTATTGATGTTGATATGCTTTCAGGATTGGGAAATTTGAAAAGTCTTGATTTTAGACTTAATTTGTGCATTAATATGGTTGCACCACCAAATCTTTTAAGCACAATTATTGAGAAAATCAAGGAAAATTGTCAAAATCCATTTGAAGACATTTTGAAAGTTGAAAAAGAGCAAGAAACAAAATTAATGAAAATGAATGAAGAATTGCAGGATAATTATAACAAACAAGACCAAATCTTAAAAACTATGTTTGCGGAAAAGGAAAAAATTTTAAATGATTACAATGAATTAAAAGTTAAAAACGAAATAGAAACTGAAAAATTAAAAAGTGAACTTCAAAGCAAGGTTGATGAGGTTGAAATCCTATCAACTAACAACAGTGATATTAAAGAAAGACTCGATGAAATTTTATCCCAAAATGCGAAACTTAAAGCTAACATAACATTTACACATTTCTTTATGAGAGAATTTGATGAAGAAATTAATAAATTGACTGATGAAACCAAAAGAATTAAAGAATCAAAAGAACTTTTAGATAAAAATTTCACAGCACTTAAAAACGAACATATAAAAGTGAAAACCGAATTGACAGAGCTCAAAGAACTTTATGATAAAATTCTCATTGATAAAAATGAACTTGAGAATGATTTCAACAACATTTCAATGGAACATGAAGAACTTCTCTATAGTCTTGGAAATTTGACGGTTAAGGAAAATCAAATGAGTGACAATATGAATGAACTCGAAAGTTCAAAGAATATTTTCAAAGTTTTCACTATAATTTTTATTATTTCACTTGTTTTAATCACAGCGAAATTTGTTTATGATTTAGTGTCGAGACGTAAAAAAATTGGTTCAGGATATGAATTCTCATTTACAAATGGTCAGTGAACGTTATTACTTATATCATAAATGTGAAAACATAAGCAAGTTTTGATAAGAGCAACAGCATTCATATGAGAATTAGTCAAGTTAAGTTTTTTTTATTATCATGTGTTACAATTAAGTGCCAATAAAAACTTATTTTTTGCTAATGTGTATCATAAAGATTAACGTTGTTATTATGGGGATTTTTGATGGTTTTAATTGTTTTCCAAGATTTTAATCTGTATAGTTCAAATTGAATTTTATTTTAAATTAAATTAAAGAATTTTAAAGCAAATTTCCTTAAAATATTTAAATAAAACCAGTGACCAAGTACCCGTGTTGCAGATCGGTGTACTTAAGCGCATTTTTGGTGCCTAGATCAGAGTTTATAACAATTACAGAAATATTAGATGCGTTTGTAAAACAGATTCATGTGATAGCATATACTGATTGAAGTAAATTTCAAATGTATAGGAAATTTCATTTGTAATATCCATAGTTTCGAATGAAATATGATAATTGAAATTAAGTTGTAGGAAATAGCAGTCAATAAAGAATTCAGCAACTATTTCTTGTTTTGTTTACATTTTCATATAGAAATATATTTTATGAAAACTCGAGTAATGTAATTGCTGCTAATAATCTTGATCTATTAAAATTCTCGAAATCGTCTTTATAAATTTCGGTGATTTGAAAATAACGATCAAATTCAAAAATTCGCGAAGTTGGCTACGCGCAGCTGAAAAAATTTTTTGATCGCAGTCAACTTCGCGAAAAAAATTTTGTTTACAAATTTTCAAAATGGAAAATTAATTCATAATTTCCCAAGTTATATGACTAGTGACAGAAATATAAATAAGCGTCGCCGCACTAACTTTTTAGCATAAATCTAACACAAAAAACCGTAAGTCGCTAGCTATTATAGTTTTCGAGATCTCAGAGGGACACCCGGGAGCCAGCCGAACAGCCAAAGTGAATGTATAAGCTGCATTGTTGTTCCAAAAATGCGCTAAAAATTGAAGTCAATTATGTTAAATCAAGTGATAACAACATCAAACTCATAATATTTCATTATATATAAAAACAAATAAACAATTTTTTATCAAAGACAAGAGATGAATGCTTCAAAGAAGAAGAGTAAAAGAAAAATTTTATATCATTAATATCCCTTGAAGGCAATGAATCTAAAATGATAAAAATATCTTCTGACAATAACATATAAAAGGAAATTTCTTCTTTAGAAGTTTTAAGATTTTATCTTAACTCGGAATATTTTTCACATGGGAAATAACCTAAATAGACTAGAAATATTGATGTGATCAAATCAGAAAATGAGAATGTTTCTTTTCCACTGTTATAAATGTCTATATTGAACTTTCCTTCATTAGGATATGTAAAATTTACATCATTTTCAAGTACTTTTGCACCTGTCCGAAGCGACTGAATGTTCATTAATTTATTTTTTCTTTCACTGTTGATTTATTGATCAATCAAGCAAGTAATTCCAGTTAACATGCGAATGAAAGAGAAATCTAACTTGAATTATTGAAATGAACTCTCTGGCTCACTCTCTCGTGACATAGAAGTCCTTATTGATTTTTTTACTCCTTACTATGCTATACATTTTATTCTCTCATATATGTACACCTGACGTTGTGCCGCAACGCCGCTTCACACACAATTACACTCTACCCCAACTATATACAAAAGAAAATAATTTTTATTCATTCATTCATAGTTTCGTTCGTTCACTTTAATGTTATTTTTGGTCAGTATGATTGTATTATACACGAAATTTTTGTAAGAAAATTGTAAATAAACGCAGTTTATTAAAATTAGTGTTTTATATTTCTATTGTGTCAATCAAGGTGAAAATACTTTGGAAAAAAAAAATCAAATATTTAAATTAGAAAGCCGGTAAAAATTAAATTGTTTATTTAGATGAATAATGACAAAATTTGACAAATTTGTAAATAAAATGACCACAATTTATCAAAATTTAAAAAACTAAGAAATTCAATAAAGATCAATGGATAAACTTTAATATAAGAACCGAACTTAAGGTCAAGGAAAGATAAAAGCTACACTTAGAAAATGTAAACACAGATAGTACTTGAAAATTCAAATACATAAATGACGGTTAATTTTTGAATTTTGAAAAAAAGTCTAATAAAAGACTAATAAAAGTCTACCCAATTTTATGACTAAAAATAAATTACAAAACAAAAGTAAATTAATCAAACTGTTTCACTGCCTTGCTTTCAACCCCTTTACAAAAAACTCGTCAGAAGCGGCACACAATAAAATTTTCCAGTAGTTTCTCTCTCTTTATTATTACGCTCAGTAGTTCTAAGTTAGTCGTTTTGAAAACACATTGAAGTAGGCTTTGAAGTTTATTTTTATTTCTTTCAAAAAAGAAACTTGTCTAAAATAGAAAAAAAAGAAAGAATTTCAAGAATTTTTCTTTCGTAAAATCCTTTTTTTATTATTATTTGCTGTCTAGAGTTTTTTGTATTTGAAAAGATACACGCACACGCACATCATGTTAAGCATGAATAGAGGAAAAGGCAAAAAGCTGACAAGTGAGGAGGAAGAAATTTACGAGGATGATTTTGAACAATTTAACGATGATGTTGTAGAGGACTACGATGACGATGAGGAATTTCTTAAAAAACTTGGTTTCGATAAAGACTTTGTCAGTATTGCTACAAAAACTTGTTTTTTCTTGTTTTAAGAACTTTATTTTATCTTTTTCTTTGCAGTTGCCAGAGGAAAATTACGCAGAAATGAGTAATGCATCAGAATCGCCATGTACGGACAGTGCTGGTGAAAAATTGAATACAAAGAATCTTCATCATCCAGCAGATTTGGAATTTTTACCTACATTTGATGGAACAGAATATAGTTTTGATGATGAAATTGATATAAAAGATGAAGAAGAAGATGCAGCAAGTAGTAGAAGCTTTGATTTTCGAATCCTTAGTAATGTTATTGGAGAATTACGAGGTGGAATGACAAAGAAAAAGTAAGAAATCTTTTAAGGATTTATGAAATTTTTAAAATTTGGATTTAAAAAATTCGTTAAAATTTAAAATATTTCAAATTTTACAAATACGTTTAATTGAGAAATTTTACAAACATCAAATTAAAAAAATAAATTTTTTCTAGGTACAAAAACGGCACACGTTCAAGTCTAACATTTTCAAACGAGCGTGTGAAAGAGATTGATAGGGCAAATAAAATCCTATTAGACAAGATTATGAAGCACAAATGTAGTCCATCTGGCGATAACAATAACCTCAGAAGCAGCAGCAGTGCATCGACCAAAAAGCCTTCTAATAATGTAAGTAGCATCTACAAAAAAATTTATTACAAAAATAAATTGAAAAATAATTAAGATGGAAAAAATCTCTTTTTTATCTTTTTTTTAGCGTCCAGTAATTAAATCAGCAGCAGAAATTAATCGTCGAAAGAAGCAGCAGCAAATAATTTACGAGAATGCCATTTTACAACGGAAAATTGAGAAAATTGCATCACGTCGTGGACCGTTATCAAATACTTTCAATTAAAGTTGTTGTTGCAAATCAAAATCTTTTTTTTTCTGTAAATTCCACAAAAAAATTTATATTTTTTCATGTTGTTGTGATTGAATAAAAAAGTGAGATAAAAAATAAAAATTTGAAATTTTTTGAAAGTTTCAATAAGCGCCATAAATTTTCCAATGTGTTGAATCTTAGAAATAAAATGTCTGGAAAGTCATTGGAAAAGCTTGAATGACGCACAGCCGAATTTTCCAAAGAGAAAACTTTTCTAAATTCTCATGTTCACATCGCATTCGATGTTCTCACTTCGGCCACTGAGAACGTATGTCTATTTAAGTCCGACATTCTCGTGTGTGTTAATTCATGAAGTAATAAAAAGTAAATATTTTATAGAAAGAATTTTCAGTGGCATAAAATTAGAATTTAATAATTTCAAACTTAAAAAAGCCGAAAAATTATTTTATGTTTTGTGATAAAAATTTAAAAATTAAGGGTGGATAAAAAAGAAAGAGAAAAGTTTTTAAGGTGGCACAAAATAGAAAGAAAGAAAGACTCGTGAATTTCTACATACACAAAACAGAGAACTGAAAATGTAAACGAGAGAGAAGGAAAAAATTATCGATCGGTTGAATTGATATGAAAAGTAAAGAGGCATAAGAGAAAGGAAGGAAAATTGTGTGTACACATTTTTTTTCGTGTGAGCTTTCTCTACTGTGTGTAAAATTCCTATGTAAAAAAAGTGTTTATCATGGGAGGAGAACAAAATATAAGAAAAAAATTAATAAATTAAAAGTGAAATGTGAAAATTTTGTGTTTAAATTAAGAAAAAAATTCTTTGGTGCTTTAAATTGGATTAAAAAAAATTTCTACTTTAAATGGTAATTTTCTTTCTTTTAAACTTTTCCATGTGGATTTGTAAAGGAATATTTATGCAATTTTGTCATTTTGCAACACAACAAATGTTTTTGTGTCACACTGTATAAGTTGCATTTAAATCCAAACATTTAACCAAAACTTAAAATATGCATTAATTTAATTTGTTTCTAAATGAGTTTGCTTCTTTAATTTCAATAATAACAAAGATTTTAATAAAATTTTCCTTGTTTACATTATTTATGTGACATGCATCATATGTCACATGTAACATTTTGTCACCATTGCAAAAATTTGCTAGTTTTTGCCATTTTTCTCAACAATGAACATTTCTCTCTTTGAATTTATTTATAAAGAAGTAAAAAATATTTTTCAAATAAATCATTTTCAAATCGTTTGTCTATTGATTCTATTGAACGTACCTGTCAGAAATGATTTACTTACTGTTAGATTAAAGCAAAAAATTTCTATCGAACTCAATTGATAGAAAAATATGAGAAATTTATGCTGTTGTGATTTCTGATGAAATGAATAAAAGGAGGATTATATAGAAATTGAAGTTGAATATTGAGAAAATACAGTTCTGTATTGAAATTGTTTGTTGGGAAATAAGGAAAAGAAAACTTTATTGCTTAATACTTTGAAGTTTAATTAAAATTTGTTTGAATGAAAAGTTTTTTATGTTTATAGTGAAATGCATAATTAATAATGAAATTTGAACAAATTGTTGACAAATTTTTTAATTTGAAAATGTGAAAAATTATTTAAAATTTCTAAAAAACGTAAAATTTTTAAATTATTTTCTTTGAATTTCAAAAAAAATCAAGTCATAACAAACTCAAATTTTTGCTAAAAATTCATGAATTTTTGTCATTTTTAATAAAGTCCTCTGAAGAATATAAATTTTTATCTAAAAAATGTTATAAAAATTTTTTATTTTCTTAACCTTAAATTTACTTCTTAACAAATTCTATTTCTAATAGAACCAAAAATAAACAAAATCCTTTTCTATTATAAACACAAAATTTTTTCCAATTTTCATCCTCTCTATATTTTAACAACCTCAGAAAAGCTCAATAAAACCACAATATGTCTTACCGGCTCAAACACTCTGTTTATTTCAGTTCATTTCATTTAATGGCTTCAAAATTCAATAAAAACTCAAACAATCCATTCTTTGAAAGTTAAAAGCAAAAATATACGATAAAATCTCCCACTAGGAGCATTACGATGCGAAAATTAAAATAGATACATTTTCATATTCCACATATATGACCATGACATTTCGATATTTTTCACATTTCCCACGGATTTCAAAAAGAGAAAATTAAAAAGATAGAAAGAAAAATGATTCTATCAGATTCCTATAGTAAAAGGCTATTAAAAGTTTATTGGCAGTCAATCTGCTACTGTTCGTCCACACGATCCAAATCCCTTTAACATGCATTCGATTTCCTATTTATCTCATAATATTTTTCTCTCTTTCTTTCCTTTTATATTTTTGGTTCTTTTTTCAAAGCAAGGTTTAGACATTTAAAGAAAATTTTTATTAAATTTTGAATTTTCGCACAAAATCTCAAAAATAAAAGAGAACTTCAGTTATATATTATTTGCTATTAGTTCATTGCTTATATTTTTTGCTTATTAAGTCATTCTTGAACTTTTAATTACGAGTTATGAAAATTTTTTATACAAATTGCAAAATGTAAACAAAAACGAAAAAAGTAAACAAAGAAGTTTTGTCGTTAATTCAAATTTTTAGTTATTCAAAATTATTCTGTTTGAAAGCAAATAAATTTTTCATTTCCCAAACTTGTTTCAGTCTATCAAAGTAAAAGTCTTTATTTGATGACGAGTAAAATCATGATTGAATTTGAACTCTCTCTCTTTGAGATGTTTGAGCAACTGCCCTTTTTCTTTTTTATTTATTTAATTTTCTTGCTGACACTTTTTATTGCTTTTTGATGTTCAGCTTCAAGGCAACATTCTGTTACTCTAAGTGAACACATTTGTCGCTTGCTACATTCAATCATAAAATTATTACACTGTTTCCGCGATTAAATGTTTATTTTATATATTTAGCTCTTGGCATCGTTACAATGAATTGTGCAATGATCAGAAATAATAATAATCTACTTTAATGGCTACTGGCATTTGTTCATTTGCTCTTGTGTAGACTTTCCATGAATTTTTTTTTTTGCATTTCTTCATTTTCGATTTTGAATCATGTAAAAGTCAAAAAGTTTTTGTTTGATTTTTTGCCAAACATTTATTCAACATGTAGCTTCAATTTTGAAACATAGAAATTAAATTTTTGGAACTTTTTCATTTTCTTCAATTGAATTAAATATTTTTATAGATTTTATTGATTAGTTTGCCATTGGAAAATGTGAAGAGAAAGTTTTTATTGATTGGCAGTAAGTGGTTTAGTTTTCAATTAAAATGAATTCTGTTAATGCTTATGATTGAAAGAAAATAATGTAGGAAGATAGAAAGATGCTGAAAATTGTTTATATGAGAAAATTTTCGAGAAAAACACTTGAGAAAAGTCAATAAAAAATTTTTTTGTTTGTGATCTTTAAAGTTTATTTTGAATTTTTTTAAATTTTGTCTAAACTTATTCTTGTAGTGATTACAAATTTGTTATTTTTGTGACTGTTTTTAGTTTAAGATCAAAAAAATAAAGATTTTTAACGGAGAATTTTGATCAAGAAATTTCTTTTGTTTACATCACATGTCACATGCAACAGATGTTACACGCAACATTTGTGTCATTTTAATATTTTTTGTAAAAATTTGTTATTATTAATGTTTTATGCTAGAATTCATATTAGAGGTGAAATAATCAACAACTATTTAAATATAGTGCTTTTAGTTAACAAAGAAATTTAAAGAAACTTCGAAACTTAAATATTGAAATTTGAATTTTAAAAAATCGCTACCTTTTTAAAATTTAGATCGTTTTTGTTATGAATAAATTTTATAAATTTTTCATCTTCTAAAATTTTTCTGGTCATTTTAATTCACATCATGTACAATTCATAAATCCTCAAGGTAATCTCAAACTCTTAAAAAAAATTGAATCAAAAAAATTTTCCACACACTTAAAAGAAAGATGAAAAAGTAAATTTTCATATTCAATGCACGTTTTATTAAATTCAACCTTAAACCATGTGAAATCACATGAAAATTTTCATCCTCTTTCATTTAAACATGTAAGAAGATGATTGAATAAAATAAAATGAAATCAAGGACATGCGTCGAGTCTAATACATAGTCACAAACATATAATTTCTGTAATGTACTTTTAACTAACATTATGAGGTTAAATTTCTCCAAAAAATAATGAGAGAGAAAGAAAACTTGCTCGTTTCTCGTTCATTGTGAGATTAAGCGTAAGCTTATTATTATTTCCACATCATTTCTTCAAATTTTCCTCATTTGAAAGCATAGAGTCATGGAATAATAAGAGAGAAGTTGTATGTTACAGGAAAAAATCAATTAGCTTAATTCTTGTGTCAGGAAATCGAAGAAAGTTCTTAGTATGATAAGAAATGTCGATTACAAAATGATTGAAGTGTTTCGGATGTTTGTGCTTCAATTGCAATAAAAGAACTGTCAAGTTTGGTCTATAAATCATTAATGAAAAGGAACAAATATAGAGAAACAATTTGGTTGGAATTAATTCTTCATTATTATTTAATTACTGAAAATTTTCTTCAATCATTTATGATTTAACTCCTATTTTTATTAATTTTATAAAAATTTATTAGTTATTTATTTCGATTTTCAGTTGTTTATATTTTTTGTTATTGTTTACTTTTTCTTGTTGTTATTTATACAATTTCACTAAAAAATTTAGATGTCACGCGACATTTTTGTTTCATGTGATATGTCATTCTGTTACTCTATGTTGCGCGACATTATTTTGTATGCGACTGAAGAAACGTCTCTCGATGTCTAAGTAATTTTTCTTTCGATTAAGGATTCCAAAAATTGAAAAACTTTCAAATCATACTATGAAAAATCACCATAAAATTCTCTGGTCAAGAAAATAATAACCTAAATCATTCATAAAAATGATTTTTCAGTGCTTTTGAGCGTGACAAAAGGAAATGGAAAAAAGAAAATTTAAAAGGAGAAAGGAAAAAAATCAATAATTGACATACATTGAGAACAAGCAAGAAGAAAAAGGACTCAACACACAAAAAGTGTCATTGGGATCAATTTTAAAATCATTTCTTGTTCAAATTTTATACGCCTCTTTAGCTTTAGGTAACAATCACGATTTTCGTTTTTTCGCTCATAAATTCCGCGCAAAAAGGTTCAATGAGAAGCTAAAAATTTGTCAGAGAAAATAAAAGTTTGTGATTATTCAAAGTAAGCAAGCCTTAAGGTCATTCGACCTCAATCAGTGCAAGCAAATGTTTTCAATTCTGATATTTCACTCAATGAATTTTTTCCCCTTCTTTCTTTCCATTTGGTCTGTTTGCGTAGGAAAAAAAAGAGAAAACTCATACATGTTGTTGTGATGGATGAATGTTACAAAAATTGACAGAAAATAAACTTTTTTCCGTAAACATTTTTTTTTGTTTTTTGCTCTTTCCGATGTTGATTTGACAAGTCCTTTAATGAGACCTAAAAAAATTGCTAACCCTTTTATGGAAATGACTTTAATGAAGATATTTATGTTGCAAATTGAGACTTTTGTCTTACAAAAGCGTGTGATGGACAGACGGATGAGAAAGAATTTTTCCGTAATCAAATATTCTTTCCTTGTTTCTTTTCTTTCAAATCCTCATCAAATTCATTGAAATTTTTTTCTTTTCTTTTGTTATTGAATTCTTTTTTCGAGAAAAAAAAGAAAGTGACGTTTTAATTACTTGCAGCTGTTGAGAAAATTTTTTTAATTCTTTTAATCTTTTTCAAGTGTTTTTATTGAAAGTTATGAATATTTAATAAATTTCTAAACTTACAGTTTTTAGTATTTTCAATTAAAAAAGAAATTTTCGAAAATTAATAATTAAATAAATTAAAAATTTTATGAGTTTAAAGTAAATTTTAAGTTTTGAAAATAAAAACTTCAACTTTTGAGTAAATTATAAGAAAATAATAACGTATTTTATTAATTCAAATTTCAAAATACCGTTAAAAAAGAAATTTCATACACAGAAACAAAATTCATTTTTCACTAATTAATATTCATCACGAAACACACAGAAATAATCAAAGAGAGAAAATAATTTTTTTGTTCTGTTAAAAGAGTCACAATTGTTCATCCTTATCACATTTATTCCTTTTTTTATCTCATTACTAATTCACTGCATGTATTAATTATTTCCCATCGATAGAAATGTCATTCAAATTAAATAAAGATGTCGATAAATAAAAAGAGAAAGAATAAGCAAAACTTGAGCATTAATCACAAGAAAGAAAAAAGTATTTTGTTCGTGTGCATATTTCCAAACAACAAACAATTAATTAAAGCCTTGTGAGAAAAACAGAAAAGATAAAGCGATAAAGAGAAAAGAAAGAAATTGAAGCGAAAAAAGAAAAGAATTTTCGTCATTTTCTTGTTGACCATCTGAGATTTTCTTCTTCTATTATTGTCATAGTCATTATTATTGTTATTATGAGAAAAGCGATTGCGTACACATATTGTACACAATTCATTACAGTAGGATAAGAAAATGATCATTATCTAAGATTTGATGAATCATCCATATGGTAGTGATGATAAAATTTTGATTTTCTCTTTACTACCTTCAACTTTTGACTTCTAATGTTTCCAAGGATTTAGAAATTTTAGATTTCTTTTGTTTTTTTTTCAAGAAATTCTAGAATTTAACTTTAAAAATGGATCTTAATAAAATCATAAAAATTTATTGAATAATCAATTTCTTATCATTTTATAATTCAATGCTGACTTTAGTGAGAATTTGAAAAAATTCTCTTAAATTTCTTAAGTTATGAAATAATTTCCTTTGTTTACATTTTTTAGCGAGAAAATTTGAATTTTTGTGAAATTTTCAAAAAAATTTTTGAAGACAATAAAATTCAAAATTTTTACAAAATATGCCTAATTAAACAATTATTAATGAATTTTTGGTGAGAATTACTGTCTTCTCTTAATTATAAGAACCGTTTTTATTTTCGAAAAAACGAAAGTTGTTCAGTTTTGTTAACATTTTGTATAGAAAAATTATGTTATTTTAAAAATAGCTCCTATATTCGAATAAGAGTCAGCTCTTATAATCAAGGGTAGTGATATTAATTAATCAAATGTATGTAAAATTAAAAAATTCATTTCATTAACAACCAAAAGATTAACAAACCCTGATTGTCTCTTAAAAAATCTAACCTAAAGATGTAAGAAACGTGATAGAGCAAAATTAAAAAAAGATTTTTTATTCTTATTCTTCAAAGCATTTAAAAATGGATACAAAAAGTTTCGTCCCTTCTTTTCCTTTACAACATCAAAACAATCAGGATTAAAGTAAATGCAAATAAAAGAAGAAAATTTCTTAAAAAGAAGGACAGTTGGGACTAAAATTCTTGAGAAAAAACTTTTTCTTTTAAAAATTTCTTTGATTTTTTTTTGTTTAAAATAAGTTTTTGATGTGTTGCTAAGGGTGATGAAATAATTGACTTCCAGGAAGTTCTATGAAAATTAAAAGAAAGAACTTTGAATTTACTAAAGTTTTTACTAGGAATTTTTCTATTATGAAAGTTTCGAAGCTTTAAAGCAATTAAAATTTATTAACAGAAGAAAATTGCATGAAGTTTAAAGTTTCAAGCTTTAAAATTGAATTTTGAAATGATATTCAAATTTTTTGATCTGAAGGTAACCAAAAAGTTGAAATATTTTGAGAAATATATTTTAGTTGTAGTACTGAAGGTAGAAGATTTTAAGTTGGCAGACTTCCAAGCTTTGAAATGTTCTTGAATAACTCTGTAGGTTAAAATACCTAGTTAGAAACCAGAGAATATGAACCCAATTGGGATCGAATTGCAGAGCATTTAGCTTAATTAAAATAAAATTGCTCATTTATATAGTCTACAATTGTCTGTCTCAAACAATATCAATGAAAAATTACATTGAAAATGACTGAAAATGTTACAGAAAATAGCTAAAATTTAGAAAATTTGATATTAAATTATAAAATATTTAGCTTTCTATTAGCTTCTACAAGTGACAAATTTTTAACCATTCACCCTGACCTTTTCTATGTCATAATAGCACTGACTAATTAATTAAGTTAATTATATACATATAAAGAAATTCAATCACAAATCTTACTCTTTTTTATCATAAAAGAAGTGTATCATTTTCACAGCAAATTTCCTTATTCAATAGAGAAGGAAAAGTGTTAGATTTCAATATGCAACAGCAAAAAAGAAGAAGATAAAGAAATAAAGAAAATCCCAAGTGCTGTTAATTAGTTGATGAAATTCGAAAGATTGTTGTATAAATAGAAAAATAAGGATGGTAAAGAAACAAGCAAGCAGCATAGAATAAAAGAGAAAGGGCAAAAATGGTCTGTCTTTAATTCCATTAAAAAGGGAAGGTGGCGAAAAGGAAGAAAAGTAGAAAAGAAGAAAGATTGATGGACATGACAAAAAAAATGTTTCTCACACTTACTATGTTGTGACATTAAATTGTCAAGCGTGATACGATAAGTGAGGACACGAAAAAGTATGAAATAAAAATCAATTTTACCAATTTTCCATTGAATAGATTGCTTAATGATTTTACAGCCATTTTTACACTCATTTTGATAAAATATAAACGACAGTTGGGGCAAAAATTCTCATTCGATATTGCACGATTAAAGTCTTCTTTTTTTTTTCTCTTTTTTAATACCTTAACATTCCTTTCCTTTGTTATCATTCTCACACTCCATTCCAAAAGACTTTTGAATTTAATATATTTAATATTGAGAATAAAAGAACCAAAATTGAGAAATAATAGAAGTTTTAGTTTTCTGGAATTCTATATTAGTGAATTCTAATAATAGATACTTTATATTTAATTGTTTTTTTTGGATTATTTGCTTATAAATTGTCAAATTTTGTAAACTCAAATTTCGATTGATGAAGAAATTTTAACGAAAATTTTCAAATTTTTTGTTTACATTTTTAATGTTTTGTTTACAATTTTTATGTTTTTGTTTACATTTTAATATTTGTTAAAAATTAAACAAAAATCATAAATTAAAGCATAAAAATGATTAAAATAGCAAGAAACAAAAGCATTGAATTGAAAATAAGCATATAGAGTATTCATTGTTGTAGTTAAAATTCAATAAATTAGAAATAAAAATCAATATTTACAAAATTAAAAAGTTCTATTGTCTCTTCAAAAAAAAAAGATTCTTTGTGTGTTCATGTTTATAAAAAAGTCGTTCATGCTTCTTCTTCTTTTTTCGTCTCTATCGTCATTCTCATAGTCGTCGTTTTTTATACCTTTAACAATCTCTTCCCAACTGAGAAAGAATATTATGCCTGCCTGACTGATTTTTATATAAAAAAGAAGGAGAAGGGAAAATATAAAAAACGAATGTTACGATAGGTGTAGGAAAGATGAATAATAACAATCACTTTTTTTCACCCCTTTCTTAGAATGTTGGCACTGCATGATTGATGTTAAAGGATTTGTGCGAACAAATCAAAACTCTTATCACTAAAGCTCATTACACAGGTGTTTGAACGCGAGTCACAAGCATGAAAATGTTAAAACGACATCCTTTTTCCATAATGAACATTGAACGATAGGAAAATTTTTGCTACACATGAGAAATGATGCGTGCAAAAGATTTTTTATTGTTTTTACGAACATCAACGTTTTGTAAAGCTGTCAAAATATTATTGGAAATCAATGAACTTTATAGAATGTTTTTATGAACTTTCTTAAAGGTTAAAATATCAAAATTGCAAATTTAGGCAAAATATTTGTGGAAATTTAAATTTTATTGAATACTTTTCAAAAATCAAATTTTTCAATTTCATTCAAAGTCATTTTTGTTTTTTCATAGTATCATGTAGTATTTTATGTGAATGTCAATCAAGGTTTGAGAACTTTTCGATTTTTTTTAAATAAAGCAAAATAATTTTTTAGTTGATTTCTTTTCGTTCGTTCAAAAAAAAAAAAAAAAATTTGAAATCAACTACAAAAATGACGGAAATCTGTAGTTTATTGTCTTTATTAACTTTTTATGCAGTTTTATTAAGTCTAGAAATGATTAAAAAGAATTTTTTAATAATTTCTATATTTTGTAAACTCTTTTTTTTACATTTATTGATGCGAAAATTCAAATTTTTTGAAAAATTTGGAAAATTATTTAAAACTTGCTTTATAATTCAATATTTTTTTACCCTATTTGAATAAACAAACAGTTTTATATTTGATATTTACTGATTTTCCGATGAAAATTTCTTAAAATAATGTTCATAAATCACGACGCTTTAGATGGTCGCTTTTACAAATCAGTCTACTTGATAATAAAATTCCGCGTATTTTTAGTTCTACTTTTTGACAACGAGTCAATTTTGAAGTACTAAAAATAAGTTCTGACATGTTTCGTACTATTCGTCAAGAAATACCAAACCAAACTTAAGTTTGTATGAAAAACAAAAGAAATTCACAGGCCTTGGTAACAATTTTGTTCATACATGAAAGAAATTAGAATATATCAAAAGAAAGAAAAGAAAAAATTCAAATGTATGTACATAATAATAATATCAGCAGTATCAGCAGTAGAATGTATGCGTGACGTCGAAGGTGAAACAACCGCCACATGGCAAATGATAAAAATGAACTTCTTTTTCCTTTCTCTCTCTCGTCTATTCCAAAAATATATATTTATAAAAGGAAGCGACATGCTGACTAAACATTTCTACTTTTATCATTTTCCACATTTCTGTTCCAGTCTTTTACACACAATGATCTGTGTGGTTATTTTTTTTCTCTACGATGTCAACATTGTAAATGACAGTTTTAATAAATCCACAATGAATTTTTGATACCAACAGATGAATAAAAAAAGAATTTTATTTTTCCTCTTTTTTTTATTATAGTGTGAAAATTACAACAACAACACTGTGCGAAAAGTCATTAAATGAAGCGAAAAAGTTAGAAGAAATTGTTGTTATTGTTGATGCTGAGAACGTGTGGCCGACAAAAAAATAGAATCATCGCATAAAATAAGAATAAAAATGAAATATCGTCGCTTAACAATCGTCAACAAATTATGAACATTCACGAATTAATCACAATAGAAATAATTTGCAATAAAAGCTCCATGTTATAATGGTTTTAAGCAGCGAATGGTCGCAAGTGGAAGTGATAGATTTATTAAATGATGGGACAAATTTAAGTGGTCTTGGTTTCATTTTGGTTGGTGGACGGAGTACTGGTGTAAGTAAAGAAAATTTTATTTATTTTTAACAGTTTTTTCAAATTTGAATTTTTTTTAAATTATTAAAATCTGTAAAATTTTATATTTTTCAAAATATGCTTTGGAATAAAAAATCCTAGATGTAAGAAAAGATCAATTAAAAAGCAACAGAATTTTAAAAATTACTCATCAAAATGTAAATGTGACACAACATTTTTGTCTCAAGTGACATGTTTTGTCGCTCTTATGTTGCGCGACATTGGTTTTTTTGCTTGATTGAAAACAATGTCACTTATCATTCGAATGTTTTTCCTCTAGCATTTTCTCTTTAATTTACATATTTTCTAAAAATATGTTAAAATTTGACAATTGTTTTGTGATTTTCCTAAAATTTTAACAAAATTTTTTTTAATCTTGTAAAAAATTTAAGTTTCAAAACATTAAGTTTTTTCTTTCCTTCATTTTTTATAAAATCAAAATAAAGAACGATGAAATTTGAGTAAAAAACTTTTTAATAATTATAAGAGCAAGAGAAGAGTCAGTTCATTATTGTTGAAGTAACTTATTCACTCTTTCCTTTCACTTCAATAAACTTTCAGTCTTCGTAATAATTTTTCAAAGAGTTTTCACTTGATAAATAAAAAGTAATAAAAAACACTTACCTTCAACACTCATCTTTTTTCACATTAAATTTTTTTCATTGTTCTTATTATGAAATATACTTGACGTCTGACTGAAATCGATCGGATGATTAAAAATGAAAAAGAGAAGAAAAAATTTTAAGTTCAATTGCACGTAAACTGATAAGCAATTGAGAGTCACTTTAGAAATATTTGTTCATTATCACTTAACATGATAATTAAAAAATTTTTACTTTTAATATCAGATGATTTTTATTATAGTAGCTAATTTTTGTTGAAAAATGTATACATCATTTGATGAAAATTAACAACACTATAAATGACATACTTCTTTATAATTCATTAGAAAATCATGACTCACATTGTGCAACTGACTTTTTCAAAGCGGAAGTTAAATGTGTGAAGTAATTGCAATTAAAAGAAAGTCAAAGCGAACAAGTAAATTGCAATTAAAACTTATAGAAAAATTTAATGAAGAAAAATAAAATATTTTTTTTTAATTTTAAAGCAAAGATAATGTGATAAAGTATATTTATAGTTTAAAAATAAAAATGTTAAAATATGTTCTTGTATAATTTTTAGGTTGTAATAAAAGCACTTATACCTGGTGGAATAGCAGAACGAGATGGTCGTCTGCAATGTGGAGATCATGTACTTCAAATTGGTGATGTTAATTTACGAGGTAAAATTCTTTTTGATATTTTTTAGGGTTCGGACTTGAGCGCAAGACTGCGTGCAAGTTGCATGCAAGTTGACTTGTACAAAATTGTTCTAATTCATTCAAATTTTATTCAATTTGCTTTAAACTTTGTAAATTCAATTGAGACATATTTTCATATAAATTTAAAAAATTTCAACCAAATTGAATGAGTTAAAACAATTTTATGTAATTCAACTTGCATGCAGGTCTGCGGTCAAATTCGAATCCTATTTTTTTTCAATAAATTTTCACTATGACAAAGAAATTCTACAGTTTTGTCATAGTGAATATTTTCTGAATTTTATTTGTATTTTCTTAAATCTAAATTTTTCTATTCCACATCATAGGTTTTAGCAGTGAACAGGTCGCAACAGTATTGCGTGGAAGTCAACATAATGGCAGTGTAAGATTGATTGTAGCGCGACCAATTGAACCAACATCACCAGATTATCAAATGATTTCTAGCACTGCTCCAATTATTCCTACAAAAATGTTAACAGGCGACCCCGAAGAGCTCGATAAGACATTGCAATCAGCCGGCTATGCTGCAAGTGTTGCAAGTGCTGCTGTTGCTTCATCGTCACAATTACCTATAACTACGACATATATGACAGTCACAGGAGAACCAGTTGATGACAATGATTGTGATATTCAGCAGCAACAGTTGACAACGCACATTGAAGTTGTAGCAGCCGTGAGCAATCATCAACCGTCACTTGAAAGTTGTACACCCTGTGGTGGTAATAGTAATCGTAATAGCGTGCTCATATCACCGGCCTCTGTGAATTTAAGCCAATCGCAATTACTAGCACAATATCTAGACACACCCGAAACCGAAACATATGAAGTAGAATTAAGAAAAAACGTTTATGGCCTTGGGATCACTGTAGCAGGCTACGTATGCGAGGAACAAGATCTTTCAGGAATTTTTGTGAAAAGCATCATTGAAGGAAGTGCAGCAGAATTAAGTCATCAAATTCAAATTAATGATCGAATTATTGCAGTCGATGGGAAATCATTAGCTGGCGTTTCAAATTATCAAGCCGTAGAGATCCTGAGAAATACCGATATAGCTGTGAAACTTACCTTAGAACGCTTCTTGCGAGGACGAAAATATGAACATTTGCAAGTGGCACTTGTTGATGGAACGACGCGTGAAAATACAGACAGAAATTCACAAAAAAGTCTTCAAGCTTCGCCTTCAGTTACGACACTTTCAATTTGTCAAGCAAGATCTGATGCTGACTCGATTGTTACTGAATGCGGCGAGTGTGAAATTGAAGGTGAATTGGATTGTTCAAGTGGTGATTCTAATAGGTAAGGAAAAGAAGATATTTAAAGATTTTTAGAGCAAGAAATTCAATTTTATTTTAAATTTAACGGAAAATTTAAAATTTTTATTGAATTATGAACAACTTAATTTTATTTTTTAAATTACTATATCGATGACTTTTTTAAATTTTATTTATTTTTGTATTTTTAAAATTAGAATTTTCCATAAAACTTCTTTTCTTGAAGTGAAAATCATTTATGAATAGGGTTCGGCACTTGATGCATGTAGTCAAGTACATGCGCATGTAATTTTGCAAGTTGCATGTAAGTTAATTTACTTGAAAATGACTCTAATTTATTGAATTTAAATTTAGTTCGATCAAAAGTTATGTAAACTTAAGAATCTTTGACTTTCATATAAATTTGACCAAATATTGCCTAAATTTCATAAAACTTGAATTAATTAGAGACATTTTCAAATAAATTAATTTGCATGCAACTTGCAAAATTACATGCGCATGTACTTGACTACATGCATCAAGTGCCGAACCCTATTTATGAAAATGTGAAAGTCACACAACATTTGTTGTCTCATGTGACATGTTATTTCGTTACTACATGTTGCGCGACATTGCTTCTTGTTACTTGACTGAGAAAATGTCACTTTTCTTTCGAATGGTTTTTCGGTTTTTCTCTAGCTTTTCTTATTTAATTAAATCAAATATAACAGAACTTGACAAAAAAATTTCTTAGTTATTGAATAAATTTTTTCAATCATAAAAAATGATTTTGGATTTTTAAAAACCGTTAAAATTAAGAAATATTTTGATTTTCATTTCTAAAAGTATATAAAAAATTTTCAAATAAATTTTTTCTTTTTTAAATAGCATTGTTGAAAACGGAAATGAGCAAGAAATAGAAGAGACGTGCGTCGATGAAGGCGTTTGTGATAATGAAAATGGTGAGACAGAAGAAGAAAGCGAAGAAAAGAGTGGTGAAGAAACGCCAGTCAAGTCACCAAGTATTGATTCAATGGCAAGAGAGTGGCAGACAGAAATTAACAATGATTATCGCATAGTAGTAGCAGAAGTAAATAAATTATCAGGCTTAGGTATTAGTCTTGAGGGCACTGTTGAGATTGAGGCATACGGTGTTGAAATAAGACCGCATCATTATATAAGATCAATCTTAATTGATGGTCCAATTGGTAAAGATGGTCGATTAAGAACAGGTGATGAATTGCTACAGGTAAATGAGCATAGATTGCAAGGATTACGACATACGGATGTTGTCAAAATCATCAAGAATCTTCCAGAGAGAGTGAAGATCGTTTGTGCACGTGGAAAGCACGAGCGTGAAGTGATCAACACATCTCAAAACCCTGAGGCCTTTGAAACAAGAAGCATTCTAGCTGGTGGACTACAAAGTCTATGCATGCCTGGTCAGCTTACAACTAAAGCCCTCTCAGAGAGTTCACTTTATACTTCAAGTACTGCAACAATGACTGATCAACAAAAGTCAAAATCAATGGAAAATGTTTCTGGTTTAGCGTTATGGGAAGATGAAGTGACTTATGTGACATTAGAAAAAACAGATAAAGGTTTTGGTTTTTCGATACTTGATTATCAAGATCCACTTGATAGTGATGCAACAGTCATTGTTGTTAGAGGATTAATACCTGGTGGTGCAGCAGAAAGTGCTGGGATAATTTTCCCTGGTGATCGAATTGTGTCAGTAAATGAGCATGATTTAAGAAATGTAACATTAGATGAGGCTGTTCAAGTATTAAAAGGTATTCCATTAGGTTATGCACGAATTGGCTTATGTCGACCATTGTCAACATCTGATAACAATTTATCATCTAATAGCATCACACCGACCACATAGCTAAACGTTATTGATCTGTTTTTTGAGCTGGAAATTTAGAAAATAGAAATAAAATATTTTGTATTGAGAAATGATTGAGAAAAAATTTAAATTTAAAAATTAACGGATTTTAAAAATTTATAAAATTGAAATTCTAAAAATGATCCGTAAATATTAATTTTGAATTTGTTCTTAATGGTAATTGAGTGAATTCTACATTTTTTTATGTTATGTTTTTAAAATAATTACGAATCCCAATTCGATAAAAAAATTTTATTAAAATTCAGTTCATAAAAAAGCAATTACTTTATAAGATCAATCATTCGAGAAACTATCAAATTAACAAGAATTTCATCCGTAGATTAAATTCACTAAATTTTTATTTTTAATTCAAAAATTAAATTTTCTTCCTTCTAGCCAAAATCAACTTCCTTAAGTTCAACTTGTTTAAATTTAATTCATAATTGAAATCATTAACTAACTCATTACCTTAAGAACATTCTCAGTCATTTCTCATCAAAATAAGCAAACAAATACAAGTAACAAACAAAAAAAATAACAGTAGAAAATTTTACTTTAAAAATTAATAAAAAATCTTCTAAAAATGTAATAAAATTGCGAAATAATAAACAAAACTTTATGAGACCAAGAAATGAAATTAAGGAAAAACACAAAAAATTTAATAAAGTAGAGAAAGTGAGATAATGAAATTAAAGATAACTCGAATCATTTCACACTTAAAAATCTTTTCTCCTCCCAAAATAAAAAAATCACGAAAAGTCAAGAAACAGATCAAGGAAAAATTTGAAATTTTTAATTAATTTCTTCTTTAATCTCTCTGTCTGATACACAAATCGATTTTCTAGATAATATATTTAAATGAGAAATCACTGTAGATTAAAAGAATAATTAAAATTTTTAATTTTTGAATAAATAAAAAAAAGCTTTATAAGAATTTTATTTCTTTTCAAAAAAAGATCATTAAGATAATTAAATAGTATTAAAATTAAAATTGCCGACAGAATAAGAAAATTATGTAAATTCACAAAAAAAGAATGAAAGCAAAGTTAAGTTTCGATGATATAAAAATGAAATGAATCAAGAAAAAAAAAATCAATTTGTTGTATTTTAATTATGAACTTTTTGTTTCAGCTTTGAAGGTGATTGTAACAGTCATTTAGAATTCAAATAAAAAATGACCGTTAGATTCAAGGCCTGAGAACTCTTTTGATATTTTTTGATATTTTTGTTATTTTTGATATCGTGATTTTCTCTTTTATTAAAGAACATAAAAATTTTATTGATAGCTTAAAAGAAAGCTGTGAGCATAAGAAATGAAAATCAAAAAAGAATGCATAGTTTCATGTTATCGTTTTAGAATTGTAGTCATTTTAAAAAAAGTCCATTTCTAAAATTTTTTTTTTCGAAAAACAAAGGTATCTTGATGCGAAATATCAAAAAGAGTTCTCAGGCCTTGAGTTTTTATAGAAATTTTAAAGAAAAAAAAATTTAATGAAGGGCAAAAATTAGGTAAATTTTATTTTATCACGATTATGTAGGTTAATCATTTTTTAATGGAACTTTCTTGCTCTTCATGCTCTTTTATAGCGGTTGCCACAGCGTGCGTAAAAAATGAAATGACGGCAGCCTTAAGTTATGCAACATGTAGCAAAGAAGGAAAAATTTTTATTGATTTTTTTCTCAACAGAACGAAAAAGTTTTTTTTTATATTCTTTGGTGGAAATTATTCCAATGGGAATTCTCTTTTGATGTTTGTAAGGTGTGAGTTTGTTTGATGTGAATCAAGATAAAAAAATGCCTAAAAATATGAATGAGAGTTGTTGTGTTGTTTTCTGATGTTTTCTTGATGAACACTCGTAATACTGCTATTTGTTTTTCAATTATTTTGCTCGTGTTGCTTTTAAATGTTTTGTGTCACTTACTTTGTAGGAAGGAAATTTTTCATCGTGTTCTATTTGCTAACTTATTATAACAACATGCATGTTTACATATTGGTGGGTGTGAGGAAGAAGAACAACACGAGAAACGTGGAAGATAAGAAACGTGAGAAATTTTTTATCGATTTTCTTTTCATTTTTATTAAAGATTTTTTTAACTGTTGATATTTAAATTTTTAAAAATCGTTAATTTTGAAAATTGAAATTTTCTGATTTAAAAAAAATTAATTTACAAATAAGTTAAAATTTAGCCAATTGGAAAGTTTTTGAAAAAACAACAATGACAAATATCAAATTTGGCAAGTAATGACAATATGTCGAGTGTGACATGTGTTGTGTTGTATCACAAATGCGATGCAAACAAAAAAGAAAACATTTTGGTCAAAATTTTGTTGATTTTCATTTGAAAAAATGATGACCATATAAAGATAAGAACTAAGTAACTTCCTAATTAATGTAAAATTAAATTAGGGTATACTTTTAGTTTTAATTGAAATTAGAATTCGGGATAACATGTAATGTGTCACAAAGAAACATTTGTTCTGTTGCAAATGTCAAAAATTCTTTTTAAAATAATCAAAATGTTTAAAAATTTTTTTAAACTTTTTCTGTCTCATGTTCTTAAATTAAAAATCATTCGCATGGTAAAATTTCCTTTCATTTATTTATTTTCAATAACTGAAGCAAGAAAAGAGAATTTGAAAACTTTTGGTAACTTCCTATTTTATTATTTCATTTTCACAAATGAGTGGACGTCCTCTGATAAATAAAACTCAAATAAAATGCTTCCTGCTAATTCACATCATTCTTCATATCCTGTTTATACTATTAAAAGAGAGAGAAAGAGAAAAAGAAAGATAAGCGATGAGAAGAAGAAAAAAAGTTGCCAAAAAAGTTTTTCCTTACGCATACACCAGCGATAAATCTTTCTTTTCCTTTTCAAGTTGAAAACTTTTTGAGGGAAGAAATTTATTTTCATTTTTTTCGCATGCCTTTAAATCTTCTTCTTTTTCCCTAAATTTTTCGGACATTCATCATATAACAACACAACAAGCTTATTTATATCATCATAAGAAAATTACTAAGTCTGAGAGAGAAAAAGTTTTTATGAAATATAACAAGAGAAAGTTCAAAGTATCAAAATTAGAAAAATAAATCCACACCATTGGTCACTTTACTTATGGTTTTTGCGAAAAAGTTTAAATTGAGTAGATTATTTATGAAAATTTGTTTAGATTCTTTTAATTCTATTGAATATTGTTTTTAAATTTACCAGAATATCTTAGATTTGTAGCTTGATCAGTTACACAAGCATTTTAGGGATTTTTTTATGAATTTTGTAAAAATTATAAAATGTAAATAAAAACAAAAAAAGTAAACAAAAAAGTATGAAAACTCTCGTCAAAATTTCTTTATTTAATTGAACTTTTGAAGAAAAAAGTTCTCAATCCTGGCTTAAAATCTTTGTGAGTTAAATTCCCACAAAAAATTATTTTTTAATTAATAAACTTCTTCTTAATTGACTTCGGAAATTAATTACAAACCAATTCATAATAAACATAAAAAATTCATCATCAGAAAACCTTCAAAACCACGCGAAAAATTTTTTATTAAATTTTTAACTTAATTTCTTTTTATTAACTCATTCTTTATGTTTTAAACTTGAATTATTTTCAAAGTATGTATTTTGATCTTTAAAAATTGAATGTGTTTTTTATTTTAAAATTAAACTTAATTTCATCTTAATATAAAAATTGGTAATAATCAAAAATTTATCTTTACATGATACAAAATCTAGAAATTTAAGGTTCGGACTTGCATGCATATTTTTCTTGATATGCGAATATTTTTTGTCAAGTTGATTTCAAGTTAACATACACAAAAATGTCTTTTATTCATCAGGTTTTGTTTAATTCATTTGAAAGTCAACAATTCTTTAATTAATTTTGTATTTTAATTGAATAATAAATTCAATCTGGTTAAACTAAAAACAGTTTTTGAGTGCGTCACCTTGACAAGTATCCGCATATCAAGTAAAATATGCATGCAATTCCGAACTCTACCGTCTTCCCAATTAAAGGGCCAACTCTTGTATTCAAATAAAAGAGCCATTTTTGAAATAACGTATATTTTTAAATACTAAAAATAAACAATGACTCAGTAAAAAACGTCACCCTTGAATACAAGAGCAGGCTCTTTTATTCGAGGAAAGACGGTAGTAATTTATCATTAATAATCACTCAATAAAAAATCAATTCTTTTAACCATTTCAAGTTCAGTCTCATCGTTATCATTATTATTGTCATTTATGATAAATTTTCTGTTTTCTCATTCTCGTTTTCAATCTCTAACGGCTAACATATTCAATGAGCATTTCTTCCATTCATGACAAATATCAAAAGCTCTCATTCAATCATTTATGAGCTTCACCACTCGAAACTGACATGTGACAAATGAACAAACAAGAGTTATTCAATAAAAATGTGATTTTACTTACTATTGATCGCCGCCATCGAAATGGAAATCTCACTCTTATTCATTCATACACACAGCATGTATGCGTGTGTCGTTTAAGTGAGTGACATGTATTGACAAATGTAGGTGTATATGAAAATAAAGGTGACAATGCTACTAATAATAGACGGCAGAGAAAAATTTATTTTGAGTGATTTATTGCATTCGCTTATATGGATGAGTTGAGGAAATCAAAAAACTGACAAATAATGAGGAAGAAATTTATAATTTATGAGTGAAGTTGTTTTTTATGTACAGACAATTATTGCACTTAATTAACTTTTCAAGCATGAAAATTTCATTCGGCTGTTGGTGGTTCATGGAACTTAATTTGCATTTATAATTAATTAATGAACTGAATTGTTGACAAAATGATGGAAAATTTTAACATTTTTTGTTTACAAATTTCGTGTTTACATTTTTTAAAATTTAAAAATTCAATTTAATCAAAAATTCAATTTCCTCTCGATGAACTAAACTTGAATGCTTGAAAAACTTTAATGCAAATTATTCAGATGACTGCACTTTATGACTGGAACATTTTCTCATCATTCCTTTTTTATGTTTGTATGTCAATGTGCAATTTGCATCAAATGAGATGAAAGTTGAAAGGATAATGATGTCACATGTCACGAAAATCAAGAAGTTTAAATTTGTAACATATCGAAATTATTTGTCCAATTAAAAGCTGAATCAATTTATTGATTTTTATGCATTATTATGACCAGTGTTGTTATCGAAGCTGTTTTGCTCTTTGGTCATTGAAGATTTGCCTTGAAGACAAAAGTCATAGGCAAAGGCAGAAAATTTTGCCTTCGAAGGCAAAATTAAGCCGAAAGCACCTTCAAATAACAACACTGATTATGACTGAAGTATGGAAACAAACGCAATTCAACATATATTGCTTAAAATCATTTAATTTTCAAATTTTGTTTCTGTCTATGAATTCTATATTTTTTTAATTATTTAAGTAGACTTTTATATGAAAAGTAGGCAAAGTAGGTAGCTACTTTTGCAACGCTATATTTAACGTTTATATTTTAATAATTTATAATTTCAAATTTATTCTTCTTAATTTTTCCCATCATAATAAATTTAAAAAAATGAAAATTCTTTTCATTCTTGATTTATTTCCTTAATGATAAAACTTCCATCACATAAAGTTATACAATAGAAAAATTCAATGGATGAAGATGAATGCTGTATATGACATGAACGTAATAAAAATTATGTGAAATGTTGTTCAACTATGTAAGAAACTTTTTTTACTCTTTTTACTTTAAGCAAACAAAATAGAACAGCAGTAGAGCAGCAGTGAGCAACAAAGTAAAGAAATAAAATATTCGCAGCATGAATAAAACATGATTGCTCTGTGCTACTGTGATGATAATTTATTAGCTGACAACTTTAAGTGAAAAGAAGCTACTAACTTTTTAGCACTCTTTTCACATCCAACAACAACCATTCATTTGTGGAATAAAATGAACATTAATGAAAAATCGATAAAAAATCTTCACTTGCTTTCATTCTGTCGTAATTAAATTTTATTGAAAGCATTTTCATACCCACAAGCATGCTGCAAGGTATCAAAGTTTCCTCATATGAGAGTTGACTAATGCAATAAATGACAAAAAAAAGAAGAATTCACATATGTGAGAATAGACTAGCACAGTTACAGAGTTCAGTTGAGAAAATTTCTATAGAGCTTTTTTCTTTATTAAAAGTTCATTGCTTAACATCATGTTGTGAGTTTTATTATCTTGTTGAAAGATTAAAGTTTCTTTAAAGTTAGAAAATTGATTTTAAAATAACGGTTTATTTAATTTTTCCGAGATTAGATTCATAAATTTCGAAAATTGGGTAAATTTATGTTGCTCAATTAAAATTTCTAACTTTATTAAATTTTCAATTTTATTTTGATAAATTTTTAATCATGAGACAAATAAAAAAAATTTAAAATTAATGTGCAAATTCTCCAGGTTCATAGCTGTGTTTCCAAATGTCAACAAGACATACGGATGCATGAAACCGGTAGAACATGATCAATGGCAACGACAAGTGATTTAGAATGCTCCAAATTTCATCACCGTAAAATTTGTAGCGTTCATCTTGAGTGTCACCCGTCTTTACTGAGAATGTATAATAAACCCATAATGCTACATTTGCGACTGTGATAAACATTACTAGCTCACGACCTGGCATTTTCTTTCTTAATTCCATTGAATTTGAACATCTTCGCAAAGCATCAATAATCCAGGGTGTTTGTATAAGAATTTGAATCAACTAAAAATAGAGGAAAAATAATTAATTAGTAATTAAAGGCATAATCAATGAAATTAAAAATCGCTTAGTCTTCGCACGCTAAGCTCAATGAACTTAATTTGTCAAATTAATTGATTGTTAACATTACGTAGCGATAAGGATTAAATTTAAGATAAAACAAAAAAAAATTATTTTTCCATGTGATAAACTTTAAAAAACTTCAATTAATCATTAATATAATTCCACTATAAGAATTACATTCGAGAAAAGTCATTGATTAATGATTAACCTTGAAATATTTTATTTTATCCAAAGAAATAATCATTACGACAAAGAAATATTTTTTACAAATTGTGTTACTTTGAATGTAACAAGTGTGTTTTTGTGATACATTGTGACATGTGTCAAATTCGAATTTTCAATTCAAAATTCAAAAATTTTGCAATAATTGGTTTTTTGGAAATTTTTTAAGACTAGATTCCTAATGATTTTAATGATTTTAATTCAAAATTAGCGAATGTTTTAAGTAGAAAAATTAATTAGGAAATATTTTTTTGTTTAAATCACATATGTTACATGTAACAAAATGTCACATGTGACATTTTGTCATTTTTACAAAAATTTAAATTTTTCGTTAAATTTGTCACAGCGAATATTCATTTGTTTTCTATGTTTGTTTTTTCTAAGAAATTTATAATTGAACCTTGATTCACTTCAATCGAAATGAATCAAAGAAATTTTCACGTGACTTGTTTACTTCAAAAAAAATTCCTATATAAAATGATATTGAACTTATCGTGAACCAATTATGTCAAATAAATTTATTAAATTGACAAATTAAGTCATAAATGATTGAAAATTAATTGAATTATTATCAAGCGCATACATACCTGAGCCATTATGATCAGGATATTTACAACAGAGCCATTAATTACAGCTGGGACCATTGAAAATATTGTTTCTGAGAAAAATGCTGGAATTGCGATAAAAAGAAGTACATCGTCTAATTTACTGAAAAAAAAGACAATAATAAATTTTTAATTTAAAGAATTTTTCAAGTTAAAAAAGTTGAATTTTTAAAATATTAAATTTGAATCTATTTAAATCAAATTTATTGTATTTAAAAAATTTAAAAAATATCAATAAACTTTGAAATTGCAAGAAAAATTTATGGTCTTTTCTTCATCAATAAAAAATATAACTTAAGTAGAAAATAATAAATTTATTTACCTTATCGGATGCGGATTGATGTCAAGCTTTGATGTTTGAATGTATGCAAGTACAACAGCAATAATTAAAATTATCATCACAGTGAGCTCAAAAATGCGATCAATTAAAACACCAGTATCAACATAGTCACTGAAATTTATAAGAAAAACTCCATTAATAATTTTTTTTAAAGAAAATTTTTAACTTACGCATTATGAACAGCAATGTGAAGTAAAATCATAAAAACGATTTTTAAAATCATTAAAATTAAGCCGGCTGCAAAAATACAAGTTAACTAAGAATAATTTTTAAAAATTTGCTTCTTACCAAACAGTCCACGACTACTAGCATTACAATCTGCATGAATAACAATGCTGCTCTTATATTGATTGTCATGGTCAACTAAATTATTGCAATGTTCTGATGATTCACTACGAATGCTATTTGCTCGATGAAGTCCACCATTATGTGTATGATTGTGATGATCTTCTTCTTTAATTGCAGCTAAATTTGTAAGTCCATTTTGAATTGAATGGTTTGCAGTCATATGATGATCTTCACCATGTCCATGACCATGGTGTCCTTGTGCAGAAAGTTTCTTTGGGCAATGATTGATATTTGCCCACATCATATAGAAAATTCCAACAATTAAAATGCAGAATTCAATGACAAAAGGATAAAGATATGGCGAAATCATTCGTCGAATTGTATTTAAATCATCTGAACCAGGACAATTTGTTTCATACTCAAGTAATGATGGCAAATGCTCCATTCGAACTTCCATAAATAAATTGTTTTCATTTACTGAGAAATTTAAAAAAAAATTAATTACGTTTTTTAAGAAATTTTTCAAAGTAGTCTCAAGTCAACTTGATTGAATTATTTGTTTTTTAACTTGAGTTGATTTACTTGACTTTAAACTATTTTGAAATTTCAATTTTGAACAAATTTTAATCGAATCCGATAAAAATTAAATTAAATAAATATTTTAAACATGTTGCATATTTTTTCAACTTACCACTTGATTTTTTGTAACTATTTTTCAAATTAATAGCATCGACAGTTTCTCGTACAATAGTCAAAATCCAAAAAGCCAATGTTGTTCCAATAGCATGCATAATTAAAACTCGTGCAACACCACGATAGGAATTAATAATCACATTGCAATATTTAAAAATAAAAAAGAGTACAAGTAATGACCAAATGGGAAACATTACATCAACAGTCAATTGTAATGCATCCCGACATTCTGAATCTTGTGTGAAATAAATAATTTGATAGGAAAGTGATAAAATTGAATGAATGAGCAAACCAAAGCAAAACCAAGCAGCACCAAGTTTCAGATATAAAAATTCACCATGACGACCAGTTTGAAAACAATAGCGATGAGAAATTGCTTTAATTGGTCTCATCATGAGGTCTGGAATTGGAATTTGTACATTGACATCTCCATTTGCTGTTCTACGTAGCTCAAGTGATGATTGAAAATTTTCCTGATTAATAAAATTTAGTTGAAAATTTAGAAATTTTTAAAACAATTTTTCTTACTTCAACTCTCATCATTTGCTCTTCATAATGTCTTATTTGTTCTTCTCGTTGCTTTGCAGCTTTCTTTGCTTTATTAATGTGTGATCTTATGTCTATGTATAAAAATATGAAGTAGCATAATCCAATGGTGAGCATAAATATGCAGAAAATCTATAAAGAAAAAGAGTTGAAAAAAATTAAAAATTGTCAAGCTAAAAATTGAAAAATAGAAGCAATAAAAACATATTTTGTTGAAATTTCAATTTTACATAAGTTTAATTATTTAGAAATAAAATTTTTAAAATTACCGAAATTTTGAATTTTGAATTTTTTTGATGCTTGTTTTTGTTTATAAAGAATTTTATAAATTTCTTAATTTTACTAATTGAAGCTAATTTAATAAGAAAAATCTTAAAATATTATTCTGCTGAAGATGACATAAGAAGATAGAGAATTCTAGTTTCATTTTTTTGTTCTAAAATCTTTAAAATTTTGGAGCAAATTTTTCAATCAAAATATTAAATTTAACGTATTTTTTAAATGGTATTGTTTACAAATAATAATTATATATTTGAAAAAAAGCAATTACTTACTTGAGGAATAGGATGTTGATTAACAAAAGCGTCTCCAATAAAAGCAATCGCACCAAATACTACAAGAAATATTGCGTAGCTAATTGCAAAAATTGTAGCAAAATATCGTCTACAAAAAAGTCAATTTAAAATTGAAAATTTATCATAATTTAAGTTTCTTAAAAACCTTGTCATTTTCGATTTCTCTTCTTCACTTGATGGTGGTGGTATATGAAGAGTACTTTCAGTATTGACATGATGTGAACGTGTTGATAAAATTGAAGGTTGATGCGAAAGTCCGCGATTATAATTAACAAGTCGAGTATTGACAAAGCCAGGTGATTTTGATTCGAGAACACTTCCAGTTCTCGATGGTGGTCTTGAACGACGAACAGGTGCTGTGATTGTGCCAAAACCTTGTGGATCATCAGCAACAACTGATCCAAATTGTGGCGGAAGTACAAGCTGAAATGTCATACGATTTGGAGCCTGTAAATAAAAAAATTTCTTTTATCAAAATTTGATGACGATTTTTTTAGACAAAATAAAAAAAGATTAAGATTAAGATTGATTTAGTCTGATAATGTCTCACATTATCTCTTACGTTTTTTTCTATAAAAATCACATGATAAAAAAAGTAGAAGTAAAAATTTTAAACTCACGTCATTTGCATCAATTGCAAATTCAAGCGATTGCAATGAAATTTCTGAAGACTTTCTTGTCAACATTCTATAACAAAACTGAACTGTTTACGTAGCGAGGAAACACTAAAGCTTCTATTTCTTATCAACACAATCAATTTATCAAAAAATCGCTTTTAATTGCTCAAAATGTCAAAATTATGCCTTTGTAAAAATTTGCTAATTTCAGTTATAACTGATAAGAATTTTTCTATTAGGAATTTTTTAGTTTCTTATAATTACTTACACCATTTGAACGTGCACTAAGATTGCTATCATTTCTTTCAATGGTTGAAATTCTATCATCATTATCATCTCGAATACTTTCATTATCTCTAACTGAATTTGCCTGTGATTGAAAATTTCATAAAAATCTCACAAAAAAATTAAATTAAAAAGTTTACAATTTCCTTCCTCAAATCAAGACCACCGTTGGATGTTTCTGCTGCTTCCATGCTGTTACTTCTTTGGTGACTAAAATTCAATTGAAACTAAGAAAAATAAATACACAAAAAAAGTTCTTTGATTTAATCTTTTAATTATATTTTAAGTAACTGATAAAATTTTCTTATCATATTGCAGCCAGTTATCGGTTGTGCCATTTATCAGTTGAAAGAATCACTGCAAATGATGAATTTATTGTTATTTCGCTTGATTACTCATGTATGGTCAATAAAATATTTCGATATGCTTCTTTCACGTATGTGATAAGGGTCAAAGATTAAATTTTAGTTTTAGAAACCTGTTTAACTTTTTCTTTCAAATTCTCTTTAAGTTCAATGACAATATTTCATGCTAGACAGTTGAAAAAATCACTGCAAATGATGAATTTATTGTTATTTCGCTTGATTACTCATGTATGGTCAATAAAATATTTCGATATGTTTCTTTCACGTATGTGATAAGGGTCAAAGATTAAATTTTAGTTTTAGAAACCTGTTTAACTTTTTCTTTCAAATTCTCTTTAAGTTCAATGACAATTTTTCATACTAGACAGTGAGAGAAAACTTGTTATAAAGAGAAATTTTACTTACTCTGGGTTTACCTCAACCTTGACTTGTGCTAACTATAATAAACATTATTACTTGAGCGTTAGCTTATTTTATTGAAAGACATGAATATTTTTTGTTGTCACTTTGTTTTAAACAAGATTTATTCATAATTAAACAATTGTGAACTATGAAAGATATTTATTTATGAATTTTATTTGTTATTTGATTGATTTAAAATAATTTAGTGTGAGAATTTTAAAGTTAATGTTTTTTGTAAGCATATTTGGCAAAAATGACAAAATGTTGTCTGTGACATGTCACATATGTAGCATAAATAAAAAGGATTCTTTTGATTATTTTTTTTAAAAATTTTTGTTAATATTTAAATAAAAGCAATAAAACCAATATAGAAGGAAAACTAAACGATAAGATCACTATAGGATTTAGTTTTGATTAGAAATTTGAATACTGGAAAAATGCAATGTGATACAACATTTGTTGTGTTGCAAATTGCTAAATAACAAACTTTTGTCTCAATGAACAAAAAACATTTAGTATATTAAGAAGTAAAATTCAACTAAAAATTTAGAAAAAATAATTTAAAAAATTCAAATAAAATGCAATTTAATTAAAAAATAAAAACATTTTATTCGTTTGAAAAATTCATCGGTTCTTTCCTATATTGATTATAAAATGCGTTATAGTTCATTTTCTATCATATAATTAAACAAAGTTAATTTTTTACAAATGTTTTTTTACTCTTCACATTTTAACTTCTCTTTTAATTCAAGGTTATGAGAGAGTCATTTGCATCATACTCACAAACTCAAACGAGTTTTTTTAATAAAGAAAAAAAAAACAAAACAAATCAGTTTTAGATCATTGGGCATCGTGTGTGGACATATATAATCTCAAACTCGAGAGTTCCACTTAAATTGTCTGTATTTTTTATTATTCAATAAAGTCACGATGATGATGACATTACGTTCGCTAGTGCTTTTATTTGTGATTAATTTAGCAATCGCGCAGACAAATCGAGAATTAAATCGAAATATTGAGGCTGTTTTTGGATTATCGAATCGTGGATTTGATGAAATTGTCGAATCAGAACCAGATGGTGTGCTGGAAGTTCAACCGACTCAATCACCACAGTTTCTAAATAATAATGGAAGAACATGCAAATGTGTGCCATATTATCAATGCGATAATTCAAAGACACAAGATACAGAAAGTCGATTTTATGGTGAAATTGATGTCAGATATAATCCAGAATCATGTCAAGATGTTCTCGATGTGTGCTGTCCACAAGAAAATGAATCGAAAGTTCCAGTTACGCCACCACCACTTACACTTGGGCCAGCACATCAACCGACCAAATGTGGCATAAGAAATCCAAATGGAATTGATTTTACACTTACTGGAAACACAAATGAAGCTGGTTTTGCTGAATTTCCATGGATGGTTGCTTTATTATCAACAAGAGAATGTCTTTGTGGTGGTTCATTAATTCATCCAAATGTTGTTCTTACTGGAGCTCATTGTGTATTTAATTTAACACAAAATTCATTAAGAGTTCGAGCAGGCGAATGGGATACACAAACAACAAAAGAGCGATTGCCACATCAAGAAAGAAATGTCAATGCAATTATCACTCATGAAGAATTCAATAGTCGATCATTAGCTAATGACATTGTAAGTAATTAATGAGGATTATCTTTTACAATTTTTGGAAAAATAATTTTTTTAATTATTTTTTTTTGATTTTAGGCTTTACTGATTTTGGATCGGCCTTTTGATCTTGACCAACATATTGGTGTTATCTGCTTGCCACCACAAGGATATATTGCACAAAATCATGATTGTTTTGCTAGTGGGTAAGTTTGAAAAAATCATAAAATGTATTGAAAGTTAGAAATTAGTTCTAAAAAGAAAACTAAAGAATTTTTTACATGCCATGGTTTCAAAATTAAATGTAATTTTGGTTCATTATACTTTTATTATACTATTATACTTTTATCATATTTTAAAGACCTTTTAAACATTGTTAAACAAAATATTGTTAAAAATCAACTTAATCTAATTCTTTTTAACTTTCTTTATTTTTATTATTCACTTTTTATCAAAATTTCTTTAAATATTTTTTAATTTAATTTTTAGATGGGGAAAAGATGTTTTTGGTAAAGCAGGAAAATATTCAGTGATTTTAAAGAAAATAGAATTACCAATGGTTGATAATTACAATTGTCAAGAAAGTTTAAGAAGAACAAGACTAGGAAAAAGATTTTTACTTCATGATAGTTTCGTATGTGCTGGTAAGTTCATTTCAAATTAAAAACGAATGAAGAACTTATTCTTGATGAAGTTCAAATAATTGTTAAAAAATTTAAATCAAAAATCCAGACTTAGGATCTAAAAAATACAACGAAAAGCAAATTTCTTCAAGAAAAAAATCCCAAAATTACTTTGGAAATTTTAAAATATTCATGAAAATTCTTTAATTTTAAATTCAGGTGGTCAGAATCAAGACACTTGTCAGGGAGATGGCGGAAGGTATGTAAAAATTTCACTAAACATAAAAACTTTCACTACTTCAAAAATTTATTACGAATTCCAGTCCTCTTGTGTGTCCAACGGGTCAAGACAATCAATACATGCAAACTGGTGCAGGTAAAAATACTTTCTGGCTTTTTATTCTTTCACCTTTTCTAAAACTTTGTTAATTTTCACATGCTTGATAATTTTCACATCCAGTCTCATGGGGCATTGGCTGTCATGATGCAATTCCTGGAGTTTATACAAACATTGGTGCTTTCCGATACTGGATCGATGCACACGTGCAGAATTATCAGTTTGATACCAGTGTGTATACATACTAAATTAATTTCTATTTGACCAACTTAATAAAATGAGAATATGAGAGTAAAGTATTTTTGTTTCAACTTGCATTCAGGAAGAAAATAAAAAGAGAGAAAAATTATCAGTAAATGAAATATAATAGGGGAATACACACTAAAATAAATGTATATTTCTTAATTTTTACTTTTGGGTTATTTTTTCACGAAACAAAACAACATGTCACACGCAACAAAATTAATTATCTTTTAGATTCATAATATTGATAACATTATTTAATTTGGATTCAAGAGAAATTCTTATTGAAATTGTTTGTGACATGTCGCAAATGACATGCGTGAGACATAAAATATTTCAAAAATAAACGTTAAAAAAAATTTTTTTACAAACGGTCAAAAATAATTTTTCAGTCCTTTTTACTAAGTGTCGATTCCCCTAAAATAATCTCATTTGTAGTGACGAAGTTGAAGCCTTACGAAACATAATTTCTCATCAGTAAGTCATTGCCATTGAAACGTAGTCAGTGCTCTTTTTCCTGAGTCAATTAATTTTTCTTATCAGTGATTGAAGAAGTTACATGCAAAAAGTCATTTGTAAACAAGTTAATTGAAAAACAACAATAAGAAGTTTAAGAAGTTGAAAAAGTTCATTATAAAATGAGTAAAATTGATGATAAAGTTTTAAATGGGATTTTTGAAGATGTGCGTAAATTAAGCTTAAAGTGCCACGACTTTGAAAAACAATTTATAAATAAAAGTGACAATGGAAAAAGTGAAGAAAAATCGATGAAAAACAACCGAATGCATTTGCCTGATCGATATTTCCAAGCGAGAAATTCAGTTCTAACTGACTTGTTCGAAATTAAACACATTAGTACAATTTATCGAATTTTTATGGTCATTTTTACACTTTTATTGCTGAATGTTTTTGTTTCGGATTTTGCTGATACTGGAAAAATTAATTTAGGACAACAAACAATTATAAAAGGTAGAAAATTTTGTCAATTTGTTCATATGATTTATGAAAATTTTCTCTTAGGTTTTAGTGGCTTTCAAAATGCTATAAAAATTTGGATTTGCATGCAATTTTCAATATTTTGCATTTATCCAGCATTTTTTATTTGGACAAAAGCAACGAGAAAATTCTTTTTACTCAATGGTCCATTCATTGCAATATGGAATCTTCTTGGAGTGCTCTCAGTCATTGCATACCAAGTTGCATTCATTTCATTCTCAACAAAAGCTGTTTTAGATTACAAACTTGGTCCGGCAGCTTCAATGGCACTTCTAATGGAAGTTGTAAGATTTATGATGAAATCTCATGCATTTATTCGCTCGAGTGTTCCACGTGCATTTAAAAAGAAGCCACTGAAGAAAGAAGTGAAATCTTCTGACGATAGCGAACTAGAATATGACAATGACAATTCTAAAATTAAAATTAACCAAAGTTTGCCAACTTTCAGGCAATTTTCTTATTTTCTATTTGCACCAACTCTTGTTTATCGTGACAATTATCCACGAACTCAACAAATTCGATGGCATTTTGTTCTAAAATGTTTTCTCGAAGTGCTCTCATTGTTGTTTATTTTAAGTTTTCTTTTTGAGAGAACCATGCAACCGACATATTCAACTTTTGGCTCAAAATTTTATGAAATCGGTGTGAAGGAGCTTACAACATCAGTTTTTAATAGCATGCTACCAGGATTGCTTTGCTTTTTGTGCGGATTTTATGGTGTAAGTTTTTTTAAAATAAGAATTCAGGAAATAATAGAAAAATTATTATCTATCCTTTGAAAATGTTTACGTTAAAGTTAGAAAAATAATTGCTTTGTTTTTGTTTCTATTTATTCAAGAGTCTAGGAAACAATCTAAAAATGATTAGAATTCATAAAATAATGCCTTTATTAATTGCTTATGCGATTATATTTAGTTTAGGGAAGAATTGTAGAATTTAAACATTTTTTTTCCAAAATTTCAAAATTATTTTTTGTTTACATTTTTTTGGCGCAAAAATTAAAATTTTTGAAAAATTTTAAATATCTTTTAAATAATTCTATAACTCTATATTCTTAAATAAAATACCTAACGAAATAGTTAAAAAGAAATTTTAGACCTTGGTTTACGTTTATAGAAATTTAAAATTTTTCTATGTATAATACGATCTTTCTATTATTTCTTAAATACTCTGAGAGTAATACTCAAATATTTCACAGGTTTATTTTGTGCAATGACATAATTTTTACTCTATTGCAGTTACTTCATGCATGGCAGAATGCATTTGCAGAGCTGCTGCGTTTTGCTGATAGGATGTTCTACTTAGATTGGTGGAATGCAACAAATTTTTCAGTCTATTATCGCACATGGAATTCTATCGTTCATGATTGGCTATATTTATACGTCTACAAGGATCTTTATGAGCATATTTTTAAGAGAAATCGACAAATTTGTCAATTTTTAGTTTTTAGCATTTCAGCAATTTTCCATGAATACATTTTAGGATTCACATTTCGATTTTTTTATCCAGTACTTTTTATAGAATTTCAAGGAATTGGAGTGATTTTATTTTTCTTAATGAGAAAAGACATGAAATCACTTGGAAATTTTCTTATGTGGATGAGTTTAGCTATTGGAACTGGATTATTGTTAAGTTTGTATCATATGGAATATTATGCAAGAGAAAATTGTGAATACGATAAGGAAAAAATTATCAATTATTTCATTCCAATTAGTTGGTCATGTAATGGACTTAAATATAACAAAAACTGGAAGCTTCAGTTTTGATCTGAAAAATTTTTTTAATAGAAATAAATTCTTTTTTTACTAATTGATTTGCGTTTTTATTTATTTTCGCAACATTAAATTTTATTGAGATTGTTGATGTAATTTTCCATTGAGGATTTTGTTTTGTGAAAGAAAAAACAAATTTGTTTTTCATTTGTTATTTCGAGATGAAGGCGTCTCATTAACAAATTGCTTAGAATTAAATTTTTCATCAAAGAATTAATAAACGAGTATAAAACAATATTTTAAATGTCATGCTATGTTTTTTGTTGATGTGACATGCAGTTTTGTTGTATTTTATGTTGCGCGGCATTGCAAATTGTTGCTCAACTCAAACCAGAAATTAATCAGTATATGTTCCATCGTACTAGATTAGAGCGAATTTTTGGCGCAACAGATCAGTGTCTATTAACAAGTGTATATGCGGTAAAAAGTCAAACAAAGTTTTTCTAAGTTATTATTGAAACAATTCAAAATATATATTTGCAGAATTTCTCCTGTTTTTTTTCGCAAATTTAAGTTTTTCTCTAATATTTATGCGAAATTATGCTTAAAGCAGGGGGATGGACACTTAGGCGAAAGCTTTTGCCTGTTTTTGCCTACTTTTGCCTGTTTTTTTGTTTTTTGTCACATGTGACGTGTTTTTTGTTGCGAAACAAATTGTTTACAATTTTTTAAAACTTTAAACAAATAATTTAGAAACTTCTAAACAAGTTTTAAACAATGTAGCCATAATTATTAAACTATGCATTTCAATTATGGTGTCTTTTAAAAAGAAATAAGTAAGAATTTTGCAAAAAATAAATTTCTATTGAAACAAAACAATTTTGTTTATGTCGCGTGTGTGACAAAAAAAATTTTTGCCCTTATTTGCCTGTTTTTGCCTAAATTAGTTTTTTTCGCCTTTTGCCTAAGTGTCCATCCCCCTGGCTTAAAGTTGTTGATTTGTTGAAAATTTTATTGAAAGTAACGGTCAAAAGTGCATTCAAAAAATATTTTTACTGAACGCACTCCGTCATATTTGTTTACGTTCAAAAATTTTCTTTAGAAATTATTTTTCGCAAATTGTCATTCTCAATAACAACTTAGCGTAATATAAAGTAGATTGTGCACGCCTACACGATAGCACAATTCATTTAAAACAAACCGGAAGACTCTAGCTATTGTAGTTTTCGAGATCTCAGCCGCCCAGCCAGCCGAACGGCCAGCCAGCCAGCCAGCCAAACGGCCAGCCAGCCAGCTAGCCAGCCAAAGTGAATATAATAGCGATTTTTGTTCCAAAATTCGCTAAAAATGTCGTATTTCGCTTAAATGATTTTTCCTTTGTAGAAAACATTTAAAAATGTTTGAAATTTGAAAAATTCAATTATTCTTCCATGCAATATTTAAAAAATTTTCCATCCAGCATCTGTTTTTTCTCAGAAGAAATTTAATTTTTTCACCTTAATTTCCCATATTTCTCGAAATTACACCATTTCATTGTGTGGGAAATCACAATAAAAGCTCATAATAATGAATAAATTTTCCTCGCTAACGACATAAAACTTCCTTTTTCTCTCCTCTCTTATATTATATTCCGTTAACGTCTCTCACAATAATGATTGCATGATGAAAGCAAAGAAGTAAAATTTATAGGCAAACGAGTACATAAGAGAGCAAGAAAATAAAGGGAAAAATGAAAATTATGATAGGCAAGATTATGGTTTGTGTGTGTATAATGGTTAATGTACACACATATACAGCATAACATAATATTGATAGTAAAACTAAATTAAATGTTCGTTTATACATTCAAATGCATAGTGACAGCAACAGCAGCAGTATCATGGGAAAATTTCTTTCTTTCTGCGGTAATGGCAAATTGAATATGACAGGGATCAACGTCATGGTGATTTTGGTAAATTTTAACAAAATTTTAAATTTGAAATTGAGATGAATTGAATAAAATTGAGGTGAAAATTTATTTGAAATTTACCATAGACGTTTAAACTCTAAAAATAGAACAAGGAAATTTTAAATTAGACTTTTCCAGCTGTTTCTATATTGTTGTTCCAAGCGAATTTCGAAAACTATTGAGTTTAAAATTTTAAAGTTATTATTTGGGCTCTATTATTTCAAGTGTGTGTCATGAATAGACAATGAATTTTTTCAATGAGTTGAACTCCTTTATTCACACATTTAGTTCAACGTTCTTAAAACTTTTGTTAATAATTTAATTTTTTTATTTATTTTTAAAACAGATGGAAATTATTTTTACGTTCAACACGCATGTGGTATTGAAAATTATCTTGAACTTGAATTTTTATTTTTATATTTAAAAACAGAACTGCTTGACATTAAAATTTCACTTAATCATAGTCCAATTTAAAAAGAGGAAAAGAAAAATCCGAAAAGTGACAGACAAGATTTTACCAAATGAGATTTCAATTTTAACGCATTTCTTTCCTTAATCTTCTTATCTTCGTCACCTTACCATAAATCCTTTTTTCTCTCTTTAATGCCACTTTCTATTGAGATAGAAATGAAGAAGTGATTAGAGAAAAAAGCGAAAAAAGGAACTTTTTGAAGTTCAATGAAGTAGAAAAATTGCAGAATAATTGAAATTTATTTCAAATAGAATCCTTTTGATATTTTTGAACTTTTTTCAAAATACGAAAAGACGAAATGAAAAATTTTCTAAGAAATATAAAAAATTTTTCCCTGTGAAAAACTTTTAAATTGACCAAAACGCAAAAGTTTTTTACTGCGATATTCTATTATTTTCCCTTTTATTCTTTCAAGTAAAATCTCAAAGTAGTGCTTAACAATAAAAGAAGAACCACAAATTTCAATTCAGTTCCACCCAAAGTGATCATCATCATCTTTTTGAAAAACTTTTGTATGTTCAACTCATAAGAAATCTGCGATGTAAATGTTCCTCATTTTTATTGCTCAATTGTTCTCACTTTTCTCTCTCTCTATACACAGACGTACGCCATTCACAATTCATATTTTTTCTCTCATTCTTTTGCATGTGTTTGAATGAAAAAAATTGTCTAAAAAATTCTCATGAAAATGAGGAGAACGCGAGAAACATTTTATGAGTATATAAAAGTTCTTGTTTCTTCTTTTTATTTACACTTACTCGCATTTTTCTGTCTTGAATGAGAAATTGGCAAAATATATGAATAACAATAACAATGAAGATTTTTTTCAACCACGTGAATTTCTTCTTTTTGCTTCTTATAAATAAATTTTAAAGTTTTCTCATTTTATTTACTCATTTATGAATTTTAAATTAAATTAGATTTAAGTGAAGTTAATATCTTAAAGTAATTTAATTTTATCAATTTCTTACTTTCATCTCATCATTTCTAATTTAATAATCAATAACTCAAGTTACTAAATGAAATATCATGTCATTAATAATTGATCATTAATCAAAATCATCTTAAGTTTGTTTGTCGAACGCAACAAGCTTGTTTCTAATTTTTGCACAATCTAATCTTTAGTTACATACAGGATAAAGAGAACAAATATGTATTTTAGTTACAATTTTTTCTATGATGCGAACAAAAGTTTGTCTAGGACGGACTCTGTCTATTATTTTCCTACTCTATTTGGAAATAAATGAATTTAAGCAAAATGCTGATTGAGAAATATCTCACTTTTAAATTTATACTTTTTGCGCAGATTAAAAGTTATGGAATTTTCCAAATTAATTTTTTTAAAAGGAAGAAAAACATTTGTTATTTCATAAATCATTAGAAACATGAAAATCTAGAAATCAAGAGTTTTTATGTAAAAATAAATTTATGAAATTCAAATTATTCAAATAAAATTTATGTATGGAAAAATACAATTTAGTTTACATCTTTGAAGAAATTAAGTTTTCCTTTTATGTTCATGCATGTGGAAAAAAGGAAGCTACTGAATTTTGGGATTTTGTGACATTTCATTGCATAATACTAAAAGGCAAGAAAAGAGAGAAAGAAAAAATTCAATCAATTTCAATTTTCATCTAAAAATATCTAGTATTGAAAAAGGTTTACAGAAATCATGATAAAGTTTCTTATTTTATGCCCTAGAGTAAGAACTCTTTTGATTGACTCTTTAAGCTATTTATTTTCAGTTTATTATTGATCACAAATTGAATTTTTTCTCTCATTTTAGATAACAAATAAATGAAGATAATTAAATTTTAATTTGATGCCAAAGGTGAATGAAGTTTTCAACTTTTTATTTACTATTTTTAGTTTTTCGAAACATTTTCAAAAACAAAACTTTGTATAGGTAATAGCCTGGTGATTGTCAATCTTACAAGTAGTTTTGTCATTATTAGTCTGAGAAGTCTTTAGAAAATTCTTGATTGCTGTCATGCATTTCTTTCAATGGAGTTGATTTTCAAATTTATCTTTATATTAAATATTTGCTAATTTATGATTACAAATAGTTTTTATCCAGAATTATTGAACTGTCGCTTTTTTGAACGTTTTCTTTTTTGAAATTGTAATTTTTAGAGCTCATTTATTTTTTTGAACTTTTCTGAGCTATCTGAATACTTCAGGGTTATTTACATTTTTATTATTTCCTCCCTTTAGAATTTATTAAATCTTTAAACCACAAACTTTCTTTTCTACCCTTCTTCAAAAGTCAGTAAACACAAAAAACACATAAGCTTATTAAAGAAAGATTTTAAAAGAAATTTTTAGTTTGTGGCAAAAAACTAAGGACATTTCTAAGTAATAAATAAACTTGGATTTTAGTAAATAATTTTCCTTCTTCTACTGCTGCTGCTGCTGTTGAAAAAAAAGGTTAAACAAGTGCTGACTATGCGAATAATTTTAGTATTAAGATTTATTACATTGATATACATCATAGCATGAATAATAAATCTGTATTAGGTAAATATAAGGAAGAAAATTTTCTCGCTTTTCTACACAAGCTTGGTTGGTTGAAAATTATAGTTTCAGTTCGCTCTCGAGAGTAAGATTTATTATGATCAGATTTCTCATGTCATTAGGAAATTTCATTTGTCTTTGATGTTGCGAAAAGCTTTGATTATCTTTTTGTTGCTTCTTTTTGAGTTTCTGCGTGTGACATTAACTTTTTTATTCAATTTACTTATGCCTAATTTATTTTCCCCTAAAAACTCAATTTTCTCACTCTTATTCAAGTCAATTTCATATACACAAAACAAAACAGAACAACAAAGGAAATTCCTCGACATCAAATTTTCTTTCTTTCTTTCTTTTTATTTTTGAATTCAAATACGGAATGAGAAAGAAAAATAAACAAACAAACAATATCATACATAGACAGATATTTATACAGCATGAGAAATTTATTCTTTGTTTTAGTTATGAAAAAGATGTAAATGTTGACTTACATAAAAAGTTGGAAAGCGTCTTTTTGGTTTGAAAACTTTTTCATAGATTTTGTTTTTATAAAAAAAAGAAGTTGTGACTCATTCGAATTCAAATTTTCATTGGAAGTTTTTATTTTAAAATCTAGTAATTGTGAGTCTTTAGCTTGCATTGTTTATTAACCTGTTCTTTGTATTGACGAAAACAATTAATATTCAATATTGTCAGATTAGTTTTCCAAAATATTATCCAACTTTTAAAATTTATTTCTTCATTTCAACTGCATGAATTTTTGCTTCAAATTCAAATACTTTAAGCGTTTTCAAATCTCTTAATTAGCTGGAACCAAATTTCCATATTTTTCCTTCAACCATTTGTTCTAATTCTAGTAAGCAAATCAATGCCTAGTTGTGAGAATATTGAACTCATTGAAGACTTTAGATTTTCAATATTTAAAACTTCTTTCTTCTATTTGAGGGATAATTCATGCAAGAATTTTGTAGTCAAAACTTTTGGTGCCAGAGATTGATTAAAGTCTTCAATTGTATGATTTTCAAATTCAGCATTCGAATGACAGCAACAAAATTAAAAATTCCGCCAACTGGATCTAAAGTCATTGCTGTTTTGATGAGTTCTTCACAACCTTCACAATGACTTCAATTCCAAATGATTTCCAATATCTAAATAATAACAAATTAAAATTTTTTTATAAAATCAATTGATTGTTCAACATTTAATGACTAAAAAACGTACTCGTGTAAAAAAAAATCTAAAAGCTCCGAAAATTTATCTGACAGGGTGACATCAGAAAGCTCTTATATGATTGATCTTGAAACATTTCTTTTTAAATACAATAAAAACATTTAATACTCTATAAGCATTATAATATTCATTATTTTAAAGTACTACACTATCACACAAAAATGTGTGCAACCAAGACGAGTCAGAGTTTAATTTTAGTATATCTGTATTTTATTTATAGAAAATTACTGATGTTTTATTTTTACATATGAATACGTTTAATAAAAATAAATTCTGAGAAACCTTATATACTTTTATATTTAAGTGTAATAGTTCATATAGTGAGTAGGCATTAACTGATATGGATTTTCATATATTTCCATGTCTTAGTTCAAGTATAAATTATGCAAATTTATCATTTAGGGTTCAGAATTAATTTCAGTCTCAAGATGAATTTTAAAGAAAATATAATAAAAATTTTCTTATTTTTTTGTAAGCTTAAATAAACTTTTAACATGATTTATATTTAAATTTTTATTTTATGTTACAGTGCTAGTGATTTCAGTAGATGCAAGTCATCACAGAAGTCACCACAGAAGAAGTCATGAAAGAAAATATGTTTATCCTTGTGGTAATTTTTTTGTTATAAAATCAATAAATGTTTATTAAATTCCTAAAGTATTTTTTCATAGCTAACAGATTCTATCGTTATTATCTCGATGATGAACCAGCTGAATATGGACTTTCAGCAGGACATTATGCACCAGGAAAGAAAGCTTATGTTGGTGTAAGTGCTTGGAGAGGTACAACTTTGATTTCTGGGCGACTTCAATTTGATCCACCAGGTGTAATGTTGGCAGCAATGGATTTATCTAGTGTTTTCGTTAATAACACTAAACAAGTTTGGTATTTAAACAAAAGAAGTCATCATGATTATGATTGGGTGGTACCTCAAAATGGAACTATTGATCCTTTTGCAATCGACATTGGTGGAGCTAGTGGCTTACCAACGTACATCATAAGGGTTAAAAGCAATAAAACAGTATCCATTGGATTTTTCTTAAAATACACTGGTGTTGCTTCTTTTGTAGATGAAAATAATGTCATGCGTATGACAATGACTGGCTTTGAAATACTTACCTGTAAAAGTTCTAAAAGTAATTGTGAAATTCCTTTTTGTACAATAGAAATAATTTATATTTAATCTTAGATGACACACCCATTCCTCCTCCAAAATTAACAATGCCTGATGGTTCTACACCTCCACCAAATGTCGATTCACCTTCTGGCTGCAGTAAGTAATTATTTCATCAATTATATAAAAATTTTAAAATTTTTTGTACAGTAAATAAATGGTTACCTTACAATAACGATGATGCACCTGCAAAGAATGGAATTGCAGCTGGTGAATATGATTGTGGAAATACCGCTTATGTTGGTAAAGGAACACCTTATACTCTGGTCAGTTCTGGTAGAATACAAATAACACCAAATTCTGGTTTTTATATAATTAATGCAAGAAAAGAATTATATATGGCAAATGGAAGCTATTATTTAGCAGATAATCCAAATTACACTTATAGATGGGAAAGTTTTGATGGAACATTGCCTATTAATACTGTCTATGCTAGAAATGATTTTGGCAATTTTGCATTTCCTATTCCAAGGATTCAAGTAAATGGTCGAATGACAATTGGGAGAGTATTGTTTCCATTAGCCAATGTTCCAGATGCCGATTTAGGCTACGATGTAACATATAGTGATTATGAATTTTTGGTTTGTGACCCATGGCCTAAATATCAATGTTGTAAGTTTCATATTTTAAAATCAAAACTGACATTAGCAAAAAATAATCTAAAAAATTTCAAAGATTTTCCATTCTGAATTGTAATTTTTTTGGTTTTTTCGATATTTTGTTATTAAGCTCATCAATGGAAACAACTTTCGGCAAATGGCTCAAATCCAGCAGTCGATGGATTTTTGGTTAACAGTGTTACATTTATTGGTAGAACATCTTGCAATGATCTAAATAGATGTGATTATGGCATTGGACAAATACAACAAGGGGTTTCTGGCCTTAACTATTTGGATGATCTTGGAAATGTAATTTTTGATAATTCAAGTAATGTCGAGTATTTGCTTAAAAATTCTAACAACTTCTATAAATGGACGCCATCGAAATATGGCGCGAAAGTTGCAAATGCATTAAAATTACAAAAAGGTGGAAATGATCCATTCTACATTGGAATGACTCGAATGCTTGGAATAACAGTCGTTGGAAAAGTTGATCCTGGTGAAGGTTTATCTTTCATCGATCCTTTTACTAATAAATTGAAAAAAGTAAGTGCATATAGTGTTCTCACATGCACATCATCAGATATCAGTAATGGAATTTATGATGAAAGTACTGATGTTAATTGGTCAAAAAATTTGAAATTTGAATAATATGTTTGTCAGAAAAAAAATTTTAAAAATTTTATTTCTTAAAGATCATAAATAAAGGAAAATTTATCATAAATATTTAAATTTTAATGGAAATTTTTTATTTTTTTCCTCTTACCCATTTATTAATTATTAAAGTACTATTTTTAATGTCAGTTACTAATACTATATTTTTAAAACATGCATGGTTTCAGAAATTTCATATTTTTATATCAATAACTATTTGCTTTCATGTCTATATAAAAACATTTTTCTTTAATTAAAAAAAAAATTTATAAAAAAGGTTTTCAATAGTATTTATAATTTGCACATTGTGGCTTCAAACAAATTTCTATTTAAAGAAGCAGTTTTATAGTATATTTATATAAATTAAACATACAGTTCATAAATAATAATCGATGCTCGTTGCGAAGGGTAACTGTAATAGTAAAAATAGATTTAAATTTTTATGCTTTCATTTTCTTTTAAGAAATAAAAGCAGAATTAATTCAACTTTTCTAATTATAAAAAGTATGAAATTTACTATTGCAATATCCTGAATTATACAAGAATTCTCGTTTTTTAAAAATAATCATTCTATCAAAAAGGTTGATATACCATCAATCTAGTTATAAAATGACATATATACTTGTTCTTACTGAAGAAAGACAGAACACTTTTAGAGAATAAATCTACTCATCACGACTTTATTGTGACAATTCAAACAAATGTCCTTCAAACTGACAACAAAAATGATCGAACAAACTTACACGCGCTTGATCTTTTCTTTTCATTTTATTATTGTTTTCATGATCAAAAAACACTTGCAATGAACTCATCAAACATTTTTATTCCTAAAATAAAACGTATTTACTTAAGTGAGTTTATTTCTTCATAATTTCATGATCACTTAAATGAGTTTTTATTTCGAATCATATAGAAGTTGTAAAAACTGTAAGAGTTATGAAAAGCTCAATACCAAAACGGAGGTAAATATTTATTAACAAATATCAAGAAGATAATTTTTAAATATTGGATTATTTTGATTACAATTAGACAAGAACTAATAAATTGGAGTGGTTGGGGTAAGAATTATTTAATCTTAATTTTCATTCAATAAAATTTTTGAAATATGATCACATCAAGGGTATCGAGATTCCAAATTTTATGTTAAAAACAGAAAACTTGTTTTCTCTGGCTCACGTTATTCAATCAAAAATGATATTGCGCTAACACGTTTTGAGCGATGGAATAAGAAAGTTTTTAACCTTACGCCAAATGATCCTTTTGAAAAACCAAAGTTGCCAACAACTTTTCCAGAACCAATATTGAATGAAACATTTTATAATACGATAAAAGATATAAAAATGGATTATTCAGTAGATGGTGAAGATCGTTTTATTCGCTGTCATGGTCAAACTATCCACGATATTTATAACATAAGAACTAACAATTTCAAACGCATTCCCGATTTGATTCTTTGGCCAAAATGTCATGATGATGTTGTAAAAATTGTAAAGTTAGCCGATGAAAATAATGTCATGTTAATTCCGTTTGGTGGCGGAACAAGTGTTAGTGGTTCTATCACTTGTCCACAAGATGAAGAACGTTCAATTGTCGTCATTGATACTTCACAAATGAATCGACTTTTATGGCTTGACAAAGAGAATCTTGTAGCTTGCTTTGAAAGTGGTATTGTTGGACAGGATTTAGAAAGAACATTAAAAGATGAAGGCCTAACAATGGGACATGAACCAGATAGTATTGAATTTTCAACTCTTGGTAAATTTATTTAAAAATGATAAAAAGTGAGGAAATTTATTTTTATATTTTTTACAAAGGTGGATGGATTGCAACTAGAGCATCGGGCATGAAAAAGAATGTCTATGGGAATATTGAAGACATTGTTATACGAGTGAAAATGGTGACATGCAAAGGTGTACTTGAACGAAATATTTCAGCTCCTCGTGTGAGTTGTGGACCTGATTTCAATCAATTAATACTTGGTAGTGAAGGAACACTTGGTGTTGTCACTGAAGTTATAGTCAAAGTTCGACCTTTGCCTGCTGTTAAAAAGTATGGCTCAATTGTATTTCCTAATTTTGAAATGGGTGTTCGTTGTCTACGTGAAATCGCTAAGAAGCGATGTCAACCAGCTTCAATAAGATTAATGGACAATGAACAATTTCATTTTGGACAATCACTTAAAGTCGATAATGGATTAGTTTCAAAATTTGTCGATAGTTTGAAAATGTTTTTATTGAGTAAAGTCAAAGGATATGATTTGATGAAAATTTCTGTTGCAACATTGCTTTTTGAAGGAGATAAAGAAGAAGTTGAAAAACAAGAAAAATTAATTTACGAAATTGCTGACCGATATTCTGGTTTAAAAGCTGGTGAAACAAATGGACAGAAAGGCTATGTAAATTAAATTTTAATGTCAATTTAAGAAAGTTTTCAATTTTTTATTTCTTTATTAAAATAGCTTTTGACTTTTGTTATTGCATACATTAGGGTAAGTTAGAAACCAGTAATAGCGCATTTTCAAAAAAAAGAAAAATGAAAATCATGAAAAATTCGCATTACGTAACTATAATTTCATATCGATGTGTTATTTTCATATTACAAAAAAAATTTTGTTAGGATCTTGGTGTTAATTTTGGAATGATAGCTGAATCTTTTGAAACTTCAGTAGCATGGAGTAAATGTGAATTATTATACAAGAATGTAATAAACTGTGTACATGCACAATGCAAAAAACACGGAATTGTTTACTACTTAATCAGTTGTCGAATTACACAAATTTACGATGTTGGTGCATGCGTTTACTTCTACTTTGGTTTTCGATGGAACTCTGATTGCATTGATCCTATTGGTCTGTATGAAGAAATTGAAAATAAAGCGAGAGATGAAATTTTAGCTTCAGGTAAAATTCTAGACTTTTAAATTAAAAATGTTTGATAATTTGGTTTTCCATTAGGTGGTAGCATTAGTCATCATCATGGGATTGGCAAAATACGTGCTAAATGGTATGAGCAAAGTGTTTCGACCATAGGTGTTAATCTTTATAAAACAATAAAGCAAGAACTTGATCCTAAAAATATATTTGCACTTAAAAATCTTCATAAGGAAGAAGATAAAATAAATTTTAAAAAGTTAAAAGCAAAATTTTAATATGTATAATAAGATTTTTCAAAAAAAATTACTTTTAATAATTATTATCGATTTGTGTTAATCGATACTAAATTAAAAGTAGATATTGAATAAGAAACCACTTATACTATCATAAAGATACATATAAGAAATAAAAAGTTTGATAAAAAATATGCACCTTAAAATTTGTTTTTTTGATAAATCAAAGTGCTATGTATGATTGTTTTAACTAAAAAATTATTTTATTTTATTTCAATTCTGCATTACAAATCTCTTTTATTTAAACTTATCATATGACCTTGTACAATATTCAATGTAACATTCAATTTGAATTCTAATTCATCTAATTTTAAGCTCGTATCAACTTCATATTTCATAATAATGTTTGCTAATTGTATCTTCATCAAAGCCATTGCATAACGATAACCAAGACACATTCTTGATCCTTTACTGAATGGAATGAAAGCATAAGGATGAATTTTCTCGAAATTTTCTTTCTCAAATCTTTCTGGTTTAAAAGTTTCTGCATCTTCCCCCCAAACATTCTTACTTCTATGCATGCTATAAACTGAAATGAAAAGATTGGAGCCAGCTGGAATTGTGTAACCTTCATTTGTCGTCAAATTTGTTTCATTCTTTTTGAAAAACAGTGGTATAACAGGCAGAATCCGCATTGCTTCATTTATGACCATCTCAAGATAATCAAGTTCATTCAATTTTTCTAAATCTAAATAATCAATTTCATTTCCAATTATTTTTCTTAGTTCATCAAAAACTTTATTTTGAACATTTTTATGCATTGCAAGTAAAAGAAGAACATTTGATAATGCAACTGCTGAAGTATCTTGAGCAGCAATTATAATTGTAAAAATTTCGTCATAAATTTCAGTATCTTTTAAATTATATTTTGGATCCATTAAAGCTTGGATAAAGTTTTTCTCACTTTTTGGAATTTCTTGAATGTTTTTCATAACATTCTTAACTAATTTATCTCCAATACTTGACTTTGCTTCTTTATGCTTTTTACCAAGATATGATCGGTCAAAAAAAAAGTCGAAATAAAGCCAGATTTTCATAACTCTCAGCAATACAATTTCAGTATAACTTGAAAAATTAAAAAAAATCATTCAATTTGCGATCAATAATTTTTAATACAATTGAAACATATTTTTAATACTATTTTACTAGTGACAAGTAGGAATTTTTGTTGTGTTTAAATTACTTTTGTTATATTTACTCATCAAGAAGTTCCTGAAAAAATGGAACTTTTTTTGAAACTTCATTCATATGCAAAATTCACAATTTTTTAAATCTAAATCAAAATCAGTGAAAAATTTAATATTTTTAAGCTTGTAAGCAACTTTTAGCATAGATTAGATCTTGATTTATGTTAATTAAATAATTTAATTCATCTTTGAACATTTTAATAAAATTAGATGTTTTCAACTCAAAAATTGAGGAGAGATTTTCTCAAAAGTTTCCCATTGACTAAAACTGTCATATTCTGTGAATAAATTTTATTTCCAGCATTTTAAAGAACTAAGACCAGAATTAAATATCTCTTATAATAAAAAGTTATGAGTGATCGAAATCACTCTGATTTTGATTTAGATTTAAAAAATTGTTAACTTTGCATATGAATGAAGAGCCAAAAAGTTCCATTCTGAATGGTACACTGACCAAATGGAAAAGTCTGTGGAATTTTTCACAGAAAAAACGTAAGTAAATTTCACGGAATTTCCATGGACTTTCTGTTCGCTCAATGCTAAAGAATCTACAAGACCTTATAATAAGATAAAATAACAAATCATTGTGATTTCTAGCAAACCAGCTAACATGAAACTAATAGCATATTTATTTTGCAAAAGTATGCCTCAAAAATGAGTCTCACCATTTAACATCTTGAATAAAAACATCACGTTGTTTTTCATCTTTATTTTGAATATCTAAGTCTAATCCCATGAGAGTTAATATATTGTCAAGAGTTGCTGCAGCCACAAAGTAAAAAATATCAAATTCTTTTTTTCCAACCATTTTTTCGAAATTATCAATTAATATTTTAACTTTTTTATTGAACATTGGAATCATTGACTGAACAGATTGAAGACCAAAATGATAATTGAGAATTTTTCTGTGCGACTTCCATGGTTTAATGTCACCAAATACTAAACCATTTCGAAGTTTTAAATATTTCTTTACAAAGTTTGGTTTGTCAAGACAATTTTTCGAAGTAAAAATAATCTTCATATCTTCTGGATGTATAATATTAATGAAAACAAAAGGCCCAACCCACGACCTTGTAAGTCCATTGACTTTTAAACTTGAAAATACTTGTTCAAATAGAAATTTTGTATCACCATTGATAAATTTCAATACTTTTTCTAGAGATCCATTGAATGATGATTTTGGAATTTTAAATATTTGTAAATAATAACTAATCAGCTTCCAAAAATAATAAATAAATCCATAGCAAAAAGATAAAATTAAAATATCAAAAAACCACATTATAAACAACTTGCTACGCTCGGGTTAAAAATGAAACTAAAATAAAATTTAATATCTGACATAAATAAAGTACATGGTATTTTTTTCTGAAGCATGATATTTTAAATATGAGTTTTATTTTGAAATCAAAAAGGTTAGAAATTTTCAGTAATTAAAAGATATAAAGATTCTATCGGAAAATTTTTCCAACTTCTCGAAAAAAACTCATTTAACTGATCATGAAATTATGAAGAAATAAACTCACTTAAGTAAATAAGTTTTATTTTAGGAATAAAAATGTTTGATGAGTTCATAGCAAGTGTTTTTTGATCATGAAAACAATAATAAAATAAAAAGAAAAGATCGAACGCGTGTAAGTTTGTTCGATTATTTTTATCGTTAGTTAAAAATTTGTTTGAATTGTCACAATAAAGTCGAGATGAGTATCATATCCGATTATTTTATACAAAAAGCAAAAATTGAATTAGAAGAGAATGAAATCCGTAAAAAAGAGTCTATTATGCTTTTTGAAAATTGGTTGAAAAATCATTCTTTCATCAAATATCAAAACCCAGGTAAATTAAAATATTCATAGAATGATACTTTTATAATATAATATGAAAATTTATGAATTTGCACAGATTTAATTCATCTTCTAATGTTCCTGAGAACTAAAAAATACAGAATGGACAAAGTTTTTGAGTCTTTTGAAAAAGCCTTGATTTATACAAAATCTATTTCGAAATATTCAAACCTTACGGATGAGGAATTGAAAGAATTGCTTGTAAATTGTATGAAATTCTTTTATGTTCTTAAAGATCGGAGTGAAAATGGAGAAAGAATTTTAATCGCCAAAATGAGCGAAATGGAAGCATTAAGTTTTTCTTTAATGGAAATAGTAAAATATTTCAATATTATGATTTCTGCACTTCTCCTTGAAGAAGAAACTCAAATTGCTGGAGTAATTTTAATTTTTGATTACACAAATGCAACATGGAATTTATTCAAAAAAATTTCTTTAATTGAATTCGCTCAATATTTATCAAATGTCAAGTTTTTTGCAGTGAGAATAAAAAAAATTGTTTTAATTGATTTTCCAACATTAGCTATTCGAGTTTTGGAAGTAGTACAAAAAGTTTTATCTGAAAAATTAAAACAACGAATTATTACAGTCAAAGATTTAGTAGAATTGAAAAAAATTATAAATGTTTCAGAACTTTCAATGGATAATAAAGAATTTTTTTTAAATTTTGATGAACAAATCGTTAAGGCTTATCACATGTTTTCAAAAATTGAAATTGATTTTGATAAACTTAAAAAGTTTGAAACTATTGGAAGTTTTCGTATATTAGAAATCGATTGAATAAAATTGCTTGTAAGAAAGAGTTCTTAGTTGAAAGTAAAATGATAAAAATACTGTATCAACAGATATATTTTAATAAAAAACATTTAAAATTTAAAACTGTAAAAATTTATTTAACATCATGATTATTATTATAAATCATACATTTTTTAGTACTGTTTGATTATTATACAAAATTTTTATAAATGGATATTCGGAATTTCTTCTTATACAAAATTTTACATGTTTAATAAAAATGTTTTTAAAAATTATGCATAAATAGTTGATTTTAAATAAATTAAACAAAATTGAAAACTAATGATGATTTTCACCTTTTATTTGAAGATAACTTTTGCGAATTGTATTTGTACTAACAGTTTTTAAATTTGATGCCCAACCTAATTTGAAAAAAAACAGAATTATCTTTTTAATAATCTTAATATTAATTTTCATACCAATTCTTGTCATCAAATCAATGAAAAGTGTTGTTGAATTGCACCAATATAAATTATATTCTGAGGTGCGATAATCATAAGGAAAAACATGATGAAAATTATGAAAGCCTTCACCAAGCACAATAATAGCAAAATAACTTGAATCAGTTGCACTAATTTTTTTGTTATATGGTTTAGAACCAAATTTATGAGCATACGAATTCACTAACCATATCAAATTGCTTCTAAATATTTTAATAGAAATATTTTGTAAAGAAATTATCGAAAAAATTGAATTTTACCTACATAATAAAATGACAAATTAAAACCATGTTTAATGCATGATGAAAGGAAATGTTCCAGCTTTTTAAGATTGAAATTGGTAATAAAAAAGCACAAAATAAAATTAAAATGGGATAATTTTTATGTTGAAACATTACAATTTTGTCATTTTCAAGATCTCTTAAATTAATTTTTTGACCAAATTTTTCAACATCTTGATGAGGTTTAATCAACATCCAACCAAAATGTGAGAAAAATAATCCACGACGACTAAAATAGAGTAAAATTTTAAATATTTCTCAACCGTTATTATCAATAATAATAGGTAATAAACTGACGAATTATGCGGATCAGCATTAGTATCGACAAATTGGTGATGTGATCTGTGTATTTTGCACCATTTGTAAATACTTCTTTGAAAAGCAATTGTATTACAAAATGCAAGAAAAATTTTTAATGGCAATTTTGCTTCATAACTTCTATGCGACCAAAGGCGATGTGCTCCAGCAGTTATTCCATATCCCGATAGTACAATCCAAAAAATCACTATATAATGAATTAGCAATATGATCAAATTATATTCTTACTTACAAAACAGATAAAGACCATATGGTTGTTTTATTGGAAACCCCACAAATATTCCATAAAGAAAATAGTTAAATCTAAAAACATTTAATAAATCTATTTCCCATTTGAGAACTCTCATCTGTTTAAAACAATAAGTAAAGAAATACTTAGGAAAAAATAACTAAAAGAATTTATTAAAACCATATTTTTATCAAATATTAGTATCATACCTTTTGTTTTCACTGTATTAATTCAAATGAGCTTTATTTGTTATTTTTTGTTCAAGTTCATGCAACATACAGTTTATTTTAAATACAATTAAAGAAAATATTCAATAAATAATTATTCTTATAGATTTGTACATGAATTCAACTACAAAGATAAGAGAAAATTACGAATGATTTTTAGTTTACTTAAAGTCATTTTAGTTGAATTTTGTTCATCAAACTAAAAACTTGTGTTTTCAAAAATGAGTTTTCTAAAAAGTAAAAGTGATGATGTGATTATAACTGGAATTGCTGGAAGATTTCCAAAATCTCGAAATGTTCAGGAATTTGCATCGAATTTGTTTAATAAAATTGACATGACTGATGACAGTGATGAACGTTTTAAAAATATTTCTGACGATGTTCCTCATCGTTCTGGTAAAATTTCTGACCTTGAAAAATTCGATACTTCTTTTTTTTCAATATTGAATGATCAAGCAAAGTATACTGATCCACAAATGAGGATTCTACTCGAACATTCGTATGAAGCAATTTTAGATGCTGGAATTTCACCTCAAACGTTAATTGGTAGCAATACTGGAGTTTTTGTTGGTTGCAGTGCTTCAGAAGCAAAAAATTTTTATGTTAAAGGCTTTTGTGATATTCCAGATCAAATGTTCCTCACTGGGTAAGACTTAAGATATTTAATGAGTAATTAAGTGCTAACGACTCATTGTTCAAGTTTATTATTTATATTAACAATCTTTGTAGATTAATCATACAGATTTATTTGGTAATGATAATTCTAAATTTTGGGAGAATATTAATTTTAAAGTTAATGAAATTTATTGATACTTAATATATGACGTTGAATTTATATTCAATAAGTTCTCTACCTATTTTCTTTTTTATAGAAACGGAATGTTTTATTTGGCAAATCGGATTTCTTATACATTTGGTTTATGTGGACCTTCATTAGTTCTCGATTCAGCATGTTCAAGTGCATCCCAAGCATTAGACTGTGCTTACAATTATATGAAAACAGGTAACAATTTGCTTTTCTTTTTAAATTGATGTTTACGTTGTACAATAATTTCAAAATTTTTAGGTTTATGCGAGGCTGCTTTAGTAGCTGGTACAAATTTAATCTTTACTCCTTTTATGTTTGAAAAATTCAATGCGTAAGTTATGCTTACAGCATTTACGTTCTTTAATAAAAAATAATAAATTTTAGAATGAAAATACTTACTAATGATGGAATTTCTAAAATATTCGATGAAGATTCAAAAGGTTTCGTTCGTGCTGAAACAATCAGTGTGATTTTCTTACAAAATCGAAAAGTTGCAAAAAGAATTTATGCTCATTTGGTTCATTCTTTATCTAATAATGATGGTTTTAAGATCGAAGGTTCATCATTACCATCTAAAAAAATGCAACAAAAACTTATGACAAAATTTTATCAAGACATCAATTTTGATCCGCGTGAAATCAAATTCTTTGAAGCTCACGCGACTGGAACTAAACAAGGTGATTTTCAAGAAGTTAATGCAATTGATGCTGTTTTATGCCAAAATCGATCAGATCAGTTGATTATCGGTAGTACAAAATCAAATATGGGTCACAGTGAAGCCGCTAGTGGATTGGCATCGATAGCTAAAATTTTGATTGCTTTTGAAAATGGAAAATTTCCACCAAACATAAATTTGACAAAACTTCGTGATGATATTCCTGCATTCAAAGAAAATCGAATTGTTGTTGCTACTGATTCTATTGATTTAACTTCACCTTATATTGCTATGAATTCATTTGCACTAGGAAGTTCAAATGTTCATTTACTATTCAAACAAAACACTAAAGAAAAAACAAATCAAAATCAAGAAAATGAAATTGAAAGAATGGTTTTATGGTCAGGAAGAACTGAAGAAGCAATTCATTCAATTTTCGATGATATCACAAGTCGACCATTTGATATTGAATACATTGCATTGCTACAAAATTCTCAAATTCTTACACCAGATGCAAATTCTTATCGAGGTTTTGGAATATTTAAGAATGATCAAGAAAATTCAATTTCCATTGATCGCAATATACAATATTTTGATGGGATCAGAAAAAAAGTAGTTTTTGTATTTGCTGGAATGGGAACTCAATGGCATGGAATGGGACGTGATTTAATGAAAGTTCCATTATTTGCTGAATCCATTGAAGAAAGTCATGAAATACTGTTTCAAAAAGGAATTAATTTGAAGGAAATTTTGAATTCAAATGAAGAAAAAACGTTTGAAAATGTTTTGAATTCTTATGTTGGAATTGTTTCTATTGAAATTGCACTCACTGATGTTTTATTTGGTTTAAATATTAAACCTGACTTTATTGTTGGTCATTCAGTTGGTGAAATTGCTTGTTCATATGCTGATGGTTGTTTGACAAGAGAAGAAGCTTTGACTATTGCTTATTTGAGAGCTAAAATAATGCTTGATTTGAATATAAATGGAGGAGCAATGGTAGCTGTTGGAATGCATTTTAATGAGCTTGAGAAAATTTTATCGAAAGAAATTGACATCGCTTGCCACAACAGTCAACAATCGACAACAATCAGTGGATCGAAAGCATCAATTGAGAAATTCACAGAACAACTAAAAGTGCAGAAAATTTTTGTAAAAGAAGTTGCTTGTGCTGGAGTTCCGTTTCATAGTCGATATATGAAAGATGTTGGACAAGAATTAGAAACAAAATTAAAATATCTGTTGAAATCTTCTAAAATTCGTTCATCAAAATGGATAACATCAACTTATATAGAAGACAATGAGCAAAACCAACTTTGTGATGCAAAATATCATGCTGATAATGTCAGAAATCCAGTTTATTTTGAAGAAGCTACATCAAAATTACCTAAAAATGCAATCACAATTGAAATTTCACCAAATGGACTTTTTCAATCACTTTTAAAATCAACATTAAATGAAAACATTTATGTAAGTCTTACAAATAAGAAAGCAGTTGATGGTAAAAATTATTTTATGAAATCACTTGGAAAAATCTTTCAATCGGGAGTTGATTTCAATATAAGCAAACTTTATCCAACAATTGATTTTCCTGTATCACGTTGCACTCCAATGATTTCACCAATCATCAAATGGAATCATCAAGAAAGCCATTTTGTTGTTCAACATAAAAACTTGATGGAATATCAGCGCAGAGTCAAAAATCTCAATTTTAAAGACAAAGAGCTTGAATATTTGTCTCATCATATAATTGATGGAAGAGTTCTTGTACCTGCCACCTTTTGGATTGTTTATATTTGGAAACAATTTGCTAAGATGCATGACATAAATTATGAAAGTTTAAGAGTTACACTTAAAAATGTAAAAATTTCTCGTGCCACTTATGTTAATTTGAAGCAAGAAATCGAAATAATTTCTACAATACATTGTTCAAATGGAAGTTTTGAAATAATGGAAGGGAAAAATTTGATTGCTAGTGGCATTATCGAACGCAATGAAAATCTCAAAATTTTTGAAATCGAAAATCAAACATATGAGAAAGATTCAATTGTTTTAACTTTTGATGACTTTTATAAACATTTACGAGTTCTTGGGTATCAATATTTAGAAAAATTTAAATTAGTTCAGGAAATCACAGATGATGGATTGAAAGGAAAAATTAAATGGAAAAATAATTGGGTTTTATTTTTAGACAATATAATTCAAACTACAGTATTAGCTGAAAAATACGAAAGAGTTCATTTGCCATATTTTTTGAGTAAATTTTCAATTGATCCAATCTTGCATAAAAAACTAATTGAAAAGTATAAAGGTTTTTTAATACCTTTTGAAAGAGCACAAAATAAACAATACGTACGATGTGGTGGAGCTGAAAATGGAGATTTTACACCAATTATAATAAATCAAAAACAACAAGGAAATCTTTTAGTAGAATTTTGCAAATTTATTTCTTTCGAAAACAGCAAGGAGTGTTTTGAAATTGTTGATGCATTAAAGATTTTAATATCTAGTCTCATGGATTTGAAATTTAAAATTAAATATAATTTTATTGAGATCAATAATGATCAGGAATATTTCATGTATGATTATATAAATAAATTGTTTCAAAAGTATCCAATAGCTGTAAATGTTAAGTTATGGGCAACTGAAAAAACTAAATTGGATGACATTGAAGTGATAAATGATCAAGTACTTTCAATACTAACTACTATTGATGCAGTTTTTACAAGTAATTGTATTCAAAATGAAGCTCTAATTGAGAAAATTAAAAATATTCATTCTAATAGTGTAATAATTTCTCAAGAAAACTCAAATAAAGAAATATCAAATGACAAATTTGAAATTCTTTCAAAATTAAAATTATCTAATGAAAAAGCTTTATTTATGTTGAGATTTAAGCAACAAAAGGAAGAATTAAAAAAATTCAAAACAATTGAAATAACATCAGAAACTTCCGATTGGCTTGAAAATCTAAAAGAAGAAATCAAAAACTTTTCAAACAATAATTTTGATTCAATTATTTTGTATTCTCAAAAATCTAAAGGAATTTCTGGTTTACTTGGCTTTTTCAACTGTTTAAGATTAGAATTTAATGAAATTAATTTCAAATGTTTTATGATTGAAGACCTAAATGCACTTAAATTTGATATTGATGATCCATTTTATAAAAATCAATTAGAAAAAGGTTTTACAGTCAATGTACTGAAAAATAATGAATGGGGAAGTTATCGACATATTGATTTAGAAGAAGATACTTCACTTAAACCATATGATGGTCATTGCTTTGCAAATTATTCAATGACCGGAAATCTTTCAACTTTAAAATGGTTTGATGGACCTTTCAATGAAATTTCTGAAGATGATCTTATAAAAGTTCAATATGCAGCATTAAATTTCAAAGATATTGTTTATGCTTTTGGACGAATTCCTGACGAAAATTGTTTCATGAGAGAATGCTCGATAGGATTTGAATTCTCAGGAATTCGAATTAAAACTGGAGAACGTGTGATGGGAATAGTTTCAAGACAAGGATTATCATCATATATCAAATACAACCCGAAAAAAACACTTAATGTTCCTGAAGATTTAACATTAGAAGATGCAGCAACTATTCCAATGGCATATGTCACCACTTTCTTTTCGGTTTTTGAAATGACTAAAATTGAGAAAGGAAATTCAATTTTGATTCATTCTGGTGCTGGCGCTGTAGGTCAAGCTGCAATTCAAATAGCTTTTGCTTATGGTTTAGAAGTTTTTACAACTGTTGGCACTGATGAAAAACGAGAATTTTTACTTAAAACTTTTCCGAAATTAAAAGAAGAAAATATTGGAAATTCTCGTGACACTTCATTTTTAGAAATGATTATGGAAAGAACTCAAAACAAAGGAGTCGATTACGTGCTGAACTCACTTGCTGGTGATAAAATGATTGCTTCATTGAATTGTTTGGGTCAAAATGGAATTTTCTTAGAAATCGGAAGAGCTGATTTAGTTCAAAATACTAGGATTAGTTTCAATTTTATCAAGAAAAATATTTCGATTAAGTTAGTTATGGTTGACAAAATTGATTGGGCAAGTGATCAAGGCGAGGTAAAAACAATTAAAGAAATTTAAATAATTTTATATTTTTAATTGGTAATTTTGCAATTCGCTTTTATTCAAATTTCTTTTTACGAAATTTTGATTTTCTCAATATTATACGGAGAAAAATCTTTAAAACTGACATAAACTTTGATCTCATAAGGAGATTTATTAGGCATAAAAAGCAAAACTTTTCCATACAAACTTTTTATGTCTCATACACTCATAGAAAAAATCTAAAATAAAATTCTAGATTTCTATGTAAAAATCTAAAATAATATTTTTGTTTTTTACTCTAAAATTATATTTTTAAATTTAAAATAAAAATTTTAAAATTTTTTGAATATAATTTTAGATTTTAAAATATAATTCTAGAATAAGAAACAGGAATAAAATTTTAGATTCTAAAACTAACTGTAAAATTAATTTTTTATTTTTTTTAAATAAAAATTATTTTCAATGCACCAAAAGTGCACGAAACATTTTAAAGTTGGCTAAAGATGAGCCATAAGGGTAAAACTTCATTCACACAATAAAAGTTTTCATAAAGTGAATGAATAAATTTCAAAGGAATTTTGCTTCTACTTGACTATGTGATTGCTGATAATTTTTGTGAAGTATATCTTTTAGATTACAATTAAAAATTTTGAATTATAGTTTTTAAAGTAAAAATTTTAAAAAATTTTGTATTCTAGAGCAAAAATTTTAGAATCAAAAATATTTCACTAGAATTATTTTAGAGTAATTCTAAAACCTAAATTTTTAGATTTTTTTTATGAGTGTAAAACTTTTTTAGCTGTTATAAAGTTTTTATTTTTTTCTGTCATAAAGTCACTATGAGATCCAACTTTATGCCATTTATATAGTTTTTAGCGCATTTTTGGAACAACAATGCAGCTTATACATTCACTTTGTTCAGTTTGGCTGGCTGGCTGGCCGGCTGGTGAGGCGCGAGATCTCGAAAACTATAATAGCTAGCGACTTCCGGTTTGTTGTTTTTGATTTGTGCTATCGAGTTATTGGCGGTAAAGTTTATTAGAAAGCTGCCACTGATTACATTAATTAGGAAATTACGAATTTAAAATTCCATATTGAAAAATGTAAAGAACGCGAAGTTGGTTACGAAAACGATTGTAGCGCCACCAACGGCAAATGTTGAAACTTCAAATATTTTGAATCTTACTCAACCGTTATTTTAAATCAATAAAATTTATTATAAGAAGATTCAGTAAATGCAGAGTCCGAAACCGTTTGGTATTTTAGTTGCAAATAACTAAAAATCAATTTAAACTTATTTAATTAAAATTTTCAGCTGAAAACCAACAAAAATTTAATCGATTAGGCTTTTATTTTTAATCAAATAAGTTCTAGTTGATTTTTAGTTATTTGTAAAACGGTTTCGCACTCTGGTAAATTGAATTTCAATTAAAAACACTCGCCGAACTTTCATGAATCAAAATTTTATAAACATTTTTTTGGCTATTTTTAAAACTATTTTAATCAAATTATTTTAAACTGTAAATCTATTTTTATTAAAATGAATCTGATAATTCTGTAATTTGTCAAAATACACTGATCTAGGCACCAAAAATGCGCTAAAGTAATCCGTCCTATGGCGGACACTTTCGGTATCATTTTCCGTATAGATCATAGTTCATGTTTGAAACACAATTTTGTATGTTTTTAGTCTTTTACTAATTTAAACATTGTTTTTAGAGAGTAAAACAAATGATGATAAATGGTTTTAAAGAAAGAATCATAAAACCATTGACTCGAACTGTTTTCGAAGCAAATGAAATTAAAAAAGCTTTTCAACACATGTCAACTGGCAATCACATTGGAAAAATTTTGATAAAAATGCGTGAAAATGAATATGATTTATCAACTATTCCTATTAATATCACATCGAGATTTTATTGCAATTCTGAGTATTCTTATATCGTTGTTGGTGGTCTTGGTGGACTTGGACTGGAATTTTCTCATTGGTTAATTGAAAGAAAATGTAGAAAATTGATATTAAGCTCAAGCCGTGGAATTAGCAATCAATATCAAGCATTTAAAATTAAGTAAGTCAATCAGTAGATTTCATAATAATTATTTTTTAATTTGTTATTATTTAGATATTGGAAATCATTTGGAATTGAAGTCATTGTGAACACATCAAATGTTCTAACTGAAGCAGGTTGTGAAAAACTCATTAAAACAGCAATGACTTTAGGTCCAGTTGGCGGAATTTTTAATTTTGCTGCTGTCATACGTGATGCTGAATTTGAAAATCACACAATTGAAGATTTCAATCAATCTCTGGCACCAAAAGCTTTGGCTACAAAATTCTTGCATGAATTATCACTAAAATATTGTCCAATGTTGAAACATTTTGTTGGTTATTCAAGTATCATGTGTGGTCGAGGATATCCAGGTCAAACAACTTATGGAATGGCAAATTCGATCATGGAAAGAATCATTGAAGAGCGATATGAGATGGGACTGCCAGCAAAAGTTATTCAATGGGGTCCAATCGGTGATGTCGGCTTACTTGCTGATGTTGAATTGAATCGGAAAATGAAATTGAATTTTGAATTTCCAATGCAATCACTTGCATCATTTTTAGAGCAACATGATATTCTTTTAAATCATCCTGAACCAATTGTTGCTTGCACAGTGATTTTTAATAAGAATGATAAATCTACTGATGAGAAGAAAAATTTCATCGAAATGTTGATGGAAGTTTTAAATATTGAAGATCGAAAGTCAATTTCAATGAGTTCAACATTTTCACAACTTGGCATTGATTCGCTTGCTGGAATAGAAATACAACAAATGATTGAAAGAAATTATGGTGTTCTAATAGAATCTAATGAATTGAGAAACTTAACTATTTTCGAATTGGATGAAAAAATTTCTAAAAAAACAATAAATAATTCTTTGTTTTAAAGTAATTTCAAATGTTTATTTTAAAAAGAGAGCCAAATAAATCTGATTTGTTTATAATAAAAACTTTATTATATATTTATTATATAAAAACAACAAGTGCAAATATAGAAAACTAATAAAAAATAAAGAAAATTGCAAAACAGAATCCTTTGATTTTAATGCTCTTTATCAATAATCAATATTTATAATTGTTTCAGATTTAAATTTTTTTCTTAATCTCAAAAAAGTTTAATACTTGACGTTTTAACTGATTTTGTTTAATGACATCAAAATATTCGTTTTAAATTAAATAGAAACAAAGAACATATTGACCAAATAATTTATTTTAATTATACTTTTAAATATTGCTTTTGATAAAATGCTTAATCAATATTACTATATGGGGACAAGTGATTAGAACATTTTAGTTTTTTGACAATATCTTTTGATAGAAAACAGCTAGAGACTTGTTTCAAAGACTAAAATGCAATAGAATTTCAAGAGACGTCTTATGGCATCAACAGTTTTCAAATATTTGGTCATTTACTATAATTTTTCAACGATTTTCGAAAACCATACAAAATTTTTTTCTTCAAAAATCGCCATTTTGAACTTTGGAAGGCTGTAATTTTTGACTCGATTAAGCTAGAATCTTGAAACTTTGCAAAGTTATTTTATATATCTAGTTTAATTATTGTGCAAAGTTTCAGATTTTTTGGATGAACAAGTTTTGGGTTATAACGAGTGCAAAAGTCGGACATTTTCGAAAAATTTGAACTTTTTCAAAAAATAAATATGAAAAACTTAGAAAGAATTTTACTCCAACTTTTACTACATTTGATTAAGCTTTTTTTTAGTATATTAAATGTAGGATATAGTTGAAAGATTTGAGAGAAAAATCAAGAGAAAAGTGAAAATCTTCAAATTTTCCGCCATTTTTACTAAATTTTTTAGACATTTTCGTTCATAACTCTTAATCGTGAAAAAATTCGTCAAATCTCTTTGCGGATTATTAAAATTAAAGTTATTTGACGTTTTCATGTAGAAAATGAACAGCCTATAGCTTCTAGTTAAGCCACAGTCAGAGCTCAAAAATGACCACAACAAGAATTTCGTATAGAGCAAAAATAAAAATTTTCAAAATCACTCAAAA